>JAUPFV010000004.1:47630209-48230209 GCA_036936605.1 Limnanthes douglasii subsp. nivea | reverse complement strand
AGCTCAAAGAGTTGAAAAGGAAAAAAGACTCGCAGCAGGGCTTCCAGCGTCGCCTGTTGAGAAACCAGCCCCTTCAATCGAAGAATCTGACAGAGGTTCATCTTCTTCTAAAGGTACAAAACCTAAAAAACTCTTTCAATCAACACTCTCCCCCATAGTATCTGGCTCTTCAGTTCAAGAGTCGATTCCTATTGTTGAACCGGGGGTCACTGCCACAAGTGTTAGGAAAAAATCCTCTTTCATTGCTATGGGGTCTGATTCTGACCACTCCCCAGACAAATTAATCATGAAAAGGCCAAGTAGGTTGGTTAAAGGGATTTCTTCCAAAAATACTAGCGAATCGGGGTCCGGGGCAACTATTAGGACTCTCCGGGAAAGGTCGGCCGGTCCGGGGGCTAGCAGTCCTCTACCTCCCAAAGAAACTTCAACCTCAGAAACTCAAACTGAGGTTATAAGTCGAAAACATTCAGAGAGCCAACAGTCCGGTGGATTAGCTGTGCCAAGCTTCAACCCTCCCCGGGCTGTTTCTACAGAAGCTCCCCCAACAATAATGGAGGAGAGGATGGAGGACTCCACCGAGGAGGTTAGATTTGAGTCCGAGTCCTCCGGACAAGCTGAAACTGCTAGAGTTGCTGTCAAGAAAGGCAAAGAAAACTTATATCTGAGGCATCCGGACCTGCCGGAGAGCCTCGAAGGGAGAGTAGGGCCATGTTTTCATAAGGTCGAGCTCAAATATCTTTCATCTCTGTTAAAGACCAAGTATGCGTTCATCCATACTAAAGATCTGGGACGACTGCGTACTAAGTGGGGGATCCCTGAGAATGTAAAGATTCGAATTCCCATCGATCCAGAGACCCCGATGGATTGCAAAAGAAATGAGATAGTCTTCTTTACGGAGCTATTCAATTGGGGACTTAGGTTCCCACTGGACCCGGAGATAGTACGCTATTTTCACTTGGTCAAGCTATGTCCATCACAGCTAAGCCCTAACGGTTGGTACACCTTGATGTCATGTATTATGGCGTCTAGGCTATCTGGAATTCCTCTTCCTATGGAAGAGTTTGCAGCTGTGGCTAGTTTGTGCAAACATCATCAGTTCCCTTTCTATCGTTTCAACATGGGGAACGATCTTAAAGCTGTTGATGATCTCCTGGAATCGGAGAGTAAATGGATGAGCCAGTTCTTGTTTGTCAATGGCTCATGGGAAAATGGCAAGAAAATCAAAGCCGAGGAGAATCCTAGCCTACTTCGAAGTAGATGGAGGAGCGATCGTAAGTTTCTACTTTAAGTTTCTGTTCGAATCTCTCTTTCCTTTAAGTTTATACTAATCAGTTTTTCTTTTGTTTTATCAGAGCTGCCAAAGGAGTTCGGGGACTATCTGAAGGCCGGACAGGTCACCTGTGGCAAAATCAACGCTTGGGCCGCAGAGAACTGGGAGAACCGGTTTCATAAAGCTTTCACTCCTGGGAACCTAGCGAGGTCTCACCTGTGGAACACCACAGGTCGAAGAGACTTAACCTGGGAGGAGTTCTCCACCCCACCTGATGAAGACATCGTACTGAGAAGGTCTCATGAACTGGATGGGACCCTCTTCCTTCCTGCCCGGGCCAAAGCCCCAAGTAAAATGAAGGGCAAGAAGAAGAAAGGCAGGAAAGCGGTAGAGGATACCGAGAAAGAGGCCCCAACAGACTCAGAGGTGCCAGCCCAGGCTCAAGTTGATGCAAACCTTCTACAAGTGGTAGAACAGGAGAGCGAGAAACAAGGAGTGAATCCCCCAAAACCTTCAAGGGCTTCCAAACGGGCTCGTAAGCAAGCAAGTGACAGTGCTGAAAGGGAAGTCAAAAAGAAAAAGACTTCCCAAGGAGAAGAGCTCGCTCTCCGGGATCCGGAGCCCACTTTCCCAACCGATCCGACGTTAGCCGAAGAGATCCCAGGGAATCTTAATGAAGGGATTCCAATGGAATTCCATACTGATGAGGTTGAAAGGGGAGAGATTAACATGGATGAAGTGGACGTCACCGGTCTAGGTGCTCTAGGTGATTATTTCCTTGGCCTGTCCAGAGATGAGTTCGCAGGGCCATATGTTCCCCCAAGTAGTTCCAACACAGTGAATTTCAATGGTAGGACTTTTATGGTTTCCAGTGAGAGGGACGTTATAGCCCATTCTCTCCTCAGCAACGTGCAGCCAGTACTTACTTTGGAAAGGCAAGTCCGAAGTCAGGCAAACACTATCAAAGAGCTCAAGTCGGAGAAGGAAAAACTGTCCGAAGACCTCCGAGTTGCTGCCAATAAGGTTGATTTGCTCAAGGAGGAAAATGATCAACTAAAGAATAATCAAGATGAGAGTAATACAAAAGCTGCTTCCTTAGAAGAGACCGTAAAAGATCTCCGGGCTAAGCTGTCCGGACTAGAGAAAGACCTGACAGCCTCAAGAGGAGAGACTGCAGCAAAGGAGAAGCTTGTCACCAATCTGACCACTGACAAACTTGCTTTAGAGAATGCAGTGAATCAGGCTGTTGAAGAGAAAGTTGCTTTGGTGAAGGATCAAGAGGCCATGATCAAGGCCAAAATCAACGCTTATGCCAGGGAGATAATACGGAGTGAAGAATTAATGATTGAAAAAGTGAAGTCCGATATGGTCCTCCTGTTTCACGAGAAATTCCCGAAGAGGAGACTAGGGGAATTATGGCGCTATGTGGATGACGATGATCTCCCATACTGGACCATGGTTGATGAAGGGTACACTGATGTGTCCTCGTCTGGTGATGAAGAGGAAACCGGAGAGAGCCCAGGTGAGGAAGAGATTGACCCCAAGGGTAAGAAGATTGTCGAGGAGAAGAGCGACATCAAAGGCAAGAAAGCAGATGAGGGTGAGCCATCTTCAAAGGCTCAACCTTAATTTATAATTTGTTTTGTTTATCTTTTGTTTGAACTAAAGTCCTTGGAAGGCCAAGGCACCTTTTTTGTGATAGTGTCCGTATTATTCGGACAGATTTTTGTACTGTGCCCATACTTGTTCAAAAAGTCCTTGGAAGGCCAAGGCAACTTTAAGTTGTTGAATGAATGCTTTTATTTTACTCAACCATCTTCTTCTTTTATTATTTGTCTTACTTTAGACAGCTAGAATTTAAGTAGCTTTGAGTTATTGTATTGTGAGAGTGTTTAGTTTCTCTGGCTAGAATTTAAGTAGCCTTTAGACCTTTCAGTCCGGGTAGTATGACAAGCAACAGAATTTTGCAAAAACTTAGAAAATTATTGAAGAAGGCATCAAGTTTTATTGAAAGCTCTCTGTGGCGCCGAAGAGAGGAAGTGGTATGCCCCCAAATATTTACATGGATGTTTAAACAAGTAAATATTTACATAAGCTTTATTCCAAGTACATTCGAAGGTGTTCAATATTCCAAGGGTGAGTTAAAACCCTGCCATCTTTGTCTTCCAACCAGTATGTCCCAGGCTTGATTCTTTCAACCACAGTATACGGACCCTCCCAAGTTGGGGCCAGCTTTCCGAAGAGCTTTTCCTTAGTATGCAAGAAAACGTTTCTCAATACTTTATCTCCTGGTTGAAAATCCCTTCTTTTAACTTTAGAAGCAAACCTGCTTCTCATCAAGCCCTGATAGTGTGCCATTCTAAGATGAGCTTTTACCCGCCTTTCTTCAATTAAATCAAGTTGATTTCTAATTGTCATCTCATTAGCCTGTCCGGAGAAGTTATGAACACGAAAGGAGGGGAGTGTCTTCTCTATGGGAGCTACTGCATCCATCCCATAGACCAAGGCAAAGGGGGATTCTTGTGTTGCAGCCCCAGGTGTTGTCCGGTAGGCCCACAGGACTTCTTGTAGATAACTAGGCCACTTCCCAGCAGCCCCTTCTAAGTTTTTCTTTAAACCGGACAGTATTGTTCTATTAGCCACCTCAACTTGCCCATTGGCCTGTGGGTGGAAAGGTGAAGAAAAGCAGTGCTGAATACCCCTTGAGGCACAGAAGCTCTCCATCTCTATATTATCAAACTGTGGCCCATTGTCTGTTGTTATTTTCTGGGGGACACCAAATCTGCAACATATGTTGGATAGAATGAAATTTATAACAGCTTTTGATGTTGTCCCTGCCAAGGGGGCTGCTTCTATCCACTTCGAGAAGTAGTCAATGGCTACAATTATGGTTTTACGCCCTCCGGACGCCATAGGGAGAGGCCCAACTAAGTCCAATCCCCATCGAGCAAAAGGGATGGGCTCAGAAATTGATTCCAAAGGAATGGCTGGTACATGAATTTCATTGCTGTACCTCTGGCATGGGTCACACCTCCTTACCAGCTCCTTAGCATCTTTCATTATTGATGGCCAATAATATCCGGAGAGAAGCACTCTTCTTGTTAAAGCTCTAAATCCACAATGGGCTGATCCCTCACCATCATGCAATTCGGAGAGAACCATTTGTGACTCATGATCCCCTAAACAGCGTAGGAGAGGTTTGCTATAGGACTTTTTGTACAAGACTTCTCTAATCATAATGAAACCACGAGCCCTGTGTTTCAACGTTCTGGCTTGTGGTTTATCCAAGGGCACGATGCCATCGGACAGATATTGCATAAGAGGAGACCTCCAGTCTTGAGGCCGGTTTACTTGTATTTCAAAGACTTCCTCTTTTTCACCTTCATCAAGTTGAATAGAAGGGCTTTCGAGCACATGGATCCATGGATAGGACTCCGTATATGCTATCGTTGCCAATGAGTCTGCTAGCTCATTCTCTGTCCGGGGAATGTGCTCATAGACAACAGCTTTAAACTTTGACGCTTCATTTTTAAGGAGGAGCAAGTATTTGATCAATTGCTCCTTTCTAGCCTCTGACAGGCCTAGAGCATGGTGGACAAGCAATTGGGAGTCACTTAGTAGCTTGACCCTTTTTGCTCCACAGATGTATGCCAATTTTAACCCAGCTATAGCTGCTTCGTATTCGGACTCATTATTGGATGCCCTGAAAGCAAAACAAATAGCTTGGAACATGTTGTCCCCATAGGGGGAAGTGAGACATATTCCTGCCCCAGATCCGATGGTACTGGATCCTCCATCTGTTCGGACAATCCACACTTTTTTGTTTTTTGAATCAGCAGGTTGTTCAGAATCCCTATCAGAATGGAATTCGACCAGAAAATCAGCCACAGCTTGAGCTTTTACTGCTGTCCGAGGAGCAAAGTCTATGTCGAAGTCCCCCAACTCTACTGACCACTTCGTCATTCTGCTTGAAATGTCTGCTTTTTGAAGGACATTCTTTAAAGGGAAAGACGTCCGGACAACGATAGGATGAGCCTGAAAGTAAGGCCTCATTTTTCTTGCAGCTATCACCAAGGCCAATGCTAGTTTTTCAAGTTTCAAGTAACGCCTCTCAGCATCAATCAAGCTTTTGCTGATGTAGTACACTGGGTGAGGATACCCATCAACCTCCCTTACCAACACAGCACTGATGGCACAACTTGAAACAGCCAGATATACAAAGAGAGTCTCCCCATCGATTGGTTTGAACAAAGTCTTGGGAGAGGACATATGCTTCTTGATCTCATTGAATGCCTCATCACACTGTGGTGTCCATTCAAACCCCTTTGCACCCTTCAGGGTTTGAAAGAATGGAGCACATCTGTCCGAAGACCTGGAGATGAATCTGTTCAAGGCTGTCAACCTCCCTGTTAATCGCTGTACTTCTTTAATGTTTCGAGGAGGCTCCATTTGGAACAAAGCATTGAGTTGGTCCGGGTCGGGCTGTATTCCATGCTCACTTATGATATACCCTAAGAACTTCCCGGACTGTACTCCGAACACACACTTTTCAGGGTTTAATTTTAAATTCACTTTGGCCAAGTTGGCAAAAGTCTCTTGGAGGTCGGACAAGTGCAACTGCTCATCCACGCTTTTCACCATCATATCGTCAATGTAAACCTCCATATTTCTTCCAATTTGATCAGCAAATTCCTTATTGACTAACCTTTGATAAGTAGCCCCAGCATTTTTCAAACCAAAGGGCATCACCTTGTAGCAGTGTAAACCTCTATCAGTGACAAAAGTGGTATGCTCTTGATCTTTTGGATCCACTTGGATCTGATTGTACCCGGAGAATGCATCCATGAAGGAGAGTAGCTTGTTCCCTGAAGTAGAGTCTACTAACTGATCTATCCGGGGAACCGGATACAAGTCTTTTGGGCAAGCTCGATTGAGGTCTGTGAAGTCAATGCACATACGCCATTTACCATTCTTCTTTTTTACCAAGACAGGATTGGTAGTCCACAAAGGGTACTGAGATTCTTTAATGTGCCCCATCTCTGTGAGTCTGTCAACCTCTTGTACAATGACATCAGCCTTTTCTTTTGAGAAAGCTCTCCTTTTTTGTACCACTGGTGCCACGTCTCTCCGGACAGATAGGTGATGGGAAATCACCTCTGATGGAACTCTAGTGACATCAGCGTTGCACCAAGCAAAAACATGCTGATGGTCTTTTAAGAATTTCAACATCTCTTCTTTCAACATTGGTGGCATTCTGGACCCTATCTTGACATTTTTTCCCTCTTCCAAGCAGTGTGTTTCAACCTCCTCAATTGGAATCAACACTCCGGGGTCTCTCTGGGGTCATCAATTTCACCCTCACCCCCAGAAAGGCCCTCAAACTGCTATTGGTCATTTATACGGACTGCCCCCAGTGTTCGTGGAGCCAAGGCAGTGGCATAGCATTCTCTTGCAACTTTTTGGCTGCTCCGGACAACCCCAACCTGCCCCTGAACAGCATATTTTAGACACTGATGGACTGTCGAAGCCACTGCATGCATCCTAGAGAGCCAAGATCTCCCTAGAATAGCATTGTAGCAAGTGGGACAATCCACCACAATGAAGAGTATTCTGACCGTTTTCTTGAAAGGGCCCCTGCCCAACAACACTTCTTCTTCAAACTCTCCGATTACATCGGCTGAGCTGCCCGTGAAGCCCACGATCGACCTGTCCGACTTTTGAATCACAGCTGGATTTTTCATTTTCTTGTAAGTGTCTAGGAAAAGGATATTGGCAGAACTCCCAGTATCCACCAAAATTCGCCTTATCTCATTGCCCCCTATAGATGCTCCTATGACAACAGCATCCTCATGAGGGCCAGCAATATCTCTCAAATCATCCTCATCGAAAACTATAAATGGGAATGAGTTTGGAGATTGATAGGATGTCATGCCTCCTTCTAGCTGAGAGGCCAAATTATGAACATGCCTTTTTCTTGATGAAGTGGTAGGAGCCGTTACAGTGTCCCCTCCGAAAATTGTCAGTGACTCAAAGAATTTAATGAGCCCGGAGACCGATCTAGAACGCTCCTCTATAGCTCCCACTCTGTTCCTTGTTGGATCAGGATCCAAGTATTCAGATTCCACATCAAACCTTTCAATTATTACCATAGCCCCCTCCGGGGCAGCATTAACCGGACCAGCCCGGTGAGTGTTGTCAGGCCTGTTGCCTCCTCTCCTTTTAACGTATGCACCCAATTTTCCCCTTTCGATCAAGTTTTGAACCTCTTGTTTCAATGCTATGCAATCATCAGTAGTATGGCCAATATCATTGTGGTATTGGCAAAAAGAATTGTTTCGATGTTCTCTGGGAGACTGCAGGGTTGCTGGTCTCCGGTAGTGTACTTCATCTTTTGTTTTATCGAAAATGGTTGCCACACTTTCTTCAAGTTCTGCAAACCACTCCGGTTGGACCCATGGCCCCCTTTTGTTTCTAGACTGTTGGCTTTGTGCAGGAGCAGCTGGTTGAGACTGAGCTTTTCCCCTTCCATGCCCCTGTCCGGTTTCTCTTGCTTTGTTCCCGGACTGGTTTTGATTTGGAGTTGGTGCCACCGGGGTAGATCTCACCTGTCTGTGCACCCTGGTCTTCTTTGTTTCATCAACATTTATTTGTTTGCCAACTTGGTTTAGCAATCCTCCTCAGGTCATGGCCTTCTTCCTGGTCACCGAATCGGCCAGGTTGCCTGGGTTCAAACCTTGTCTCAGGGATGCTATTGCCACCTGTTCAAAGCAATCAGCCAACCCGTTTTTTGTTTTTACAAAGCGACTTATGTACTCCTTTAATGATTCGTTTGGTTCCTGGGCACAATGGATTATGGTATCTCCATTACCCTTCAGCTCCTTACTCCCCACAAATTGCCTTCGAAAGGCCACCCAAAAAGTATCAAAGTCTCTGATACAACCCTGAGGCAGGCTGTTGTACCACTTCAGAGCACTCCCCGTGAAGGATTGGGAGAATGCCCTACAGAGTAGTTTATCATCATCATCAAAGTTCATCATGAAGTTCTTGAATTTCTCCAGATGATTGTCCGGATCAGTACTGCCATCGTACTTCTCCATCTTGGTGCTGTCAAACCTCTTGGGGAGGTTCCCGGACAGGATTTTAGAAGACAGTGGAGACTGCCTCCAATTCCTTCCACGACTGAACACAGTATCCTCATTAGGAGTTGCAAAGATACCTGGCTCATCATGGAAGGCAAAAGGATCCATCAGCATCCGGTCTACATGCCTCCGGTTGTGAGATGACCCTTTTCTAATATGCCTCTTCATTCTTCCATGGTGATCTCTTTTTCTGGAATACTTCTTAACTTGTTTTTGCTTTTTCCTGGTTCGTCCCTCATCACTGCTGGAGGACAAGGATTTTTCATTTCCCTCACTGTCCGAAGAGCTGTCCGAAGACTCTGAACTTGAATCAGAACTCTCCACAGGCTTGGACCGGTGAGACTTTTTAGAACTGGCATGTGTCTTTTTAGTGCTCACATGAGTTTTTGAAGCCTCATGCTCTCGAGGGTTATCAGAGCGAAGAGCAACTGACGCTTTGGATTTCTCTTTCACGCCCATCTTGGCCTTTTCAGCCCTCAGAGCTTCTATTTCAACCCTCAACCTGTCACGCTCTTGGACAGTATACTCATCGTTCTCTTCCACCACTTCAAGCAAAGCTGGTGGAAGCTCTGGGTTATCCGGATTCATTCGGACAGAATTTCTTTACTTGGTTTTGATTACTTGATTCAGGCACCTTCGTGCTCCCACTGTGGTCGCCAATTTGGTGTGGATAAAAGTAGCCTGAGGGTAGGCTGGTAATTTCAAGTGGAGTTTCAAAACGGAGTAAGGGTGTTTCAGGATGGTGTGAAGGTGTTTCAAGGTGGAGAGAGAATTGAGCAGCTTGGCAGCAGTAAATTTTGTTACCCATAGTTAATGCTGGTGGTTGGGTATTTATAGTATGAAATTTGGGCCCTTATGGGCTTTCGGGTCAAGTTTAATGGACCCGGGTCATGTTTAAAGACCCATGAGTTTTAAGCAGATGGGCAGGTAGCTTAGTCAGATAGTGTTTAGGTTTTTTAGTACTTTAGTCATAGTTCGAACTGCCTTAGGCTTGCAGTGTTCGAAGTCATCTGCCCGGTTCAAAAGTCCTGTCCGAATTAAGTTCTTGGAGTCTGTCCGGTTTACGGAGAGATTTACTTTGGGCTGCCCTCCCGGGGAGCACTTCGAATTCGGACTCATCAAGAAAGATGTGGAAATATGCATTTATGATTTGTATTGCTTCATAAATAAACATATAATAAGAGATAACTAATTTACATATGAAAAAAAATATGTAGTAAAGTAAAAAAAAATAACACTTTAAATATACACAAATTAGCATGAAATATATATTTATACAAATGATTGATAACTCTAACATAAGAAATAAAATAATGACATCTATGTATGTCAATATGATCAATGCAAATCGTTTAACAAAAATATTACAACCGTGCGTGCATTGTTCGTGACACACATGCGAGTACAAAGCTGTAAGGCGAGCATGTAACACGTGCAATACAAATCTATTAATATTTTTTCACACTCATTACAAAAAAAATGACATGTTGATGGTATGATGCTACAATAAGAGATCTTATTTCAGTAAGAATGTTATCCATCATTGTAGAAGTGTTATTCGAAGATATATATGGAATCTCAAATCCGGTGTAGATTAGTACAACAACATGCTCCCAATAAAAAACCAAGACTATTAAAAAAAAATTGTACCATACTCAGATCAATCGTTGTGATAAAAAATTTGACCAAACAAATATAACAAAATAATATTAACCGATAAGGGCATAAATTATCCAGGCCCAAGCGGGTCGGCGAAACACAAAGGTATTTCCGCTTTGCAATAATACTTTTTACAAGAATTATAAATTAAGATTAAAGGAGGACTTATTTTGTAAATAATGACTATGTGAGTAAAATTAGAGTAAATAAGGGTATGAATAAGATAAAGTGGGTCACCCATGTGGATTATGGTCCACTATTTTTGCTATATACAGTAAGATTTCCTTTATATGGAGGGGTGAACATCTAATATAGAATAACTATTTTTTTACCACTCTCTCTCTAAATTCTCTGTTTATATCTCTAGACTCCGTTACAGCTTTGTCTGCTATTAGATTTAGGGTCTGGATATTTTTGGAACCATTATTGGTGTCGTCAGTGGGAAAACTAAGGTCATATCCGGTGACAGATTCTCCCAAATCACGAAATTGAAAAAAGATGAACACAAATTCTATAAAGTGACGAGTTGTGAGATTGGAAGATGTCAAAATCATATCCTATTCCGAGGATCGCTGATTCAAAGGACAACAAGTTAAAAAGCAACATTACGACAAAGATCAATACGGTCAGGGACAAGGCAAGTGTCTATGATCAGGCACCAGCTCTTGGACGATATAGCTAAGCTTAATTCCAAAAATGAAGCAGCCTTAGCTGACAAGAGGAACACGTCGGGAGTTCGAAGAGAGCAGTCTCCTGACAGCAATAAAGAAAATCACCATGAAAGGTCGAGATGAAGAAGGAAACCAAGTCAGGTTCAGGTCAAGGAATGACCTCGAGATCCCCATTTGTCAAAGAAAGAAATAAAAGTTGAGCGTCGGTATAGGCAAGAACTTAGTGGCTCCTCTGCTTATGAATCAGATGAATCATCATCCATAGACCGTGAATACATGTGCCACAAGAAGAAAAATAGAGTCTTCAGAAAACAAGAAGACTGACGCCGCATGTCTCGTCGGTTAAAACAAAACATGAATATATGGATAAGAGAACCTCTGGCTCTATGGATAAAGATAGGGAAATTGTTTTCAAAAGAAGGGAGCAAACCACCTCCATATCCAATTTCCATCAGGTAGTCATACCCAATGGTATAGGGTGAGCACCCAGTTCGCCAAACCCTATGAGGAAAGTTTGTATGCAAACCCTACAGATTGACTTGGGATCGGGGTTTGTGGGGTCGAGCATAATTGGAGGTCATCCCCTTTCTCTAACGAAATCCTTTTGTAGCATATTCTTAAATGTTTTGATATTTCCCGGATAAAAACGTACGATGGAAAGAAGGACCTGGATAACCATTTGGAATTGTTCAAGAAATTTATGCTAAACTTTGACAATGAAGATAAGCTACTTTGCTGCATATTCTCACAAACATTAAAAAACCGAGCCTCGAAGTGGTATAACCGACTGCAACCATGCTGCATAAAACATTTCGACATGCTTTGGGTTATGTTTAGGAAATAATTTGTTAAAAGTAAAAAAAATTGAGCTAATGTGGACACAATTGTTAACTATCGACAAAAGGTTGGGGAAAGTTTGAGGGACTACGCCAGACGCTTCGTGAATGCTAAAACCGATCTATACCACTGTAAGGAGAATATAGCGTTGATGGGTTTATATTGGGTCTTTTGCCCCACCCCGTGAAGGAGATCGTTATAAAAAAAACGAGCTTTTACTTTTGGGGCCTTGTTGGCTCAGGTAAAAAAACAGATTCTGATTGAAGGGACCTAAGCTTCTGAGGTGGCAGCTCAGTTACAACAAAATACGTAGGCTACCAATCCGACAACCACAGCCGATCACGACTTATCTGGCAGCACAATAGTTTCAACCGAGAGTATCTAGTTTGTCGACTTCTTTAGAAATGTCTAACCATCAGATAGTAAATGCTCAAGAAACTGTCTCATCATCTCAAACAAATGTATCTAGCCCGCTCAATTTGTTGAATTAACTTAGTGCGTAGCGACCATCTTCGAAAAAGCAAAGAAACATGTTCATTTTCATAAACCGTTCCCTATTTAGACCCCCCTGGAAAAAACAACAGACACTGTAAGTACTATTATAACGTGGGGCATGACATGAAGGATTGTATCGGTTAAAAAAATAAATACAAATGTTAATTGAGAATAAAAAATTAACAATGTTCGTTAAAAAACAATCCCAGGTGAATATCGGGGGAATAGAGGTCGTGATGGTACAAAAGCATAAAACTGCCTTCGCTATCTCATAGATCACCGATTTGTTTGATATAAGATAAGAATACTTTGACCCAAATTGGAATCAGAACATAATTAACGTTGTGGAAGAAATAATTCCCAACCCCAGAGGAAACATTAGTCATTTGTTTAATTTTTTTTGAATTATTGACTATCTTTGGAGGTGATTTATGGTAGGAATTTTGAATTTTCACGAAAGATGCACATTTTAAGCTTAGCCACACAATTGGAAGCAGGGGTGTCACCCCACATGTACAGGAATCTATCTCATATACTATGCTTTGATAACTATAATATAAGAGACGTTGTCGGACCAAATGAAGACGCAATGGTAATCGTGGCTACAATCGCTAGTGATGAAGTTGAAAGGGTGTTAATAGATATCGGTAGTTTAACAAATATTATTTTCATGACAAATTATGAAAAGTTCAAAAGGCAATCGATCATTCTCCGATCGGAGCGAACTATAGTCGGATTTACCGGGGCAACAACACAAGTGTTAGGGGAGTTTGAAGAACTTTTAGAAATGGGTTGGGAACCTTTCAGAAAAGAAGTATTAGTGCATTTTATTGTTGTGGACGCTCCGACCTCATAAAACGCGCTGGTGTTGACGGTCCACCAATGTTTGAAGTATGTGGTTGGTTATAACGTGAGAACCATATGAAATAGTCAAAAGATGATTAAGGAGTGCTACCGAATACTTTGCGTGTCTATGAATGACTCGCGTTGTGCTACACCTTTAGAAGTGAAAACAATATTGTAGCCAATTTGAATGCCAATGATGCTCGAACCTATGCGGACCAGCTCAAGAGCGTCAGACGATGAAACGCTATAGTCTCCCATAACCAAGAATTGAGAATTCGGATGGTTAGTCAGTAAAGTTTTCTGCTTTGAGTGAGAATATTGGACAATACATAAATGCCAACTCTGATTGGTTTGGGGATTCAGATCAGACTGTTGAGTTGAAGCAAAGATGGCTAAGGGCGGTTGCGAGAAAGGTTTTTGTTTTTTAGAAGAGCAATTTTGGTCGGGTTTGTAAGTACCATATAAGGTCGTATGAGAAGATAGCCTTGAGGAACTGTCGATTCGATTATAGCTACAACTGGGTATTCAACAGTTCTCTTAGAGATATTGAAGTAGTCGTGGATACCAAAAATGGGTTTTTTTTTACTTTATTTAGGTTTTTTCACAAATAGAGGTGATAACATATTTTATCTATCTACAAAATCCGATCGCCAAATCTCTATATCTCTTTTATAAATTTTCTGAAAGCAAATAGTGAAACGATGAGGAGTATTTATAGAGGACCTACCCCTTCAACGGTTACTTTCGTACATAAGTGAAATCGATTGAAGTCTTGGGAAGTCCAAGAGTCATATTTTGAAATTATGAAATAACACGCATCAAATTACAAGCGGACATGTGTCTCATTATGACAGACTTGCACGACTAGTAAGCTAGCTCCATCATTTGATCCTCAAGTGTTCAAGAGGTTTTTTTGGAATTACGAGCGACCCACATCTAATGGATAGAAGACACGTGTTAGATCACGTCATGATTTCTTTTTCAGCAAGACTAATGGGTTTAGTATAACCAAACAAAGCAAGTAGGCCAAATAAGTGTAGGCTTTAAGCAATGTCCTCGGTACCTCTGAAAAGATAAAATCATACAAGGAAATTAGTACATTGAGGTTGAACAAACTCGTTCCAAATATTATTGATAAGTGGGAATTGAAGAGACCCAATCCTTGGCAATTGACGTATTAAAATCATGAAAACTTGTCCCAACACACTAGATAAGTCAACATTGCGGAAACCTGACCCCAGAATCCTCAGGAGTCGAAGCCATAGCAGTTCGACCCTAAAGTTGACAACATAGTCCTCACTCGATTTTCTCATAAGGACTATGGGGCTATTGATAAGGATATAAATTATCCAGGCCCAAGCGGGTCGACGAAACACAAGGGTATTTTCGCTTTGTAATAATAATTTGTAACAAAAATGATAATGTAAAAAAGAATGAGGACTTATTTTGTAAATAATGAATATGTCGGTACAATTTGAGTTAATAAGGGTATGAATAAGATAAAGTGGGTCATCCATGTGGGTCAAGGGCTACTACTTTTACTATATAAATTAAAATTTCCTTTATGGGGATGGGTGAACATTTAGCTAAAGAATACATACTTTCTACCACTCTCTTTATTTAAATTATGGGTTTCTCTCTAGACTCCGTTATAGCTTTGTCTGGTAGGGAATTTAGGGTCCACATATTTTTGAAATCATCACTAACAATATGATTATTGGTTGTGATAGAATAGTATTTCAAATCTGTTATAATAAACTTGTACTTGAAACATCATATATTATCCATCCAAATCCAAATAAATATATATCAAGTTCATTTTTATACTGATTTCATGGTAACAACCAAAACTTAAAGGTTCATAAATTGGAACCTCTTATGTCGAGAATTTACTTGTGCCAAGATCAAATATTTTGTAGCGAGAGTTAACACATGTCGAGACTGAACTCAATGTTAAAAATACTATCTACAGTGGTGAACCTCTACTCCGAAACGCCGACCCAGAAATGGCTAAATGTCTATCTAAAAACGATTATCTAAAAACGATTCTCTATAGTGGCTAAACCCTTTAAATAGAGACCAAAACTTGTATTTCATCTTCCAACCACTTATAGCTAATACCTAACATGGTTTACACCATATATCTATAATATATAACATATAGTTGAACAAATTTTGTAAATTAAAAATTTAATTTTAAATATACATTATAGCTAGAGATGATATTGTAGATCCAAACCGGCCAGATGCAACCTGATTCGGTCGGGATTTTCCTAGTATGATTCATACGAGTTTTGTCTGGTCCGAGTTTATGAAAGGTCGGTTACGAAAATAAAAATTATTGTCCGTATGCGAGTCAGGCTGGGTATAGATTTTTAGTTTCTCCAACCCAACCCGACCCAAAAATATAAATTATACACAAAAAATAAAAAACAAAAATAATAATGATATATATATATATATATATATATATATATATATATATATATAAAGTTACTAATTACTTAAAAACTATTTTCTAATAATATATAGATTTCGTTCTTCCAATAATTATGATTAAATTCTTCCACTAAATATTATGTTCAATAATATAATTACTAATTATATTATTTTACAAAAAATATTCTATAATGTTTAATCTTTTTTAGTTATTGATTTTAATATAATTTATCATTAGTATTTATTATTTAACTTAAAATCATATTATTTGTTAGGTTCATCACCAAAAGTAATGTAACATTTAGAATCGATATTTCAAAAATTTCTTGATGATTTTGACGATGAAGATGAAGATATTCTGATAAGTAGGGGTAATGATTGATGATATATTATAAACTGGAAGGACTTTAAAAAATGTTTGTATTTGTTTTAATGTTTTATTTCATATTATTTAAGACATTTTAGATTGCTTACTTTATAAAATTTATCTTTGTTTATTTGAGTAATATTTAATTGTTTATTTAGTTATGGTTGTTTTGGTTTTAAAATTTCACATCTTAATTTTTTTAAATTAAAAAATAAAATCAACTTTGAGATATCTTAAAGTCTGATTTAGAGGGTAGGCGAATATGACATGACATACCTTAAATGTTTAAAAAATATTTAGTATATTGGTAAAGGGCCTCGTGTCTTTACTTTATTTTTTCATTTTATGGCTCTTGATTGGCCCTCAATTCCATTTTGACCTCCAATTCAAAATTTATAAATAAAATAAAATAAACAATTATATATATATATATATAACTATTCAACCGTTAATAAATTGCCTAAATGTGATTAATAAACTTATATAAATCATTCATATACAAAGTTTTTAAAAAACATTAGGTAATTTATTAAGTTTAAATAATAAAATGTGTTTTTGAATGATTTGAAACTAATTCAATTTAGAGCTTAGTAGTATTTAAGATCCACATGGATTACTAATTCAATGTGATTAATAAACTTATATAAATCATTCATATACAAGGTTTTTAAAAAACATTAGGTAATTTATTAAGTTTAAATAGTAAAATGTGTTTTTGAATGATTTGAAACTAATTCAATTTACAAAGTTTTTAAAAAACATTAGGTAATTTATTTAAGTTTTATGTTCTTAGGGTTTAATTTTAGAAGTTAAATCATATACGTTGGCTGTAATTTATCTTAATGATGCGTTTGTTTTAATAAGGGTTTAATAGTGGATAGTGGCATCAAATTATAAATTAGAAAGTAAATAAAGGGTAAGAAGGTAAAAACAAATGTTGAGTGTTTTATTAAAAATTTAAAATGGAGGAAATAATAAATCTTATAGAGGAAATAGCTCCACCCAAAGCAAAAATATTATCCACTTCCTACCCATATTATCATGTATCTATGAGATAGAACAATTTCACTCATATATTTACTATTTAAGACCCAATAATTTCATAAATACCATTATCATCCACTTTTTTCTTTTGTTTTTTCTCTCTCTCTCTCTCTCTATTTTTCCCATACCTCGTCCTTTTTATATATAGAATGATCGACGACTGCTATGAGGTACATCCAATTTTTAATTGATTAATATTATCTTTAAAGCATTTATTTTACTTATTTGGATAAATTTAGTACAATTTTGAATCTGAAAAGTCTGGACAAGAAAAAGGTGTCTGAAAAAATTTAGGAGAAAAGGTTTTGTTGAGAATACAAAACCCATGTCCTAGTGCGAATTTTGTCCACTTGATCCAAAATTTGTAGTAATTAGTAAAAAATAAAAATAAAAATATAGAGAAGATTAAGTTTGTTTACTTACATGCATATATGTTCTAGCTAATATTTCTGCATCTGCGATCGAAACATAGTTTTCCATGGCCCAGCTATGTCTACTGTTGCCACCAATTATATCATCAATAAAAGTTTTTTTGCCTTCAACGAAATTTCATTTTTACATATCTTGCGATAGTGATTCGAGTAAATCGAATTTGGGTGAATCAAAATCGTGTGAATCGAATTTGGGTGAATCAAAATCGTGTGAATCGAATTTTGGTGAATCAAAATCGTGTGAATCGAAATTGGGTGAATCGAACTCTTCAGATTCAGAATCCAACAAAGAATCTAAAATTTTTCGAATTCGAAACTCATCTATGAAGGTAAAACGTAAGGCCGATTTTGATTTGAAGCTTAAAGATGCTAGAAAGCTAAAAAGAATCATTCGGTTATGATAGATGAGAAACCATGCCAACTATGATAGATACTAGATGCGAAACCATGCTTATGATAGATGAGAAACCATGCCAATTATAATAGATGAGAAACCAGACCACTTATGATAGATGAGAAACCAAGCCAAATATGATAGTTGAAAAATAAGGTCAAATATGGTAGATGAGAAACTATGCCAATTATGATAGATGAGAAACTAAAAAACTAGTGTAATTTTTTTAAAAACAATATATATAGGGCAAGGCTATATTGAGATCCCTTTTGGCTATAATGAGACCCAAAAATCTCAAATTTTTTATGTTAATGTGAATTTACCATTTTACTCTTCATATATAAAACCAAAGTTCTAACCAAAAACCAACTTTTTCTTCTTACTCTTCCTAAAGTTTTCCCTCTTTAACTAAACTAAATTTTTAAAAAACACCAAAAACCATGGATTTGAGCAATTTAAACGAAGAGTTGAGTTGCAATATGAATGATTTCTTGTCGAAGGAGGATGAGCCTTTGACGGACCATCTCCAAACCCAAAAAGAGGATCATTTCGTATTTTTTGAAATTTCAGTGCGAATATAGCGCTCACAGCGCTACAATTTTTCAAAATCGCGCGCTCTGAGCGCTTAATTTTGTCAGAATCGAGCGCTCAATTTTGACAAAATCAAACACTCTTTACTCGCAAAACTCTCTGATTTTTTTTGTCATTTTTCATTTTTTTAAGTTTAGGAGTTCGAAACTCAAATTTTTTTCCACCAATATAATACATTAGTCATTTCTAATGAATGGTGTAAAATTTAAAAAAAAAAACTCCAAAATGTGATAATAAAAAAAAGAAAATTGCGACGTGGGCATTCGCAAATTTGGGCAAATAGCGAGCACCAAACTCACAATTTACCCAAAATTGCGAATACCCACTTCGCAATTTCAGGGACATTGCGAGTTGGGTACTCGCAATTTGTCCAAATTTGCGAATACCCACTTCGCAATTTCGGAGACATTACGAGTTGGGTACTCGCAATTTGTGCAAATTTGCGAAGTGAGCATTCGTGAATCGCGCCCCGAAAACTTCTTCTCCAAATTTCGAAAACGAAGAACCCAAAATCCTTAAAAACTCAACCACAATCAACAAACAACATACTAAAATGTCGACAATAACTAGACTAACAATTATCTACAACTTACTTTCCAAAAAACAACAACATTTGGATGAAAATTCGACTTTTTCAAAAAAACCTATAACTCTAAATATCACTAAAAATACCTAAGTAAATTGCATAAAAATTACATGAATAGGTATAGGATTCATATATTGACGTTTTTGTAAGTTCGGATTTGAGAAATCTTGACTTTTTGTTTTGCCGGATTTTGAGAGCTTTTGGTGGAGAGAAGAGAGAAAAAAAAGGTTTTTGGCTGAAATGCAGCTTCTATATCAAGGATACATTGGTCTTTTTTGGGGTCTCATTATAACCAAATAGGGTCTCATTATTGAAGGGTCTCATTATAGGCCAAATGGGGTCTCAATTTAGCATTGCCCATATATATATATAGTCTGTTCGTCTTAAGACAAAACCAATGGTATTTTCGATTTTTTTTTACCAAATTACAGTTTAAAGATATGAACCTTTATCATTTTAATTTAAAAAAATAAAATAAAAATAAAATGTACACCTGTTTCCTAGATTTTATATAGTAATGGTATATTAGGTATAAAATTTAGTAAATCTCCATTGTATTTAAGTTTTCAAATGATCTGGTTAGTAATTTTAGGTTTTTTTTATCATAATATTAGTGAATTTTATTTTGTTTGTCCAAATTTTAATAGATGATTTATTTTGATTTGTTTAGATAAGGTTGCGCAAGTCTTTTACGCCTACCTTTAAATTTTCAGAGTCTAATACTTCTATTATCGAAAATGAATCAACTAAAGGACCATCCAAAGAACCTACTACTACTCATTCGTTAAATGATCCGCCATTTTCAAATAACATATTAAAAAAGAGATATTTGGAATTGGATCATCGAAAAATACTCAAATTCTTAAATATCATCCAGATGATCAAGATATTATTAAACACTTTCAAGGTGTAAGTAATAAGAGAGTGCCTTTATGATTCTACTAAAAATAAATATTCATTTTGAGTTGTAATAGATATATGGTATATTTTTACTATATAATACTCAAAGGTTTATTTTTTGTTTATTTGTGTTTTTATTCTCGACATACTATTAATTTTAATTTTGGATCCACTCCTAGATCAGATCGCACCAGACCAAAAAATCCAAATAATAAAAATAATGTTTGCGGATCAGATTGAATTGACCAACAAACACGCACAGACTGACTTCAGATTCAAAAACATTGAACCCGCTTCTAATAAAATCGAAGTAAAATTAAAATAAAGTAATAATTGGAACAGATCAGCCAAACCCGAACCCGGTCCCATTACCATATTTGTTCGATGCTAAACAATATTTGATATTTATTATAGGGTAAAGTATCATTTAAGACCCAAAACCCAAACCATTATCCACTTAAGACCCATATTTTCATTATTCTCCGAGAAAGACCCGTTTTAATTAAATATTTACCATTGAAGATCCACTAATTCCTTAAATACCCTTGTTCATTTATATAAAAAGTTTTCAAACCCATATTTTACATTTTTTTCCAATTTTCTTTATCTCTCTATACGTGAATAGAACAACTCTAATGTTAGGCGATTCTTCATTTTTTTTACTCAATTTTCTTATTTTTCTTTTGTTTTCATATGTGTTTTTTTTGTGTTTTTAGTTGATTTTGAAGTTTAATTTTGGATACATGTTTAGATAAGTAGATTTGTGTGTAGTAAGTAAAATATATATTTTTTTAATTTTTTAAAAAACATATCATGAATGGTACTAGTTTTGTTCGTCTTAAAAACAACAAAACCAAGGGTATTTTCGGACTCTTTTTCTGAGTTAGGTTTAAAAAATACGGACCTTTAAAAATTAAAATAAAATAAAAACGAAAAAAGAAATTGGTTATTGTATTTTATATAGAAGGGTATTTAAAGTATAACCTTCTAAAAAAAATTAGATCTCTATCGGTAATAGATTTGTTGAATGACTTTTTATTGGTAAATCTCTTTTTATTATATTCCGTAATTAAATTTTAATAAATATTTATTAATAATTTATGTTAAATTAATTGAGAATTAAGTGTGTGATGTAGTTACCACACGTTTTAAAAAAAATAAAATAATTTAACGGCTTCATAATTTTAAATTTAAGAAGTAAAAGAAATCATACTGATCTTCCGTTAATATTTTCTTAGAAAATATCGTACTTATCTTTTCTTCGTATTCAAATTTCTATTATTAAATATAAGGACTAAGCTTAAAAAAAAGCAAAAAAAAAAAGAAAGTAAGTAAGTAGTGGCAAGTCTACTAGGTATACCAACGGTCTTTACATAAGTATCCAATTTACTAATAAATGGAGCTTCATATAGATTTTACCAATATCTACCAAAATATGATTTTATTTACCTATTAGTCCAAATTTAAATTTTAAATACAATTTTACCCCTAATGAATTTGACAATATGACAAAAAAAAAGTGTGAGAAGAAAGAATTGATTTTGAAATTAGGGTTAAATAGTTTGATTTGGGATGTAAGTGTTTTGTTTTTATAGATAATTTAGTTTTTTCTTAAATGTGTTAGATCTATTTGTAAAATGGATCGGTTGGGTATCCTTGGATAAATAAAGACAAAATTTAGACTCATTATGTAAGTCTTCCTTTAATTATTTGCATCTAATCAACAAAAATATAAATAAAATTTTAAATGGGGATATTAAAAAAATAACTTACCTGCTATATTATTGAAACATATGATTTCAATGATAAATAACAAAGCTGTTGGGCAATAATTGGTAAACATTGAAGACGTGTAATAATTTTTAACCGAATAAAACCAAAAGTCTTATTTTATCTTTTACAAGAAGTCTTTATCTATTCAACGTATCACTCGATCAGATATAAATACCATCGACATCTACTTACATGTAATGTTAAATACTACTACCGATAAAAAGGTAAACACCTCTCTATTTTTAATTTAAAAGAAGAAAACTTATACTTTGTCTCTCTAGTTTCATTTTTTCTTTTCATAGGACATGACTGACTTGTACTTGACTTAGGACTTGTTTGCTGACGATATTTGGAATCTGCACATACCCTTCAATCTGTTGATACTGTTACTCTTGTGATTGATTTCTTTTAGGTTTCAACTCAACTCTGCAATCGTAATACTTTTTCAATTTCTTAGCAAAGTGACCAATACCCATGCCGGACGGCGATTCAAGTGGTTTACTCGGTCCAACAACCGTGGATCAATTCAAACTCGGTCGGAACTCGCCGATCACTGGTACGGAACGGTCGGCTGTTATTTTGGGTGGGAATTCGGCAGAAATAGAATCGGGTTTAAATGGTCATCCGATGAAAGACCCAAGAAAAATCGCCAGAAAGTAAGTTGTATCCAGATTCTCGTATGTGCATAATATATATAATTATGCGGCAGTTCTGGTGTCTATTAGAAGTATGTGAAACAATTAGAACACCGAAAGCTTTTTATCTTATTGAATTATGCTTCTTATGGCTATTATCTCACGATAAAAAAAAAATCACTATGGCATTGACTTAATTGTGATTTCTCTGATGTTTGATTTGTTTGTTTTAAGGTATCAATTAGATTTATGTCACAAAGCAATCAAAGAGAACATCATTGTGTGTCTAGAGACGGGTGGTGGTAAGACACACATAGCCGTGTTGCTAATCCACGCAATGGGTCATTTGATTAGTAAACCGGAGAATGTATGTGTGTTTCTAGCTCCTACAGTAGCTTTGGTTCAACAGGTAAAGTGATACATTCTAAAGTTTGAATTTGAAGTAGGTGGATAATATTTTAACTTGTATATATGTTTGATTTATTCTATGTACGTAGCAAGCCAGAGTTATAGAGGAATCTCTAGGTTTTAATGTTGGGATTTATTGCGGGGGCTCAGGTCCTAAGAGTCATTCTGATTGGGAGAAAGAAGTTGAGCAACATGAGGTAAGATAATCATCAGTTGCTCCACTTTTGTATATGCTTATAAGTTTGTCTGAACTCTGAATGTTCTATACAGGTTCTTGTTATGACTCCTCAAATACTTCTCCGTAACTTGCATCATTGCTTCATCAAGATGGAGTCAATTTCCCTTCTCGTATTTGATGAATGTCACCACGCTCAAGCCAACAGCAGTCATCCGTACGCACAAATTATGAAGGTAAGACGCTGCCGAACTTTTTGGTTATATATACATATGCATAATAGTTAGTTTAGCTTATTATAGCTGAAATTGGTTTTTTCTTGTTTACATGGTTTGCCCAAATAACGCAGGTATTTTATAAACCTGATGCTCCCAAAGTTCCTCGAATATTTGGAATGACGGCGTCGCCGGTTGTTGGGAAAGGTAAATAATTAATTAGGCTGTGAAAGAATCGTTATGTAACTTACACGGTACGCCTCAAGTTGTATAATATGCATGGAGTCAAAATAAATGCTTATTTTTAGCGCTTAGTTCAAGCATCGTATGCTGTATCATTACGTTTTGAAAACAAATATTTCTTACAGATTTTAAGATCAGCTGTAGTTCCTTTGGTTTTGTTCTAT
The DNA here is from genome assembly GCA_036936605.1 of Limnanthes douglasii subsp. nivea. NCBI lineage: Eukaryota > Viridiplantae > Streptophyta > Magnoliopsida > Brassicales > Limnanthaceae > Limnanthes > Limnanthes douglasii. The sequence goes on along the minus strand of JAUPFV010000004.1, from coordinate 48,206,927 downwards.
GTCGAAAGCGTCTTGGACCGTCCTTTTCCTTCTTTTTAAGTCTCTTTTTATATTTTAAATCACCAGGAAAAAATAGCTGTCAGATTTATACTTCATTGGAAAAAGAAATAAGTGTTCATAAATGCTGTGAAGATTATACATCTAGCAATAATATTAGGTTTCAGTGAAATCGAGTGAATGCTTTATTATGGGTTGGAAAGGCCTATATATAGGTGTAAGAAACTAATTCCAAATTAAGTGGTTTCCAAATTAAGTCATTGACGATCCTTGTCTTAAAAGGATATTAGATAAGGGTGAGAGTCTTAATAGAAAGTAACTAAAATGCTTACAGATAGACTTCTCCATATAGCTCGTGATCATACTTTTTCGTATAAGGGTGAGAGTCTTAATAGAAAGTAACTAAAATGCTTACAGATAGACTTCTCCATATAGCTCGTGATCATACTTTTTTTTGGACGAAAAAGTATATCTTTTTCATAAATCATGGCTACCCCATATCAATCAATAAATTCCCTGCAACATGATCATTTTAAATTAGATATAACATATCTTGTACTGTTACTTTGTCAACATTGTCATAATTACTAATTATTTCAGGTGCTTCTGATCCAGACAATTTACCAAAGTGCCTAAACAACCTCGAAAACTTGCTCAATGCTAAGGTAAGCTAAATTTCTACTTCACATTGAATTACAACTTGTGCTTCATTGGCTCTAGTCTTGCAGTCGTATTTCACACATGACATTGTGCTCTACAAACTTAAATGGATTACCTTCTACTTGTAAAGTCCACAAGTTTGCTTCGCGCATTTTATACAAGCGAGCTGGTTTTTTTTTTTAATATCTAATGTTTAGTAGTGACCTGACTATTTCATATTCCACATGTTTAACCTTTTTCCTTTAATATCAACAAAATGTCTGTACAAGCGAGCTAGCTTAAATGACAATTCATTTTAGAATCTTAAATGTCTTATACATTTCCATGCTGTAGGTGCATTCAGTGGAAAATAGGGACGAATTAGAAAGGTTCATTTCATCTCCTGTAGTTCGAGTGTATCATTATGGTCCGGCTGATGATGTTGCATTTGGCCCGAACATGATTTATCATAATAAACTTGAGGAGATCAGACGCCAGGTATATTGCTTTACACCGTCATTTGTCGTGATGACTACACCAGTGCTAGTTGAATAATAAACTTTTACTCGTTTACTTTTCTTTGTGATTCGAGCAGTGCATATCAGTTATCAACAGAAATACTAGTGATCATAAGAAACGGCAGAGAATGAAAAGGCTTCTCATAAGATTGCATGCCAACATAATATCTGGCTTTGAAACTCTTGGCCTATGTGGAGCACTGCAGGTGAGATATTTCAGTAACCATTCTATATCTTTATTCCGATACTTATTTATGATGTACCTACCAACATACTTTCTGCCATTCATGAAGGCTACTAGACTTCTTCTGACTGGTGATCAATGTGAGAGAAACGAACTCATAGATGAAGATGAAATGTTCGGTAGTGACTCATTATGCGACAAATATCTCACTCAAGCTGCCACTGTCCTTGCCTCTGACACCAATGGAGGTATGTTGATAGTGGTATATTAGGATATACATCTCACCACGGAAATACATGCAAATTCACCAAACACACACACAACATGCTTGCACATCAATTAAAAACCCACAGCATGCAATTTACGAGCTTAATTAGAGTTCACCACAACTGAAAGTTTCATCCATTCTGCTATTTTAGCATTAAATCTCCATTTATAAAGTCATTTTATAGTATTATTGTCATTTTACAAGTTTTGAATATGTCTATCGCTTAGTTTTTTCTGTATCCACTTTTTCTCTTTTCATTTAGGGGCCATATTCAGTTGAGTGAACTTTGGTATGAAGTCAGTAGTGGTTTCTGCATTATAAACTATTTGTGATACCTAAAACAACAGTGTGTGTCTTAATCTTGTAGATGAGGTTGGAGCTGATCTCTCCTCTACTGAAGTTCTAATCGAGCCCCTTTTTTCTAAGAAGCTTCTGCGCCTTATCGGAATACTTTCGAGCTTCAGGTATGTATTCAAGCATCTAATGTCCCGCTGAGTCTATGATTTATGCAGGTCTATTCATGCAGTTTTTATTAAAGCTGTTAGAGATAAGTTTAATATTAGAAAATTCAGTGTCATGCAAAACACTATACTATGATATGGACAGTTCACGTTGCACTTACTTTAGATGGTCACATGGACTAAAATCATAACTTGTGTAATGTAATCTTTCCCGAAAGACATCATTTTCAACCATAAAAGATCAGTCAGTAGCAATTTTATCTAAGTACACACGTCTATATTTTTTTTTGATAACAACCTACTTTTCCTGCTCCAGGTTACAACCAAATATGAAATGTATAGTCTTTGTAAATAGGATTATCATCGCGAGAGCTTTGTCATTTATACTAAGAAACTTGAAGTTTCTGGCATCTTGGAGGTGTGATTATCTTGCTGGAGCCCACTCTGGGTTGAAGACTATGTCACGCAAGAACATGAATGCCATTCTTGACAAGTTCCGATGTGGGGAGGTATACCTCATCTCATCTACGCTTTATCAGTGGATTGCTTAACTTCAGGGATCCACATGCATGCCATATTAGTACTCAACTAACCTTTTTGAATTTGGATCTTAAATAACAATATGGGCAGGTAAGAAAGTAAAATAGTATTGATATGTCTCACTAGTATTAGGCTTACACATAGAAACTAAATACTGATAGAATAGGAAGTTTATAACATAATAATCCGAACCATTCATAATTATGTTGTTTCCTAATTTTAGTTTTCCTTTAACAGGGGACTTTTGCATCGAAGTTGCTTTATTACTTACAGTAACCATGCAAATAATGCCCCATAAGTAGGATAGTTATCCTTTGTTGCAATTTTTAGGTTTGTTGACACGCAAGTCGTGTTGTTGGACACATAATCTGTCAGGATATCGAGTTGTTATTAGTTACATCGACTACAACATCGTGCTTGTCACAAAATCTTCCGAAGTGTTTTTTTGACAGATCTACAGACCTTCATTTGGTATTATAACGATCATCATACGGCTTGAAATTTATCTAGCAATCTCATACCTACCTGTTCAACTATACATTACAATCTTAGGATTCCCTACCATGTCTAGAGAGATTCCCTACAACTTAAGATTGCATATTATTTTGTATAAAAAATTAATTGTTGACAACTGACGCATGGGGGTTAGTGCGGTATATAAATAGGTAGGCTGTCATCTTCTTTAGCAAATATGTACCCATGTTACTACTGGTTCTGTTCAGATCAACAACGTGCTGATTCAAATGCTTATTGTTGCAGCTAAATCTTTTGGTCGCAACTAAAGTAGGTGAAGAAGGACTAGATATTCAGACATGCTGCCTTGTAGTTCGTTTTGATCTTCCAGAGTCAGTTGCCAGCTTCATCCAATCGAGAGGTCGTGCACGGATGCCTAAGTCTGAATATGCATTTCTAGTAGACAGGTACTTCCTACATCTATTCTTTTGGTTTCTCTTCTCTTTATACATCAGTGTAACAGTCACCTTTTGTCATGCAGCGGCAACCAGAAAGAGTTGGATCTAATTGAAAATTTTAAAATAGATGAAGATAGAATGAACAAAGAAATTGTTTCCAGAACATCTAATGAGACAGTTCCTGGAATGGAGGAAAGGATATTTAAAGTTAATTCAACTGGGGCTTGCATAACTGCTGGATATAGTATCACCTTAATCCATTATTATTGTTCAAAACTACCCCATGACGAGTATGTGCTTCTTCTATGGTTTTATCTTTATATTATTTCTCTTTTTCAAAATTGAGATACTTAGAAGCCATACCAAAACTATTTGCTTTGTTTTTTCTGTTTGCAGGTTTTTTGACCCAAAGCCGGAGTTCTATTTTATTGATGATGTCGGTGGAACTATCTGTGTCATGGTTTTACCATCCAATGCTCCAATACAGCGGATTGTTAGTGAACCTCAGTCTTCAGCAGACGATGCCAAAAGGGATGTTTGTCTTCAAGCAGTTGAAGAGTTGCATAAACTGGGCGTCTTCAATGACTATTTATTGCCAGCGGCAAGCGACGAACACAAGGGGGAACTACTGTTGGATGCCTCAGACTCCGATACATTTGAAGGTTAACTGAAAGCATCTCTGCCCACACTTTTGGTTATTTTCTTTTGCATTCTTTCTAATATGCTTCTCTCAATATGTTTGCTGGCAGACGACGATTCAAGATCTGAACTACATGAGATGCTTGTGCCTTCAATAATTAGAGAGCCATGGGATCAATTAGAAAACTATGTCCAACTTCATTGTTATTATATCAAACTTATGCCTAATCCTGAAGATAGGGCATACAGACAGTTTGGTCTTTTCATCAAATCTCCTCTACCCATGGAGGCCGAGAAAATGGAGCTTGAGCTTCACTTGGCTCATAGTAGATCTGTACAAACAAAGCTTTTGCCGGCAGGTCTTATAGAATTTTACAAAGATGAGGTATCAGAATTTTTCACCTTGCGTAAATGACCCTGAATATAATTTTCATTGTTTGTTCTTTGCGGAATATATGCAGATTCTACTGGCACAAAAATTTCAGGAGATGTCCTTAAAGGTCATGCTTCAGCGATCAGACTTTGTTCCACAATCTGTTTCCTTGGGAGGGAATTCCTTTCCTGAATCAGGCATATCAACACATTACCTCTTACTCCCAGTTAGTCTAGGTGACTATGATACAGTGACAGTGGACTGGCTCACCATTAGAAGATGTTTATCGTCTCCAATTTTCGACTCTCCAGAAGCTGTAAAGAAAGAACTTCTTCCTGAAAGTGACCGGTTACAACTTGCTGATGGTTGCTGGAGTGTGCATGATGTGGAGAATAGCTTCGTTTATGGTACTCACAGCCGGCTATTTTACTTTGTGAAATGTGTTGTTCAAGGCAGTAGTAGTCATTCTCCCTTCACAGAAAGAAGGACCTCAAGCAATACAGAGCAGATACATGAGAAGTAAGTTACTAAAGCTTTTGACACTTAATACTATAGACAATAGTAATGATTGTGTCAGCTGAGACCCTTCCGGACAAGATTTGTGTCAGGATGGAGATAAGCTACGCCGTAGTTACCAATTTAAGTCTGCTCTAGCTGACAAACAAGTTGAACTCAAGTTTGATCTTGAGCTTCTGAAAAAAAGCTGTAACAACGAAGTCTAAATCTTATATCTAGGGCCAAAGTGGTAAATGTGACTAGAAGATGAGAAAGTTATTTGCATTATAACTATTCATATCAGACTTCATTAAGTGTTGTCATTTTAATGTTTCAAATTCGGTATAGGATTCATCTGAAGCATCCTGAGCAACCTCTTCTACGTTTAAAACCGCTTTGTTTCGTGCGAAATCTGTTACACAGCCGAAAACTAGAAAATGCAGGTAACTCTTTTCTTCTGACTATTTCCTTCTCACATGTGTCCATGTGGGTGTACATATATAGATATGAGACTGTGTATGCATAAAGAGTTTGAGATATATAAATTGTTGATAGTAAAACCTTTATTTTTGCATTCCAAAACAGAAGCACAAGATCTAGAAGAATACTTCATTGACATGCCTCCTGAGCTTTGCGAGCTGAAGATATTAGGCTTCTCCAAGGATATTGGGAGCTCACTGTCTTTGTTACCTTCAATCATGCATCGGCTGGAGAACTTACTTGTGGCTATAGAACTGAAGCATGTGCTATCTGCTTCATTTCCAGAGGCTGATAAAGTTACCGCCGATAGAGTAAGTCAGATAGTCCCCGATTAGCAGTAATTTTCTATAAGCTATGTCCGAAATTTTATCTGCTGCTGACCTAGTGAATTGCTTTCAGATTCTTGAAGCACTCACGACAGAGAAGTGCCAGGAGCGCTTATCTCTGGAAAGGCTTGAAATACTTGGTGATGCCTTCCTTAAGTTTGCAGTTGGTCGACAGCTTTTTCTCTTACACGGGACCCTAGATGAGGGTGAGCTTACTCGAAGACGCTCCAATGCTGTAAATAATAGCAACTTATTCAAGCTAGCAATTCGGAGTAATTTACAGGTACGAATGAACTAAAAAATTAATATTTTTATCTGTGTTAGGAATATGCTGGCTGCATATGAATATGGGCCAACCGAATTTTTGCAGTAGTATGTTATTGTCCGGTTTGGACCCGAAGGTCTGCACGGTTTCACTTTTGGTCCATTCCCATAAGCTATGTTCATACTTGATACCTATGACTTTTTTCATTTTTAACCGAAGTCGGACTTTAGTTGCATTCTACCAATCTTGAGACTCATTATTTAGGGGCATAATCTCCAATGTTGTTCTACATAATTATGCGGAATTGTTTTGCTATTCCCATATTTTCTATTTGAATAAATAACAAAAGTAGTCCCATCTGCCATGGAAAATTGTGAAAGTGATAGACCTAAACCAAACTGTAACAGTACTATTAAAATTTATAGATGAAAAGAGTTTTAGCTTTAATGTGATGGGAGTTAGACAACGAGAGGGCTTAGTGTTTAGGATTTATAAATATTTAATTTGGGACTCGTTTAGAGTCCTAGAATAAGGGAAAGTTTAAGTCTGTTGAACCTAACGTAAGAGCGTATAACCATCACGCTCTGTAGTCTCTAGTCTGTTTGGTTCCTTCTTCATGTTACTAACATGTAGATGCAAGATGGTGGAAACCTAAGCAGTTTATTTGATAAATCTGTCTTATATTTCTGCCTCATTGGATTGAAAAATATAATCATTCAGAAGGCAACACACTTTGTTATACATTGAATACCATAACATAGAATTTTCCTTTCTCTTCAGATATATATACGTGATCGACCATTTGATCCTACTCAATTCTTTGCTCTGGGTCGTCCTTGTCCAATAATCTGCGATAGCAGAACAGAAGTTACTATCCATTCTCAACATAATAAGTCTGGGGCTCACAAAGCAACTACCAATGATATCAGATGCCGAAAGGGTCATCACTGGTTACGGAAGAAAACAATTGCTGATGTGGTTGAGGCACTTGTTGGGGCATTCCTAGTTGATAGTGGATTTAAAGCCGCGGCAGCCTTCCTCAGTTGGATCGGCATACAAGTTGAGTTTGAAGAGTTACAAGTTCAAAATGTTTTTCAAGCCAGCAAGAACTATCTGCCACTTGCTGCGCATGTTGATATTGCTGGCCTTGAGAATCAGATAGGGTATCAGTTTCTCCACAAGGGTCTACTCCTGCAGGCATTTGTACATCCGTCTTACAACAAGCATGGAGGAGGCTGCTATCAGGCATCTCTCTCTCTCTCTGTCTCTCCATATATATATATATATAAATGCATACACATGTACAGTCATGATCCCTTAGATTTGAACCATCGTCGCTTTTATGCTTCATTACATTTTGAGAGTCCGAATTCATTTATGATAAAGTTTAATCTAATACATTTCTTTGAGTATATACTATTTGGTGCAATACTTAGTAGTTTTCTGCTGCATATAATTTACCAGAGATTGGAGTTCCTTGGAGATGCTGTATTGGATTACCTGATGACATCATATACGTTTTCTGTCTATCCAAAGTTGAAGCCTGGTCATCTAACAGACTTGAGATCAGCGGCGGTCAATAATGAAGCCTTTGCAGATATTGCCGTAAAGCTTTCGTTGCACAAGTTTATTCTCTGTAATTCTGAAGGCCTCTCTGAGGCCATTAAAGATTTTGCTGACTTCCATACAAGTTCCTCATCAGGAAGCACACTCTTGAATGGCCCAAAGAGCCCCAAGGTAAATTTTAGATATACTATAAGGTGAAATGTATAGTTCTTGGTATTGATATGTTTTACTTAATTATGGCGGAATAGACAGTCAAGCCGCATAATATCTATTATGAAAGAATCTTAAAGATCACAAACATCTATTATACAGCTGTCAGTGTTTGTAAGAAAATACTATGCATTTAAGGTTTACAAATTTTGAAAATATGTTACTACCCGGGGATGTTTATTAGTTGTTGCCCTTGTCTTTTCTTCTAATACTTCCAACATTTTGTGTATAAATCAGGCACTCGGTGACTTGGTTGAATCTTGTGTGGGTGCCATTCTTCTTGACTCGGGGTTCGATTTGAACTGTGTTTGGAAGCTGATGCTATCATTCTTGGATCCTGTTAAGACCTTTTCTAATATACAGCCTAATCCTCTGAGGGAGATAAAGGAACTCTGCCAAGCTCAGAATCTGGATCTGCAATTTATTTCATCGAAAAAAGGTGGCATGTTTACTGTTCAAGCAAAAGTGAATGAGAAACACGACTCTGAAGTTGTATCAGCTACCAACTCCAGCAAGAAAGATGCTACGAAAAATGCTGCACGATTACTATTTCAACAGCTGAAGGTAAAACCATAAGAAAATGACAAAATTTATAATTTTTATTTGATGATTGGTTTCTAAATATGAGCAGACAAGGGTATTTAGACAATATCAAAATATTTTTATTTAGATAATCTTTTCTTTAAATGTCTCGGAGATCGGTTTTGTCCGTTTGGGCGCATATGTTGTTTGTCTGTTTATTGATTCTATGAACAATGTCCTCTTGCTTTATGTTTGTTGATATGGAAACAGGCTGAAGGTCTTGTGCCGAAGTCGAGATCCTTAGACGATGTTTTAAGGACTACTCGCAAGATGGATGCCAAACTGATTGGATATGATGAGAATCCTATAGTCGTTGCAGTTCCTGATATCATTCAACTTGAAAACTTGACACCCGAAGAACCTTCTAGCTCCCACCTCATGCCTTGCAGCTCTTCCATTCCTGAAGAAAATGAATCTTTTTTATCGCCATCTAAAGCGGTTGAAAGGGTATCTTTAGAGAACTCTGCAGAGACGTCTCTTGAGACTCACTCACAAACAACATGTTCGTCGGTTGAAGATGCGGTGTGTAAAAAGACATACAAATCACGTTTGTACGAAGCGTGTGCCATCAATTGCTGGAAAGCACCCGTGTTTGATTGTTGCAATGAGGAAGGGGCTGGGCATTTGAAAAGGTAAGCAATTTAACATTTCAACAAACCAGTTCATGTTTTTTCTATGTGCATGTATTTTTTTTTATCCCAATTTTTTTTTGTTTTTTGTTTGGCAGCTTTTCCTTTAAGGTGGCTGTGGTAATTGAGGATGAAGAGGATGAAGTTTTATATTGCTTTGGGATTCCTCAAGGTAGAAAGAAAGATGCAGCCGAGAGTGCAGCGGAAGGGGCAATTTGGTATCTTGAAACCCAGGGTTACTTGAAAGAGTGTTGTAGGGGAAAAGATAGAAGTTTCGACAAGAAACAAGATGATGCGGATACAAGTACATAACTAGCTTGTAGCTAATTTATCCTGAACTGCTTATATTCCTCTCTTTGCAATTCTAAACAACTTTTGTATATGATTAGAGAATAAATGACTTAAGAAATATTTCGGATCTTGAATTTGTATATGATGAGAGAATAAATGACTTAAGGAATATTTCGGATCTTGAATCTGATGCGACTAGAGAGAGTGTAGAGAGAAAGTGCAAAAAGAATAGAATAATGTGGAATGAAAGAATTCTCTTTTATAATGTTGGAAGGCCCCATTTATGTTTTTGGTGGGCTTATTTTATTTCCTTTTTAGTCTCTTATTATATATATTGTTTACAAATTACTCTCTAACTAATGATAAGTACTCAAATAGATACATTAATTTCCTTCTATTCGCAATTGACTCCTCATTCTTATTATCGGCGAATTGCCCCCTTATCGGTATATATATATATGGTAATAGTCTAATAGGAGAAAAGATAGAAATTAAGCCAAGAAAAAAAACCAAGATGATGCAGGTATTAATACATAACTAGCTTATAGCTAATATATCTTGAACTGCTGTTTTTTCTCTCTGGAATTCTAAACAACTTAGTATATATATATATATATAGTAATTGTTATATACTCACCGAACATCCGGTCCCAAAAAACTCTAAGCAGTCGCAAATAGAGCATTTTTTTTTTTTTATTTTATTATTTTTGTCCTATATCTTGTTTGGCATCAGCGTCCGTTTCATTCGCATGGCTATTTGACTTCACCCGATGGGAACCTCTCCAGGTAGTGATAAAGGAATATTTTTATAAATTCGTTTAATTTAACAAAATAAACTCTTAAATTTAACAAAAAATCAAAACGGGTTATTTTTTTGGAATCAAATTTAACAATAGCCTTTTTGACAAACAAATCATGTCGGTGGATGTAACGTATTTGGACCGGTTGCACGCCGAGTTAGAAAAAACAAAGAAGTTATTTAATAAATTTCATATTATATCAATACTATATTCTACGAGGGTAGTTCTTTTAAAGAAAATTAGTATATTAAAAAAATCACAAATACATTGAGGTATTTCCGTAAAATAAAAAAGACGTCTCAAGTAGTTAACACATTCATATAGCACAGACAAAACAAAAACAAGTAGCTAGGGTCTCGAAATCAATGGAAAACCTATAAAAAAGGAATAATAATAATTAGTAGTGTTTTAAGACGGTCAAAAAATATTATACTATAAAATTTGTAACATAAGTACGAGAGGATACAGTGTGATAGAACATGTCTCAGTGAAAGGAAGGGGAAAGATTGATAGCGGGTGAAATCTTCTTCACGAGTGGATCCGAGTAAGCTAGTTCTAAGAGTTATTACTAATGATGTCAGAAACTATGTTGTCCATATGCATTCTAACATTACGTATAATAATATGAACGAAACGGTCGACAAGAGAGTTAAGAGATAGTCAGGGATCACATAGAAACCATGTTGTCCATATGCATTCTAACATTACGTATAATAATATGAACGAAACGGTCGACAAGAGAGTTAAGAGATAGTCATGGATCATACCAGAGAGAGCTAGAATATTCGTTGCTGATGTCAAACTTATAGAGTTCGGCGGTAATGGGTCTTTAATTGAGGATCTTTCTCCACCCTAATTAATGGAGGAGTCAGACAGAAGACTCTAGAGGATTTTATCTTTCACCTTTAGATGAGAATCCATTGAGGCCAAATTGACGAAAGATTTTAAATCAGAATAGACCATAAATATCTCACGGTGACCGCATGATTGCAGACCTTGAGGTAGAGGATCCCAAGACTACCCTTAGACGAGGGCAATGTAATATTGGTGCAATCAATTTTGGAACCAAAGGCTTTCATCTCGGGTCCAGACCACATAAATCTACGAAAGAGCTGAGTGAGCTCTTTGAAGATCCAAAGGGAGATAATGAAGACCGACCACCAATGTACCTAATTGGAAAAAATGACGAATTTGATGAGCAGTAGACTACCGGCATATAAGAGATGTTTGGAAGTCCATGAATTAATTCAATTGGTGATTTTGAGGAAGATTGACTTAAAATAATTATACGAGAGGCGAGAAGTAGTGAGGGGAACACCAAGATAACTATGGGGATGGAGCCTTCCTCAAACCCGATGAAAGAGACGATGGACCGAGAGGTAAATATGACTCTCAGAAGGGTTAATAGAATTAGCCAAAACTATTGTCACTAATGCTAAAAAAATAGGATGAAGTTGAAGTACATGGGATTATCCACCCTATCATACGGGCGAAGAAGTTTATAACATCGAGAACATCAAGGATAAAGCGCCAACGAACATTGTTGAAGGTTTTCATCATGTCAATCTTGAGGGTGACACAATGGACTTTCTTGTTGGTATATGTTAAAGGAAATATTAGAAATATACTATTGTATAAATATATTATCTTATAATGATATATTATAAGATAATATATCTAGTAAATAATCAATGATAAAGGAGACTATATAGATAATATATGGATTCACAACCTGTGTATATAAGGTTTTATCTTGTACATCAAAGATAGGTCAACAATAAAATTTATTTTTTACTTCAACGTGGCATCAGAGCCATTAGGATTTTAAAAGATGAATAAAAGAAAAAATGTGACTGATTTGGTTCATGCGATGAAAAAAATCACAAAATATAAATTGAATGAGTCTAATTAGTTAGATTTGAGTAAAACCATTCATATATATATATATATATATATATATATGTACGAAGCAAAGAGAAATATGATCAATTAACAAAATATCTTCTTACAAATACTGAACACAGTTACCGTTGAGGTACTCGGTCTAGTTAATCATTGTGAGTAATTTATAGAGTTGATGAAGTATTTGGAATTTTTATATCCTGGTAAAGGTAATATTTCTCGTATAATAAGGTTTGCAAAACCTTTTATCGTATTGAAAAACAACAACATAAGTCTTACGATATATTTTATGGAGTTCAAACGTATTATGAAGAACTTAATGTCTTATTACCATTCAATACTGACATTAAAATTCAACAATTGCAACGGACAAATGGTTGTAATGAGTTTTCTTGTCCATCTTCCTTTAGAGTTTGAAAGTGCTAAATCTAAAATCCTCGTTGGATTTGAGATATCATCTCCAAATGAAATTATACGAGAATTCTTCAAACCGAAAACTTACAAACATCACAGCGTGTCATTAGTGCATTAATAAGTCATAATAAACATTGTGTTTTTTATAATCGGGATGGTAATGATAATTGTGGTGGTTGTGACACCTATGGTTATATTAATTATGGAATATATGGTGGTCGTACCGAGTTGGTTGAGTATGGTATTCTTATGACCAAAAGGTCGTGAGTTCGAGTCCCTCTACATACGCTTTCTCGGCTGAGCCTGTCACCTTGTGTGGTTTACCTTCTGGCGTTGGTTTGCAGGCTATCGCGTCAGACTGAGGGTTTACCCTGTGCGCACTCATTGCACTCTGAGTAGCGGCTGCGGGTTCCCTCTGAAAAAAAAATGGCGGTTGTGGTGGTTATAATAGTCACGATAGAACGACAGACACAATAGTCATGGAGAGTATGTTAAACATGATGACACTAATAGTAATGGATGACGTGGTTTTTGAGATCTAAGAAATGTAGAAAGTTTTTAATTTCATGAACATGGTTACACAAAGTGGGTTTGTTCTCAACTATCGTAAAAGTTTGCTTATATGGAAACTACGAAGAACCTTGTGTGCTTTATGATGAGGAATCACTAAAGTCACGCGATCTTACGAATCCTGTAACTTCTGTGTGAGATAAATCAATTACATGTATTCTTTCTTCTTCCTCTCTGATCGGGTCATTGATTTTGCTGCCTCATAACATATAACAAGTAATAAGTTTTTACGACGTTTTCAGATACACATCATTCAAATGTAACATTGGTAGATAGATCATGATCCCATGTTTTAGGTTCTGTGATTGTCCATCTACCAAAAATATCTTTTTGACCTCTATTTTACATCTCCTCTAGTTTTCATTTAACCTTATTTCTATTAGCAAACTCACAAAAAAAATAAATTGTTTTGTCACCTTTAACTATAATCATTGTTTTCAGGATCTTACGATAAATAAAATAATGATAGTGGCATGAGAGTGGGGTTCTTTACTATCCCGATAAAGAAAATTATACATCTATCGCGTGTTTTAATATCACATCTCCATTTGAAACATATTATTGTATCGCTCATTTATATTTAATCTATTTAAAACAACTTTATCCTAACTTTCAACCTTTGATGTTATTAGAGTAATCATATCAATTTTCTAAATATCATCGTCTTCCATCATATCCTCGTGTCAATAAACGAGCTACGTCCCTTTTTTATCTAGTTCATTCAGATGTTTGGGGTCCTTGTCCTATGGTTTCCAAAACTAGTTTCAAATATTTTGTTAGTTTTGTTGATGACCATTTTATGTTACATGGCTTTATTTAATGAAAAAATGCTCTCATTTATTTTCTATATTTTGGAAATTTACTATGAAAATTAACACTCAATTCAATTGCCATATTCGTATTTTAAGAAGTAATAATGGTAAAGAATATTGTTCAACTACATTTAAATAATTTATGGAACAACACTGAATGCTGCATCAAACTTCATGCGTGGACACATCATCTCAAAATGGTATTGTTGAAATAAAAATAGTCATGTTTTAGAGGTTACTTATATACTTCATTTTCAAATGAAAGTACCAAAACCACTTTGAGCATATGCAAGAGAGCGAGAGATAGATACCCGAGAAAAGGTCAACCGTCCCACTGCATGGGCCAAATCAGCTGACCGCGAGCTTCGGAGAAAGATATGACATGGATAAATCAAGGGGAAATTGTATGAAGGTCATCAATACCTTGCACGTTGAAAAAATTATGGTAAGAAACCAGCTGAATAAAGCTTCTCGAACCGGGGATTGCCCGTGTTTAAAATTCAAGCCCAATATCTTCGTGGCAAGGCCCTAAAAGACCTTCGAGACTTCCGTGTCCAATTAGTGAAGGAAATAAAAGTGGTGAATAATGCGTTTGTCGTTACAATAGGTGTTGGGTTCAATGCATGAAGTGAGATTTAAGGGTTTTAGTGATTCCTGTTAGTCTCAGTTCGTCGTAGTTTGAGGGATGGTTCAATGCTCACCTGTTGGGCAGATCGAAATAACAAACGAAACCAGTTGCTACTGCTTGAAACCACAAACAAAAACTTACCTTCGCTTGTTGCTTCTCGAAGTCATAATCGACGGGTTTGCTTACAGGTCTGAGGTGTCACGTGGTTGTCGGACGACGGTTGGAGGTGTGTGGTGTAGCTATCGGACGACAACGAGGGTAAGGTTCTTGCTTCTACCGATAGGTGGGTTTGTGAAGGTAGGGTTTAGTGCTGGATTAGTAGAATTTTTTTACTTGAAGTTAAGTTTTACTTTGGTTTTAGTTTTAGTTAATAAATTTATATTTTAGTATTTAATTTATTTTTAATTAACTATATATTATTTATTAGTTTAGTTTAAGTAAATATTTAGAATTAGTTTAGGGTTTTGAAAATTGGAGTTATTTCGAGAGATAAGTTAGAGAAAAAGTAAAACAAAATCTGAAGTTATGGTTGATGTGGAAATAGGATTTTGAGGATTAAATTGTAAATATTGTAAATTTAAGGATTTAATTATAAGTAATATAAGTTTTGTCCTTAAATTATAACTGATGTAAGTTTTAGAGAGTATTTGTAACTATGTATAATTGTTGAGGACTAAACAGCAATTAGTCATTTTTTGTAACATATTTTAGTTTAAGACTAAGTCTTGGCTCCTCTATATAAAGGTCAAGGATATTCTAATAAAGGGGTTGAATACTTTTACTTTGAAACTCATTTGTACTTGTACTTTCTCTCTCTAAAAACTCTCTAGCTCTTTCTCTCTCTAGAATTCTCTTTAACAATTTACTAAGACAAAATCATAACTCATCAAATTGGCGACTCCACTGGGGACTTGAACAAAAGAAATCAGTGACCTATTCAACTCGAAATTAATACAATCTTGTTCTATTTTCTGTTCAAAATCAGTACTATGAATCCTGAGAACAATCCTACTATTCGATTAGCTATGGAGGCTCTTAAAGATGATTTACAGGGAGGTAGACCTGGTGGATCATCTCCGATCGAAACTCATTCTGATATTGAGGTTCGAATGAACCAGATTTTGGATAAGATTAATGCATTGAATGAAAAGTATGAACGGAAGGAGCAAGAGATTCACTCAGTAAAGGTTAGATCCGAGGTTAGACAGGAAACAGAAAAGACTGAGGTAAGAGCTCAATCAGATCGATCTTTTGATGATCGACAGGCTAAATCTGAGCACAAAAAAACATGTTTTGTGTCTCCAAAAGAGTAATATTTGTCTCGTAAGGAGAAAAAAGATAAACAGAAATATGTGACCTCTAGTGACGAGGAGGTAGAAAGTTCAGCTTTGGGCTTTAAGAGATACAGAGGTTCTTCGAAAGAGGAATCAGACAGAGATCAGTCGAGGAAACAAAAAAAAAGAGTAAATCTAAGAAGGATAATGCTCCTCGTTCTACTTGGCACGAAAGAAATCCCTCGAATCAGTACACTGAAACTGATCGGAATTTGTATGTTACTATGGATACGAATGACCGGTTCATTCAAGGAGTTGACTGGAGAAATTCTCCATTGACGAATGAAACTCGTTCTATGACGCTTCCGAAGCGTTTTGACATTTTGAAGGTTGAGAAGTTCGATGGGATGCAGGATCATGATGATCACATTGAACAATTCAAGAATTATATGATGAACTTCGAAGATGACGACCGGCTGGTGTATCGTGCATTTTCTCAGACTTTTAGAGGAACAACTCTTAAGTGGTACAATCAGATTCTGAGGGGGTCCATTTCAAATTTCAGGGATTTGTATACTGCATTTCGAAGGCAGTTTGTGGGAAGCAAAGAGATGAGAGCAAATGATGATACCATTATTCAGTGCAAGTAGGTAGCTGGAGAAAAGTTGAAAGACTATACAAAGAGATTTGTGTTGACCAAGGCTAGTTTGGAAAACTGTAAGGAAAATGTGGCGATGGCAGCTTTTCGCCAAGGGTTATTGCCAGGGGATCTGGCTAATGAAACGATGAATGAGAACTAAGGAGATGGCTTCATTTTATACTTCTAAGGGAATTCAACAATGTTTTCCGACGCCTTTTTATCCTCAAGCCAATGGACAAGTG
Source organism: Limnanthes douglasii subsp. nivea (assembly GCA_036936605.1). Classification (NCBI taxonomy): domain Eukaryota; kingdom Viridiplantae; phylum Streptophyta; class Magnoliopsida; order Brassicales; family Limnanthaceae; genus Limnanthes; species Limnanthes douglasii. Next base: position 48,190,271 of record JAUPFV010000004.1, on the reverse strand, counting down.
GAGGTGACAAATAGAACAATTTTAGATGGCTTGAAGAAGAATTTGATGGAGGTAGCAGGAAAATGGCCAAACTATTTGCAAGAGGTACTTTGGGCTTATCGAACAACTTCAAGAGAGGCTACAAAAGAGACTTCTTTTGCTTTGGCATATGGAATGGATGCAGTCAGCCCCATAGATTCTAGGATGTCATCTTTTAGAATAGCCAAATATTCTGAAAGGTATAATGATGAAGTTCGAAGGGCAAATTTGGATCTAATTGAGGAAAAAAGAGTTCGAGCTCATCTAAATGTAATTCCTTATCAAACTCTTATAAGAAATAGATATGATTCGAAGTTGAAGAGAAGAGAATTTAAAGAAGGTGATAAGGTGTTGCAAAAAAGTTTCTTGCACACAAAGGAGAAGAACCTCAGAAAAATGGCTCCGAACTAGGAACGGCCTTATACAGTTGTTGAAAGAATTAAACCGGGGTCTTATCATCTTTGTGATCTTGAATGGAGGATGCTTCAATATCCGTGGAATATCCAACAGTTGAAGCTTTATTGGGAGTAGATATGTTTTAGTACTTTGGAATTTTTGTTCTGAATGGCGCACTCTTTCCTATCATGTTGGCCCAGGAAGGTTTTAACGAGGTGTCGTGTACATATTCAATATTATCAATAAAGTTTGTTTTTTGGCCAATGGTTGTTTACATATGTTTGAATACTATCTTAGCAAATCTTCAGAGACTGATCATCTTTGAGATTGGTTAAGAGTAGAATGTTGCGAAGTGTTTATAACACTTTTCGAAGAAACAACAATGTTTAATAAACCACATTACATTTTTATTTCAAAGTGGACGTTTAACAGCACACTGAGAAATTTTTGAAGAGCTGCCAACTTAACAACACACTGAGAATTTTCGAAGAGCTACAATATTCACCAATTTCGTTGAGGTATTTAAGGTGGTAAGTTTACATTTTGCAATTATTTTGTTTTTAAAATTTAGCATTGAATAATATGCAAAGAGAATGATAAAATACAGAAACCATTTGTCATTTAGATTAATTCGTTGAGGTACAAAAAGAAATTTTCTAATCTGACAAATACAAAAAAGTGATAAAGTTAATCAGAAGACTCTTCCTCTTCGGATGATTCATCTTCCGAGGATAATGAACCAGGAACAGGTTCGAAAGCTTCACTTGGGCGTTTTTCTTCAGGAATGTCATTCCAAAAACTTGTAAGGTCGATTTTTGGATAAACAGCGTGAAGCTCTCAAAGAAGGAGAATGGTTGCATCTTCTTTTCCAACGTTAATAACAGTTTGCATATCTTTTGAAAGCACAGCCTCAGCAGCAGCTACAACAACAACTTTTTCCATTTCGAAATCCCTCTTCAGTTTAGCTATCTCATCGGTCAGCTCTTTATTTTTCATCTCACAAAAAAGATAGAGAATTTTGTAGCTTAGTAGAGTTTGATTTTTCAATATCCAGTTCAGCAGCATGATCAACCTTGAGTTTATTCATCTTTGTTTCATGAGATATCGTTAGCAGTTCTGTATCAACTATATACTTGATTCGCAAATGATCCTTTATGTAGAGAGCACCTTTTATGAGTTTGAACCTCGCAACTTCGTACATATGAAACTGAACAACTACCTTGCCGTGCAAATCTTCTCTAAACTTTTTCTCAATATCGTAAGCTTCTTTGTAATAAACCATATCTTCGGCCAACTGCTTTAGATTGTTCTGAGAAGTTTGAGCTTGGGAAGAAAGTATTTTAGCAGCAGTGTTAAGATCGGTAAATGGTTGAAGTGCGATGACGATTGCAAGATTTGGAGGAGGAAGACGAAATTCCGATAAGCTAGGGCGTTGAATCATATCCAAAGAAGTGATAGGAGCAGAAGGACAGGTAATTTCTGGAGATGCCTCGACTGGTGTTGGTCTCCCAAAGTCAAGCATGTGATTTTGGATGACTTAAAGAACAGTATCCTCTTCACCCGTAAGCACTGCAGTGTTCTCGAAATTTATAAACATATCAGGATTGAAGCTTGCTGTAGCCTGATTTTCATTGGAAGTACTATCTTCGATGAGAATCACAGGGTTGTCTTTGGTAGGATGTTATTCGATCGAAGGGTTTTGTGGGTGTTGTTGGTTTCCAACAACATCGTTTTCAGCTTCGTCAACCAATGCATACGAAGTGATTCTCATTTGCTTCTTTTTCTTTCCATTGGAACAAGAATAAAAAATTTTACAAGACGGTTCTTGATCTTTACCCTCTTCGATGGGTGAGAGAGGTTGTTCTACAATTCTACACTTCCACGATCATAGGATCTAATGGAATCCGAAGACCTCAATTAATGATCGCAGGGTAGACTACTAGTTCATCATCTTTGCAATCCAAAGGAGTTTCTCCTTCTTTGGGTAGTCGAAGTGTTATGCTATCTCCCATTCCCCATTTTTTTTTTCAGAACCGAAGCTTGCTATCTTTATAATATATGTATCAGACCTTTTTGAGTGCAATGATGTATTTGCCTTCAAGATTCCTCAAGTTTCTTCTAATTTTTTCTCTTTCTTCTTTGGAAACGAAGCAAGCGTCTGTTTCATCTTGAGGTTTCTGGTTATTTGCAGAGTTCCAATCGTCAGATTCAGCCTCGAGATCGGTTTTTGTAGCTTATGAATCAACTTTGTTAGTTTTTTATGTTTCTTCTCGAAGATTTTGAGATGTTGGGTTAACAACCGCTGGTAAAGGGTTACCTATTCGAGGAGTTTGCGCCGTTACTTCTCGTTGAGGAGGACTTTCAACATTTGGATTTGGAGGGGAAGGACTTCGGATAATTTCTGATTCATCTCCCATGGAAATGAAAGTTCTTCTTTTTCTAGTTACTGAAGAGTGATTCGAAGAGGGGATATTTGGCTTTGGCTTTAAAATGGGATTTTTCACTAATCAGAGGAGAAATTTTACTTTGGGAAGAGGAGACTCGAGGTGTTTTAGGCCCTATAATTTTAGATGAGGAATGTTCTTCGACTATGGGAGAAGGCGAAAGAGCAGGAACTTTAGTTGGATCAAAATTACCATAATAGATTGTTTCAGTGGTTGTTCCAACTGAACCCCCTTGGATCAATCCTGCATCCTATATTCTTCAGCTCTTTGTGTAATACAAAAATAGTCGTACAATCCGAAGACTAAATTGTTGTCAGAGTCTGAAGATTCTGGTGTTTTGGGTAGGATAGCCTTCAATTTTTTGGTTTTTGGTTTCTTTCTCATAAACCAAATGAAGGTTGATCGAAGAGGATGAAGATTGGTTAGAAAGTTTGGTTTTTCTGATGAGAATACTGAGAAAAGGGAAGAACACGGTGATGGTAGCCAAAAGCTCTGACTTCTCTCTAAAAAGGTTTGTGTGATGAGAATGAAAAAAAAATGAAAGGCATACTAAATTTATACAAAAGAAGTGAAGACTTGTGAAGTTGGAAAGACTCTTATGATGATAGGTTGGAATACAAATCGGTAGGTTGATCAGATGCTCGAAATCTGTCATGCTAGACCTATAGCTATAGATCTAAAAACTACAGGGCTATGATGGATTGAACGATTATGTGCAACGGTTACTTTCATATGTAGTATGGGTAAAATTCGAAGAGTATTTTCTATTACAGTGTTTCGAGGCGATTTTGTTTTTGAAAATTTATCAGTTTTTAGCATCATTGCTAATTGATATTTATTTTGAGTATGCTTCGAATGATTGCATTTCATGTGCGCTTCGAATGATTGCATTTCATGTGCGCTTCGAATAATTGTTTAAGATGGTTGCTTCGAATGATTACTTTAAGTTTATCACAGGTTACATAACATATGGAAGTATTCGAAGATATTGAGATTCGAAGACAATTGGATTCGAAGATGTTTTAGTTCTCATTCATTTATTGACATGAGAACTAGGGGGCTTCTAACATGGAAATAGGATTTTGAGGACTAAATTATAAATAATGTAAATTTAAGGATTTAATTATAAGTAATGTAAGTTTTGTCCTTAAATTGTAACTGATGTAAGTTTTGGAGAATATTTGTAACTATGTATAGTTGTTGAGGACTAAACAACAATTAGTCCTCTTTTGTAACAGATTTTAGTTTGAGACTAAGTCATGGATCCTCTATATAAAGGGCAAGGCTAGTCTAATAAAAGGGTTGAATGCTTTTACTTTGAAGCTCATTTATACTTGTACTTTCTCTCTCTAAAAAATCTCGAGCTCTTTCTCTCTCTAGAATTCTCTCTTAACAATTTACTACGGCAAAATCATAACTCATCAATGGTAATTTCGCGTAGTAATTTTTACTATTTAAATGTTTTCGTGAAGGGAAAAAATGTGAAAAAAAATTAACTCTACAAAGTAATTTAAAAAAAAAAAAATATGCGACTTCATGGAGTAAAAACAGCTTTTTTTTAGCAATTCCTTTTTAATATTGATAAAAAAAACTTTAAACAACTAATACTATTAAAAGGATATAAAATAATTGTTTAGCTTATTATAACTGAAATTGGTTTTTTCTTGTTTACATGGTTTGCCCATTAACGCAGGTATTTTATAAATCTGATGCTCGTGATTCCTGTAATATTTGGAATGAGAGCATCTCCGTTTTTTGGGGAAAGTAATTAATTAATTAGGCAGTGAAGGAATCATACACAGTACGTCTCAAGCAGTGGCGTATCCAGTGTTTAAACCCTATGGTGTCCTGGTTATTGTCCAAAAGATATTTATTTTGTAGTGGAAGTTGTAATATATCTTCATTTTCCATCTATATAAAAGTTGTTAATTTGTTTAAGTGAGTTTTCAATATTATTTTTGTCAACACTTTGATGTACTATTATAACATAAAAATATAGAAGTTGACTAATAGATGTATTGATTAAGACATCTATTATTAGTGAACTCGAGAGGCTATGTTGTTACAGTTTGATCGAGTTTTAGTTTGAGATTTTTCGCAGTATATAGAGACTAATAGATGTATTGATTAGGACATGTATTGTTAGTGAACTCGAGATCCTATGTTGTTACGATTTGATCGGGTTTTAGTTTGAGCTTTTCTGCAGTATACATAGGTTTGACATCTTGGTTTTAGATTAATAACATCATATTAATCTATAGGGGGTATTTATCCCTAGGAGGTTGAGTTAGACCCCTTAAAAGGTAGGCTCTTCTAACCGAGTCTTGAAGATTTGTATGAAAGCTAAATATTGGTTCTATTTTCCCTTGATCAGCCTCCAAATGTTCCTAATTTGAAGATTGAGCTTCGACTTCATGTTGTGGATTATTGACCACCGGAACATATGCTTCTGGAATATCAACTCCATCTTGTGTCTCTCCGCGGTTAACTTCAGTAATTAAATTAGAGACATTTTTATTTTTATTTCTAAATTTAGGAGTTGTTTCAAAATATCTACGCATCCAGTAATGGTAAAAGAACAATTAATAACATAGAGATATAATAAATACCTTAGTGTTTGAAGCTTGTAGTAAGATGTTTTTAATTGATAGTAAAAGAACAATTGTTCTAAGAGATTGTATCCTGTAGTTAGGGTTTTCTTACTAACACCATCAAATTTTTATATATTTATATTATTTTTTGAATCAACATATTTATAAATAAATAATATATAATAAAATAAATAATAAAAACTTAATTTAACTCAAAAATTAAAAAGACAAGTATCTACTAGGTTCATGACTTGCATCTTTGCCAACTAGACTGAAGCGAAAAATATGATAAAAGTACTAAACATATTATTTATTGAGCTAGGTGAATTCCTGATACTCAGAACAAACCTGACTCCATATATATATATATATAGAGTCAAAATAAAACTTATTTTTAGATGTTCATGCATCGTATGTTGTATCATTACGTTTTGAAAAATAATATTTCCTACGAATTTTAAAATCAGTTGTAGTTCTTTTGGTTTTGTTCTATGTCGAAGGTGTCTTGGACCGTCCTTTCTTTTTTTTAGTCTATTTATATATTTCTAAATAACCAGAAAAAATAGTTGTTAGATTTATACTTCAATGAAAAAGGAAATACGTGTTCATAAATGATGCGAAGATTATATATCTAGCAATTATATTAGCTTTGAGAGAAATTGAGTAAATGCTTTATGATGGGTTGGAAAGGCTTATATTTCTACTTGAGATATAATTACAACTTGTGCTTCATTGACTCTAGTCTTGCCCTCTTATTTCAAACATCTAAAATAACACTGTTCTCTACAAACTTAAATGGATTAGCTTCTAATTGTAAAAGTCCACAAGTTTGCTTCACACATTTTATACAAGCGAGCTATTTGTTTTTTTTAAATATCTAAATATCTAATGTTTAGTACTAACCTGACCATTTCATATGCCACGTGTTTAACCTTTTCCCAAAAGTACCGTGGTTCTATATATGGGGTATCTGTTCTATATACAGGCAAGGTTTTTTTAATGTACATAACTTGTATGGACAGTAAGCTAGCTTGTTTATATGGACCTAAATGTATTACAAAAATATGGACTTACAATCAGATTCATATAAACAGAATAATCGTCATCAAACTTTTTAAAATTCTTCTACATTCAAGTTGAGTGTGTTTCTATTAAATTTGATCATTTTACGCTAGTCAAGTTTGAAAACATAGACATTTGTTTTGTCCCTTTAATATGATTCACGCTAACCGGTGCGAAAGGCACCTGTTAAGGAAGATTTTGCTTATTATTTTCGAAAATATCTTATATAAAATAAAATAAATTTAAATATTTAATTACTGAATTTTTTCGAAAGAAGTAATTAAACTCTTCACTTTAATATAATCCTTCTTATATTAATAGGTACGAAATAGGTACAAAATGACAAGTTTGCATAATGTATTACATTTCTACAAATACTGTAGATGGTTAAACATATGTTTTAGTATCATAAACACGAGTAATTTGGTTGCTAAAAATAATTATGTTCTAGTAGCCGAGTTAAGTGTAGTTTGGTTGTGAAAATAAAAAGAAAAAAATATTCTCCAATAATATTATTTATGAGTTTTTTTTTTAATTTTTAAAAATAAACATATATATTTTTTATATTTTTATTTTAATTAGAATTTAAAATATATAAAGTTTTAACGATAAAAATAATTAATTATTGCAGGTTATACGTTGTTTGTGTATTTAAAGATATTGTTATGGAGAGATTTATGGTGCAAAACGTTTTTTTCCAATCAAAGTGGATTGCCTTTATTAAAAGAATTTGAAAGTAAAAGGATTAAATTGAAAATACAAGAGGACTTGGAGCCCTTAATGGAAAATAATTCAAAAATTAGAAACGACTATCACCATTGACGAAAGAGGCAGAGTTCCTAGGGCAAAATTGGGGAAGAATATCAGATTGAAGAAATTTAGACCAATTGATGGAGGAGGACATGAGGAAGATAGAGAAGACGAAGCAGAAGGAACTGAAGCCATTAATCTGAAAGATAAGTTCTCAAATATCCCACCTCCATACTTTCAAGCCGAACAATCGCTCCTAAATGATTTGGAGAATCGTTGTCAATGAAGTTCAATTCAATCTTTTCTTTCAGAGTATGCTTCGAGATCCAATCAGCAGCGTGATTCTCTTTGCAATATACAAAGATGATGTTCATAGAAGGGTGAATCAGCTTCCTACAACAGCTAATCAAATGCTTCAAGTACCATGTTGATTTACCATAGCCCCCAAGGGGGTAGCCGAGTTGGTTGAGTATGGCATTCTTATGACCAAAAGGTTATGAGTTCGAGTCCCTCTACATACACTTTCTCGACTGAGCCTGTCACCTTGTGTGGTTTACCTTCTGGCGTTGGTTTGCAGGCAATCGCGTCAGACTGAGGGTTTACCCTGTGCGCACTCATTGCACTCTGAGTAGCGGCTGCGGGTTCCCTCCGAAAAAAAAAGAAAAAAAAGAAAAAAAATGTTGATTTACCATATAATAGAAGGTTCACAAGAATCTCTGAGTCAACTTCAATATCCAGATTAACTATATTCAAAGATCAGCAGATACACCAACATTAATTGTATTTATAAAAACAAAAACCATAAAATATAAATAACAAATATATAAACCACAAAAACCAAACTTACCGGGTGGTTGTCACAAAAAAAATTGTATTTAGAAAAACAAAAACCATAAAAACATTAAATATAAATAATAAATATATAAACCACAAAAACCAAACTAAGCGGGTGGTTGTCACAATTGAAAGGTTCTAACATTAGTTGGCCATGTGTAAAAATGCAAACATTAGTTGGTCAGAATAATCAAATCTTAAGGGATGATGATCCGAATACAAACACTATATTTACCTTCGAATGGTTTATTTGAGAGATGAAAGATTAGATAAAAAATGTTACTAGGATTTAAAAGAAGAGTCAGAATAAATATTTTAATTACCTTCAAATAGAAAAATATGAATGCACTATATGATGAAGACAATTAATTAATCCAAACCCCGAATACAAAATGTCATGGCTATGCCAAGGACTTATAAAAATCTGAATGAAGGAGTAGAAAATGCATTGCCTACCAATGACTTAAAAATGGTGATACAAAGATAGGGAAAATACAAAAATAAATGATTTCTCATTCAGGGAAAAAAGTTAAATGACAAAATCAATAAAAATCTTACAAAAATGAACACATAATCTTTACACGTTTTGCTTTGATTTGATTTCTTCAAATTTACGGTTCTAAATGTTAAATTTAAAGAAAATAATGTGAAATAAGTTGTGTATCTCAAGGTTGGTTTTAAGTATGAAGGAATTAACATTATTCAAGTCAATAGCATCAAAACATAGATTTAAAGTTAAATTAGAGGTAATACAGTAAAAGCGTATTTTGAATTTCTTTTTAAAATTTTATATGAAGGAAATAGAAAAAATTATGGAGGAAATAATTGTACCGTAAAATAAATTATAAATTGGATTGTTCTATCACGCCGAATTAGAGTATTCAGACATGTGGTAAATTCAATTAAAATAAGAGAAAAGTACTAGTTACCCACTAGACTACCTAATTACCAACTAGTACCCAAAAATATAATAGTGTAAATTGGTACCTAAAGTTAAAAATTGGAGAAAAATACCCTCAAACTATATATACCTATTTTTCTCTTCAAACTAAATTTCTCATTTGTGAGTCCTTCTAAACCCGAAATAGGACATTTTTTCTTTCTTTTTCTCTATCGTGTAAACCGTTCGTATACCCAGACCTTCGAACTCTCAAACCCTCAGCCTCCCGTCATCGTGCTCTCTATCATTATTCACCGAAATTCGACAGTCGACCGTCGTACCCTCCCTGAAACAAGTAACGACGAAGCCTTCCACCACTCACCGTTGAGTTTACCCCGGTCGGTGAAGAAACAACTTTCAAGGTAGAATCTAGTATATAAATAACACTCATTTTCTTAGTATACAAACAACTCTCATTTCCTTATTGTAATGTAAACAACTTCCATTTTTTGGTTTTGATGTACCTCAATCTAAACATCTCTTAGTTTCTCAATGTAATGTAAACAACTCTCATTTCCTCAGTGTAATGTAAACAACTCTCATTTCCTTAGTGTAATGTAAACAACTCGCAATCTTTATAATAAACAACTCTCAGGATCGTATTTAATATACAAATAACACTCATGAGAAGAAATATACAAACAACTATTATTTTCTCAGTGTAATTTAAACAACTCGCCATGTTTATAGTAAACAACTCTCAAGATAGAGTTTAATATACAAAGAACACGCATGAGAAGAATATACAAACAAATCTCATTTTATTGATGTGATGTACACAACTCCTAATGTTCAGAACGTAGACAACTCTCAAGATAAAATTTAATATATAAAAAAAATTATTTTATCAGTTTACAAAGAACTTTCAGTTCCTCAATATAATGTAAACAACTCTCATTTCCTGGATTTGATGTACCTCAATGTATAAAACTTTTAATTCCTCAATGTAATGTAAACAACTCTCATTTCCTCAGTGTAATGTGAACAACTCGCAATATTTATAATAAACAACTCGCAATGTTATTAATAAAAAACTCTCAGGATCATATTTAATATACAAATAACACTAATGAGAAGAAATATACAAAACAACTCGCATCTTCTATGCTTTAAAACCCCAAACCATTCGCATCCTCTTCCAAAAACTGTGCAAACACCTGGTTAAACCCGTAAATCAAGAAAATAACATTAAAACAAGTAGGTAGAAGCCAACACTTACTAGAACCAGTATAATAAAAGAAACAAAGCACAAAAAATACAGGTGAACGTCGGGTTTCCTATTGTAACCTAAAAAACAGTAGTTGGATGCATTCTATAGAGGGATTACATAAATATACTAAACTTAAAACCTCTGATCACCTGAAATTTAAGATTTCTTTGTGGTTTCTTGGTGGTTTTTGTTGGCCGTAGAGTTAAGTGTGTTAGAAGCGGCTTGTTGTTTTCAAATGTTTAAAACCTAGAACGGGGGAAGAAAAAATAATTTTCGACTTATATAGTGGGTAAAGGATATTTAGGGTATTAAAAAGGGTTGGGTATTAAGTGTGAGTTAGATAGTTGAGAGGGATATTAAGTAATAATAAAATCAAAGTTAGATATTGGATGGAAGTATCATAGTTGAGTGGGTACTTTAGATGCAATTTTCCTTAAAATAATCTATTGTAGTATTGGACCAATAAATAATAATATTATTACTGTTACATATTAATATATTATTATTTAGTGTTATGGTGTTATAATTAATGTATTGGTACATTTAGATTAAAATGTATATAAAAAGATATGCTAATCTAACCATTAAGTATTTATCTCAAGCTCTAAGAATCCAATTAAAATTACGGTTCTTATTGACAAAAAATTCATCACGAATAATTATGGATTAGAAAAATAAAACCCAATTATAAAGACAAAATACTACAATTAAATGGATGCAAAACAAACAAACATAAACAATAAAAAAAAACTAACGAAAAAATAAAGAGAAAAGTACTAGTAAATACCCACTCAACTTTCTTATTACCAACTAGTACTCGAAAATAGGATTGTATCATTTGGTACCTCAACCAAAAATAATGGACAAAAATACCCTTGGTACCACATATATCTGTTCTTTGCTTCAAACCCCGTTTTCCGCCCTTTGAGACCCTTTTAACCAAAAAAATAACCTCTTTTATTTCTCTCTTTCTCTCCGCGACCTTCCATATACTCACTATACCAAAGCCTCCTCGCAATCGTTTTTCTTACATCGTCAAACCGAAATTTGGCCGGCCACTGACATCGATAGCATGAAATCACTAACTTAAAAAGCCTTACACCATAAAACGTTGAGTATGCACCGGTGAGGAGACCAACAGTTGCTCATACAAGTACCAAGTTTATGAGAAAAGCTATATCATATCTGTGTTCTTACGAAGTTTAAAGTGCATGCAGGTATTTTATTACAATTGACGTTTCTTAGTTATACTGAAATTACGTCGTTACGATCATGTATCAGATATTACGTACTGGTTTTATTATGGTGGACATTACGTTTTGCAGTTGCATATACTATGTATCAGTTTCCGTGTGTTGTGTAATTTATTCAATTGTTTCTTGGTTTAGCTCATGTGTTCTTATTTTCCAGCTTCCATTAATATGCATGTGAAATTTAGACACAATTCACATTTTCGTAATATGTAAAATCAAACAACTCGCATTCTCATCGTACAAATATTCGAAGAAATTACATCCTCGTAGTTTATTGGATTAATATCTCGTTCTATTAGTATTTTAACAGAATTCGTTATCTGATTATTACACACAATTTTCTATCTAATTATTTTCCAAACAATTCGCGTTTGACATGGTTCAAACAACTCGTTACTTTTAATGTTTCAACACAATTTGCTATGTATGTTAATAAACAAATTGTGTTATCACATGCCACGATAACAAGCATTTTATTAGTGTCATTCATTAAGCTATTTGTGTTATCGTTACCTCGTGGGATTTCTTTGGTATCTACCATTGTCGATTCATATTTTTGCAGGAAATATGACTGCCAAAGCAAGCTTCTAAAGTTCCAGATTGGTGAGTCTTATAAATCTAAATAAAAAAATATTATTACCTCTGCCTACATCAAAGCTACGAGAGACACATCATTCTACACGTTTTCGAAGTCCTCATTCGACCTCCACGAGGAGATGAGCAGGAAGAAAAAGTTATATGGGCTAGTTGAGCTGATTATAAAGACATTCTCGATCGAGGAAGACGCGTTCTGTTTAGGGTCGAAGTTGGTGAAGCTAACGATCGACGATGTAAAGGCCATTTTCGACCTTAAACACGACACATAGGAAATGGCTTTAATAAAATCCGGAGGATTCTTCAGCAAATACGTAGACGAGGCCGAGAATAATTCAAGGATAATGCGAACATACTTCATGGGTGAAACTTCAAGAAAAATTGGATTAAAAAATACAAAAAGTGTATCAAACAATACTATAAAGTTACCTCTAAATCTAAGTTATGTTATAAACATGATGTTCTGCTGCTCTAATATAGTATGTCGTGCCGTATTTTACAGACAGGTATAACCAAAACCATCAGCCAAGGGTGGAGCATGAATTCAAGGACTTTTGTCGACTGCTAATATTGTTTCTTTGCTCAACCCTATTATACTCAGTGCCGGAAGATGTAATGGGTTGGAATATGGTGTATTTTTTTCGAAGACCTTGGTAAAATAAACGACTATGACTGTTCCAAAGCCGTAGTGTAGAAGATTCACCCGTTGATTAGGGTTTGTGTTGCTAAGAGAAAACCCGATAAAGTTATCGGTTGCGTTGCACTTTTATTTGTAAGAATGTTTTGTCTTAATTAAATATAAGTTAACATACATCTCGTGATAATAATAATTTTTGTAATGCATCCCTTCATTTTGGAGCAAACAATAATTGGGCTAGACCTCACGAAGCCGAACATGATCACAAGGTTCCTCAAATGGTGGGGTTATAGTGGAAACCAACGACCATGAAGATGATTGAAAGGATAAACCAGCTGCGAGATGATGAGGTATAAAATATAAATGTATTTAAAAGAACTTTCTTAGTTTTATATAAAAAAACTCTCATTGTTAAATATATAACAACTCTCAATGATGTCGTAACATCTAATTCCCACAGTGCAGCATAAAACAACTCGCATAATTTAATTATAAAAGAGCTCTCAAAATCCCATGTATTATAGAACAATTCGCACCCTTGTTGTTGGTAACACAAACAACTCGTCATATGTACTATAACAAAACTTGCAATCTTGTTGGTAACATATAATTCCCATGTTGTGTGAATACAAATAATGCGTAGGATCTGTTTATGGTATTAAACAACTCACGTGCATGTATTAACTTGGTTATTCTTTGCTTGATAGGTTGTGGAGGATGCCCTAGTATTGATAAAGGTTAAAAGAGCAGCATGCAGAGGATTTGAAGGAAATGGAAATCCAGATGTTGCACCGGTTATACCAGAAGAAAGACGTAGGAAAAGAAAGAAAAGTGCAGCCCAAAAAACGAGGAATATCGTGATACACACAAGGCAACAACCTACACCCAAACCAAACAGCCAACCCCAAACATACCCGACACCAACGATTCCATCAATAACAACCCAAACATTCCAACCAGAGATCGGGGACGTATAAGATGATGGTATGGATGTGACGTCTCTGGATTTGTGTTCAAATACAGACAAACTCGAACAAGACTGGAGAAAATAGAGATGCAATAACGTCCCAAGGTCAAACCGATATCCCAACAAAGAAAGTAACAATTTTTGAGCCCCATTACCATTCTCGTTCTGGTAATCGGCAGATAGCTGAAGAAACAAGAATGAGAATGAAGACCTATACTGATAAGAATCGTCTAGAGCGGAAGGTTGGCAGACAGACGAGAGAAGTAAGTATATGTTTTAGCTTATTATATATATATATATATTTAATTTGTTTAATCCTCACAATCAAATAATAATGCGTCTGGTATTCTTGTGGCAAATTGAATAACTACACTTTAAAAACAACAACTTTACAATGCATTATCACTGCCTTTTTGCTCTACTAGAAGCCTTTCCAAAGAAAAGAAAGATGTACTACTGGTACTACCAACAGAAACAATGTCCACTGAAGCTACTGTATATGTTTTAGGTGTAAACAGTGAAAGGCTAGTACCAGCTGAAAAAGCAGCATTTGTACTATCTAAAATGCAGGCACATGCTACAACACCGGAAGGGCAAATCCAGGAGGCTGAAAAAGGTCAATGAAGTAGTACCGGGATAATATAAATCATTCACCTGCAGTGGTACCATCTGTAGTAGTACCATAGGCGGTGGTAGATAATACAACTCGGTATCATGTAGAACTGGTACTTCCTGAAAACGCGCTAGACGTACCATTGGTGGACAGACCAAAATAGGTAATGGAGACACATTAGTCTCCTCAACCAGAGAGATAGACAGATCAGTCTCCTCCTCCAGAGTAGATAGGGACACATTAGAGTCCTCTAAAGGATACATATACATATGTATCTCTTCCAAAGGAGATGGAGAAAATATAGAGAAAATGAGGTAGAAGCTCGTCAAAAGGATACATATACATATACATATACACATGCAGGAGAAAGAAGGTTGCGAAGAATATAGAGTAAATGAGGTTGAAGCTCATGAAAAGGACATAGAAACCGAAGAATATGGACTTACAGATACAGAAGGTCGTGAAGATATAAGTGGATCCAAAGTACATTAAGATTCAACTATGTGAATATATATTGTGATATATTGTTTCTTAAGTGATATTGTCTAGGGTGATGATGGGGTATTCATCAACCGAGCAGAGCGCAATACGACCGAGCAGATGCAAGAAACTAGAAGACAAAGGATGAGCTCGGGATAGGAAGATAAGCAATGAAGGGAGCAAAGTCACTAGCAATACAAAGGATAGCAGCGACCAATTCAGACGAGCGATTCGACCGGACGAGCTGACTATGTAAGAGCCAGCAGATGAACGAACTAACATAGGATCACACAATCTCAAAGTATTAACGACCGAGCATGCTCGACCAATCAAACTCAGCTCAGACTATTCCGTGTCTCAAGCCTAGGAAATTATTTAAAAGAAGAAATTTGAAGTCAATGTTTAATGATGTTGTAAGTTTTAATCAAACTATATTGTAGTCCTAATTATAGGTGATGTGTTGTAAGTGAAGTAGTGGGAAAATTAAGTGGAAATAAATGTATCTGTAACCGTCCACTAATTGGGAGAACTATAAGTAAGGGAATTCTCCAAGATAAATGTAACTTCTTCTCTTTTCTGACTAATCAATTTTTTCTACTTTGGCAAACTTTAATATTTCCCGTAACAAATTTGGCACAGTCTGTGAGAAATCGTAATCACTCATTAACCATGGTAGTCACTAGGTCAAGAATCGAGAGAGAGAAACATGAATCAATTGAGGCCAATCAGCAGGAGGGTGGTAGCAAATCCGTCATCCAGACAAAATAACATGTACCCTTTCCTTGTTGCTACCCAAGAGGCCGACTTCGTAGCACCTGTCGGGGTAACAGAAGCGGTAGGCCAGCCACTACCACCTGTGATCGTCACTGATGTTGACACCCAACCCCATCGTCCCGCAGACGTTCCCGTGACCCATGAGGTGAAGGAAGCCAAGGTAGCTGTCAATCAGACAGTCCAACAACTGGAGCAGCAAATCCATTACCTTCAACAGGAGAATCTAAAGGTTGTGTATGAGTTCAATTCAAGAGAACAGGCCATGCACGTTACCATAGCCGGAATGAACGACGCTATTCACGCCCTCATGGCTAAGTTCAAGGTAACAAGTCGGGTCAATTATCAATCCGGTCCGGAGGCTATCAAGGTTAACATGATGGATCGATCGTCCAAACGCGACGACAAACAGGAAGACGAAGGGGAAAGCGGGGACAAGAATCGAGCTAATGAGTTAGGGCCTAAAAAGGAGGTGGGCCCAATGTCTTCCAAGCAAGCAAGAGAGGATAAGGATCTCCATTTCAACCAAGTTCACCCGAGACTGTCAGCTTACATACTGAAGGAATCACCATTCTCTGGAAAAAAAAATTGAGGCCCAACTCCCAAGGAAGTTTGATTCTTTTCGAATGGAGGACTACGATGGAACAGGAGACCCGGAAAGACATCTGGAACAGTTCTGCAACATGATGATGGCATTCAACCCAGATGACGCGATGCTGTACCGAGTGCTGTCCATGACTCTCAAGGGTAATGTGATTGATTGGTTCAGTAGCCTACCGCAAGGGTCCATCTTCGACTTCACAGGTCTTTCGAAAGCATTTAGGGAGCGGTTCGTTGGAAACAAACAGCTCAAACGCGAACGAGATTCAATCATGGGTCTTTATCAACGACGAGGTGAGTCTCTTAAAAGTTATGTTAGATGATTTGTTCATGGTATGAATGTCTTGCCAGATTTAGCGGAAAATGGCGGTGATATCACTTAAAAGAGGGCTTGACCGAAATGAGGAGCTCTATGCGGACCTCATCAAATTCCGAATGGAAAACATAGGAGACCTACTCGCCCAAGCTGATACCTTTATCAGAGTTGATGATGCCCGAAGGGGTGGCTCGCCTGAGCGACATGGGTCCGATGCCAAGAAGGAGGACTGGAGCGGAAGAGGGTTGAAGAGCAGCCCCGGAGAGAGACCACTCGACATCCTCATCAATTCAAGCAGCCAACCAGGCGATTTACCCCCTTAACCGAAGCTATTTATGTAATATATGATTGAACAAGATGAGAAAGAAGTACGAGATACCCCGTGTGATGAGCGCTCCTGGGTTTAAGCAATTCAACCGATACTTTGGGCCTATCATAACGACCACGGGCATTCAACAGAGGAGTGTTGGCAACTCAGGGAGGAGATCCAACGACCCATTAATAACAAAGAATTAATACAGTTCATCAAACGCTCACACCAGAATCGCCGTAAAGAGGTTTGATCGCCCATCGCTGAAAAGCCTAGAAATGAGGAAGTAAGAGAGACCGACAAACAATAGTGGCTCCTTATGATTACAGGAGGCAGCTCGGGAGTCATAGATTAAGCGGATACACCATAGCACAATAGTGAAATTGAATAGAAATCTGAGATCACCGAAAACTTCGTACCCAATCACAATGTAGCTCTGTCCATATACACAACCGCAGGGGGTAATTCTACAGCATCACAGGGAACCACTTCTAATAAGCGAACAAAAAATAAGTTTGATGTGTACGAAATATATTACAACTCCTACCGTATTTATAGGGATCCAGTGGCCGAACTCACCTTTAATGATGGCGATCTTAGAGACGGCAGCCTACCTCATGAGGATGCACTAACCATTCATATGGATATTGGATGAGTTATGGTAACCCGCGTTCTATTCGATTGAGGTAGCTCTGCAAACATAATCTTTAAAGACAGTTTCGACCATATGCTAAACGTGCCCCCATATCATCCTACTCAGTGCACGCTGGTCGGGTATGAGGGAAGAACTTCGCAATGTGTTGGGGAAGTAGAGCTGCTGGTAAAGGCTGGGCATGGAGCAAAGAAAAAAGAGTTAAACATTATTCATAACTTTTGATGCACCGAGCCCATACCATGACATCATTGGGTGATCGTGGCTGCATAGGATGGAGGCGACACCATGTATATTCTGTCAGTACGTGAAATATCTGGTGGGGAACTCAGTGGGTAGAATTTGAGGAAGCCAAAGGACAACAAGAACTTGTTATGCGGTTACGGTGGACCCATCCAAGACCCTCCGATAGCAATTAAATAACGAGGGGGTCCTTGAGACGGAGGCATTAGGTCCACCCTCGTCGGACCCGGTCGATGATCCTCGTGAGGTCGATCATCCTATTGATGCAATTTCAGACTTAATGGAAGAACCAATAGCCGAAGGCCGCCAGCTCTGGATGAGGGGTAAGTTATCTCCAAACTTTAAGCAATTTTTTATTACTTTGTAATCCAAGAACTTGGATGTGTTTGCATCGGAAGCAAGTGATGTTTCTGAGGTCAGCCCCTCTATCATATGTCACGAATTGGTCGTTAACCTGTATGCCAAGCCAGTACACCAGTACGCCCAGATCCTTTTCGGTGGAAAAACAAAAGGCCATACTAGAAGAGGTGGCCAAGTTAACTCGGCTCGGGCACATCCGAAAGCATGGCACCCGGTCTGGATAGCAACCTCATGTTGGTAAAGAAGAAAAGTGGTCAGTGGCGGATGTGTGTGGACTTTACCGACTTAAAACAAGCATGTCCTAAGGATGCTTTTGCCTTGCCGCGTGTCGATCAACTTGTAGATTCAGCTTCTGGTTGTAAATACCTTTCATTTATAGATGCTTACTCCGGGTACAATCAGATTTGACTTCATTCGTCCGATCAAGAGCATACCGCATTCCAAATCGAGAGGGGCTTATGTTGTTATACAATCATTCCTTTCAGAGTAAAGAACACAGGATCTACGTACCAGCGATTAATAAACCACATTTTCAGGATCATTTAGGAAAACATTTAGAGGCATGTATCGACGATATGCTTGTCCAAAACCCATACCGAGGAACAACATCTAAAGACATTGCAGGTAGTTTTTAACTTACTCCGACAATTTAATCTTAAACTTAACCCAGTTAAATGCTCATTTGGGGTTGCTAGGGGAATGTTCTTTGCCTATGTAGTGAGTCAGCGAGGTATCGAGGCCGATCCTGTCCAGTTGAATGTGATTTCGGAAACGAAACCTCCAAAGAATATCAAGGAGGTATAGTGCCTCATGGGACACCTGGTAGCACTGTCAAAGTTTATTTCTCGGGCATCGGACAAGAGTCACCACTTTTTCGAAATTTTAAGATGGATCAGGAAGTTTACTTGGACGGAAGACTGCGATAAAGATTTCGCCAAGCTTAAGTTATATCTTACTTCGCCAGAGATTTTGTCTGCATCGGTGGCCGGCGAACCATTGTTTTTATATCTATCGATATACCTGTTCTCTGTTAGTTCAGTTCTGATTCACAAGCACAATGGAGTACAGCGACCGATGTACTATACTAGTAAGACTTTAGTAGATGCAGAAATAAGGTACCTTAACCTTGAGGAGCTAGCCTTGGGTTTGATCACCGCTGCCAGACGAATGCGCCCAAATTTCTAAGGATACATTATCAACGTACAAACAGCTTTTCTCTTGCGAGCAGTACTGCAGAAGCCTGATGTATCAGGACACCTTACTAAGTGGAGTGTCGAGCTCGGTGAATATGATATACGTTTCAAATCACGAACAGCTAGTGATCACTGACTTCCTAGCATAATTCTCGTCTTCTAGGCAAAAACCCAACAAAAAGGAAAAATCTGAAGCATCGAATCAGAATGAGTGGATCGTTGAAGTCGATGGCGCCTCTTGTACATCTAACGGAGGGTCTCGAGTTATGCTGCAATTTCCAGATTGAGAGGATATTAAGCAGGCAGTCTGATTCAACTTCTCGGTCACAAATAATGTAACAAGATATGAAGTTGCTCCGTGTGACATGAAATTGGCTTTGATTTGTGGAATGCAGAGCATTAGAATCAAAGCATATTCACAGTTAGTGGTTAACCAAGCAGTGGGCGCCTATAATGCAAAGTAGGAAGGAACCCGAGATTACTTTGTTATACTAAAGGAATATGGATTCAAGTTTGTCTGCGTCTCATATGAACAGATCCCACACTCGGAAAATTATGCTGCAGACCTGTTACATAAGACATCGGCCTTAGGAGAAAGTCCTCAGGTACTCTTTCAGCAGCTGCCGACAACCGAGGTAGTGCCCAAAGAAGAGGCCATCCATACGATTGCTCACCCTACCGACTAGAGGTAACCTTATCTGCAAGATTTGATCTCTGCACAACTACCAGCCAATAAAAGTGAGGCTCGAGCCCTGCAACTCAAGGCAACAAAATATTGTGTGTTTGATAACGTTCTTTACAGGAAAAGCGCCAACCGACCTATACTTTGCTGCCTCGATCATATAGAGGCAAATTCAGTCATGTGCGACTTACATTCAGGAGAGGCAGTTGCTCATTGACGATACCAAACTCCAATCCGACGATTTCTGTTGGCAGGATACTATTGGCCAGAGTAAGTGACCGATGCGGAAAATTTAGTGCAACAGTGTAACAAATTCTAGGAATATGCTAATATACAATATATGCCTAGCGAGCCGATGCAAACCGTTCCCGTTCCTTGTCCCTTCGATAAATGAGGGATATACCTGGTTGGGCCCTTACCGATGGCCATCGGGAAGAGACAGTTGTTGCTCGTGGCGGTGGACTATTTCTCCAAATAGATTGAGGCTAAAGATTTATTCCGAACAAGAACACATGAGGTATGTGATTTTATTAATAAACAAATTCTGACTCGATATGGCATACCACGAGTCTTGATGACCGATAATGGCCCACAGTTCCAAAATTCAGTACTCACCAACTTCTGTAAACAATATGGGATCATCCAATATTTTTCCATTCCATATTACCCCCAGACCAATGGAAAAGTGGAAGTAACAAACAGAACATTACTTGAGGAAATCAAGAAGAAGCTTGAATGAGCTAAGGGAAAATGGCCAGAAAAATTGGCCGAGGTCTTATAGGCATACAAAACTACTCCACGGGTGACAACAGGTGATACTTCTTTGACTCTGGTTTATGGTACCGAGGTAGTCATACCAGCAGAAATCATTGTACCAAGTCATCTAATAGAAAACTACGAGGAAGAAGCAAATTTGATATCCAAATCGATGAGCGTGGACCTTTTAAACGAGCAACGCGACCAAGCCCGAGTACGAGCAGAGCATTACAGAAGTCTGATGAGGAGATGGTTTAATGCTCGGCTGAAGGCCCACAATTTCAAGGTGGGTGATCTAGTGTTAAAGAAGACATTTCAAGGACCAAAGAGTGGAGCAAGCGACAAGTTAGGACCCAATTGGGAGGGTCCATATACAATCATTTCTACAAGAAACCGTGGGGCATATCGACTGACATATCAAGACGGCAGTGCACTCAAGCACCCCTGGAATGTGAATCATCTTAAGTTGCATCTCCAATCTAACTAGAATATATTGATGCGCTCTTTTTCCTCCTTGATGGCGCAGGGAGGTTTTTTAATGAGGCATCTCAAATATAACTTTCTTCTTAATATGATTTATGCTTTCACCACAATCTGTGTGTTACAAGTTGTTATCCTTACAATTAGCGAATAGGTCATTAAGCACGCCACTTATGGCTACACAATAGACCATACTGCGTCTAGACTAAGTGTCTATAAACATGAACATGCTAATTGGCTACGCCTACGGGCTACGTAAATGCCATATTGTGCCGCATACCCTTTAATGGGTATATTAGCGAACTGATTACAAACCAAGTGTATAGCATACTACGTAATAGCGTCTACGCGACCTCGCCATGAATCAGTTAAAAAGATGATGCTTGTCTAAGCTACGCAATGAGCGCTACTGAGCTCGACCTTGTAAGGATCGCCCTATGAAACTATATGCAGTAATAAACACATCTCCATGAATATGTATATCAATATTTATGTCTAACAAGTATGTACTCAAGCTACCAAGATCGTTCCACATACATTATCCTCCCACATCAGTTCAATAAACAACATAAGTTAAGATATAGCCCAACATTACACAAAAGTTTATTCTGAGAATTAATGTCTTTCATTAAGCATAATTTACTACAATTAAACGTTTGAGCGATGATGAAGCTCGACGTCATCTGGTTAGGAGGGGTTGATCACAACATCTACTGGATCAACTACAACCGTAACAACATCAATAACAAGATCTTTCGCGTTCGGAGAGATGTTAGCATCAGGTATGACTTGGGGTGGAACATCTTGAGGATGCACAGGTCCTTTAACCGAGCGACACAGGGACCCAAGTTTTAGCCCATGATTTAACACCGCCAGCTCAGCCACAACTTCTTTCTTTTCTGTGTCTATCATATCCATTGCAATGCTCATCATTTGAGCATCTATTTCCTCCAGCACAACCTTCAAACCATATTTCCATTGTTGCCTCTCCAGTTCGAACTCCTTTTGTACCTCTTATAATCTTGACTTCAACTTTGTATTTTGCGTTGACACTCCTCCCAATCGGTCAGCTTGCTCTTCCACTGTCTTGGCCTGAGCCAAGTTTCTGTCTAGTAGATTGGAGCTTTGAGTGATAAGTTCTTTGTTCCATTGGATTAGAGTATTATTTTGTTCAAACAATTTTGTATGACCTATGGACATTGCCTTGCACATTCGATGGCCACATTGATGGGCGAGGCATTGGTGAGTTCAATTATTAAGAGAGTTGTCTTAGGTGAAAGTAGGCTTTGTATAGTATATCATCCCTCGACTATCGCGTTTGGTGGCAGATAGTCCCTTGACTTTCAAATGTTCGTTGATAGTCCCTGGACTATCGCGTTTGGATAAAGTCAGTCCAAAAGATCCTCTAATCCATGAGAGGCTGCCACCCATCACCATAGTCCCCAGATTTTTGTATCACCACTAGTCCTTTGAGTTTATCTCTCCTATGTTTTGGGTTTGACCTAAACTCAAGGGACTAGTGGTGATACAAAAATCTGGGGACTATGGTGACAAGTGGAAGCTCTTATGGATCCGAGGATCTTGTGGACTAACTTTATCCAAACGCGATAGTCCAGAGACTGTCAACGGACATTTGAAAGTCAAGGGACTATCTACCACCAAACGCGATAGTCGAGGGACGATGTACTGTTCAAAACCGAAAAGTAATACGTGAGTTTTAGTGAGAGAAAACGTTTTTAGAGAGAGAAAGTCATAGCACAGTTTGATGAGTCCGGATTCTGTTACCACTACGGACAGGGTCAGTTCGGACAAAGACTATCTAACCGGACAGAGCAGTTCGAACACCTCATCCATTGGACTGTTCGAACAAGAA
The DNA here is from genome assembly GCA_036936605.1 of Limnanthes douglasii subsp. nivea. Classification (NCBI taxonomy): domain Eukaryota; kingdom Viridiplantae; phylum Streptophyta; class Magnoliopsida; order Brassicales; family Limnanthaceae; genus Limnanthes; species Limnanthes douglasii. Next base: position 48,167,246 of record JAUPFV010000004.1, on the reverse strand, counting down.
CTAAAGTAGTTAAAACCTAATCACTTCTTGACTAAGCTGCTTGCTCTCCTACTAAGAGCTCATGGATCCTTGAACTTGACCCGGGTCCATTAAACATGACCCGAAAGCCCATAAGGCCCAGATGTAAGGGTATAAATACCCAACCACCAACATTAAATAAGGGTAATGAAAATTAAATACAACCAGGCTGCTTAATTCTCCCTCCACACACTACCTAAACATTAAATACTTATAAACTTCCACAAAACTCTAAACAAAAATTACAAACTTACCCATCGACGAAAATAAACCACACCAAATTGGCGACCACAGTGGGAGCACAACGGTGCCTGAATTAAGCATTCGAAACCAACAGGAAAAATCAGTCTGAATGAATCCGGACGCCCCGGAAGTACCACCATCTTTGCTTGAAGTGGTGGGTGAAAATGATGAATACACCATCGAGGAGCGTGATAGATTAAAGGGCGAGATAGAAGCTCTGAGGGCAGAGAAGGCAAAGATGGGCATACAAGATAAATCAAAGGCATCAGTTGCTCATCATACCGACAACCCTAGAGAGAATGAGCCTTCGAAGACCCATGTGAGCACCAAGAAGACTCATGCTAGCTCCAAAAAATCTCACTAGTCCAAGCCAGTGGAGAGCTCTAACTCAGATTCAGAGTCCTCTGGTAGCTCATTGGGCGAGGATGGAGTTGAGGAGTCCTTATCCTCCAGCAGTGATGAGGGCCGATCTACAAAGAAACAAAAGTTAGTAAAGAAATATTCAAGAAAAAGGGATAGACATGGAAAGTTAAAGAGGCATATAGGCAAAGGATCATCTCACAGCCGGAAGCATGTAGACCGGATGCTGGTGGATCCTTTTGCCTTCCACGATGAACCAGGTATCTTTGCAACTCCCAATGAGGATACTGTTTTCAGTCGTGGCCGGAATTGGAGACAATCTCCATTGTCTTCCAAGATTCTGTCCGGAAACCTCCCTAAGAGGTTCGATAGCACAAAAATGGAGAAATACGATGACACTAAAGATCCGGACAACCACTTGGAGCAATTCAAAAACTTCATGATGAATTTTGATGATGACGACAAGTTACTCTGTAGAGAATTCTCCCAATCCTTTACGGAGAGTGCTCTGAAGTGGTATAACAGCCTACCTCAAGGCTGCATCAGGAATTTTGATACCTTTTGGGTGGCCTTTCGAATGCATTTTGTTGGGAGTAAGGAATTAAAGGGAAATGAGGACACAATAATCCATTGTACTCAAGAACCAAACGAATCATTGAAATAATACATAAGTTGTTTTGTGAACACCAAAAATGGGTTGGCTGATTGCTTCGAGCAAGTAGCAATAGCATCTTTGAGGCAGGGCTTAAACCCTGGAAATTTGGCTGATTCAGTGACCAGAAAGAAAGCCATGACTTGGGGAGGTTTGTTGAATCAAGTCGAAAAGCAAATCAACATTGATGAAACAAAGAGAACTAGGTTGCACAGGCAGGTGAGGTCTGCCCCGGTTGCATCAAACCCCAACCAAAATCAGTCCGGGAACAAGGCAAGGGAGACCGGAGAGGGGCATAACAGGGCTAAAGCTCAATCTCAGCCAGCTGCGCCTGCCCAGAGTCAACAATTCAGAAATAAGAGAGGGCCTTGGGTTCAACCGGAGTGGTTTGAAGAGTTAAAAGAAAGTGTGGCCACTACGACAAAATAAAGGAAGAAGTGCCCTATAGAAGGTCGGCCTCACTGCAATATCCTAGGGAACATCGTAACAATTCCTTCTGTCAGTACCATAATGATATTGGCCATACTACTGACGATTGTATCGCTTTAAAACAAGAAGTTCAGAACTTAATTGAAAGAGGAAAGCTGGGGCCTGATAATACTCATCGGGCTGGTCCAAGCAGTGCTGCTCCGGAGGGAGCTATGGTTATAATCGAAAGATTTGATGTAGAGTTAGAGTACTTGGATCCTAATCCAACTCGGAATAGAGTGGGTGCCATTGAGGAACGTTGTAAAACAGTCTCCGAGCTTATTAAGTTTTTTGAGTCACTCACAATTTTCGGAGGGGATACTATGATAGCTCCTACTGCTTCTTCAAGAAAGAGGCACGTTCATACTTTAGCTACCCAGCTAGAAGGAGGCATGCCCTCCTATCAGTCACAAATTCTATTTCCCTTCATTGTGTTCGATGAGGATGACGTAAGAGATATAGCTGGCCATCATGAAGATGTTGTTGTCATAGGAGCATCCATTGGGGGCAATGACATAAGATGAATCTTGGTGGATACTGGTAGTTCAGCCAATATCCTCTTTTTAACCTCTTACAAAAAGATGAAAAATCCAGCCGTAATCCAACGTTCGGACAGGTCAATTGTGGGTTTCACTAGAAGCTCAGCAGATGGGATCGGGGAGTTCGAACAGGAAGTTTTGTTGGGCAAGGGCCCTTTTAAGAAGATGGTTCGAATAATTTTTATTGTGGTGGATTGTCCCACTTGTTATAACGCTATTCTAGGAAGGTCTTGGCTCTCTAGGATGCATGCAGTGGCCTCCACAGTCCACCAGTGTTTGAAATATGCTGTTCAAGGACAAGTGGGAGTTGTTCGGAGCAGCCAAAAGATTGCAAGAGAATGTTATGCCACAGCACTGGCTCCACGGACGTTGGGGTCAGTTCGTATAAACGAAGAATAGTAGTTTTAGGGGCTTTCTGGGGGTGAGGGTGAAATTGATGACCCCAGAGAGACCCCTGGAGTGTTGATACCGGTTGAAGAAGTTGAAACACATTCTTTGGAAGAGGGAAAATGTTAAGTTAGGGTCCAAAATACCATATGAACTGAAGAATAAAATGTTAAAGTTTCTAAAAGACCATCAGCATGTTTTTGCTTGGTGCAATGCTGATGTTACTGGGGTTCCAACAGATATTATATCACATCACCTATCCATTCGGAGGGATATAGCACCTGTGGTACAAAAGAGAAGGTCTTTTTCCAAGGAAAAGGCTGATGTTATTGTTCAAGAAGTTGACAGGCTCACAAAAATGGGGCATATAAATGAGTCTCAGTATCCTTTGTGGACTGCCAATCCGGTCTTGGTGAAAAAGAAAAATGGCAAGTGGCCTATGTGCATTGACTTCACAGATCTCAATAGGGCTTGCCCAAAAGATTTATATCCAGTCCCCCGGATTGATCAACTGGTAGATTCCACTTCTGGGAATAAGCTACTATCCTTCATGGATGCTTTCTCCGGGTACAATCAGATTCAAGTAGATCCGAAGGATCAGGAGCATACCACGTTTGTCACTGACAGGGGTCTTCATTGCTACAAGGTGATGCCATTTGGATTGAAAAATGTTGGGGCTACTTATCAGAGATTGGTGAACAAAGCCTTAACTTATCAAATTGGAAGAAATATGGAAGTATACATTGATGACATGATGGTGAAAAGTGTGGATGAACAACTACACTTGGCGGACCTCCAAGAAACTTTTGCTAACTTAGTAAAATTGAATTTGAAGCTAAATCCAGAAAAAATGTGTGCTCGGAGTGCAGTCCGGGAAATTCTTAGGTTATATAATAAGTGAGAAAGGGATACAGCCCGATCCGGACCAGCTTAATGCTTTATTTCAAATGGAACCTCCTCGGAATGTTAAAGAAGTACAACGGTTGACTGGGAGGTTGGCTGCTTTAAATCGATTCATCTCAAGATCTTCGGACAGATGTGCCCCATTTTTTCAAAATTTAAATGGTGCGAAGGGATTTGATTGGACTTCACAGTGTGATGAGGCCTTCAATGAGATTAAGAAACATCTGTCCTCCCCCAAGACTTTATTTAAACCTATTGATGGAGAGACACTCTTCGTATACTTGGCAGTTTCAAGTTGTGCCATCAGTGCTGTATTGGTAAGAGAGGTGGATAATTACCCCCATCCGGTGTACTACATCAGCAAGATCTTGATAGATGCAGAAAAATGCTATTTAAAGCTTGAAAAATTAGCATTAGCCTTGGCAATTGCTGCAAGGAAGATGAGGCCTTATTTTCAGGCTCATCCTATTATCGTCCGGACATCTTTTCCCTTGAAGAATGTTCTTCAAAAGGCAGACATTTCAAGTAGAATGACTAAGTGGTCAGTGGAATTGGGGGACTTCGATATTGATTTTGCTCCTCGAACAACAATCAAAGCCCAAGCTGTGGCTGATTTTTTAGTTGAATTCCACTCTGATAGGGATACGAAGCGAACTACTGATATGAAGGATAAAAAGGTCTGGCTCGTCCGAACGGATGGTGGATCAAGTACTATGGGATGTGGTGCAGGGGTGTGCTTGACTTCTCCATATGGTGACAAAATGTACCAGGCTATATGTTTTGCTTTTAGGGATTCCAACAATGAGTCCGAATACGAAGCAACTATAGTTGGTTTAAAGTTAGCTTATATTTGTGGGGCCAAAAGGGTCAAGCTGATGAGTGATTCCCAGCTTCTTATCCACCATGCGCAAGGTCAATCTGAGGCAAAAAAGGAGCAACTAGTGAAGTACTTACTTCTTCTTAAAAATGAGGAACTTAAGTTCAAAAGCGTTGTTTACGAGCATATACCCCGAGCAGAGAATGAACTAGCAGATTCATTGGCAACCATAGCATACACTGAGTCATACCCTTGGATCCATGTACTGGAGAGCCCTTCCATTCAACTTGATGTGGGTAAAGAGGAATAAATTTTCGATGTACAGATGAAACAACCTCAAGATTGGAGATTTCCTCTCCTGCAGTATCTCTCCGATGGCATCTTGCTTCCGGATAAATCACTAACAAGAAAAATGAAGCACAAGGCTCGTGGTTTTATCATACTAAAATACGTTATGTATAAAAAGTCTTATAGTAAACCTCTTTTGCGATGTTTGGGAGATGATGAGTCTCAAGTAGTCCTCTCTGTATTACATGATGGTGAGGGATCAGCTCACTGTGGATTCAGGGCTCTAACAAGGAGAGTTTTACTGGCTGGCTATTATTGGCCCTCTATAATGCAAGATGCTAAGGAGCTGGTGAGAAGGTGTGATCCATGCCAGAGATATAGCAATAAAATTCATGTCCCAGCCATCCGTTTAGAGTCAATTTCTGAGCCTATAACTTTTGTTTGATGGGGGTTGGATTTGGTGGGACCTCTTCCTATGGCATCCGGAGGACGCATAACTATAATTGTTGCTATTGATTATTTTTCGAAGTGGATTGAAGCAGCCCCGCTGGCAGGAACAACATCAAAAGCTGTCATAAAATTCATTTTATCCAATATCTGTTGCAGATTTGGTGTTCCACAAAAGATAACGACAGACAATGGGCCACAGTTCGACAACAAGGAAATGGAGAGTTTCTATGCCTCAAGGGGTATACAACATTGTTTCTCTTCACCTTTCCACCCACAAGCAAATGGTCAGGTTGAAGTGGCTAAACAGAACAATATTGTCCGTTTTAAAGAAAAATTTGGAAGGGGCTGCTGGGAAATGGCCTAGCTATTTACAAGCGGTTTTGTGTGCCTACTGGACTACACCTGGGGCTGCAACACAAGAGTCACCCTTTGCCTTGGTCTATGGGATGGATGCAATAGCTCCCATAGAAGCAACTCTCCCTTCATTTCGAGTTTACAACTTCTCCGAACACGCTAACGAAGTGGCAATCAGAGGTCAGCTTGACCTAATAGAGGAAAGACGAGTTAAGGCTCATCTTAGAGCTGCACACTATCAGGGTTTGATGAGAAGCAGGTTTGCTTCTAGAGTTAAAAGGAGAGATTTCCAGCTGGGGGACAAGGTGTTGAGGAACGTCTTCTTACATACTAAAGAGAAGCTGCTCGGCAAACTGGCCCCAACTTAGGAAGGACCTTATATGGTCATTGAAAGGCTTAAACCTTGAACATATTGGCTAGAAGACAATGATGGAAGGGTTTTGAATCACCCTTGGAATATTGAGCATCTCCGGATGTACTTGGAATAGAAGCTATGTAAATATTTACTTGTTTAAAAATCCATGTAATGGGTGCCTCTGACCCCGTATTGCTAGTGGCCTCCAGACCGGACAACCTGTCCTTAGGTACTTTAATGGGTGCCTCTGACCCCGTATTGCTGTCCTTGGCCCCTGATTTTGAAGGGGTGCATTTGGAAGCCTGCCCTTTAACCAGTCGGCCTCTTCTCCGATCCAGCAGTTTGTTGGGAGAGATATCTGCGTCTGACCCCGTGGCTATAAATGGGGAAGGTTTTTTGAAGCTGGTAACCGCTAACCCTGGTTCAACAGTGGGTTCTGATTCTTGGACCGATGAACCTGAGATGATGGGAGAAAGGCTGGTCTGAAACAATCTCCTCGGTTTGACACCTTTTGTTGAGGAGGAACCTTGGTCAGGCTCAGTGTTTGAAGTTGCTGGTTTGTCGATGGGGGAAGTAGGTAGGCTTGCTGCAATGCGCCTTTCCCTTTCAACTTTTTGTTCCTTTTCTAGTTCTGATAGATTGAGCCACATGTCTCTAATTAAAGCGTTCCTAGCCGTGAACATAAACAACTAAAATGAAGAACTTGTGTTTGAGATAGAAAGCTCTGAAAATTAGCAAAGTGGATATGTAAATGATGATAAAACAGTGGAAAGTGTTTAATTTATAGTAAACCCTAGAAAGGTATTTTGATTCCTATGAGAATTCAAAAGGATTAGCAATGATTAAGAAACGGCGATGATGTCACATTCATTTAATGAAGAGGTTGTTTTTCAGAGAAGGTGGGAGCGAAAATCAAGGTGAAAAAACGGCTGAAGTGACGAACCAGAGAGAGATAAGTGTCCACGAACTCTGGCAAAAAACCATTTAGATTCAAAAGTCCTTTTTCAGTCCGGATAAAACCATAACACAATTCGAAGGACCTGTCCGGATGTAACCGTCACTAGCAACAGACTGTTTTTCAGGTTTTGACAAAGGTTTTTTAACAAACACCTAAAAAAGGGGCTACTGATGAGTCCGGATTCTGTTACCACTACGGACAGGGTCAGTTCGGAAAAAGACTACCGAACCGGACAGGGCAGTTCGAACACCTCATCCATTGGACTGTTCGAACAAGAACTAAAGTACTTAAAACCTAATCACTTCTTGACTAAGCTGCCTGCTCTCCTACTAAGAGCTCATGGATCCTTGAACTTGACCCGGGTCCATTAAACATGACCCGAAGGCCATAAGGCCCAGATGTAAGGGAATAAATACCCAACCACCACCATTAAATAAGGGTAATGAAAATTAAATACAACCAGGCTGCTTAATTCTCCCTCTACACACTACCCAAACATTAAATACTTACAAACTTCCACAAAACTCTAAACAAAAATTACAAACTTACCCTCAGACGAAAATAAACCAACGACAGTTGAGTTAGATAAAAAAGTGTTGACAAACGCGTATTTAAAATATAATCATCAGATTTTACCAAACGCGCCCACACATTAAATTCAAAAAAGTAATCGTCGAATTTTTCAAAACGTGCTCACAAACCAAAACTCTTCAAAGAAATAACTTTACTTTGAAATTACTTCGAGGTAACACTTTATAAAATCTAACCGTTCAGATTCATCATGAATACCTAGCTACTAGCCTTATAGCTATCTAACTAGTCTGACAGATGTCGAACTCATAACCCTATCACCGTTTCGTATTCGACCTAATCATTACGAAGTCTTTTCCACTTCTACACATTTTATCATCCTCCTATAAATTAGTTAGTTACTTCATTCTCACAATCCAAATTTCTTGAGAGAGAAATATCACACCCTTGGCTACCTTCAAAGTGTTCTCCAACTTTCCCAACACCTTCATCGGAAAACTTATACTTTTTGATCAATTGATGTAGTTGCTTGTAGTTTTGTTTGATTTTGATTGAGCTGCTAGATAGAACCCATATTTTATGTTCAATCTTCATCCAGTTTATGAGAAAAATCCAAAAAATAGAAGATCCAAGGCTAATATACCCAAAAAAATGTAAATCTTCGAAGCCTGACTATAATCTAGTCTTCAGATCATACGACTATTTTTGCATTACTGAAAGAGCAAGGGAATACAAGGCTGCCGGATTAATCAATAACGCTTTCGTTGGAACAACCACCACAACCACTTACTACGGTAATTTTGATCCATCTAAAGCTCATGTTTTTCACCTTCTCCTTCTACCGATGATCTCCTGGAAGCGGACAAACTCTGGAAACAAAAGTTTATTTATATCTTAGGAGCATGGGAGAACGGCAAAGTAATATCCGATGCCAACCCATCAAAACTAAATCCCATCTGGAGAAGCAACCGTAAGTACTTCGAATATTATACATTTTAAGATAAATCTCATCTATTGTCTTCCTTATTTATTTATTTGATTATTTCAGAAATTCCGAGGCGATATGCTATTCGTCGGTCAGCAGCCAAGGACATTTTCAAAAAAATTGCCGCTTGGGCAAAAAATAGTGGAACAACATTTTCCATACTGTCTTCCAACCGATCAACTTCCTCAATAGTCATCTCTTTTCGATCACAGCTGGAGTTTTGCCTCCTCCAAATTTAATAGATGAGCCCAACCCTCATCACGCTTGCAAAAGACTGGTCAAACCTGATTGTAAGGTATTCTTCCCCATCCGCAATAGGGCAGAAAGCCACATGCCTCAAAAGAAAAAAGAGAAAGCAAAAAATAAAAAGAAAAATAAAAAGACAGCTAGCACATTTGGTGCTAGCCATTCAACACAGTCAAAGCCTAAACACCAGAAAGGAAAGAAGGATAACAGACTCTTTTAACCATCGAAGAAGAAAAAAAGTAAGAAGAACCTTCTTCGAAGAAAAAGAAAACTCCCACCAGCCCTCATAGGAAGAAAAATAAGAAAACCAAAGTCATCGAATATACACTGGTGGATGAAGATGAAGTCATAACTGTTGGGCATCAGCGAAATCCTCCTCTTGAAAAGAAGACGACCAATAATGATGCTATGATTATCATCGATGACAATGCAGACGATGGTAATCAAAACATCGACCACTCCGATCCTGACAGCTTTATTAATTTCAATGAGTCACAAGAGCTTGCCGGAGAAGATGATCCTGTCATCCAAGATATTCAAACTTGTATGCACAACTTTGGGAGAAAGTCGACCATTGAAGCGTCTCTAGAAATCATTTGTCCTTCTGTTCCAACTACATCTTTGGACATGATTCCTCGTCCTAGCCCAATAGTTTTACCTTCTCTTCCACCAAATCCTGATGTCTTTGCTACACTTCAACCATTTACCAATCTTGATGCCCCAATAAAAGCTCTTTCTTCACAAGTCAAGGTTTCTCAAATTTATTTGAAACAATTGGCCAAAGACAGGGTCCGCTACAAAGGAATTTTGTATGCTGAAAAATAACTAAGGAAACATTTCAGGGTAAATTTATCGAGAAATTCCATATATTCGAAGCAGCAAGATCTGAGCTTATTTGAGGAGCGCTCTTCATCAAAATCCATTTACGAACGCAACATTATGTTGATAATAAAAATCTGATTTCCTCTCATCAAGAGGAAATAAACAAGCTCAAAGCTAAACATGTTGATGACTTGACTGCTGAAAAGCTTAAATTCGAAGGCCTCCAAACTTATTTCTCTTCGGAGAAAACGAAAGTTAAAGAGTTGAGTGATGAGATAACCAGGTTGAAGACAAATTTTGAGAAGGAAAAGGAACCTGTTGTCGCTGCTGCAGAAGCTGAAAGCTCTATGGACATGTTGGCTGCTATTAACAATGGTAAAAAATAGACAACCATCACTCTTCTTCGAGAGCTTCATGCACCTTATTCAAAAATTAATCTTTCTAGTTTTTGGAACGATATTCCTGTCGAACGGCGTCCTAGTGAAGCCTTTGATCTTGTCCCAAACTCATGATCATCAGAAGAAGAGTCATCCGAGGAGGATTCGTCCGAATAACTTTGTTGTTCTTTGATTTTTTGTTTTTTTTGTACTTGTCAAATTAGTATCCTGCTTATTATACTTCATAGAATTAATCTAATTAACAATGTTTGTTTATCTCTTATTTTTATCACCAATCTCAATTATTCAAAGTTAACAATCCTGAAATAATTATAATAATTTTTTTAAACACTACTCTTTGAATATGATAATGCACTTCGAAATTCACAATACGTAACTCTAAATGACTTAATACAAATTTCAAACATACCAGCTCGAATAACATAGTGCATTTATTGAACGTTTCACTTCGAAAAATCACAGTGCATTTGTTGAGCGTTGCATTTCGAAAAATCACAGTGCATTTATCAAACGTTGCAGTTCATAAAATCACAGTGAATTTATTGAACGAAACATTTCTTAAAATCACAATGCATTTATTAAACGTAGCACTTCGAATATGGTTGTTTCTTCGAAAAGTGTAATAAACACTTCAGAACATTTTACTCTTAACCAACCTCAAAGATGATCAGTCTTTGATAAGTTGTTAAGATAGTTTTCAATAGACACATGTAAACAACCATTGGCCAAAAATGCGTTTTATTGATAATATTGAATATGTACATAGCGCCTCATTAAAACCTTCCTGGGCCAACAAGGTAGGAAAAAGTTCGTCATTCAATAGTAAAAAATCCGAAATACAAAAACAAATTTATTCGCAATATAGCTTCAAATGTTGTATATTCCACGGGTGTTGAAGCATCCTCACTTGAATACCATGAAGGCGATAAGACCCTGGTTTTATCCTCTCAACAACCATATAAGGCCCTTCCCAATTAGGGGCCATCTTTCCAAGGCTCTTCTCTTTTGTATGCAAGAATACTTTTCTCAACACTTTGTCGCCTTCTTTAAACTCTCTTATTTTCACCTTCGAATCATATATGTTCCTCATAAGAGTCTGATAATGGATTACATTTAAATGAGCTCGAACTGTTTTCTCCTCAATCAAATCTAAATTCTCCCTTTTAGCTTTATCATTGGATCTTTCAGAATATTGAGTTATTCTAAAAGATGATATCATAGATTCTATGGGGCTAACTGCATTCATTCCATATGCTAAGGCAAAAGGAATTTCTTTTGTGGCCTCCGTGGGAGTTGTATGATAAGCCCAAAGCACCTCTTGTAAATAATTTGGCCATTTCCCTGCTGCTCTTGTCAAGTTTTTCTTCAAACCATCGAAAATAATTATGTTTGTCAATTCGACTTGTCCATTGGCTTGAGGATGAAAAGGCGTCGAAAAACATTGTTGAATTCCTTTTGATGCATAAAATGAAGTCATTTCTTTATTATTAATCTAACGACCATTATATGTTGTAATTCTGTGAGGAAATCCGAAGCGACAACAAATACTATTCACTATAAATTTGATCACATCCTTTGCCTTTGTTCCAGATAATGGTTCTGCCTCACCCCATTTCGTAAATTAATCCACTGCTAAAATTATCATTTGACGTCCCCCGGATGCCATCGGCAAAGGCCCCACCAGATCAATCCCCTATCTATCAAATGGTATGGCCTCGGTTATAGACGTAAGTGGAACCGTCAGCCTGTGTATAGCATTAGCTAATCTTTGACAAGTATTACAGCTTCAAACCAAATTTTTAGCATCGTTTATGATTGTAGAACAATAGAATCCTGCAAGTAAAACTCGTCGTGATAAAGCTTTAAACCCGCAATAAGCTGACCCTTCTCCATCACGCAACTCTGACAACACTTCATGTGATTCTTGTTTGTCTAGACATCGTAATAATGGTCTGCTCGACGTTTTTTTATACAAAATGCCATCTAAAACTATGTATCTGAAGGCTTTACCTCTCAACCTTTTGTCCAACTTTGTATCATCAGGCAAGGTTCCTTGAGTCAAAAAAATTAAGAATATACGTTTGCCAATCTCCTCAGACTGCATCGGATGAAACAAAGAGCTTTTTATACATTCACACTGATTTGATTGAGTCAAAATCGAGGGATTTTTTTGTAGCAAAATCCAAGTATACTCCTCCTTGTAATAAATATTTGCTATAGCATCAGCCATCATGTTACTTCCTCGACTAATATATTCAAAAAAACATGATCGAATTAAACGATCTTTCTCGCCTCGGAAAATCCAGATACCTGATTTGCCAATAATTAAGAATCTGTTTCCAAGCGCACTAAAGTTGCTCCTCATATTTTTGTCAATCTTAAACCTGCTAAAGCAGCTTCGTATTTAGCTTCATTATTCGAATCGAAAACTAAATTTGATGGATTGAATCATCGTTTCTCCCGTTGGAGGTATTAACTAACCCCCAACACTGAATCTGTGATACTAGACCCTCCATCTGTTCGAGCATTCCACCTCGAATTTACTGGTGCAACATCTTTACTCTCCTCAATATCCAATCTGTTCGAATAAAACTCAACAAAAAAATCTGCTAACGCTTGAGCTTTAATCGCAGTTCGAGGTGTGAACAAAATATCATAATCCCCTAACTCTTTGACCACTTGGTCATTCTCCCCGAAATATCAGGTCGTTGCAAAACATTTTTCGAGGGGAATGAAGTTTAGACTTCGATAGTGTGCGTTTGAAAATAGGAACGCATTTTCCTAGCAGTAATCACCAATGCTAATGCTAATTTTTCCAATTTCAAATAGCTCTTCTCTGCTGCCACTAGAGTTTTGCTGATATAGTACACTGGCTTCGGAATCCCTGAATCTTCACTTAGTAACACTGCACTTAGTGCAAAATCTAATACCGCAATGTACAAAAAGAGCTTTTCTCCACTTTGAGGTTTTGAAAAAATTTCTGGTGATGATATATGCTTGTAAATGCTGCCTCATACTTCGATGTCCATTCAAATCTGTTTGGTCCTTGTAAAACTTGGAAGAAATGAAAGAATTTGTCAGAAAATCTAGAAATAAATCGGTTAAGTGCTGCTAACCTTCCTGTCAAAATTTTCATTTCATTAACAGATCCAGGTGAATTCATTGTTGTCAGAGCTTTCGATTGTTCTGGGTCTGCTTCTATATCTCTTTCACTGATGACATAACCCAAAAACTTCCCTGATCAAACTCTGAAGGTACACTTTTCAGGATTTAGATTTAGCATGATTGCCCTTAAATTCAAAAATGTTTCCTCTAAATCCTCAAGATGCACATCATCCTCCAAATGTTTTACCACCATATCGTCTATATACACCTCCATGTTTTTTCCGATCTGAGTGGCAAAAGCTTTGTTGATCAGTCTTTGATAAGTGGTTCCAGTATTTTTTAATCCAAAAGGCATAACCTTATAGCAATGCAACCCTCTATCAGTTATGAAGGTTGTACATTCTTGGTCATTTGGATCCATCTGAATCTGATTGTATCATGCAAAAGCATTCATGAATGTTAGTATTTTATTTCCCGAGGTGGAATCAATCAGCTGATTTATTCGAGGAACATGAAATGGATCTTTTAGACAGGCTCGATTTAAGTCTATAAACTCCACACACATTCTCCACTTCTCATTCTGCTTTTTGACCACTACTGGATGTCGTCCATAAAGGATATTGTGACTTACTTATATGTCTGACCTTGGACAACCGATCCGCCTTAGAAACTATTGCTTTTGTCTTCTCCGAAGAGAACGCCCTTCTTTTCTTAATCCCTGGTTTCACCTTCGGATCAATAGCCAAACCATGACGAATCACCTCGATTGGTACTCCTGTTACATCCTCTATTTTCCAAGAGAAAACGTCCAAGTTGAAAAACAAAAATTCTAGCAGCTGTTGACGTAAAAGTGGGGTCAATAAGGTTCTGATTCGAAGCACTCTTCCTTCCAAAAAAATATACTCATCTATTTCTTCACTTACTGTTAAAGACCCTGGGGTTTCCCTCGAATCGTCAACTTCTTCTTCAAAATCTGAGGTTAACCCCTCTGACTGCTAATCATGCATCAAATCTCCACTGTTGGCTCCCCGAATCTAAAGCGCAGTGGCATAACATTCTCTAGCTACTTCCTAGTCGCTTCGAACGACCCTGACTCGATCCGCTGTCACATACTTGAAACATTGGTGAACTGCTGACACAACCCCATACATTTTAGAAAGCCATGACCTTCCGAAAATAGCATTTTAGCTCGTGGGCCAGTCCACCACCACAAAAACCACATGGACCTTCTTCTTGAATGGTTCTTTTCCTAGACTCACTTCCCCCTCGAATTCCCCAATCACACGAGCTATTACGCCCGTAAATCCTTTGATTATATGTTCTGATTGACAAAATTCGAGGTGGATTTGTCATTCTCTAATAAGTTGATTTAAAGAGGACATTTACAGAACTGACAGTGTCTATAAGCACACACCGAATTTTGATGCTAGCCACTTCTGCACCACTAACCACCGCGTTTTCATGCTGCCCCGCCGTTCCCCGCTGACCATCCCCATCGAATACGATGAAAGGAATAACATTTTTTCCATACAAGTATGTAGACATTTTTCCTTCAATTTGAATTGTCAAATTGACAACATGTCTCTTCTTCGAACAATCAGTGTTGCCGGTCATTGAATCACCTCCAAAAATGGCTAATGATTCAAAAACATTGCACAAATCTTCCACACGCTTTTTCTCTATTGGCTCTTCAACTGCCATCAAAATGAACCTGTTCGAATCCTTATCCACATATTCCGTAGAGGCATCAAATTCTTCAGCCTTTGAATCTAAAATCATTTAATTATATGTTGGCGCAGCTGGATTAGCATTCAAAGTTGATGTTATGTTTTTCGAACCGCTTCCTTGTGACTTCACATAAGTCAAGAGCTTCCCATTTTCAATCAATATTTGAACTTCTTTTTTCAACGCAATGCAATCATTAGTATCATGTCCAATGTCCTCATGATACCTATAATATTTGTTATTTCGCTCCTCTCTTAGCCTACTTATTGTAGCTGGCTTCCTAAAATTTACGAAGCTTTTATTCTTGTCAAAGATTGCAGCCACATTCTCTGTCAAATCAGCATAATATTTTGGCCTAACACATTGATTTGGCCTTGGTCTATTATAGTTATAAGCATGATTTGAATATCAACCAGTTCGAGGTGGCAAGTTTTTATTCTCCAGCCGTGACTACTGATTAGCATTTGAGGGTTTCCCTTAGTTATTGGCCACCTGACTCGAATTATTTGGAGTACTAATTGGTCATCCTTGGACCCTGGTTGACTGTTCAACCTTAATCTGATCCTCTACTTGAGCCATCAATGCTCCAAAAGTTAGTGCTATCATCTTCTTTGTTTCATTGGCCAGATCCCCTAGCAATAGACCCTGGCGAAAAGCTGTCATCGCCACATTTTCTTCACAATTGTCCAAACTTACTTTAGTCAAAACGAACCTCTTCGTGTAATCCATTAATTTCTCTACAGTTGCTTGCTTGCACTGAATAATTATATCTCTATTCGCTCTTATTTCCTTCCTCCCCACAAACTTCCTTCGAAAAGCAGTGTAAAAATCCATGAAATTTGAAATGGATCCCCTCAAAATCAGATTATACCACTTTAATGTCGTTCCTTTGAAAATCTGCAAAAATGCAAGACACACCAGCCGACCATCATCTTCAAAATTAATCATATAGTTCTTGAATTGTTCGATGTGGTCGTTTGGATCTTGTATCCCATCGAACTTCTCCACCTTAGAAATATCAAAATGCTTCAGAAGCATTATAGATTGAATCTCACTTGTCAATTGAGAGTTCCTCCAATCGACACCTTGCACAAACTGATCATTAGTCCCCATGATTGCATACAAATTTCGATCAGTCTCAGCATACTGATTCGAGGTGTTCCCCTCTGATGATGTAGACTCTCTCAAACAATAATGAACATTTTCCCTTTTAGATTTGTTTTCCTTTTTATGCTTCCTTGGCTGTTCTCTTTACGGTTCTTCTTTCGAAGAACTCCTATATCTGTTAAATCCTGAAGCAGAACTTTCTAACTGTTCATCACTATAGTCTACATACTTTTGCTTGTCTTTTTTCCCTTTGCGAGAAGAATAACGCTATTTAGGAGCTTCGAATCGCGCTTTCTTATGTTCACTTCTAACGTGCCGATTAGCACAAGATCAATTAGACTGATCTCCAATCTCATCTTTCTCGTTTTCTTTCCTCGCCTCGGATTTGAGCTTCGCCGAGTGAATTTCTTATTCTCTTTGTTCATAGTTTTCGTTAAGCATATTTATTTTATCTAAAAGTTGATTCATACGCATCTCAATATCCGATTAAGTTTGAATCAGAATTGATCCATCCAGCCTGTTTTCATTTTTGTGCAAATCATCTTTTAACATTTCCATCCCTGATCGAAGTGACGAATTGTTTTCAGGATTCATTATGAGAATTTAAACAAAAAAAAATAAGAAGATAGTATTAAAATTCGAACTGCTAAGTCATTGATTATTAATCGTTCCAGTGAAGTCGTCAATTTGGTGAGTTCAATTATCAAGAGAGTTATCTTAGGAAAAAGTAATACGTGAGTTTTAGTGAGAGAGAAAGTTTTTAGAGAGAGAAAGTTTTTAGAGAGAGAAAGTCGGAGTACAGTTGAGTTAGATCAAAAAGTGTACAACCCCTTTATTAGTTCAGCATTGGCCTTTATATAGAGGTGCTAGGACTCAACTTAAAACTGAAAATGGTTACATAAAGGGATAAATTACCGTTAGTCCTCAATAGAAATACATAATCATAATTCTTCCACTGAAGTTACATTATTTACACTTTAGTCCTTAAATTTATACTTCCATATCAGTCATGACGGTCCTCTTGGGAAGCAGCTCGTTCATGGCCACATTCTGCTGACTGGTCCCAGGACTGCTATTTCCAACTATAGGCCTTACTGCATTCCCTGATGGGGGCAGTGAGCCAATTCCTTGCATTACTGCCATAGAGGGATGAATAGTTGATGCTTTGACAAAATTCTTCATCCTTTCTGCCAGCTCTGGTGGGATTGCCTTCTTGGGCTGCACCCTTTCTCTTTCTTCTTCACTATCCTTAACCAAATCAATTGGTTTATTTTCAGTCTCAAGATATCTACCCTATCCTTGTTATGTTGAAGGAGGAGCTAGATGATCCATGGAGTTTCCTCGTGCAGCCTCCCCATTGTCACTTTCCTCATCTCTTAGTTGCAACTTCCTGGTGCTTAGTGGAACAACATCTAGGATCACCTTTTGCTTCTTATTCCAAGGCTTCACCAACAAGGTAGAATCCTTAACCTCTTCGTCTGCATCCCGTTCAACTAGCACGCGATTGACATCACCAAATGTGTCTCCCCTTATCAAGGAACATACATACCATATGTTGAATTCAGAAATCGAAGAACAACTCCATTATTTATTTAAAAATGCGGAGTTTCAACCTGCCAATATAGAGCAGGTGGTCAATTCTTTGACCGCGAATTCGACATCACTCCCGAATCTGTATGAGATGGCCGACAGTCTTCGCGTTCTAGGGGCAGCAAGCCCTTATTTTGAGAATGCTTGTACAATTGTAGCACAATTAAATTATGGTCCGTGGGCGGATTCAGAGCAGGATGAGGACTCATCATCGGTGCGGCTTGATTGGGCAGAAAATTAGGGAATGAAGCTCCGTGATCCATCAGTAACGGTCATTCCCATTCCCCCTTTCCTCTATCCCATTTTTGAATCATGGAATTCTCTCCCAGAGCTGCAGAACTAACAACTCTATTAGAAAGTCGAATTACAAACTTTTACACGAATTTTCAAGTGGATGAGATCGGTCGAGTGGTCTCAGTTGGAGATGGGATTTCACATGTTTATGTATTGAACGAGATTCAGGCTGGGGAAATGGTTGAATTTGCCAGCGGTGTGAAATGAATGACGTTGAATCTTGAGAATGAGAATGTAAGGATTCTTGTCTTTGGTAGTGATACCTCTATTAAAGAAGGAGATCTTGTCAAGCGCACTAGATCTATTGTGGATGTTCCTGCGGGAAAGGCTATGCTAGGGCGTGTGGTCGACGCGTTGGGAGTACCTATTGATGGAAGAGGGGCTCTAAGCGATCACGAGCGAAGATGTGTTGAAGTGAAAGCCCCTGCGATTATTGAACGTAAATCTGTGCACGAGCCTATGCAAACAGGGTTAAAAGTGGTAGATAGCCTGATTCATATAGGCCGTGGTCAACGCGAACTTATAATCGAGGACCGGAAAACTGGAAAAACTGTTATTGCTATCGATACCATATTAAACCAAAAATATTTCAACACCTCTGAGAGTGAAACATTATATTGTGTCTATGTAGCGATTTGACAGAAACACTCAACTGTGGCACAATTAGTTCAAATTCTTTCAGAAGCGAATGCTTTGGAATATTCCATTCTAGTAGCAGCCACTGCTTTAGATCCTGCTCCTCTTCAAATTATGGCCCCATATTCTGGGTGTGCCATGGGGGAATATTTTCGCGATAATGGAATGCACACATTAATAATCTATGATGATCTTAGTAAACAGGCGGTGGCATATCGAAAAATGTCATTACTGTTACGCCGACCACCAGGGCGTGAGGCTTTCCCAGGTGATGTTTTCTATATACATTCCTGTCTCTTAAAAAGAGACGCTAAACGATCAGACCAGACAGGTGCAGGTAGCTTGACCGCCTTACCCGTCATTGAAACACAAGCTCGAGACGTATCGGCCTATATTCCCACCAATGTGATCCCCATTACTGATGGATAAATCTGTTTGGAAACAGAGCTCTTTTATTGCGGAATTAGACCTGCTATTAACGTCGGCTTATCTGTCAGTCGCGTCGGGTCTGCCGCTCAGTTGAAAGCTATGAAACAAGTCTGCAGTAGTTCAAAACTGGAATTGGCACAATATCGCGAAGTGGCCGCCCTTGCTCAATTTGGGTCAGACCTTGATGCTGCGACTCAGACATTACTGAATAGAGGTATAAGGCTGACAGAAGTACCGAAACAAGGACAATATGCACCACTTCCAATTGAAAAACAAATTATAGTCATTTATGCAGCTGTCAGTGGATTCTGTGATCGAACGCCACTAGACAGAATCTCTCAATATGAGAGAGCCATTCCAAATAGTGTCAAACCAGAATTCCTACAAGACCTTTTAGCAAAAGGTGAATTAACTAAAGAAAGAAAGATGGAACCATATGCATTCTTAAAAGAAAGCGCTTTACCTTTCCTGTGATGGAAGTAAAGGAATCTGTAAGAACTTTTCTTACGGAAAGGCTGGAGAGGCCCCCGGTCGAGATGTAGTAAGTAGGTCTCCAATACTGGGACTGAGGAGAATGGGAGTTTGTGGGTTAAAGGTGGCATGCTCCCCAGGGCCCTCTTTTTTTTTAGATAGGTAGGGGAATGCATTTCAGTATTAATTTATATAGTGGAGCGGTGTAAACCTTGGGCGAGGTACACTAGCAAACGGCTTCCCTTCCTAGGACAATTTCATGATCAGTTACTGTCTTTCCTATCCTAGGGTATCGCCTTAATTTCATCAATTTCGAGATACTAGTATCTCTCTGGCCAGTCTCTATTTCATTCCTAAAAAAAGGACAGGAAATTCGATGGATTGGGGGAACATGAGAAGGAAGAAGTGAGACTTTAAATCGAAATCTCATAAGAAAGAGAATAATGCATTGGATGATGGAAAAACCCAATAGAACATAATAGGGTAGGGCATTTCTTTTCTATTTGTTATCGTACCTTTTTTCCTTATCTTAAAAACTAGACGTACGGCGGAAAAACATGCCGAGTCTTCCTCCTGATCAGGAAGCTCCTATTCATTTATGAAGAGGAATACGTTCCTGTACTACTAATAGGCTCCTTTCCTCGGTCAATGTTGTCTCTACTGATTCCAAGGTGAATGAACCCACTCAATTTCGATCAGCTCAGAAGGATCCATGCCGGGTTGCTGCCATGCATGAAGAGATTGTTGCCTCTATCAAAATCAGACTTGGACCATCGTCCCCCGTCCTTCGGATAAGAAAGTTATCGGCTGCAAGTGGTTATACAAGATAAAGTAAAAGTCTGATGGGACTATTGATCGCTACAAGGCAAGGCTCACGTGGTAGCCAAAGGCTACAACCAGCGAGAGAGGACTATGATGAGACATCCAGTCCAGTTATCAAGATGGTCACGGAAGACCTAGAGAAAACGGCGTCCCCAATGCCCGAGGCCGGGTTCTTGGCGACAGTAGTGCTATCAATGCTGGGTTCTATAGTCGAGCCGATCAAGAATTCTACGCAAGGTCAGGGGTGAATTAGGACCTCCGCGTGGTGAACCAGTCCTATGAGTGGGTTGAGAGGGCTATCGTATTTATTTTGGCTGGAGCTCATGAAATTGGCAATCAGCAGTCAGAGACGGGCTATTAGAAGTCGGTGTTGATCCGGTTTACTTTGGATCATTCAGTGGGTACCAAAATTGGTGGTTCGACATTTGACAGTTCTGGTCGTAGACACAGTGCTGCTGATCTCCTCAGCTATGCGAAAGCTTTGAATATTCGAGTGGATGTCTATGCAAGTGTTGAAATCATTTTTTAGCCTCTTCTTCGCCTTATTCTGGATCGAAGCAATCGGGAATTGGGCTTGTTTTTCGCGACCAAACAGGGAAATGGTGCGTGAAAAGGGTGAGGTGATGCTCTGTGCTGGGGCTCTTCGAAGCTCACAGCTTCTGAGTGTCATTGGATTGAGGCCGTGCCTCTCATCGTGGGGAATTTTTGTCCAGTAGTTCATCATTTGCCTTATGTCGGACAGTTCCTCTATGATAACCCCCGAAATGGCATCTCAATTGTGCCCCCAATGCCATTGGAGCACTCTCTGATACAAATCGTGGGCATAACCAATTCAGACCTTGAAGCAGCTTCCAATGTTATCCCTTTTGCCTCCCCTGCTCGCTCAGTTTTCATTCGGAACCCAGCTTCACCACTCTATCTTACTGTGGTCACCACCATGGAGAATCTTATTTGGACCCTCGTGATCGAGCTTATGATTGTAAAGAACGCTGAGCCATAGTCAAACGATCCAAACCTGGTTGAGAGCATCGAAATTTATCCACCTGAAGCACTCACTTCTACTCCTGTCTTGCTGTGGAAGCAGTGGCCGGAAGTTTCACTCTGTGTAAAGTATGGACTTAGCTTTTACAAGGCCCTTTACGGTCAGTCCTTTGTAATACCCGAACCTGGGCTACTACTGATTAGAAATGAAATTATACGAATAACCCTTCTCATGACTACTTCTTGTCGTAAGACAATTCGCTTACCTTATTATTAAGAAAAGGTAGTTTACTTGGTTGCAAAGGAACAAAGTAGCTTGACCGCAGGGAAATGAAGTTTAAGATATTTTTCTTTCTTTTTGTGTACGCGAAGATTGAATGTTGATACCCCAAAAAAAGAGCATTATGTGGTAGTGGTATCAAACCAAATCAAAAAAACGACTATACTTGGGTCTTTTCTCAAAAGCCATGCTGGCTGTATAACTCATTATGGTTGGCAAATTCCAATGGCTTCCCATGTAATGAAAATGATGAGTGAGTACTATTCGTTGTGTGTTAGCTTTTGGCTTAGGAATCGATGTTTCAAGAGATCTCCATTACTATTGAAGTGTCCCACCTCGTTCTATCCAGCGCCCCTATGGTACTTATCTTTTAGTGCTTTCTCTTTCAATGGGGCCTTACCCCTTCTTACTTTCTTTATGACTTTCTGATATAGGGGAATTTTTTATCTTGGTCTGGTAAAGGGCTGGGGGTTAGGGTAGAGCCTGGCGCGCCAATGTCGATGAATCAAAGGTCTCTCTTTATGGTTAGGAAAATCGAGAAAGGAACCACTATCGTTTGTCCTATCATCTGCACTGAGCTTCTTTCATTCGTCAGTATGGGTAGGTAGAGTCATTTTTCGTATGCTTGGCATTACTATAGTAGCAGTAGTCTTCCTTCATTTTTAGTGCCTTGCTTACTGTCTTTGAATAATGCTTCATTCCAGGGCGTAAAAGAAAGCTTATTAGAGCATTTGAATTGACTCTTCTTCGATAGCTTTCAAGCGCTGAACCCGATCCAATTCGTTTCGTAGTCGTAGCTTATTGGCCTGAGATTCTCCATTGAGTGGTACGTACTTACAACTTGGATTATATGTTTCATGGCTCACAAGAAATCGGTTCTATTGAGAAATCATTAGAATATCCATTCTCTCTATTGGATTCTCAGTTAGCTGACTAGAAATCGAACTATCTCGCCGGTCAAATGAAACCACTTCTTCTATGCCCGTCTGATTCGGTGTCGTCTTCCCACTGAACTAAGAAAAAGTCTCAACCGACCCAGTGTTAACTTATTATATACAAGTTTTGGCTTTCCCGTGACCGCTAGACGGAAGTAGCCCGCCTTCCGAGTAATACAAAAAATTTATACCAGTATAATACACAATGATTCTCGACCTTGTAATAACATAGAATACACAAGGATTCTCCACCCATTATTACAGTATAGAGATGTCGAAAGATAGAGATAGAATCGAGAAAGATCTTCTTTATTCTATCTCTCTTATGGCATTGATCATCTTGAGTGCACAATCTGTTTATCTCTCATGCGAATGAGGAAAGCAAGATAACAGAGTAGCTTCCGCCCACAGATTCCTCTCCCTTCACAGGCTGGACTGGTCTTCGGAGGTGAAGCCAACTTCTTACTGATTGAGCATGATGACAGACGGCCGTACTTTCTTCGCTTATCCAGTTTGCGTTCTACTCCAGCGAACCTGGCTAACTACTAAGCTTTCCAGGTTCGCTATTCTAGTTGAACTTGGGTTTCCCTACAAAGTGTTTCTTAATTGGCCCTTACCTGCCCGTACTATTACTAGATTGAGCATTGAACTAAGGCTCGTTCCATTCTAAATTTATCCTAAAGCTTGAAAGCAATGCGGATTAGCACAGAAAGCCTGGTAGGAAGTATTTTATTTGAAGAATTGAACAAAACTCAAATTTCTGAAAATTATTAAAACGGGACTTTCTTTAAAGAAAAATGGTCTCTCAGGCTGGTTCAAAGCCGTATTTTAGATAGGAAAAATCCCATTTCATTCAGGTTATATATTATGAAATTCCTTATCCCCACTGAGGGAAGTAGCTAACCTAACTTCATATGGATTAGTAAGGATCAACTGGGAATAAAACTCAACGTTGTGACCTTCAAAAGTGATCCTGGAAGGCCCACGGGTAAGCAAAGATTCGAATTCGATATTGGCATAGAAACGGCATGTGTGAGCACGAACCAAAGGAAGGTGCCAAGCCGAAGTGTACAAATCTCATAGGTCAATATCTGCTCAGTCTCTGTTAGCAGCTTCAGTAGGATTTAGGTTTTTTCTTTCCTGCGAGTGTTGAAGTGGGGAAGTCTGGATCAATCCATCAAAAGAGAAGCCATCTCAGTCTAAATGGAAGTAGACCAAATAGTTTCATAGGAAGAAATGTGAAAGTATGGGCTGATTAGCGCCCAGACCCAGAATTTATTGAAAATGGAGTTTTTGGTACTGGTCAAGTATAAATAATATGAATAGCGAGCCAGCACTATATTTATAGATTGGAAAGAAGGGACTCTCCAAAGAGAGTCCCGAGCGGAATGGAGTTGTGCTAAATGAACGAGTTGTCCTAAATGCTCATTGTTAGCTTTCGCCGGAAGTGGCGAGGGCTCAGGAAGTGAAGCAAACTCGACCAAAGGACAAGTCTGTTCCTGCTTCGTTTTCTGTTCCTGATTCAATCTTCACATTTCTTGAATTAAGAAAGAGAGTGAAAGAGAAGAGATCAGTGCAATAGGTACAGAGGGGAGAGAAACTGTATTCGTCCGGCAGAAGAAAGCCGAGAAAAAATGGATTCTCATCTCATAGTTAACCAGGAAAGACAAATCCCGATAACCATAACTGTGGCGTTATCTGTAGCTTGAGCCAACCAACCTTAACCTTTCGCTTGTTGACCGTCTTTCACTTGCTTTCGAACTCCTTCGTACCCTTACTTGATCCCATCTTCTCAAATAGGAGAATAGTAAGAGTACAGTAGGGGTGAAGAGCTCATATTCCAGAGGGAATAATTGAAGGCATTGAAAGAGGTGAACCGAGGACAGGAAAGCAAGAGCAAGAAGGAAAGTCTAGCAAAGATCAGCTTCGAGATAGCTAGGTCAGCGATTGAACTCGTCTAGTAACTAGTAAGAAGAGGCATATTTTCTCATTTAAGACTCATCTCATTGAAGACTTACAAGGAAGCGTTGGTTAGGCAAGCTCTTTCCAGGAGATCAACTGTCTGGGATATTAAGAAGAAAGAAAGAGCAAACTTCACTTTAATATCTATATGACGATTGGAACTGGACCAATAGAAAGTATAATACTTGCTTGAATGCCAACCTTTTTATTGTAGAACGGTCCACATATGCGCACTGCCACTATCAATCAGAATGGTGATGGCTTATCTTTCAAGTAGTCTCTAAACTCGCATGCTTTGTGGTGTCCAAAGACCATCAATAGCTTGTAAAGAGATCTCTGGCGGTTCAGGTCCTTCTAGCCCTTCAAGCCCCATTCTTCCCTTTGTCCCTCTTCCTCTTCATCTGGCCAAGCACCTTCGATCAGAAATAATTAATCTTCCTTCCATCTATGACCGGGATGGAACTTCTCCTCACAATTAGAGTATAGCACAAGAAGTCACGATTTCGCCTCGACTCTGCCTCAGCCGGTCTGAGATGCTTCATTCTTGGACAGGTTGGACGGGACTACCTTATGAGCAGGAGCAGCGGGGTGGACTGGGGACATCGGATCGATTAAGACCTCGTCTATCTCCCACTTTTTACTCTTACAAGCGAGCTAACCCAATGGCTGACGTGAGAGTGCTTGGTCTGAACATTTGGACGTAGAGGCGAATGCCATCTCTTAGCCTGCAGACAAAAGAACTTCTCTTATAAGGAAGGCCTCAGACAAGCCCTACCATCGCTTGGCAACCTTGTCTCGGCTTCATACTCCCGCAATTGGACACTTGACCGAAGCTTAGCAAGTGCACCAGCATGATCGTCATACTTGCTTTTCCAAAAGCCTTCAGTCAAGGCCGCCACAAACTCTCTCCATAACTCATAGACCCACGAGTTCTCATACCACCTATACCACTCTAAAGCTTACCCTTTTGAAAATGGAAGAAAGTAAACATCGATCCTACGCTTCACTTTGATGGTATGCAAAGAATTATTCTGCTCGAGAAAGACAGATCTCCTCGAATTTCGGAAAATGAAGCTTCAAGGTTTGGGATTGAATAAGACCTTCAGATATAGAATTGGAAGACCACACTGCGCCTTCTTGAAAACTACGACCTTCAAAGGACTCTCCTTTTTCCTTAACACCTTAACAAGATTCGCCAACTGATCTATTTTGCTATCACTCATGACCTCTTTGTTCACAAGAGTCGTCAGCTTATGGAGTCTTTCTTTCGGCGAGAGTGCGTTCCGTCTCAGCATTGTCTCCGCCTTCTGCCCTTAGATTGTCCACCATTGTAACCGGCTCTGATACCAAACGAAGACTTGTCTTTATCCTACGACATATTTTGCATTGATAGAAAGAGATTGGATGGCTCAAGTTCAACAAGTAAGGGCAGTATGCCTTTCTTACTCTTACCGATATCCCTATATTTTGTCTTTCCTACCATGGGTCACTCTGGCTTTTCTTATTTCCTTGCTTGGCTACCTTCGAATGGCTTGGTGCGCGCTTGCCAGCTCCTTGCCCCTATTAGTTAGTAAAGCTTGGATGCCGATCAGTGGTCTATTTACCGAATCTTGATTCTTTTTAGTCTTCTTTTTTAATAAGACGGTGTTGATTCCGATGTATTCGATTTCTATGACAGTGAGTCTACCTTTTCTTTTTTTTGTATATGACCTCTTGTTAAGGCATTTAAACTAACCGATTTCATCTTGATTGAAATCCCGGCGATTATACCAAACCGTTCTTACAGCGAAGTGGTGTAATTTTCACCTTATTCCTCTGTTCCAATCAAGTCTCTAGAGAAACGAGCGCGTTAAGCTAGGAGAATCCGGATAGGGCCTTCTAATCAGTCTTGACCCTTATCCTAATGCGTTCTTTAATTTATGAACTTTCGTCCCTGGCTCTGTCCTGTACGGTATACACACTTTTGTTTTTCGAATCCAATCCCTGTTAAGGTTTTATATGTCCCCAGACATTGATTGCTACACGGAATGTAGGATCAATTCATTTATTATTAGTTATTAGTAAGATAGGGCGATAGAGGAACGAACTGAACCAAGACTAGAAGACATAAAACAAGAGTGAAGGTCCTTTTTCTCGTTGACTGGCCCTTGTTGCACTTACTTCATCCTTATGTTTACTTGACTCTTGCTGAAGTTTGTTTACCGCTCGCTTCTTCCTTTGCGGGTCTGATTGAACCGAACTACTCGGGACCACTGCTCGCCTGACAGCTTTGGCTACTCAACCCGATACCACCGCTTCTCGTACCTTACTACCTCTATCTAGAAAGCTGCTACATGGCACCCACTGCTCTTTGCCTTCTTTCTTGTAGACTGGTAAGATGAACGAGAGCCTGTGGCTTTTCGACTTTTTTGGCGTGATATTCCGGCTTTTGGAGCCTACCTTTGAGCGCCTGAATCAATTCAACAAAAGAAAAAAAGAGGTAAAATCCCCTAGTTGGGTTGTCTTCGAGCAAGCTCTTAGCTTTCATCGTGAGTGAGAGATGAATTGAGGCTGATCTAGCTAAGGTGAAAGCCATTGTGAATCTATGTTGTCACCTCGTAACCTGAAAGAGTTGCGTAGTCTGTCGGGCTGCTCCAGCCTTTGATCTCAAAAGCTAGAACTCGATGGCAATCCTTTTTTTCGTCAAGATGCAAACTTTGTTTGGAGGCCAAGCCAAAAAAAAGACAAATAAAAAGTTTTGATTCCTCAATCTTGATCTGATTTTTCTTATGTCTACTTCCGTCTTGTCGCCTCCTATTACTGGTGGGCCACTCCTTTTGTGCACCCCCGATGATAACTACCTCAGACCTTGCTCGCAAAGACTATCCACTTTCAGCATTTGGACCAGCCATTGTCTCTCTATAGGGGACAGTTGGGATCCGAATACACCATTCTACGTTCCCTTCGTCTTCGATATCAACGGCTCTCCGATTCCATTCACTCTTTTTGCCCCATCACCGGGGAAACCCCCTGCTAGCGGTGATGGCTGCTGTAATTGCTAATCGTACGTGGGAGACTCATCCCCCAGACTGTACCTTCTTCCGGTAACCGGTCTAGCTTCGGTGTCACGGCGGCGACACCGACTTACATCTTTCGTTAGAACAGTCAAATGGTTTTACTTTTATGCTGGCTCGGTCTAATGCGAGTGAGTGGAACTTTCGGGTAGTACTATGTTCTCCTTGTTGTTCCATCATCCCATATTGAGTGGGAAACCTGACCACTTGGTGAGTTGTTGACGGGATAGCCTGAATTTGGTAGATCCACCACCTCCCAAGTATTTGGGGAGGGAACATCCACTACTATGAACTGGGTTATCAGCACCACGTCCCCTGCCTGTTAAGGCAGGACAATTTAGCCAACCGGTTCTGATGCTGCACCATTGAACCCAATTAAAGGGGCTGAAGTCGGACTCAGCCCATTTTTCCTCTTTCCCATACCACAGAATGTTGGGTAGAATAGAATGTCGGCACTGCTGCCACCATCAATCATAATCTTTTGGATCTCCCAGTCTCCGATCTGCATGGAGACCACCAGAGCATCATAGTTAGGGGTTTTGACTCCCACGGTCAGAAAAGACCATCAACGAATCCGGGTTAGCAAGTGTGTGATCCACTACACGCTCTTCTGTAAGCCGGTCAGCCTGGCAAATGATCAACTCTTGCAGGTTTTGGTCGAAGAGGTTCTGGAGATGATGCCTCAAAGTTCGGCAGTGGGCAGTTCGATGCCCCAACTACTGGTGGTACTCACAGTACTGCCTCATGTTGACGCCGGGCTTATCCTCCGGGGGTTGTAGAAATGGAGGAGGAAGCTTGTAGGCCGGGTTCATCTTTAGTTCCCAGGATCACATCAAGTGGCTTGCAGAGGGGATAAAATGTTCTTGAATGGTCGTCCGTCCGAAATCTCTTCTTTCCGTGAGATGAAGTCTCTCCACCAGCATTACCGGGTTTGAGAGTGCTAGCCACCGTTTGCCCTGTTGGGACTATCCTGGCAGGCACTGTGCTCTTCTTTTCTTCTTCCAAGTGAAGCGGACGTATTTCTCCATCTTCTATTCAGCTCTTCAAAGTGAAAGTTATCTGGAATGTTTTTTACCAGGGACTCATAGAGCCTGGTGTTCCTCAACAGAGCATTGCGGTAAGCCATGATGGATGTCTGCTCATCGCAATGATCGATGTCAGCGACCACCTCCCGGAAATGCCGATAGAATTCTCTGATGCCCTCCTCGTGATTCTGTCGAATCTGGAAGAGAGCGTCAATACACTTTTTGACACGGTTATTATGCCAAAAGCGGTTAAGAACGCGGTTTGAAATTCATAAAAGTTCCAAAGGGAAGGGACTTCTTCTTGATCCCGTAGAACCTTTTTTAATGGGAGAAACATCTGTTGGGCTAGCACAGTGACAACACAATTATATCAAGGCCTCTCCAGTAAGGCTGCTTGGAAATAACAAACACATGAGAGGATCTTCGTGCGCCGTCATCGTGTGCTTGTATTGAAGCAGATGATCGTTGGGATCTTGAGTCCCATAAAAAAGTCTTAATTTGGATGGCTTGAACCCAGCTGGTATCTTATACTGGAGAATCTCCAAGGAGAATGGAGAGTCCTGGTCTCCTTTGGCGATGGCGTCTGCTATCTTGCTGGCCTGGGTATGAAGTCGAATCGAGGTCATTTGCTTCTCCGCCCTTGCTAGTAGGTTGATGGGCATTTGTATCAGATAAAGAATGACTTCCCTCGGACTTTACCCGGATCTCCAGCTAAGGCCTTCTACCGCAGCAGACCCACAGGCCAATCTCTTAGGGCAGGTTCTTTTTCATCCGTCTTTCCTAGGTGCGCATCTCCATCTACTAAAAGTTGGGGTGGTTGCCATACAGAGATTGAGGGTCATTCGTAACCAGAGCAATAACCGATGCTACAATTATACATGGCGGCCCCACACACTACTTTGTTTAACAAGCATCACCCTTCCTTTCTTTTTTCCCAGTTCACCTACTCAAACACGAAGAATGTTAAGCCCTATCCGCCTACATCACCAGATTGGGAACCAGCTAAGGCACCGTAGTGTCCCCTAAATGCGTAACTAACAGGTTCTGTTCTATCTTCCCATCCGAGTTATCCCGTACTCCAAAAAAAGCAGAGGTGAGGTTCAGAGACTGGGACGGATCTACCTGGCCAAGGTGCCTAGAAAGTGGTTCTCCGAAATGTTGAAAGATGCTCTACTTGTGCGGTACCTAACTAGCCTTTCACTACAACTGTTTCATCAACTAAAGCAATATCTGATGTAGTGCATTCTCCCTCTTTCGTATATCTTCAAAACTGTCAGATAGCGTTGTTGTAGTTCTACCATTTTCGGTGGTTTGCAATAGTTATTATCCGAGCTCTGTGATTCAAGATAAAGTATATAGGCTAGAGTTGTTTTCCCGAATGGAAAGGGTATAGTGGAATCTCCAACACTACGAATCTCTATGCTCGTGCTTTCCGGGAAGGCAGGTCCGGTCAGTTCTTCTCCAATTAGCATCTCGCCTGATTGTCTTGTAAAGTCTTTCTAAATGGAGACAAGAAGACTTTTTTAACGGAATCAGGTGTAGAGTGTATGTGGGAAGTAGGAAGGTACGGATCGATCATTAAGACTTTTTCCTGTTCCAGCGAAGCTCGGGTAGTAAGCTAAGCTACGGGGTAGTCAATCTCTGTACCAAACGAAGACCCAGGTGAATAAGTAAGCAACTTTACCGGCGCTCGGCGC
Organism: Limnanthes douglasii subsp. nivea; assembly: GCA_036936605.1. Lineage (NCBI taxonomy): Eukaryota > Viridiplantae > Streptophyta > Magnoliopsida > Brassicales > Limnanthaceae > Limnanthes > Limnanthes douglasii. The sequence goes on along the minus strand of JAUPFV010000004.1, from coordinate 48,137,360 downwards.
ATTCCATACGAGATATTTGTTTCAACCCAGCGCGAGATATTTCTTCTAGTGGTGGATGTCTGCTTGGTTACGAATCTGCAGCAATTGCTATTTCCTCGCCTACAAATCTACAGAGTCTAATTCTCATTCTTTTAATTGCTAAGAGACAGACCTTCCTAAGCTAATAGAATAGGCTGATAGACTGGCTTTCTACGGTACTTCCTATGTACAGGCCAATTACAGACAACTGCATAAAGGGGCAATCAGACCTCGTTGGGCGAGTAATAGCTACAAGAGTTCATTAGTACGGTCCATTCGTTGAGTAGGAAGCAAGAGACTCCAATAAGTCATCTTCAATTATTTTATTTTATGCTAGTAAAATAGGGGCTTTAAGCAGACTCAACACACACACAGACAGGCACCCAGCTTGCCAAGCCAAACGGGGGCAAAGACCATCAAGTCCTGCTGCGCAACTAGAACACTAAGAATCGTGATGGCAGGGGGAGGGCAGACAGAGCTGCACCGAGGCAATAAAATCCATGGATACACCGGTATAGGAAAGGGCTCCAACCCGCTGGTTCAGCTCGCTTCACAAGGTCCTGCTGACAAAGACGAAAAGTTCTCACATACTCCCTCTTCCTACATCTTGGGCCAGTAGTCACCTCGTGATATAAGGGCCAGTGTCCCCCGTGGATGAACAGCCGCATGGAACTCCCTTAAGATCTCCTTCCTTAAGTATCCAACCTTGGGCACGTAGAGGCAATGCCCTCTGGTGATCAAGAGTTCATCCTTGATCCAAAACCTCCTAGTAGCTCCCGACTTGGCCTGTTGCACTAGCCTAGCCACCAAGAAGGGGGGGTCTTTCTCTAAACCTTCCCCTCTTTGGAAAGGTCCCATGTATTTCAGCAAATATCAGCTAGCTCTTCCCCCTTCAAAGAAACAAGTTCTACTTTCCCGCTGATGCGGAGGGTATCTGCAACTTGGTTAGTTCTTCAAATAAAATCATGTCTGCCATTTCTTAGGTTAGGCTGTTGTGTGATGCTTACTCCATCTCAACGGATAATCTCGGCTGACTTACTAAAGATGAAGCCCTTTTGAGGCTATTATAGCACACCACCCATGCATTAAGATGATTTCATATGGTTGGGCAAAACCATTCCCACTCTTTCTGCTGGAAGAACAGCAAGAAGAAGTAGGCCTCGCCTCCCTCCTATATCGTTCTCCGGGTGGGTTAAATAGACTATGACTATATAGGTAGGGGCTTAGCTGCTCCTAGTCAGATAAAATTTCTATACTGGGCTCTCGAAAACCCTGAACTACTAAAAACATGGCCCTCTGATGTGGTTGCCCTGCCGATGAGAATAATGTTTCGGAACCCACCCTGCAATAACGTGAAGTTGTTAAGTTAGGTAGTATATAATATCTTTATCCTGAATAGATTCCTTTAGATTGAATTCCGTTACATCACCATCCATTACAAACGTCGATAAAGGACCAATAGTCTATTTTGGAAAGGGGAACGACATGTGAAAACTTGCTCTAAAGAGGGGCTTCACCCATAAAAGGAGTGGCCAAATAAGAACTAAATAATCCGGATCTTTGCTCAAATTCTCACGTGTTATTACGTTACGTATATAAGCCGTGGGAATAAAAGAATAATGATTTTTTATTATTGGGACCAACTGCGCTTACCTTGCTTAGCCAGTGAAGAATAGACTAGTGTATAAGATAAGGGCTAGAGACGAGCCTTCTTTTTGGACAATTCACTGAGCCTTAACCCGATTGATTGGCCCGGGTATTCATCCAATATGGCTAATCTTGAGGAAGGCAAGTCATTTATCTTGCATCTCCTTTTTATTGAAAGTAGTCATCACATGCGGCAGGGCATCCAACTCATGAACTTAAGTCCTCTGTCGATCAGTCGACCTCCTCTTCTTTGCTTACCTTGAATTTAAAGCTTTCAGTCTGCAATACTTGCTCATAAGAACCCTAGTTCCCTTTAGGCACCTCTTTCTGGGGAAACTGATCCATTCTATCTATAAACTCGATTTTTATCTGCTATTGAATGATTTATATCCGAGTTAGTGCTCTTTAGTCCTTTAGAAATCGGGTTTCCTCACTTAGTAGCTCCTTTAGTTTCCTACTATGATTGGGGGGTTCGTAAAATGGGCTTGCAACATATTCAACTGATCGATTCCCCATGACATATAAAGATTAGCAAAGTATAAGGTTAGTAACGTTCAATCGGTGATGTTCCTTTTCTCCCTCGGGGGTGGGCTTTGTAGGAGTTGGGAGAGATGCAACACTTTTTCCTAAACTAAAGGAGTTAGAGCAGCAGTAGTTTACTCGTATAAAAGAAGATGACCGGCTTACCATTCTATTAAATAAAATGAAAGGGTTGAGAGTGGATTCCTTTCTTCAATGCATTCCAGTTATCGGGGCATTCCTGCATTGGTTGAGTGCCTAGTCGGGGAATCGGTTGAATCTGCTACGCTTTATGAGCCTAGTTCCGGCCAATCCTGTAGGATGGGCGGCAGTGTTGAAAGGTGCAGATCTTGGTCTTCTGGACTGGCTTTATAACCATCCAATACCCTACGTGTGCTTCTGGCATGTGAGCTTCTAGTGAGATTATTGTGACCGACCTACCTTGGGGATAAAGTCTTGTTCGAGACAGAAAAGTCCGCGAGTTGGTAAGTTGGGAAGTCGGTCGTAAACTTCCTCCGTCCCTCTCCTCTTTCTATATCTCTTGACCGGGTCAGATATGTGAAAACCTTATCAGTCGAATAGTAAACTCCTCACCTCAATCTGTGTCTTCTGGACCTGATCATGTTTTTCATAGTTGATGCTCTGCTTGGGGAGAAAGAGATGTTAGGCGGGTAGCTATTGTTGGCCCAGGCACGAATTGCATGTGGTCGGTCGTTAGATGCCACCAGTTCATCATTCAGACAGATGTGCGATATGTGAGATAGAATGCCCGCCTTTATACAATCCATTTTTGCTTTCCTCTTACCAAAGTTCGTACTAAATGAGCAAAGCTCCGGCTAGGAAAAGAGAGGCGGGGCTAGGGAGGGTGGCATCGCACTATTCCATCTAAGGTGGAGGAAATGAGAGATTACGAGCAGGGAAAGAAAGAGATTCGACAATTGATTAATCGTTCGATCTCACTCGAGATGCGCCGCCTCTAGTCAGTAAAAATATTAGTTGTTGTTGAGTGGGCCAACCATCCCTAATATTAGCGAAGACATTTACTTCCTGCCGTTAGGAAGTCTATCCCCCCCGATCTGGACCCCTTAAGTGATAGGAGTGAGGGTCCTGTCTTTGCTCATTTGTAGATCGATATTGAGCCTTAGTGTGAAAGTTCATTATTCGGAAGCTTCATTCTCGAGAAGCGAAGAAAAATATTTCGGTGTGCAGGAACGCCCAATCTATACAAGGGGTTTCTGCCTTCACTTGGTCGTGCTGCTATGATGTAACGTGCAGTCGCCCCGAGGCAGCAGGATGTATGGTATAGGGCCTCTTTTTTCTCTCCCTTAAAGTCCTTTATAGATTTTAACTCAGGAATAGAGCAGTGGCTTATTCAGCGTTATATCACAATTCATTCATTCTCGGGTATAGTTGTTCACGAAAGGTGGCATGGGACATCTGTCAGCGGCGGGATTCTTACATCCGAGCGAGAGGTCAGACCAATCTCATTCATCATGGTCCGATCCGAACGGAGTTTGTGGAATGAATTGATCCATTTTTGTGGATCCACCGTACTTCCTTTACTTTGAGTACTCCTGAGAGATAGAGTGGAAACATTTTGTTATGGTGGAGAGTGAGGAGTGAAAACGCCAATGCAGCAGTGAACAAGCGCATGAATTGGAATCCACTTATATTAAGACAGACGACCGAGAAAGAAAGGTTCCATGTTCTCCAAGTGGTTGATCTTAGTGTGTTAGCCGCTGCTTCATTTCGTATAGTGATAACGCTTTCTCTTTCTTAGCGCTTCCCCCCCCCCCCACCCTTGTATAGTAAGGGGAACTCTCGTTGCGCGGCTTTCTCTTATAGGGGTCTATTTTATCTGACTTGACTCAGCTTGACCTACTTGACTCAACGGTTAGAGTATCGCTTTCATACGGCGAGAGTCATTGGTTCAAATCCAATAGTAGGTAAAACAGGCCGAAACCCCTGCTTTTGCCAGCATGATAGCAAGCACGGACTGGCAGCAAAGGAGTCAACTGAATGACAAAAGCATCGGTTTCTTCCACTTGTGGCCTACTTTGACCGCCTTGACACCTTAATATCAAGTAACCCCCCTATTCTTCTCTTCATATATGTGGGCTGTCTGCCCCGTCCCGAATAGACGAACAAGAACAAGCTGAAGAAAGAGAGATAAAGTTTCATATCAACTCACCTCTCCTCTTCCACAATTAGGTGAAGACCAGGGGGCGGAAACCCCAACGCCTTTCACCGCGCCACACGATTCTTTCACGAAGCGCTCTCTCATACGTTTCCACTCCTGCCCCCGCAAGCAAAGAGAGAGATTTCAAGATAACAGGCGACCAAGTGAAAGTGAACAGCCCCGAGAAAATCTTCTAGAGAGTGTACCCTTTGTTTCTACTCTTTCTATCTTCTAAGAAAAACTAATAATCTAAACAAAGAAGAATATTTTTTTTATGGACCCCTTGGACCTCCGACCAATAAGGTGATGACACATGCGTGCATATGAACTTCTAAAAATTTGGTTGCAAACCAAAACCAGGGTGGCACTATGTAACTCAATCCATTAGAGGGCTATCGGTGGATTCTTTTTTTATTTTAGAATGGACTCTGAGATAGAGGATATTTAAGGAGATTTTGTCGAGATAAGGACTTGCAAAAGTCGAGTAGTCGAAACCCTAACTACCCTATTTTCTCTCTAGAAATCCGAAACCCTAACTACCCTATTTTCTTGCGCCGCCACCATGCCATGGTGGCGCCGGCAAAGCCGTCGGACCCCTCCCCTCTCGGTCCCTTCCTTCATGCCTCGCAATCTAGCAGGCATCATCAAAACTACTATTGCTTCGCATTCAATAGGAAGGTTGCTTCCTCCTCTCACATATACTTTGAGACAGACCTGTGTCCAAGATGGTATCACATGTGTTCCTTTTACTCCTTTGGAGCTGGATAATAAATTTTCAACAACAGTTGTCGCAAAGTTTTCATTTGGAAGACCATCGGATTGGTGAGATTATCTCCTCATAGTGGAATCTCACGCAACCAGCCTCCTTAGGTTTGATGGATCCAAGGCATGTTATGATATACCTCAGATCTAATGAGGATTGCGTCAAAGCACTGGCTCGGGACTCAAACACAATGGACAATACGCTATATAGGGTATTTCGTTGGTCTCCAGACTTTGATCCAAAGCATGAGCCTTTGCGCATGTCTACATGGATTAAACTTCCTAGACTTCCAATGAGATTCTTCAATCCAGACACATTGGTAGTGATAGGCAATGCCATTGGTGAGTTTCTTAGTTAGGGTTGATTCTTGAACTCAAGCTCTCTCTTTCTCCATGTATGCAAGGTTGTGTATTGAATTGGACTCAGCCAAGGAAATAAAATATTTGGATAGCTACGGGCAAGGACTCTGGTTTCTTTCAAAATATTATTTATGAGTCGAAGATGCATTATTGCATTAAATGTGGTTTGCATGGGCGGGCACGAGATCTCAAACTATCAAAAAACCCTAGCACTTCAAGCACGCAAAGGCCAATAAGAAGTTCAAGGTAGGGATCAAGTGATGAATGTGGGTCCAAATCAAATCCAACCTACGAGAATCATTCAACGTGGAAAGGAATGGCAGACTGTTCAGAAAAGGAAGGGCAAAAAAAAGGTAAACCCTAATCATTTTGAAATTCCAGTGAAGTCAGCTTTCGAGGCTTCGCAAATTCTAGATCAGTCCAAGGGAGATGAGAAGGATGAAAAGCTGGAGGAGGAAAGAGAGTTTTTGGAGAAGAATAAAGCTGAGAAGAGGCTGGAAGCAGAGGCAGGGCTTGTTAATTCTGGAATTAAGGAAGTGAGTCAGTTAGCTTGCGCGACAAGCAAGGGTTCTAAATCCCAAAATAAAGACAATTATGTGAAGGAAGAAGTCAAGATTGTCAACTTGCTTGCGTTGCGAGGAAAGAAATGTACCTTCTAATTACATGGCTGATGAAGCTGATGTGATATTGGGAATGTATAAAGGAGAGAGAACTGGAAAACGGGTTACTAGTTCTTTAACAGTATTAGAGCTTAAAGCTCTTGACATTGAGCCTTCTAAGAATAAGAGGTTATTAGGTACTCCTGCTAAGGAGTTCCATGGGCTATCAGTTAAAGGGATTGAGGTGCCAGTGTTTCATCTTGTGAGGTTGGAGGGAAGCAATAGCCCGGAGTCTGTATCTCAAGGGCACAGCTCAAATATGAAAGGTGTGACTGCTACGAAACACTACTGAGGACTCTAGTAGTGATAAGGGGAAAGCTCAGATGACTAATGAGAGTGAATATTCTGGGAATGAGGAAACTTAAGAGGAGGAGGATGGTTCAGATTCTAGGAAGACATCTTATATTGTTGTGGCTAAAAGTAGGCATTTGACTAGACCTTTGGCCAAATCTGGTATACAATCTTCTATTTCTCTCAATGATTCATTCTGTTATGTGGAATGCTAGGGAAGTGCAAGCTCAAGATAAGGTAAATTATTTGAATTACATCAGGAAAGCTCATAATTTAGCCCTTATTGTCATTCTTGAACACAAAAATAAGAGCACTTGGTTACAGAAATTGGCAAGGAAGATTAATATTCAATGCTTTATGGAAGAGATATTCATTTACACATATGGGTTCTATGGAATCCTAATATTTCTGTGACTATGATGGCAGTTAGCACCAGCATATCACTTGTAGAGTGGAGATTGAAAACAAGGTTTTTTTGGCAAGCTTTGTTTATGCAAGGTGTGACAGAGAGGAGAGGAAAAGAGAGTGTTATGAGAGGAATAGTTAGATATTGGGGCTCAGAATCAGCTGCCTTGGTTGGTGGGTGGAGACTTTACTTTAATGTGGTGGCTGTGGCATCTGAAAAGAAGAGTAGATGTGGCATACATATTGAGGAAGTTCAGGACTTTACAGATTTTCAATTGCAAGCTGTTTTAGTTGATGCAGGTTTGGTGGGATCTGAATTCACTTTTGGTGCAATAATCAGCAAGGTTCTGCTAGATCTTATGGGAGACTTGACAGGGTTTTGGTCAATCATGTGTGGCTCAATGAAATGCCAGTGTTCAAAGTGGTTTATTTGGCAAGAAAGCATTCTGATCATTCACCTTTGTTGGTTTTTATGGCTAAAACATCAAAGGTGCCATCTAGATTCAAGTTTATGAGTATGTGGCTGTCTCATGAGACTTTTCTGGATACTGTAAAACAATCTTGGGCTCAAGAGTGTTTTGCATCTCATCTGGTTAAGTTGCCAATCAAGCTGAAGAGATTAAAGAAGGCTCTCTTTGAGTGGAATTGTAAGGTGTTTGGTAATTTGTTTCATCAGCTTAAAGCTACAGAGGGTGAGATGAATAAACTTGAGGAAAGAGAGGGGAATTTGACTACTTAGGAGGCAGGGCAGCTTAGAAGTCTTCTGAATATTAACACAGCCTTGTTAAGAAGAGAGGATGCCTTTTATATATCTAAATCCAGGATCACCTGGCTGGGCTAGAATGTGGTGACAAGAATACAAAGTTCAGTTCTTTCATGCTTCTCTTAAGGTCAGATCCGTCAGAAATACCACTTCCCATTTGTTAGATGCGATGGGACTTCCTTTGTCTAGTTCTGAGGTGGGGATTGAGGGAGTAAAGTACTTTAAAAACATTTTCACTCCCGAGGATGCTGCTCCTACTATAGAGGAAGTTGAACAGTTTATGATCAAGAATGAAAGAGAGATAAATGTGGAAGAGAATGAAACTCTGCTAGCTATCCCTACTCAGGAATAAGTTTAGAATACAGTTAAAACATGAGGCTTTGTAGTTCTCCAGGGCCAGATGGATTAAATGGAGTGTTCTATCATGGTTGCTGGCCCATCATAGGAGATGATGTTGTGTAGGATGTGCAGGAGTTCGTTCTTTAAAGGTATCTGGCTCCCTACACCTCTTCTTTTCTCATTTTAATCCCAAAGAAAAAGAACCCCTCCTCCTTTGCTGAACTGAGACCAATTAGCTTGTGTAATTTCTCCTATAAGATCATGTCCAAGATTTTTAATGACAGATTCACTGCTGTGCTTCCTAGACTACTAAGCCCTGAGAAATTTGGCTTTGTGAAAAAAATAAATATTCATGATTGTATTTCCTTGGCACATTAAGTGACTGGGGATCTAGACAGGATGTGTGTGGGAGGAAATTTCTTAATGAAACTAGACATGGCCAAAGCCTATGATAGGCTATCTTGGAAATTTTTTATGGTGGCTTTGAAAACTCTGGGCTTCTCAGATAACTTTATACAGTTGGTGGTTGCTTGCATCCAGAATTGCTGGTACACCACAGAATTGGAAGGCACGTAACATGGTTTTTTCAAGTCAGAGAGAGGTGTGAGGCAGGGAGACCCTCTCTCTCCAACCCTTTTCATCATTGCACTGGAATTACGGTGGAACTACCATATAGAGAGCAGGCAGATTTGTCCCTTTTAGTGTTCTAGGACTGCAAGGACTATCACACATGCTCTTTATGAATAGTTCATTTTCATCTGTTAAAACAGCTATGAAACTCCTAAAGTGGTATGAGTATTTGTCTGGCCAACAAGTGAATAGGAGCAAGAGCTCTCTTTTCCTTTCATCAGTTTTAACTGTGAGGAAGAAGAAGAACTTGATGAGGTTGAATGGCATGAAAGAGGGAACCTTACCTGTCACTTATCTGGGGGCACCCTTGTTTAAAGGCTGAGTGAAGTGTGCTTACTTTCAGTCCTTAGTTGAGAAGGTAAAGGCAAAGATTGAGGGGTGGTCTGCTGCAATGCTATCTCCTGCTGGTAAAGTAGTATTGATCAAGAGTGTATTTCTTGTCTTCCTTGCCAATTCATATATTATTTGTGTTACCTGTGCCAAAGGGAGTGCTGCATAGTCTAGAAAAGCACATAAGAACCTTCCTATGGTGTTCTGGAAACATTAGGCACAATTGGGTTTCATGGGATAAGGTAACTGCTCCTAAGGAGGCTGGTGGCTTAGGAATTTCTTCATTATTTCAGACCATGGAAGTGTTGCAATGTAAAATGGTGTGGAAGTTTCTAAAAGGGGAGGGTCTTTGGGATGAATTCATGAGATCCAAGTTAGATGTTTTGGAAGCCTACTACTCATTATGCAATGTCTCAAAACTGTAAGATGATCTTGCAATATTATGAGAGGTTAAGATATAATTCAATTTTGAGTGTGGGGCAAGCGAGTCTTCCTTTTTGGAAGGCCAGATGTCTCCCCAATCTTCCCAGTATACCTGATCCTCCTTGTGCTTCTGATTCTGTGATGGAGGTTCTTTTTATTGCCACTAAATTAAAACTGGTGTTGGAAGTGATCCATGTTCATCTCCATTCTGGGATTTTATGCTGCATTGCTCCTGATACATTGTGTTGGTTGTTGGACTCTTCTAGACAGTTTACTACTAAGTCACTCAAGCAGCAGCTTTCTCCTGGGACTGTTTTTGTTCATTACAAGAGAATCTGGATTCAACATCTTCCTCCAAGGGTTGCCTTCTTCAGTTGGAAGTTAATTCTGTCTAAGATTCCCACTGATGATGTGATTCAGAAATGGAATATCCATGTGGTGTCCAGGTGTGTGTGTTGTGTAGATCCTCAACAAGAATCTTTCAGACATCTGTTTCTGTGCAATGATCTGGCCAAGTTTATATAAAGTTTTTCAGTAAAAATAGATGTATTCCTATTTTTTTCATTCTTGAGAATAAAAAAGCCCGCAAATCTGGCGCTAATGGCTTCTTCAATCAAGTGATGTTGTTGTAGCCAAAGAACAAAATAAAGCATATGAACAGCATATATAGTTTTTTTACAGTAAAAAAAGTTATTCGAAGCTGCGCTAATGGTGGTCAAGGATAAGGTACTAGTTTTAGTGGGAGACATTGAGTCTGTATGAGAAATCAGAGAGACTCCACAGAGAATGTATGAGTGAGTGACAATAATAAACAAGAAGTTTATTCGGCAACGCTTTTTCCAAGCAATATGCAAGAGGCGCCGAGTGTGTCTCAACACTTAGACAAGATGGATAAAATTCTCAAAAAAATTGTAGCAGTAAGAGTAAAAATAATTGATCGTGATCAGTGACCCGGAAGTCTGCTGAAGTCGTTTGAGTCTTTGACAACCACTCTCTCCCGTGAAACTCCTCCTTTCACTATGATTGATCTGACCATTTTCTTTAGGCAGAAGCTGAAGAGATATTTAAAAATTAGTCTTAAAAGACTAATGTTGTGCAAAATAATATGTTTCAAATCAAAACAAGAATAAGGAAAGACCTGAAATAGAGTTTTAGTCCTGCAAGAAGAAAGGTCACTTGAGTTTTGAGTGCCCATAAAAAAAGAAGGGCAAAGGGAAAAAGCCATGATGATCAGGAAAAGGTAGTGTTGGTCACTACTATGGCTCTGTTTGCCAACATTTCAGATAGTTGGTGGATCGGGTCCTCGCATCATATTTTCTTCCGAAAGGCATAATTTGATGCAGATATGATTGAAGAACTAGGTTCCTATGGGCAATGGCACTTCGACTGTAATCAGAGGGCGAGAGAATGTGCAATTGCTATTATAAAACGGACAGTCAGAAGAGGTATCAAATATTGATTTTTTTGTATCTGAAAAGAACCTACTCTCGATGAGAAGAGCCTTTACTTGATATTAGTAAAGTGCTAGCGCGCTACGTCTAGCAGATTGCTTCAAAGCTTTACCAATAGGGGTTTCTTTAGAGATTAAGAACTGAGTAAGGGGCTGCTTCTTAGCACTCTAGGAAATGAGATTCCGACCAAGAACAAAAGCCCGAGGTAGAGCGTCGGTCGTCAGGGCAGCCTGCCTTTATTTTATAAGAGTAGGGGCGGATAGCTTGGCACCTGGAGATATAGGCATAGCACAGGGAAGGATAGACGAGATAAAAATTCAAGAAGTATACTTTTTTTGGGTTAGGCAAAGTCCAAAGGTGGAGCAAGAGACTTCCAGGCCGAGAAAGTAATGCATCGGATAAAAGAGACAAATTGGTTGCCAAGCTCCTTGATGAAATCAAAGAAAAGAGAAGAATCTTTCCTGGTGAGAATGTTGTCGTCAATGTATAAAAGAAGGATTAGGCAACGACCATGACGTCGACGAACAAACATGGAAGAATCCGCACGGCTACAGTAGAACCCTTTCTAAAAAATGAAGCAGTGAGAAACGAGCTCAATTTCTGAAACCAGGCCCCTTCTTAGCTTGTCGGATGCCGTAACGTAAATCACTTTCTTGAGCTTGCATACCAAGTTAGGATTCTTAGGAGAAGAGAAGCCTGGAGTTGGAGGAGGCTGAATAAAAACTTCTTCTTGCGAATCCTCCCTTATGTTGTTGAAATCCATTATTCACGTCAAGTTGAAATAAGGGCCACTTTTTTATTGCAGCCAAGGCAAGAATGCCACGAATGGTGGTCATTTTAGCAACTTGGGGCAAAACAAATGTTTTCCCTATCTTTAAAGGGGTTCGACTCAATATTCTTGAAGGAATCCTTTAGCTACTAATCTAGCTTTGTATCTCTCTACCGAGCCATCTGGTTGATGCTTGATCTTATAAATCCACTTGCAAAAAATGGCTTGTTTCCTTGCAGGCAATGAGACTCAGTCTTATTCTTTTTTTCCTGGGCATTGATTTCTTCCTGAATAGCATCTCTCCAAAAAGAATGATTAAAGGCTTCAACAAATTATTCAGGTTCATGAGAAGATTTAACTGACATGAGGTACGCTGGATGTTTTGGGGAAAACGATTCATAAGATAAGACAAAAATCCCTCAACAAGATAAGAAACTTGAGAGGATCGACGAACCTGAGAGAGGGATCCAGAATCTGAGGAAGCGACTGGAAGGGAAGCAACTGGGCTAGACTGCTGATCTTCTAGAGTAGTCTTCCTCTAGGAAACAGAGTGTAATCGCCGCCGAGAATAAACATGTTATGTTGGGTGACTGGAATCCTCTGAGGTCAGCTGAATAGGCTGACAATCGGCAGAAGATGCTGGGCAAGGTTGTTGACCTGAAGGGTGAGGCTGATCCGTAACATCAACTGCAGAAGAATGAAGTTAGAGTTGATGAACAGAAGAAGGTCGCACCGCAATACATCTCCATCACCATTCTCCCAAGGGGCTTATTAATTAGGTTAAGGAAAATATGAGGCGACCTCATTAAAAAGAACATTCAAGGAGACATTGAGTCTCTTAGATTTCACGTCATAGCATCTATACCCGGACTAAACATATCCAAGAAAGACATAAGTGGTTTTATTGGCGATAATTTTGATCTTAACTGCGCAGGAATATGAGCAAAACACGTGCATCCAAACACTCGCGTCTTTAGGGCCCCAGTAAGAAATTCGTGAGGTGCCGCTGCAGCTTATTCCCTCTCTCTTCCCCCCAAAAAGGAGAGGGATGTCCCGTTCGCACATTGATATACATAGCTAGACATAAAGGTGTACAATCCGGTCAAAATCTACGGTTCTTTAAGTTTATTCATTGTAGCTTCTCTTCTCTTACTTGCTCTAGTGGCTGGCAAACGCCAACCGAGAGGGGAGAACGAATGGCTCAGGAATCGTCTGGTTCCAAGCAGACTCGTGGAGCTGCTGCTTGTATTATCGTAGAATAAGATGAGTCGTCTTAGGAAATGACTTAACTTAAAAGACAGATGCCACCGCTGCGAGGGAGTAACTTTTCTGGTCTTGTGGTGTACTCACTCCCGTTACGAGAATGAAATGACGCCCCAGCTCGACTCGATACCAAGACTCCTTACAACTCGCACCAATAGCGGCGTTGAGCGGCCGGAGATTGATTGAAAAGGCAACCCGCCTTTTTAGTGATTGTGATCAAGAGCACACACTGGACCTGACCCAATAATCATCATCTCATCCGGCGAGAAGCAAAAAGAGGGGTTCCCCTTCCTTCCCAGCCCCCCCCCCCCCCCCCCCCTCTCAGCCTAGCTACTCGTGCTCGTAGCTCAATCAGAGGTCAAGAGCATGGTCCGACAGAAAAACAGAAGTCGTCTGTCTCAAGTAATATGTGAATTGCTCAGTAGTGCTTCGCCATTACCGTAGCTGGCGGAAATAGCTTAATGATAGAGCATAGCCTTGCCAAGGCTGAGTTTGAGGGTTCAAGTCCCTCCTTCCGCTCCAGGCTTCGTTATTTAGTGGTAACGAGTGGAGTGCATAAGCCCCTTTAGAGATAGGGGCGAGCAACAAGCAGCCCCTTGTATAGGAGTCCAAACCTATCTTACTAATAATAAGAAAAGGGCAAGCCAAAACCTATTCCTAACAAGTTGCTGGCTTTTCAGCCGTTTCGCACTAGCGCGCTTCTGTTTTTCAGCAGGCTTATAAAAATATCCCATAAAGAAATAGGGGTTCTAAATATAAGAGCGTTTTCCCTTACTAGTAAAAGGGCTGATATTTGTAGCGCGCAGTGTACTAGTGAATAGGAAAAGTGGATTTAAATTCCTAATTACAGATGGAGGTTGAGGATAGAACATGTTCGGTGCCTCGCCCTTGTCTCCTTCGCCGGAGACTGCAAATGATGAGAAGCCTATCGATAAAGAAGAGGCATAGGCATGCCTCTCGATCCAATCCATCTTCCCTGGCCTCCACACTCTTGATACGAAAGAAACCTCCTATCATAACATAAAGAAGAGATCTAAACTCTGGGTCCCCTCGATCACCCTTCCTTTGAACCTGAACTGGTCGAGAGAGATGAACCCGCACCACAATTTCTAACATTCGAACCGAAACCCCCAACTAGAGATGGAATTTCATAACCTAAACAACTCAGTTGAGAGCTTCGTGACCGGTTCAATAGAAGGTCCACCAATGATTGATAGGCAATTCCCCCCCCCTATCCGTCTCTTGATCCCTCATTCTACTAATCCGTTGTTACTGATTCATTCAAGGCATAGACTCCCCACTTCTTTGTCTTATAAGCGCAGGTGTTCGTTGATGATGAAAGACGCTGAACTTAAGAATCAAGTTGAGAAAGAGGGTTAGGCCCAGGCTTTCAGGGACTTGGTGGATTATAGAGCTAGGGGCGATGGTTTGTCCATTGGGATTGGGCATGGACGAGCCTCGACTCGGCCAGCATTGATGAAAAAATGACAAAATCAAAACTTCACTTCTCTCATCGCATCATTAACCGGTGTAGGATTAAAGATCAGGTACAGGATTCGAGTCAAATCGCTCTCGGCTCCGGTAATTCAATCAAATGTTCGTTGTTCTCGGTTGCTCAAGAAGTTGGACTAGCTGCTCCTCTCGGCTAATATTATACAGGCATTCTCGAAATGAGGGCTCGCTGCCCCTAAAACGAGAAGGCTGTCGGCAGTCTTATACAGATTCGGGAATGATGTCGAATTTGCGGTCAAACAGTTGACCACCTGCTCCATATTGGCAGGTGGAAACTCTGCATTTTTAAATAAATAACGGAGTTGTTCTTCGATTTCTGAATTCAACATATGGTACGTATGTTCCTTGATAATGGGAGACGCATTTGGTGAATACTCAAGGTAGTTCAATAATTCGATGAATGGCTTTTTATCCAGTTGAGGCATTCTTGCTTGATTGAGAAAAATAATTCCCTCCAGACAGCTTCACACCGTCAAGCCTGTAGGAGTAGTGACTGTCAACTCTGGTACCGGCCACAACCCTGACTTATGATAATTACAGTGCTTCAATAACAACTTAGGTTCTTGTAACCACGTAGATTTGGCTAGATTGACGACCTCGATCAAGGGATTTACGTAATCTTTTGACCGTCGTTTCTTCCACCAATCTTAGTTAGTTGCTTCACCTACATATACAGACACCGAGGGGTCAACTATCAACATTTACTTTCATAATACTTTAGTATACATCTAACACTACTGATGCTTACACTTCACTCTCCATTTTCTCTCTATTGGAGGTTCATGATTGGTTTCTCATGTTCCCAATTGCCAGACACAAACACAAAACAGTTTTTCCAGTTCTTATCTGACGAGGGGAGTTCAACAATCTTTTTCATTCCCTTTAAATGAGTGTAAAAGACAGGAGGATTTAGCGAGTTGGGTTACGTCATTCGCCAATAAAAAATCAGCAAGACATACTTTAATCCCTAGTAAACGTGAGCTAAGAACTACGCTGAGTAGCATCCTCCACCCGTTAGCAGATAACTGGCTAGGACAGATGCCTATCATGCTAAAGAAATCACGGATTAACATGGGCAAGGGAAGTCGCAGGCCTCAATCGAACAAGGTTGTAAATAAACAAGTCTCTATTTCACGGGCGTGATATGAATGCTCGCCGACCAGGGGCACTCTCATCGTGACGTATTCTAGAATGGCATACCTACCCCTAAAACTGAGCACCTCAGCATCGTCTAGATACATATATTTGTGGGCTATATGTGAATAGTAGCGTTCCAAGACAACAAGGTCTTCAAATTCAAATTTTAGAGTTTTCTCTATGTTCTTTCTTGTCGCCCTTTTTGGTGTCATGATTTATACTGAGATTGCAAGGAGTTAATGTCACGAATAAGCATGATTATAGCAGGCGAGGGATGATTAGTTCAACATCATGTAAATGCAATTATCTGATGGTTGCCATATTCGCAAGCCCCTTATTTCAGAATCTAGGGTCTAAAATCTTATCAAACACTACATGTATGCACAAGTTAAGCAGAAATAGTATACCTGATTTGCAGTTTGAAACTCAACGATGTGCTTCTGTGTAACAGGCGACAGTGTTAGCATTAGCAAATGCAAAATACAAGAAAGAGTATTTAGATAAACTGTGATTACAAATGAAGGTAATTTGATGGAAAGAGTGTTTAAAGCAACTGTAATTTCAAGGTAATTTGGTATTTCGCAAAGTAAATCATGAGATACGTCATCAACCATTTACACTTCTACAAAACCCAAGCGTCAGGTGTTGTGATCCAAAATACGGATGTGTCAAAACCGCCACGGTTACACTCGAGACACGTGTTACCTACATAGAGCGTAATGATGGGAAATAAAACATCAACAGTCGCTTGGTTTGGCATTCGCCTAAACTGCAAATATATTTCTCTTAAAACAGTAACTTTTATTTTATAGATTTATTAGTTCAATAAAACGTTAAATCTATAAACTATGGGGGTGCCCTGATGAGGGGGCATTCATCAGCCGAGCAGAGCGCAATAGGACCGAGTAGACGGTAGATGTCTAAACCATAGTCTTACTTGACAGCCGATTGTATGGTTTTGGCTGTCAACGAAAGACATGTCCGTATAGAATCATGAATTTCCTCTGCAATCAAATTCGATGTCAAATGCATATGCCTATTATGTTTTTGGGAGAAAATGAGGTTGCAAGTATGGTGCGCAATATACCGCTTAATCATCATTAAGCCGGTGCTTGAATCAACTGATGCATAAATTCTCCATTTATATCCGCTTAAAACTTTATTTTCACAATAAACAACGATCTTGCTTGCTGTATTGTGCATGTATTTGTAACAAAAACCATGCTTTAAAGCATATTGACATTAAGATAACCTTAGAGTTGAAACACCTTCTTCAAAAGCTTGACCAACCCCTGTGATAGCATCAACCCAACCACTAGTAGCAAATTTTTGTTTCTTTGATTAGAATTAACTAAACCATTACTCTCCCCGCTAGTTACTTGATTATAAGAGGGTTCTCCCAAACTTATGTTAGGCTGTTTACGCTCTTGATTAACACCCTTATCACCATAACCTTTATGAAGGAGTTGTTTCCTATGACAAAACTAACACGTTTTAAACTCTCTAACAAAATCTTTTCCATTGTTAAAGAAACAATTCTTGTGATCGCCGCAGGAGTAAGTAATAATGTAGTTACCTTTGACCAGCTCCTCCCATCTGTTTTCCACGTACTGTTGAATACTTTGAAAGTTTTCAAAGTCTGTGAATGGCATAATTGCAGTTTGGTGACTGTGTTTGAAAATACAAACTCGTTTTTTAGACATACCTTACTCTACATTTAACAATCATAAAGCAGTTACGTGGTATAATAATACCAATAGGTTAGTTAATAATAAACACAACTTGCAATAACTATAAAAAAAACAAATCGCTTAGTCAAGTCACATAAGAACTCGCTTATACAATAACCCAAAGAACTCGCATTATGAACGTTATCAATACAACTCCCACGTCTTCGATGTGATGTACACAACTTACACTGTGAATACTATATAAAGAACACGCAATAATGTACCCGACTCTCAAGTTCTAACTTAATCAGAATATAACTCGCATTATCAATACAACTCTCACGTTCCCGATGTGATGTACACAACTCACATTGTGAATAGTATATAAAGAACACGCAATAATGTACACAACTCTCAAATCTAATTTAATCAGCAAAAGAATTCGCAATATCAATATTATCAATACAACTCTCACATTCTTGATGTGATGTACACAACTCACATTTTATACTATACAAAGAATACACGACTCTCAAGTTCTAATTTAATCAGCAAAAGAACTCGCATTATCAACAAAACATAACTTACATCTTCTACGCATTAGAAACACAAACAATACGCATCCTCATCTAAACAACTTACATCCTCTATCATGCATGTATGGGCAACTATAATATCGAGTCTATATATTGTTTCAAGCCCAAAACACATATCCAATACAAAAAAATATTATATAACTTATTAAACAACGATTAAAGTCTTCAATTTCCCAAATGAACATTCGTTCGATAAAAAAATAAAAAAATATGAATCACACTCACATAGTGCACGAAGCTCACAAAACTAATGATACACATGGTTTAACCCAAAAATCAAGAAATAACCTAAAAACAAGTAGTTGGAAACTAGTAGGATGAAACAACCAGAGGCAGAAAAACACCTATGAACATTTGATCGGCTAGTATAACCTAATAAACATTAGTTAGATGCATTTTATATACATTACATAAATATAATGACCTTAAAATCATTGATCCCCTGAAAATTGTAGTTTTTTGGTGGTTTTTATTGCCTGTAGGGTTAAGGTTGTTAGAGGGGGGCTATATAATTTCAAATGTTTAAAAGCTAGAAATGCGGAATAAAATAAAAAAATTTACCTTATATAGTTGGTATAGGGTATTTAAGGTATTAAAAAGGTTAGGTATTAAGTGTAAGTTATACAGTTGAGATGCGTATTAAGTAATGATAAAACATAAGTTGGGTGTTAGATCAAAGTATAATAGTTGAGTATGTACTTTAGGTGTAATTTCATATACGTAAATTTTATTGTGAGTTTTACTATATTATATACACACGAGTGCTATATAAAGTAAACCTCGGGGACTGATAGCTTCAATGCGGGGGTTTTCAAGCATTCTTGAAACCTCATCGGTAAAGACATTTGTGATGGGATCTTGATGTTCTTTAATACGGGTCGTGTTGAGCCTTCTTGGAATGCAACTATCTTTAAGAGTTATCGTAAGGGCCTGAGGGTCTCTCTCAAAATCGATATGATAAAAGCTTTTGACAATATTCGTTTGCATCTTATCCTTGACATCTTGGTGACCATGAATTTTCCATAATAGATGATCACCTGGATTATTCATTATAATGTCACCCTGTCTTATACTGTTAATATGAACGGTGCCCCTCATAAGATTTTCAATGGCAGAAAGGGTCTCAGACAAGGTGGCCCCTTATCTCCCTTCTTATTTGTCTTGGTCATGCAAGTTCTCTCTATTATCCTCAATAAGAAAAGTACTAATTTGAACTTTAATTTCCACCGGAAGTGTCATAACCTTAGAAATTTCAATCTCTGTTTTGCAGATAACCTGATAATTTCTGTCTTGGTGACATTAATTCTCTCAACCTTATCAATGATGTTCTTAATGATTTCTTTGTTCTCTTTGGACTTAGATAAGTCCTCATAAGAGCCACATCTTATTCTTTGGGGTTAACCATACTCTTAAAATGAATCTGATCAGCATCTTTGGATTCAACGTAAGGTCTCTCCCAGTTAAGTATCTTGGAGGTCCCCCTTATCATTGGTCAGCTTTCTCATAACGATTGTCAACCTCTTCTTGACAAAATTACTACCCGTATTGCTCATGGACTTCCAAATATCTCTCTTCTGCGGGGAGGATTTAGCTCATAAGTTCTGTGCTTTTTGCAGGGCAAGTTTATTGGTCTCCAATCTTCATTCTCCCTGCTATAATTCGTAAAGAACTCTCCCAATCTCTTTGTCGTATTTTTTGGTCTGGCCATGTGATGAAGATTACATGTGCTAAGATGTCTTGGTCTGCAGTCACCTTGTCTTTGTTTAAGGGAAAATTTGTGATTCTCGACCTAAAAACTGGAACCAAACGGTTGTCCTTAAACACTTGTGGTCCATCGTTAGTAAACTCAACAACTCAATCTGGTGTGAATGGATTTACTCTGAGAAGATTAAAAATAATAATATATGGTCTTTAAAGATTGACGTTTCTCCCTGTTGGAGAAATGTTTTGAATCTTTGGCCTCTCGCCAGCAATTTGTACAGGGTAGAGATTGGTAACGGGAAAAAAACCTCAATTTGGTTTGACCCGTGGTTGTTCTCTACCTATTTGGTCAATCACCATGGGCTCAGTATTATTCGAGATTCTTGTTTGAGGAACAATATGAGGGTTTTCGATATCATTCGGGATGGTCGTTGGGGAACAAACATCTCATCATATCCCTCTCTTACTCTAACATCTTCTATAATGACATCCACTACTGGAATATTGAGAGAGGAATTACCAAGTTTACAATCAAGGATACCTACAATGCCATTCGTATGCCCAACCCTCATGTTGGGTGGGCGGGGCTGGTTTGGTATAAATTTAATATTCCCCGCCATTCTTTCATCATTTGGCTTGATATCCATCGCAAACTGTCCACCCGAGATAAGCTTCTGAGTTGGGGTTTAAACACCCCCCGAATTGTATCTTATGCAATTCTGCCTCACAAACCATTAATTATATCCTCTATGAATGTAGTTACACTCTAAACATTTCTGGATTTACAAGCTCTAAGGTTGGTTTCTCTGTAAGTCACAATAACAATTGGATTTATTGGATTAAAGAGGCGTCCAAATGGCCTCCACATAGATTTCGACACCTTTGGGTGCCTGCATCGACGCAGTTGTCTATCACGCCTGGTGTAAGAGGAATGCTAGAATTTTTAGATCATCTTCGACCCTTACCCCTACGATTTATTTCCCGTGATGTTTGACCTTCAATTCTGATTCTTTGGCACCAAGGTTGTCTGGCCTATCTGATGTAGTTGCACAAGTCCATGGCTATATGATATTTTTGTACAAACAAAAATCGGCTTTATTTTGAGGCTCTGTTATACAAATTAGGCATTGTGACCACTCAAATCGAACGTGTCGAGAAGCCCAACAATTTTTGAAAGAATCACAGAGTGATGAAGTTCAGGCCCGAACATCCATCATTTAAGCTCTTGTTTTGCTGTTTTCGTTAATTTTCTACATTTTTCTATTTTTATTACATTCAATTAAAATAATTAACCAGCTCCAATCTTAAATTTTGGCGTAGGGTTTCAAGCACTTCTATAAAACTCTCTCAAACCCTATTTTTCGTCAGAATTTTTAGAATTAAATTTGAGTTTTTCTTTAAGTCCCTTATAATCTAACCTAGGGTTATGGTTTATTCATTCTTTTTTCATCTTTTTATTTCTTGTGTTTCAACCACCTCTTATATTTCTGCCACCACATTAGTATCAGAGCGACAGAGCTCCTACAACTTCGGTTGCGGAGGTATGTCGCCTAAGAGATCCTTGCGCGGAAAGTCCACTCTTCCAATCGTAGAATCGGGTGAACATATGCATTCCTTGGCAAACCAGGTGAGGGACGTACAAGAAGCACTACTAAGGCTGTTGAACAACTAAACCAACGGATTTCGAGCTCAAGGTTCGAGCTGGTGTGGTTTATTTTCGTGTGAGGGTAAGTTTGTAATTTCTATTTAGAATTTTGTGGAGTATTGTGAGTATTTAATGTTTGGCTAGAGTGTAGAGGGAGAATTAAGCAGCCTGGTTGTATTTAATTTTCATTACCCTTATTTAATGTTGGTGGTTGGGTATTTATACCCTTATATTTTGGCTTTATGGGCTTTCGGGTTGTGTTTAATGGACCCGGGTCGAGTTTAAGGACTCATGAGTTCTAAGTAGGGGAACAGGCAGCTTAGTCAATAAGTGATTAGGTTTTAAATACTTTAGTTCTGTTCGAACAGCCCAATGGATGATGGTGTCCGAACTGCCCCTATCCGGTTAAGTAGACTTTGTCCGAATTGACCCTGTCCGGTTCCCATAAAACATGGTAACAGAATCCGGACTCATCAGTAGCCCCTTTTTTAGGTAGTGTTCAAAGACCTTGGACAAGACCTAGAAAACAGTCTGTTGCTGGAGACAGTTGCATCCGGACAGGTTTTTTGAACAGTGTTACATCTTAATCCGGACTAAAAAAGTTCTTGAGAACCAAACGGTTTCTTATCAGAGTTCATGGGACACGTGTCTCTCTCCGATTCGTTACTTTAGCCATTTTTTCACCTAGAATTTCGCTCCCACCTTCTCCAAAAAGTAACCTTTTCATTAAATGAAGATGACATTAGCGCCGTCTCCTAATCATTCCAATCCTTTCGAATTCTCCTAGGTATCAAAACACCTTTTTGTGTGTTTACTATAAATTAATCACTTCTCCACTGTTTTACCATCATCTTCATATTCACTTTGCTAAATTTCAGAGCTTTCTCTCTCAAATACAAGTTCTTCTTTTTTGGTTGTGAGTTTATATTCACAGCTAGGAACGCTTTAATCAAAGGCAGGTGGCTTAATCTATCAGAGCTAAAAAAGGCACAAAAAGTTGAACGGGAAATGCGCATTGCTGCAGGCCTACCTGCTTCCCCCATCGACACACCAGTAATCTCAAACACAGAGCATGACCAGGGCTCCTCCTCATTCAAAAGTGTTAAACCGGGGAGATTGTTTCAAACCAGCCTTTCTCTTATTGTCTCAGGCTCGTCGGTTCAGGAATCGGAGCCCACTGTTGAACCAGGACAGGCAGTTACCAGCTTCAAAAAGCCTTCCCCATTCATCGACATGGGGTCAGATGCAGATGACTCTCCTAACAAACTAGTTGATCGAAGAAGAGGTCGCCTGGTAAAAGGACAGGCTTCAAAAGGTACTCCTTCAAAATCGGGGGCCAAAGACAGCAACACAGGGTCAGAGGCGCCCATTAAAGTTCCCAAGGAAAAGCTGTCCGAACCAGAGGCCCCTAGCCCAAGCCTTCGAAAAGAAACCACCACACCTGAGCCCCAGCCGGAGGTTAGAGTTCAGGAAAGTACTGAAGCCCAACAGTCCAGAGGTCAAACTGAAACAACTCCTAACTCCCCTCACCCAAAAATAGCTGAAAACCCATCTTCGGTAATGGAAGAAGTAATGGAGGATTCTGTCTAAGAGGCTCCGTTTGAGTCCGAGGCCTCCGGACAGACTAGTGATGCTGGTGATGTCAAGAAGGATAAAGGCAAAGAAAAACTATGCCTTAGGCACCCAGATCTGCCAGAGATCCTCAAGGGAAAAGTTGGACCTTGTTTCCATAAGGTCAATGTCAAATATTGACTTGCCATGCAAGAAATTAATTATGCCTCCATCCACACAGCCGAACTGGGTCGAATGCGAACAAAGTGGGGGATTCCGGAGAATGTGAAAATAAGGATCCCAATAGACCCTAAAACCCCAATGGACTGCAAACTTAGTGAAGTAGTCATCTTCACTGAGCTCTTTAACTGGGGGCTAAGGTTTCCCTTAGATCCGGAGATAGTTAGGTACCTCCACCTCATCAAGCTTTGTCCAAGCCAACTGAGCCCTAATGCCTGGTACACTCTCATGGCTTGTATCATGGCCTTCAGGCTCTCCGGAATTCCTCTCCCGATAGAGGAATTTGCTGTTGTGGCCAACCTTTCCAGAAACCCCCATATCCTCTTTTATCACTTCAACATGGGTGATAACTATAAGGAAGTAGATGACCTGCTCGAATCGGAGAGAAATTGGAGGACTCACTTCTTGTTCGTGAGTGGCGCTTGGGAGAATAGGAGGAAGATCAAAACTGGAGTCAACCCGAGTCTTCTTACCAGCAGATGGAGAAGTGATCGTAAGAATCCCACCTTACACTCTCATTTTTATTTTTATCAAATTTGTTTAACTGACTAGTCTTGTCTCTTTCCTTGACAGAGCTGCCTAAAGACTTCAACGGTTATTTAAAGGACGGGCAGACCACTTGTACCAAGATCAACACTTGGGCTGCTGAAAAGTGGGGAAACCGTTTTCATGACGCCTTTACCGGAGGCAATCTCGCAAGGTCTCACCTCTAGAACACTATCGGTCGGAGGGACTTGTCTAGGGAAGAACTTACCACTCCACCCCCTCCGGATGTAGTCCTTAAAAGAACACAGGCACCGGATGGGTCACTGTACTTGCCTGGTCGAGCCAAGGCCCCAAGTAAAATGAAAGGCAAAAAAGGGAAGGGCAAGAAGAGTGTGGTTGACGCTAACCCTGCTATAACGGAGAAAATTGCCTCAACAAACCAAGAGGGGCCAATTCCCAGTAAGATTGATGCTGCTCTGCTAGAAGTAGTAGAGCATGAGAGTGCTAGGGAAGAGGCAAGATCTCCAGAACCCCCAAGGGTCCCTAAGAGAGACCGGAAACGGGGAGCAGAAAGCAAGGACAGAGAGCAGAAAGCAAGGACAGGGAGGCCAAGATCTCCGATATTTTTATACAACCTTTCGATGATAATTCATGGGAAGTAAATATATGAGAGCAAATGGAGATACGATAATATAGTGCAAGCAAGTTGTGGTAGAAAATGTGAAGGACTATAGTAAATGTTTTGTGTTAACAAAAACTGGTTTAGCTAATTGTAAAGAGTTGGTAGCTATGGATGCATTCCGAAAAGGGTTGTTACCATGAGATTTAGAAAATGAAACAACAAAACGAAGAGATTTAACTTTTAGAGCACTGATGTGTCAAGCGGAGGATCAAATTAAAGTGGAAGAGTCAACTAGAGTTTAATGAGTGGTTGGATCCAGTTGAAAGAGTTCAGGGAAGGTGTCAAATAGTTAGGAACACTCTTCAAACTCAACCCAACCATCGCGTCCGAGGAACAACAATAATTTTCCTCCTCGAACTTGAGGGTACCCAACTCAAGCTACAGAGTATCAATATTAGAGACCGAATCCAAACCAATGGATAAGGCTAGAGTATTATCAGTAAGTGAAAATGTTGCTGCAAATTATGAAAAGGAAAAAAGATATTTGATTTTTAAAAAGCCTGCTCTGATAAGTAGACCAAGGGAAGAGCGTAATAACAGGTTCTATAAATATCATAATGACATAAGACATGATACTGCAGACTGTATAGCTTTGAAGAAGGAGGTTCAAACTTTAATTAAAAATGTAAAGTTGTTATCCTATATTAAAGGGCAGAGCAGTGGATCAAAGAGACATGTTGCGTCGACTTCACCGACAGCAAATCCAAATTCAGAGGCATAAATCTAATGATTCTGGATTCTAAGATTGATGATTTTGATGTTGCGTCAAATTATTTGGATGCAGATCTGGATCGTGATTTGATGGCAGTGGATGAGCCAGTGGTCGAGTTTGAAGTTTATGTGAATATTTTGAATCCTTGGCAATCTTCAGAGGAGATACTATGATTGGCAGCACTGACAGCTCTAGGAAAATATACATGTAGGGAGTCTAGCTACTCAAATAGAATAAGAGATCTCTACTCATTTTTATGGTAAGAAAGATGTTCCTTTTATTATTTTAGATGAGGATAATTTGAGAGGCACTGCAGATCTTCATGAACATGCAGTAGTTATTGGAGCAGAAGTGGCTGGTATTGAAATCCGACGCATTCTGATAGACACATGCAGCTCTACAAATGCTATTATTAAAACAACATATCATATAATGCGTAATCCTCCTTGAATTTCTCAACCAAACCGTACGATAATTGAATTCACAAGTGTGACGACCCATGTGATTGGAGAATTCGAGGGTGAGGTGTTTTTGGGAAAGGGACCTTTTAGAAAGAAGTTTCAATTTTTATTTAAAATGGTAGATTGTCTGACCAGTTATAATGTCATCTTTAGGAGATCTTGGCTTTCGAGGATGTATGCAGTTGTATCCACAGTCCACCAATGTTTGAAGTATGTCATCGGAGATCGCGTTGGGGTTGTCTGAAGTGATCAGAAGGTAGCTAGAGAATGTTATGCCCCAGCTCTTCGAATCCGAGGTTCGAGCAGCGAAAATAAAATGACTGAATTTCAATCAGAGGGTTGACCTCATAAGCAAAAGACAGGGTTGATGATCCGAGGGAAACCCCGGGTACTTTAACAGTAAGTGAAAGCACAGAAGAGTATACTTTCCCTGATGGGAAGGTACTTCGAATAGGAACTTTACTGACCCGAGTTTTACGTCAGCAGTTGTTACAATTTTTGTTTCACAATTTGGATGTTTTCGCTTGGAAAACATAAGATGTAGTAAGGGTCCCAATTGAGGTGATATGTCACAGTTTAGCTGTAAATCTGAAGACCAAACCTTTTATTCAAAAGACGTGCTTTTTATTTTGAAAAATCATAGGCTATTGTGACTGAGGTGGATCGTCTGTCGAGGGTCTGACATATAATTGAGGCACAATATCCTTTATGGACAACAAACCCAATGGTGGTAAAAAAGAAGAATAGGAAATGTATAATGTGTTTTGACTTCACAGATTTGAATCGAGTTTGCCCTAAAGACCCATTTCATGTTCCTCGAATAGACCAATTGATTTATTCCACATCAGGAAATAAAATTTTGTCTTTTGTGGATGCTTTTGAAGGGTATAACCATATTCATATGGATTCAAAGGATCAAAAGAGTACCACGTTCATCAGTGACCGAGGCTTGTATTGTTACAGGGTTATGTCTTTTGGATTGAAGAATGCTCGAGCAACATATCCAAGGTTAATGAACAAAGCCTTTGCTTCTTAGATTGGAAGAGATATAAAGGTGTATATCAATAACATGTTGGTCAAGACTTTGGCAGATGATGCACACTTGGAGGATTTAGAAGAGACTTTTTTGAATTTAAGAGCTATTAGATTGAAGTTAAATCCTGAGAAGTGTACCTTTGGAGTTCGATCAGGTAAATTCTTGGGGTATGTTATTAGTGAAAATGGGATAGAAGCTGCTCTAGAGCAACTAAAGGTTTTGGTATCAATGACATAACCTCGAACCATCAAAGAAGTATATATCTTGATATGAAGGTTAACTGCTCTTAATAGATTCATTACCAGGTTTTCTGACAAATGTTTTCCTTTTTTCCAAGTATTACGAAGGCCAAATGAGTATGAGTGTACCTTGGAATGTGAAGCAGCATTTTCAAGAATTAAGAATCTATTGTCATCGTCAGATATATTGTATAAACCTCGAATTGGAGAGAAAATATTTTTTTTGACAGTGTAGTGTCCAATTTTTCCGTGAGTGTTGTTTTAATAAGTGAAGATTCAGGAATTTCAAATCCAGTCTACTATGATAGTAAGAGTTTATTGGCAGCTAAACAATATATTTGAAGCTTGAAAAGTTGGCTCTGGGTTTAGTGGTAGCTGCTAGGAAGATGCACCTCTATTTTCAAGCTCATATTGTTGTGGTTCGAACTTCGTTCCTAGTGAAAAATGTTTTACAACACCCCGATATTTCTAGGAGGATGACCAAATGGTCAGTGAAGTTGGGAGATTTCGATATCATTTTTTCTCCTGGAACGGCAATTAAGGCCCAAGCCTTAGCTGATTTTCTTGTTGAATTCCACTCAAGTAAATCAGATGAAGAGATAAATAATGAGATCTTTTCGAGAAGTTCTATGTGGGTCGTTCGAACTAATTGAGGTTCTAACATTCTAGGATCCAGTGCAGGAGTTCAAATGGTTGCTCCATCTAGGAAGGAAATGTTTTAATCCATAAAATTTAGTTTTCATGCATCGAATAATGAAGCTGAATATGAAGCTGCATTTGCTGGTTTAAGATTTGTGAGCATTTATGAGGCAACTTAAGTTTGTTTAGAGACAGATTCTCAATTAGTAGCGAATTAGGTAGCCGGTTTTTCGAAGCTAAAAATGATCAATTAATTTTATATCTTGGAGAGCTTCGAAATTTGAATCTTTTGGTTTGACTACATTACTGTAGAACATATCAGCCGAGGAGACAATACAATTGCTCATTCTTTAGCAATCGTTGCTTACTCAGAAGAGTATCCTTGGATTTTATTACATGAGATTCCATCGATTCTAACTCGGTGAGAGCAGTGTAAATATGCAAAATAAGTTTTTGTCACACTAGATGTAATTCGAAGCGACTCGAGAACTGATATCGTGAATTTCTTGTTAAGAGGAACACTACCTCAAGATGTACAACTGGCTAAAAAATTAAAGTATAAAGCTCACGTCTATGTTGTATTGGATGAGATGTTATACAAGAAATCTTTGAGTATACCTTTGTTGCATTGTTTGAATAAACAAGAATCTCATGAAATTTTGTCAGAATTACATGATGGTGAGGGTTCAGCACATTGAGGGTTCAAGGCATTGACACGTCGGGTTTTGTTGGCAGACTATTATTGGCCTTCGATTATGAACGATGCTAAAAGTTTGGTTCGAAACTGTGATACTTTCAAGGATTTGCCAATTTTATTTACAAACCTGCAGTTCTACTCATGTCCATTACCAAAGCCATCCATTTTGATATATGGGGAATAGATTTGGTAGGACTATTTTATATGGCTTCAGGAGGACGCCAAATGATTATTGTAACATTGGATTATTTTTCGAAGTGGACAGAGGCTGAACCATTGTCTGGAACAAAATCCAAGGATGTTATTAAGTTCATTGTGAACAATATTTGTTGTCGTTTTGGGGTTCCTCCAAAAATCACCATAGATCATTTTCGTCAATTTAACAATAGAAAAATTGTTTTTTTTTGTACTTCGAGGGGTATTACATAGTGTTTTTCTACACCTTTTCATCCCTAAGAAAATGGACATGTGGAGGTAATAAATAGATCTATTTTAGAAGACTTAAAGAAGAATCGGACATGGGCTGCAGGAAAATGGCCTAACTATTTGCAATAGGTGTTATGGGCTTATCAAACAATTCCTTAGAGAGGCCACTCAAGAAACTCTTTTTTCCTTACAGAATCTACATTACATTCTTATAGAGTACTTCAATATTCTAAGGAACTGAATGACGAAGCAGAAAGAGCAGGTTTGGACCTGATCGAGTAAAAAAAGTTAGATTTCATTTGAATATGACTCATTATCAAACTTTGATGAGGAGTCGATATAATTCGAAGGTAAAAATGAGAGATTTCAAGGTTGGCAATAAAGTTTCAACAAAAGTATTCCTCCATACAAAAGACAATCACCTCAGAAAGATGACCCCGAATTCAGAAGGTCCTTATATGGTTGTGGAAAGAATAAAATCGAGTTCTTATCGCATTTGTGATATGCAAGGGAGGATCCTTCAACATCCTTGGAATATACAACATATGAAATTGTATTAAAAATAATTTTGTCTTTTGCAAACATTTTTTAATAATTGACACACTTTTTCCTATCGTGTTGGCCTAGGGATATTTTAATGAGGTGTCATGTAAATATTCAAAGTTATCAATAAAAGTATTTTTTGGCCAACGATTGTTTAAGTATAAGTATTTGAATTATTATGGTAACTAGTCAAAGACTGATCATCTTTGAAGTTGACTAAGAGTAACTATTTTGACGTGTTATATGTTTATTAAGAACATTTTTCGAAGAAACAAACATATTCGAAGTGTTACGTTCTCTAAATGCTCTGTATTATTCGAAGTGCTACATTCTCTAAACGCATTGTATTATTCGAAGTGCTACGTTCTCTAAACACACTTTATTATTCGAAGTGTTGCATTTTATAAATGCATTATTTGGATTTTAAGGTGTTGACATTCTTTAAACACACGAATGAAGTTCGAGGATCTAGTATCTTCCTTTGAAAAAATATAAGTTTAATTATCATGTATGTTACATTTCGAGGTGAACGTAACTTGTTTTTATAAAGTTATAAGTTTGAAAGAAATAACAATATAGGAGAAACAAAGTACTTCTGCATTAAACTTAATCCGATGATAACAAAAACAAGGTTTTGAATGCTAAGTAAAAATCCATTCACCAAAAGTAAGTCATCTTACAACAATTAGATGACAGGAAAAATAAAAAGGGAAAAAGAAAAATTATGTGTCCTCATAGTCTTCTTCAGACGAATATCTTTGTTCAGAAGCACTCTCCTCTGACTCCGCTTCTTCGGATAAATCACTAGGCACAGGATTAAAAGCCCACTCGGGAGATTCTTAATGGGAATCTAACCCCAGAAGTTTGACAGGTTAGCATTTGGGAATGTGGTATGAATTTCATGAAGCAGATTAATAGTTTTCTGCTCCTCAGCGTTCTTAATGGCAGCCAACATATCCTTTCCACAATCATTTTCAGCAGCATCCACAATAATATTTTTCTCCTCTTTGAATTGAGTTTTAAGAGCATCCATGTTTTGTGTCATCTTCTTCTTCTATCTTCACTCTTGTTTAGAGATGCCTGAAGAGTGGAGTATCTTTATTTCTCCTCGGATAACTCTCGAGCATGTTTGGATTTGAGCTATCTATCTTATTTTTGTGAGAAGTGTTGAGCTCTTATATCTCATTCATATGTACAATTCTAAGGTGATTTTGAGATGAATGATGCCTCTAAGGAATTCCGATCTTACACCCTGGAATCCATGAAATTAGTCCTCCACTGTATTACCGAAGATTTTCCTTATTTTCTTCTCAGCTGCACCAATTTTCTTATGACGAACCATCTCCTTCGCCATAGTCTCTAAGTGGCTTCGAGAAGATTCCACTTCTTTGCACAACTTTGTGTTGCAGTTCTTAGGCCGGTAAATGGTTGCAGAGCAAGTGCGACCTGTTCGGATGGCTCTTCAATAGGTGTGAATCTTGGACTAATGTAGGTCATAAGAGCGGAGGCTGAGGGTGGCAAGGAGATTTCTGACCCAGCTAGATCCGGAAGAACATGGGTTTTTTTTTACCAAAGTGTTGTAGTAGGTCTTGAATATCTTGGATATGTGGATCCATATCTATATCAAGTTCTTGAGACTGTTAGTGAAATTATGAAGATCAAAGTGATCGTCTCCTCGCTCATTGTCTGCGGAAGCTTCTCCTTGCTGATTGTCTCCTTGATTATTGTCTGTTACAGCTTCTCTTTGTTGATCTTCCACACTAATGAATTCATCAGCCTCGGAAAGTAGCACTTCTTGAAGGGTCTTTGCAGTTTTCTATTTTTCCTTCTTTGTGGTGGTGTCTTGGATGTGCTCTTCTTTTTCTTCGAAGCAAAAGTTTTTTTTATGTAGGCTCAACCCCCTCTCCCTCTTTAATAGTCGGAAGGCTTTTTTTGTTGCATTTCTCTTTCCCTTTTATTGCGGCATCGGATTCTCTAAGGGGCTAACACCATATGTGGTAGCTATTTTTTTATTCTTTTTCCTTTTCTGCTTTAAGGGAAGGTGGTTGTCTGATCTGTTTCGAACTGGAAGATGAACCTTACCATCAGGTGCCACTAATATCTTCATAGCTAAGATTGGATTTGGGGACTCCATCGGATTTTTGGATAAATCGGCACCCATCGCAATTCACCACAAGTGGCTGCTGATAAAGTTAATATACAGAAAAGCTGAGTGTAACCTATTGCCCCACTCTTTTTCTGCCCAAGTTGCCAACCTGGCAAACATATCCTTAGCATCATTTTGACGAATTTTATACCCCTTCATAATATATGGATATAGTACTAATATAAGCAAAAAAATAAAAGTAGAATACTTAAAACAACAGCAGGAAAGAGAAAGGGAATGAAGTTCAATGTTACTCCTCCAGACGAGGTTAAGTCGTGATGGGTTCTCCTTGGATATCTCATTCCCATTCTCCCATGCCTCAGAAATGAAGACAAAACTTTTTGTTTCCAAAGCTTGTCAGCCTCGAGCAAGTCATCAATTATCTTAAGGTCATCATCAAGAGTGAGTTAGTAGAAAGGCAGAACAGGTCCCTTCGAAAGTTTGGTCAAGGTGATGAAGTCTCGAATCGAAAGAGGAATTTGGGTAAGTCTGGAGGTCATGATTACTGATATAAAGGTGGACCATTGGTTGGGTGTTGCTTATGTATGACAGAAGTCTAGGAGCTTGAAGTACTCAACTATCATTGGATCTAACGGAAACCAAAGACCCCAATTGATAATTTCAAGATATACTACCAACTCATCCTTTCCACAGTCAAGTGGAGTCTATCACTCTTTTGAAAACCGAAGTACGATGTTATCTGGCATTCCCCATTACTTTTTTAATAAGGAGCTTGCGACTTTGAATAGTAGATGTATGGCATACTTTTTAGTGTCAATATCTATTCTGGATTGAGTGGCTTCAAGTTTACTCCTACTAAAACAACAAGCTCATCAGAACGTTCAAGAGGAGCTTTATTTTTCCCTTATCTTTTCCTAGATGCTTTCGTTTTTTAAGCACGCTTAATCGTTTCACTATGTTTTGAAGCATCAACCTATAAATCACCTTCAGTATATTTCGAAACATCATCATCAGTGTCAGCTTTGACGTTTGAATGGGTAGCTTCAGAGTCAGCTTCTTCCTCGGATGCATCATCTATAAGTTGAGGTGAGTTGGGATTAGAGGCTGGTTCCATATGCTCTTTGTTTGAGAGATTTTGTTCATACTCAGTAATTCTGTCAACAGATTCTCTCAAGGGAGGAGAAGACGGTGAAGGATTTGTTGCAATGTTTTGGATAGTAGAAGGTGAAGTGTTGTCAGCGTTGTCTCTCATGGCTATAAAGATTTTTATTTTAGGAAGGCTTGGAGGGAAGTGACTTTTTTTATGAACTTGAGAAGTTTCCTTGTGCAGTTGTCGAGGAGAGGAGATTGTATTTCTTCTGCTCTTCTTGAAGAACATGTGGCTTGAGTTACTTTGCGGTGACTTCGAATAATGGGTGTTCTAGAAGAAATTCGAGGACGTGACTTATCTGGTGATGGTAAAGTTCGAGACGACTTTGGTTTTTGGGTTTTTGATGATTGGGTTTCTTCTTGAAAATATAAACTTCAAAATGCAGAAGGAGTTCGATTTGAATCGAAATTACTGTAATATATCTTTTCAGTAGAGATCGAGGAGTGTTTCTTATTAATCTGATCGCTCTATATTCTTTAGCCCTTTCACTTATGCAGAATTAGTCGTAAGCACCAAAATAAGGTTTCTGTTTATTTGGGGAGTTTGATGTTCTGGGTTTTCTGGCTCTTGGTTTTTTTTATTTTTAGATGCTTTCTTATATACTGAATTGAAGGGTGGGTGGTGGATTTGAGTTTTCTGGTGAAAATAGCTTAGAGATTGAAGATTCATGTGAAGGTAGCCAAGGAATTTCTGGTGTAAGAAGACTTTTTCTCTGTAGAAATATGTTTGTGAAACAAACTATGGCACACATGAGTATTTATAGAAGGAAAGAAAAAAGAAGAAGTTAGAGAAGTGGAAAAGGTGGAAGAATCTATTGGACATAATGCCAAACGATTACGTGAAGAGGAAAACTTGACACGTGTCATATGGCAAACCTAGTGGCAAACCTAATACCTAGTGAATCACCACGTTTTTGTCTGTCGTTTCAAACGTTTTTTACCGTTCTGAAATTAGTTTTATGTTCCCATATGAAAATATGCGAAGCGTTGATAAAAGGTTGAATTGATTTTGAAAAAGTATATCTGAAGGCTTATTCAGGGACATATATCTATATTCAAAGTGAAAGCAGATCGGACTTTGGCAAAAGGGATTATATTCTACTGTCGAAGATTTTCGATGACAACTAGTTCTCATTCATTGACTTTCATAAAAAATAGCGGGGCTAGTGATAAGGATATAAACTAATGAGGACTAAAATATAATAATTAAAGTTTTGTACAAACAATTGTAAAGATATAGGACAGATTTCAGTCTAGTTGTGGAGAAATGGGGTTAAAGGGCCATTAACCCATTTTTGTAACAATTTCAGTTACTCTAAGTCTGTTCGCCTATATATAAAGGTCAAGGCTGAATTTAATAGTATGAGACTTTCATTTTGTGAACCATATCCCTTTACTTAACTTTCTCTCTCTAAATCAACTTCCCTCTTCATCTCTCTCTAGAACCATATTTTATCCACACCAATTAGAACTTACATTTGAATTTGAATTTGGTATTTGGATTTAGTTTTTGATTTGGATTTGGTATATATATTTCTTGAATTCGGATTTTGTATAGATTTTGTTTGGATTTGGTATTTAGATTTAGTATTGGATTTAGTTTTGGATTTGAATTTGGTATAGATTTTGTTTGGATTCAAATTTGGTATAGATTTTGTTTGGATTCGTTTGATGGTTAGATTTTATTTAGCCTTTGGATTATGTATGGCGTTTGCTTCGATCGTAGTTTGTCGTTTGGATTTCGCTTGGTGTGATATGTGCACTTTGTCTAACGTTTGCTTAGATCGAAGTTTTTCGTTTGGATTTTGTTTAGGTATTTGGAGTTTAGATTCTGTTTGACATTTAGATTTTGTTTGACGTTTGGATTTTGTATAACGTTTGCTTATATCGGCATTTGTTGTTTAGATTTTGTTTAGGTATTTGACGTTGAGAATTCATTTGGCATTTGGATTTTGTTTAACGTTTAGAATTTGACGATTTAATATTCGAGATTTGAATTGGAAATTGGAGTTGGAAATTGGAAATTGGAAATTGGAAAATGGAAAATGGAAATTGGAAATTGGAAATTGGAAATTGGAAATTGGAAATTGGAAATTGGAAATTGGAAATTGGAAATTGGAAATTAGAAATTGGACATTGGACATTGGACATTGGAAATAAGGAATTTTGATGTGAGGATTTGAGATTGGATATTGGATATTTTTTGTTTTGGTTTTTTATCTAGAAAGTTTAAATTAAGAATTATATTTTAAAATTGAGAATTGGAAACTGAAGATTTGATATTTGATATTAAGACAAGTTCCATATTGAATATATCTATTGAATATTTGGTTGAAAAAGATGATGAGGTAGAAGAAATGCGAAGAAGAATAATTGAAGAAGATGTGTGAACAAGAGTACTTGAAGAAGATTTATGGAGAATGTGGGAAGAATATCAAATTTCTACTCATCAGTAGAAGAGTTCTTCAGTGTATCATTGTTGTGCTTCTTTGCATACCTTGGTTTCTCAAGAACTTTGGGCCCATTCCTCTGGTTAAAGTGTTCTATTTACTCCTGGGCTTCTTGATTCTATTACAATGAGCCTTGTGGGACTCGTTGTGAGCAGTGTGAAGAAGATATATGAAGAAGTTTTAAATATTGAAGACAACTTGCGGATTTCTTCACACATATCATTTGCAGATAATATTTTCACAAAGGCTCAGTCAACAGTTCGATTTCATTTTCTTTGTGATATTTGTGATAAACTCTCAATATCTATAAATAAGAGCACATACTCTATGTAATAGATACACTTTCTAATTAATAAAGCTCTAGTCGTATTTCTTTGTTTCTCTTTTTCTACAGTTTGATGGTTTTTTATGTATGTAGTAAGCCAGAGTTATAAAGGAATCTCTAGATTTTAAGGTCAAGATTTATTACGGGGGCTTGGGTTGTAAGAGTCATCGTGATTGAGATAAATAAATTGAACAATGTAACGTACAAATCATGAGTTGCTCTACTTTTGTATATGCTTATAAGTTCGTAACAACTAACAAAGGTTGCAGCATTGACAGTCTCTTTGTACAAATTTGATAAATCTTGATATCAACAAGCCTCACTTTTAAAATAATCGATCATATATTATTTCAAGTGCTTCTGATAGGAGCCAAACATGTTGTCAGAGTCACGATCCTTAACAAAAGTAGTTATATTGATTGTAGGAGTTATGAATCCGCAAAGTACTTTTTTATTTTTTTTCATGTTTTTATGTATCTGAATTGCATCATATAGCTACAACAGGGAACGCAATATTGCGGACTCTCCAGAAAAATGAACCCATTTCTTCCCAACAACGTTAATTCCATCATCAAGGCTCAGCAAGCATCAAAATTATCTTCCAAGGATACGTTAGCATGCTAACAACATACTATATTGTTCAAAAATCCTTGTTATATATGGGGAGAGTCACTTCCATGACTAGTATAGTATGGTGGAGTTGTTATTTGTATTTCAATAATGAATTAATATATCAACACACCATTGCAACCCACCTCTATATATGGGTTCATTTCATAATGTATGTTCGTCTTGAATAAAGTAGAGTTGTAACTCAAAAGTCCAAATGTTGACATTTTAAAGTTCGAAGTTAAAGTAGCTGTGAATCCCACTATGCTTAGAGTTTTGAGCCGGAATAGTTTTTAATAGTGTGTGACATCTAGTAACGATAAATGATCTGAGTGTTGCGGCTATGCAGCAAGGGTCACGGTGCTTGTTTTTCCGTTCGTGAAATATATTAATTATATATTAATATTTTACTATATAAATGTATAGACCAGTGAAGATAAAGTTATAGACTTAGTGGATATGAGTTTGGAAAATAAAAATATTTTTAGGAGATGAACGCATAAGGTGTCGCCTTAACAGCGCCTTGCCAAAGGGTTGAGGCGTCACCACATTGAGTTCCTTTACTATCAAGGCTTCACCTTGAGGTGAGGCACTGCAGCCTGATATTACAGCGCCTCACGCCGCGACGTTGTTTTTTAATTTTATGAGCTGGATTTACTAATTATTACAAATTTTATCAAATAATAAGTATATTAACTATTTTATTTGTTACTATCAAAACAAGGCTCTATGAACCATATACTACTCCTTTCGTCTCAAAATGTATGTCATTTTAGAAAATATTTTTTGTCCAACAATACATGTCGTTTTCGTATATCAATGTAAATTTTAATATTACTTATTAATACCCATTGGATCTTTTTATTTTTTTTTCTTTTTATGAAAAAGAGAAGTAATTATTACCTTCATTAATATTTGTGCATAACTTTAAAACCACATGTATTTTTGGACCGATGAGTGTTATATATTAAAAGGAATACATAAGGTTGTGCCATATCGATAACTAGACTCCGATTGTGAATTCGATGATGTTTTATTAGTCTTTCGTGTTTATAAATTAGTATTTTGTTCTTTCTTCGATGATGTATTAATAGTATTTAGTGTTCAAAAAATAAGTATTTTGTTATTTTCGATTTCTTATTTCGTGAAATCATAATCTAGTACTATATAGTTTTGTGAAACTTGTTACAAACTTCACTTGTAACAAGTTTCATAGCTTTCACAAATTTCTTGTTGTTAGTTATAAAATGTTTTACAATTAGTTTTGGTAATGTGGTTTGTTCAATTAAATAATTGTTGATTTATTGTTTCACAAATAAAGCTGAAACATGTTTAAGTATCTGTTTATTTGACAAGGTTTCACAAACGAATCGGTAAAACATGACATAAAACATGTTTTGTAACTTGTTTATTTTACAATATTTTGCAAATGATTTTGATTCATGTTTTGCAAATGAATCTACATATTTTTGTGACTTGATTTATTCTATAATATTCACAAATAAAACTTGTCTTTTACAAAAAAAAAACAAAATAATATATTTCGCAAATAAAATTGCATACCACAAAAAATATTCCAAATCAAAAAATAAAATACATATTTCAAAAATAAATTATATATTGAGCAAAACAATATTCTTGAACAAAACACGCATTTCATAAAATTAAAAAAAACACAAAAAATAGAAAATTTCTAAGAATATTTCAAAATTAAATTTGATATTCAATATATTTTTCGTATATATAGTCTTAATTATATTTTTATCATATTTTAACTATATTTGGTCATGTTTTGAAGTAAAATTAATTTATATAAGTTTCATAAATTTTAATTAAGATAGATCTACAAGTTTTTAATTATCCACATAACATTTTTAAGGGTAATCAAACTTACTTACTAAGCGAAATGTTATTTATGGGTTCCTTATTTCTCCATGTTTCATGAGCGTTTGCGTTTTCCACTTTGTTATTTCCTCCATCAAGAGAAATTCAAATAAGCTTTTATAAAAAAAATATCCTTTATTAAAAAAAAGTCACCTAATTTTGAGGGTTGGTCTCTTAATTAGGTGTTATCCATAAGATCTCAATTTATTTGCAGATCTCTCCTACATTATTTGAGAAATTTTTAAAATAAATATTATAAATCGCTATGCAATTTATCACAAACATTTCAAGCACAAAATACAAATAAAAAACGGAACACGAACAAAAGACAATATCAAAGACAGGATTTAACGTGGTTTGACAATTGTCCACGTCCACGAGCACTGTTAGAGAAAAGTGTTCCACTATGATAGAAAAGGGTTACAGATTTCAGATTGTGTTTCTGTGTAGTCCTAGTAGTCTATTTATAGGGAATAAATAGAATTTTCTAGATAATGGACCTAATAGGCTCATATACACAAGACTGAAGATGACAATACCGCAAGACCAAAGATGATAATATCAAAGACATAAAACTGTACCGCCAAACACGGTACACTGTCAAGGCATTATTAGACTCATTCACTACAAATCTTCCTCTTGAGGCGAATATCCTTTCTTCACTATTAACAAAAAAAACTTCTCTTATTCTAACTCACCAAATGCACCTAAGGTATTCACTCTATATTGTGAACATCAATCCAATTTAGGCAATCTCTAAACTTTTGAATTGATATTTCCTTGTTCATTATATATGTTGGATTATCGTGTGTAACACTTTCTTTACATCAACAATTCCATTTGATATTATATCACGCATAAAATGATACCTGACATGTATGTGCTTTGTACGCTCGTGGTACATCTAGTTCCTTGTAAGGTGTATGACGTTTTGACTGTCACAAAACACTTTTGTAGTAGTCCTATCCAAGCCCAAATCTGCCACCAAACTTTGCAATCATATTGCCTCTTTGACTGCTTTTGTTATCGTCATGTGCTCTGCCTCTATTGTTAACAAAGTTACAGTATCTTGCAATTGTGTTTTCTAACTGATCGCACTCCCAGCTAGAGTAAATACATATCATGTCAGAGATGTCCTTTTATCTATATCACCTGCAAAATCAGAATCAACAAAACCAACCACTGATCCTGCAACACCATTCGACGATCCACCAATATTGGTCTTGTTAAAAGTTAAGCCAGCATTCGTAGTAAGATACCGAAGTATCTATTTCACTGTATGTCAGTGTTCTTTCCCATGACATCCCATATATCAGCTAATACACTAACCGCATGTGAAATATTAGGACATATCCATACTATAGCATACATGATACTACCATTTACACTTGAATATAGAACCTTTGACATTTGTTCCAACACAGCATCGTCATTGGGCGCTCCTGTTGCACGCAACTTGATATGAGTAGCAAACGGGATGCTAACTGTCTTAGTATCAAACATGTTGAATCGTTGTAACACTTTCTCAATATAGATTCGTTGAGACAAGTGTAATGATCATGCACTTATGTTCCTTATACTCTTCATACCAAGAATATATTATATGCTCTATTCAGATCCTTCATCTCAAACTCGACACTAAGCTGCTTCTTTATATGCACAATGTGTGACATACTAATGGCAGCAATAAGCATTTCATCTACATACAACAACAAATACACATAAGAATCCTTTGACATCTTTTGATGATACGTGAACCCTTTCAACACCATGAATATATCAAAATGTTTGTACAATTGCCTAGGTGACTGTTTCAAACCATATAGTGATTTTTTTAGTCTGATAAACTTTGTTATTCATATTAGGTTTGATAAATCCCTCTCGTTGTATCATGTAGATTCGCTCCTCCAATTCACCATGTAAAAACGTAGTCTTCACATCTAACTGCTCAAGTTCTAAATCTTGTAAAAATAATATGGCTAACAAAACTTGAATCGGACTATGCTTCACCACTGGAGAAAATACTTCATTGAAGTATATTCTTTCTCTTTGAGTAAAACCCTTAGCGTCCAGTCTTTCCTTGAATCGAGATGTCTTAACCCCCTAGATTATCTTCTTTTTTCTTGAACACCCATTTACTGCCTACTACCGTGTATCATTTAGGCAAGTTAACAAGATTCCATGTTTGATTCTTATGAAGAGATTCAATCTCTTCCCCCATAGCACCAATCCATCGATTTGTCTTTAAACTCGTTAAGCTTCCATATGGCTACTAGGTTCATGCATCTCAACTTCTTATGCAACTAGATTCACATACCTTTTTGGAAGTCTAATATCTCTTCTTTCTCTGCCCAATGCTATGTTATAAGGTTATTATTTTGGTTAGGGTGCATCATCGTCACTATCATCCGATGCTGACGCTTCACCTCCTGATTCTGGTTCTACCTCAGAACCACTCAAATTATTGGACCTTCTAGGAACTAATTGTACTTCAAGTTCCATGTGTTTACTCACAACCGATCTTGATTCGACAATTTATCCTACTTTCTTCTGACTTTCTATCAAAGAAAACTCATTAAAAGTTACGTCCCCATGGATGAGAAAACCTGGAG
Organism: Limnanthes douglasii subsp. nivea; assembly: GCA_036936605.1. NCBI lineage: Eukaryota > Viridiplantae > Streptophyta > Magnoliopsida > Brassicales > Limnanthaceae > Limnanthes > Limnanthes douglasii. The sequence continues at coordinate 48,097,443 of JAUPFV010000004.1, read as the reverse complement.
ACTTTGGAGAGGTACACCATAACCTATATCTCTTCACTCCAGTAGCATATCCAAGAAATATGCATCTCTTTGCTCTCGACTCAAGCTTAACATCTCTCACATGAGCGTACGCAGGACAACCGGCCATCCTAAATTTTTCGTAATCAGTCGATGATCCAAACCAAATCTCAAACGGATTTTTACAATCAATAGCCGTTGATGGAGACCAATTTACCAAGTAACACGATGTATTGATAGCTTCAGCTCAAAAATCCTTTCCCACACTAGAATGTGAGAGCATGCTTTGTGCTTTGTCACAAAGCATTCTATTCATTCTTTCTGCAATCCCATTTTGTTGTGGTGTTCTATAACAAGTGCAATGACGCACTATTCCCCCAACTTCGGAGAACTTGTTGAACTCACAACTTCAATATTCAAACCCATTATATGTCCTAAGACGTTTGATTTTTTTGTATGTTTGTTTCTCAATCATCACTTCCATTTGACAAAGGTTGAATATGCCTCACTTTTATTTTCAGAAAGTAAATCTACATCATCCTTGCATAATCATCGATCAAATTCGTATAATATCTGGCTCCGTTCTTTGATGAAATTCTGTTTGGGCCCCAAAGATACGAGTGAATGTAGTCCACTGTTCTTTTAATCTTTCTTACAACCGATTTGCTGAATTTGACTCTAGTTTTTTTTACCAAACATATAGTGTTCACAAAATCGCAATGATTCTGCTTTATACTCTTTCAATAAATATTTATTTCCCAAAATAGCTAATCTTCTATCACTCATGTGACCAATACGCCAAAGCCACAATTTATTTTGATCCTGTCTACTTTGGTTATTACTCTCTGATGATGCTACAACAATATCGCCCATAACAACACTCCCCCAAAGAATGTAAAGCCCCTTCTACAAACTACCTTTCATACACACCATTGCGCCTTTTGTCACTTTGATTACACCGTCTTCTACACGATACTTGTAACCCCAAGATTCTAGTGTCCCAAGAGAAACTAGGTTTCTCTTCAACCCAGTAACATACCAGCACGTTATAATTCTAACCATCCCATCAAACATTTGGATTTTGTAGTTACCGATACCACCAACATGTAATGAATGATTGTTCCTTAAATAGACAGTTCTTTGTATTGGCTTGTAAGTTCCGAACCACTGTTTGAAATAACACATGTGATATGTAGCGCCAGTATTGAGTACCCAAGAATTTTCCCACAGTTTGAACTCACGGACAATACATCTCCAGTACCACTATTTTCACTGTCATAAAAATCGTTCACACCTTCAACAATGTTAATTGTATTTCCCTTTTGATTTCCCTTCTTACCAGTTAATTTCAGACAATCTCTCCAATAATGACCCTGCTCACCGCATTCATAACAGTTTGAGTTCTTTACTTTTGATTTGGACCTCCAATTCTTCCTTCTTAAATAGCTCGCTTTTCCCTCAGATATTTCCCTAGTTATAAGACCTTCCCCTTCAGCCTGATTGTTTGGTTGAAACTGTCTCAACTCCTTTGATTGCAGCACCGCTTTAACATCTGCTAGCGATAAATTATCATTACCACACATTACGATATCTACAAAGTTTTCATAGAGACTTGGTAATGATCTCAATACAAACAAATCTTGATCACCATCCTCAATGTTGATATATATGTTCTCCAAGTCCATGATAATTGATTTAAAATTATCTAAGTGTTCAATTAGTGACATACCTTCTTTCAATCTGAAATCATACAAGCGTTTCTTTAATTACAATCTATTTACTACTAATTTATCTGAGTAAAGATCTCCTAGCTTCTTCCGTGCGCAGGAATCATTCTTCTCATCACTAATCTCGCAAGGAACATTGTCTTTCACACTCATTAAAATTCAGCACAAAGTTTTTTTTAAGATCTTTTTTCTCATCTTCTATCATCTCTTCTGGTAACTTATTCTCCACAACATTCCACGGCCCTTGTAGTACCAATGGATATTTCAATTTAATCTTTCACAATGCAAAGTTGGATCCCCCATCAAATTTGTCAATCATGTATTTTGTTTTTGTAGACGCTAATGTGAAATCCTAATTGCAAAACCTAATTTCACAACTAATGCTTTGATACCAATTTTTTTATAAATCACTATGCAATTTATCACAAATTCCTAAAGCACGGAACACAAATAAAAAATAGAACTCGAATAAAAAATAAAAAATAACAGAACACAGTATCTAAAGTGGTTCGACAATTGTCTGCATCCACGGGCACCGCCAAAGAAAAGTGCTTCACTATGATAGAAAAGGGTTACAGATTTCATATTGTGTTTCTATATAGTACTAGTCGTCTATTGATCGGGAATAAATATAACTTTCCAGATAATGGGCCTAATGGGCTCATATACACAAGAATGAAGATGTAAATACCACAAGACTAAAGATGACAATATCAAAGATACAAAACTGTACCGCCAAACATCGTACACTGTCAAGGTATTATTTGACTCATTCACAACAATAAAAAAACTCAATTAAGATAATTTCACTATAATTGTACTATTCACATAACTTTATGTATTTCTTACTCTATAGATTTTCATAATATTATATTATAATTATTATTTTTAGCAAAAGAGTTATGTTATTGATGTTAAAAGATTTCAATACAATATTTTCGAAAAAAAAACTTAAAACAAAGAGGAATCGACTACTTTATATCCTACAAGATCAACAAGAAGTTGGGTATATCATGTATTCTTGGCCATCTTTGTTTTCTACTTCCATCGCAAAGCTTGCAGGTCCATACCAAATTTTGACTAGTTTTCTTTTGTTGTTTTCCGTTTTTTATTACTGATAAGGGTATTAAATATCCGGGTCAATTTAGGCTAACACCGATTGGATAATTTAGTCATTTATAAATATGAGTAAACCATAATGAACAATCTAGGAAAATTAAGGACTCAATTAGCAAGTATAAAAAGTACAAAGGGTAAGAATGCAAAAGAGTAATAATGTAATTAAAATAAGCCAATAATGTAAAACAAAAGGGCCCACAACCGCCACTATATAAGGAAAGATCCCTTTTGGGAATAGGGACAAATAAAAAAATAATATTTACTCTTACTACTTTTTCTCTCTAAGTTCCAGTGTTTCTCTGTCTAAGTTTCACTTATAAACTAAAGCGGCTTCCGAACATTTCTTGAATCATCATTGGCGTCGTCTGGGGGAAACAGAATCGATACCCGGAGACATTTCTTTTTCCCAAAATCACAATCCTAAGAAAGATAAACCCTGAAATGGCAGAGAAGAGGGCAATAGGTAAGGATCCTGATATGATCATTTCATGTTCTGAGGACCGACATTCAGAAGAAAGATATCCCGATCACGACCATTATGGTGGGGGACGAAATAAGCGTTCGACCCTCATTATGACCAGACAACAGCTTTTGGACGGCATAGCTAAGCTTAATGTTGAAAAGGAAGCGGTGTTGGTTGAAAGAAGGAACAAAGAAGGAAACTATCGAGAGTGGCCACTTGACGACGATAGAGAGGATTCGTCCGATGAGGAACAAAATAAGAAGGATGTCTGAAGGGATAGGCACCGATCGCTAAAGTACAGAAGTGAGGTGGAAAGAAAAATCAAGCGCCACTCCAGGAAGGATTATAGTAATTCAACAAATTTTGCTTCAGATGAGTCGTTCTCTCCGGAATGGGAGGTCTGACGTTACAAGAAAGAAAAAGGGTTTACGAGAAAAACAGAATCCCGACGCCGTAAGTCTTGCTTGGTCAGGCTATCAAGGCGTAACAGAAATAGTATTGAGAATAATACCCTGATATTCATATAAAAGAAAGGAGTAATTACCGTGAATCAAGGAGAACCGGTTGCCATACCGCGGTGCAACCCTTATCAGGTAGTCAAACTTACGGATACAGGATTGGGAGCCAGTTCCCCAATCCAAATGAAGGTCTATATGCGACTCATGTCGAAGGTCTGGGGAGTGGTGCTTTTGGTTTTGGGCTTACTCCCCGGTCCCATGAAGCAAGCAGTAACAAAGAAACATGCTTTCACTTTTGCCGCACTACTAGCTGAGGTAGAAAATAAGATCTTAATCGAAGAAACTGAAGCGTCAGAATCGGCAACACAAATACAACAAAGTTCACAAGTTGCGATCGTGACACACCATCAAAATTTACAGAAGCTTAGCTCTACACCATAGCCTCAACTGATAAGCATGTTGTCACCAATGGCGCAGTCTTACCCTGCAAAAGCATCGGGATCTCAGTTACAACGAGCTAATCTTGAGAATCAGATTGCCAACTGACCCATTTCAAACAAATGAATCCGATCATCATATTTTGCCAATCTGGCCGAGTGCGTGTCAACCATTTTTGAAAAGTAAAAAAATAGTGTACATTTTCACAAACCTTTCCCGATCCAAATCCCTAGAGAAAACCGCAATAACCGGTATTGCAGATGTCACGAAGACGTGGGGCACGAGACCAAAGATTGTATCGCCTTGAAAAATGAAATATAGATGTTTATAGAAAACGGAAAGTTGGCAAACTACATAATAAAACAGGTATAGCGGAATGCAGCCTCTAAGGAAATCGTAGCAATACCAAAGCCAGAAACAACGTTGGCAATCTCCGAGGTTACCGACCTATTTAATATATCCACGAGATACTTGGATCCTGACAATGACTGGAACATAATTGGTGTAATAGAGGAGGAAGCTCTTGAAGGGTGAAAAAAGGTTAGTAGCTTATACAAGTTGTTTGAGTCACTAACCATTTTTGGAGGCGATACACTGGAAGAGATCACCAACGCCTCCGGAAAAAGGCACGTTGTGAGTTTAGCTACTCAGCTAGAATCAAGAATATCACCTCACCTGAACAGCAGCTCGTCCCCTATACTTTGTTTCGACGATGACATAGGAGATATTGCAGGACCACACGAGGATGCAGTGGTGATTGTAGCTACAATTACAGAAGAGGAAGTGCGGATAATTCTGATTGCCACCGATAGCTCAGCAAACATAATTTTCTTAACCGCCTACGCAAATTTCAAAAAACCACAAATCATTTTAAAATCAGACCGAACCATAGTGGGGTTCACAAGATCAACAGCCGAGGTAGTCGGGGAATTTGAAGGATTGGTGCAGTTGGGCCGGGGTCCTTTCAAACTAAAGGTAACAGTATTGCCTGTGGTCGTGAATGCACCAACCTCTCATAACGCAATCTTCGGCAGATCCTGGCTTTCGATAATGCATGTGGTAATGTCTATGGTTCACCAATGTCTGAAGTACGTGGTTGGTAACAACCTTGATGTAATTAGAAGTAGTCAGAAGGCGGCAAGAGAATGCTATTGAGCGGCTCTAGCGACTAAGGCCGATAGCGAGATGGTACAAGCCAAAGATTAGCAATTAGCGGGGCCATCTTTGGTATCAGAACCAGTAGATGATCCGAGGGAGGCCCCCAGTTTGTTGCTAACGGAAAAAAATGTAATAATTACAAATTTCCCGGTGGGAGAGTGTTAGAGATTGAGACGAATTTATCTTCTCAGTTTGGGGAGAGGATAATTATGTTCTTATAGGAAAGGATGCATCTATTTGCATAACGTTCGGAAGACGTGACATGTTTTCCAAAAAACTTAATTTACCATAGCCTGGCAGTACGACAAAATGTCCGACTTATTTCAGAAAGGTGTCGCGCTTTTTCTCTGGAAAACGTTGAGGCTATAATTTATGAATTTGAAAGATTGATTAAAGTATGTCATATCAGAGAATTCGGATACCTGCAACGCACGTCTAATCCGGTCTTTGCATAAAAGAAAAGCGGTAAATGGAGGATATGCGTAGATTTCACAGACCTCAACAAAGCATATCCTTAAGACCCTTTCCCCGTGGCAAGAATCGATCAATTGAAGGATTCCACATCGAGAAATAAACTTTTGAGGTTGACATTGACGACATGTTAAATAAGAGTAGTACCGATGAGAATAACCTTAATGATTTGGAAGAAACATTTGATAATTTGGGGAGAATTAACCTCAAGCTAAACCCATAAAAGTGCTCATTCAGGGTCCGGTCAGGAAAGTTTCTAGGGTCCATGGTCAGCGAAAAGGGAATTGAAGCCAACCCGATACAGCTAAGAGCTCTGAGCAGCATGGCACCCCCGAGGAACGTCAAATAAGTACAGGTCTTGACGGGATGGCTTGCGGCTTTGAATAGGTTTATGTCTAGATCCTCTGATAAATGTGCGCTATTTTTTCAGGTCTTAAGAAATGCAAAGTTATTCAGCTGGACACCCACTTGTACCGAGGCTTTCAATGGTTTAAAAGCAGTACGATTCGGTTTCCCGACCTCGAATAACAAAGCCGAGTATGAAACAGCACTAACCGGTTAGAGGTTAGCCCAGGTTTGTGGGGCTAAACGTGTTCGGTTAATAACTGATTCTCAACTGCTGATCAATCACACGTCAGGGCCGTTCGAGACGAGAAATGAGCATCTGGTCCAGTACTTGGCGGCCTAACGGGTTCTGGCTGCATTTTTTGAAAGAAACACCTATGAACACGTCCATAGAACGGAGAACACTATCGCTGATTTGTTGGCAACCGCAGCATACACTGAGGGTTATCCTTGGATCATAACGTAAGAAAACCCATCAATTATTAAAAGAACAGAGTTTGAAAACCAACCTAAAATTGTGTGTCAGATCTCAATGGTTACCAACATTGATTGGAGGGTAAATATTCTGATTTTTTTAGCCGAAAACATACTACCTGAAGATAAATTTGTGGCAAGAAAGGTGCGCAATAAGGCTCGCAGATTTGTGTTTTACAAGAAGTCTTTTAGCAGGCCTTTGCTGAGATGTCTGGGGTACGTTGAATCACAAATGATTTTGTATGAGCTTCATGATGGAGAGGGGCCAGTCCAATACGGTTTCAAAGCGTTAATTAGAAGAGTGTTGATGTCGTGTTTCCACTGGCCAACGAAAGTGGTCGACGCCAAACACTTGGTAAAAATATGTGATACTTGTCAGAGATTCGCAAAATCAATTCACAGCACGTTCGGTCCTTTAGAATCTATTTCAGAAGGACTACCATTGAAAGGTGGAGGATTAACTTGGTAGGGCCACTACCAATGGCATATAGAGGAAGACTAACGATAGTCGTCGTTATAGACTATTTTTCTAAGTGGGTCAAGGCCGAACCATTATCTGAAACAAGGGCCAAAGATTGATAAAATTTATTTGGTCAAATATTTCTTGTCGGTATGGTGTTCCACAGCGATTGACCATGGATAATGGCTCCTAGTTCGACAGTAGAGAAATGAAAAACTTTTGTTCATCTCATGGCATCCAACAGTGTTTTTCGGCGCCTTTCCACCCACAAGCCAACGGACAAGTCAAAGTCACAAATAGGACAATCATCGATGGCATCAAGAATATTTTGGAAGGAAAGGCCGGGAAATGGCCAGATTACCTCCAGGAAGTGCTATGGGCATACTGAACCATGCCCCGGACAGCAACTCAAGAATCGCCTTACGCCCTTGTCTACGGTATAGATGTGGTCACCCCGGCAGAAACAATGTTTCCATCTTTCAGGATCGGGAATTATGACAAGGAAAACAACCAGAAGAATCGACTTTTGGCGCTCGACCTAGTTGAAGAAACACGGAGTCGAGCACATTTGAATATGTTGCACTATGAGAGGTTGATGCGAAGTAGTTATGCTTCGAAAGTTTGACGAAGAGAATTTAAGGTCGGCGATAGGCTTCTACAAAAAGGTTTCTCTGCACACGAAATATAAAAATCTCGGGAAGATAACGCTCAATTGGGAAGGACCGTACCAAGTGATAGAAAAGGTAAAGCCAGGCACTTACAAACTGAAAGACAAACACGACCGACATTTGCAACTCATGTGGAACATCGAGCATCTCAAATTGTACCTAGACTAGTTTTTCATTTATCGTTTAATAAAGACATTTTTGGTCGGGGACACACTCTTTCCTACCATGGTGGCGGGGGAAGGTTTTAACAAAGTTCCTACAACAACTGTCTGTTTATCTGGTTTTTTAGCCTTTATTAGTATGTTTGCAGAGCGGTCACGGACGATAAACTTAATTTCAAAATCTCGAACCTGGAGGGTATTTCAACTGACGAGTTGCTATACACCATTCATAGGTTCGAACTTTAAAAAAAATCAACTACAGTTGATCTACATTACTTGTTGAGCCCAAAATTCAAGGGTTTCTTTTAGTTAAAAAATAATTCACATAATTTCTTGAGCCCAAACTTCAAGGGGTTTTCAGTTAAAAATTGATCCACATAATTTCTTGAGCCCGAACTTCAAGGTTTTTTCAGTTAAAAACTTATCCACATTATTATTTGAACCCTAATTTCAAAGGTTTTTTAGTTAAAAACTGATACACATTATTCTGTGAGCCCTAACTTCAAGAGTTTTTTTGTTAAAAAATTATCTACATTGTTGCTAAAATCCAACCTACATCATTCACCACGTTCGGACCCTAAGATACGTTTTAACAATTCTGTTTTTAGTCTAATAAGATGATCACCGCTGATTTCTGGAAGTATAATAAACAATGACCTTTCCAATACGACAAGTTTAAATACATTTTAAAAATGTACAATTAAAGTACGCGAAGGCCATCATTCACAAAAAAAAATTACTTAAACAACGAGGATGGATTACAATAACTTAAACTTCACCGTCATCAGGATCTTCGTTGGAGGATCCATCGTCGGCGAGCTCATCATCTACACAAACAACCCCATCAGGGCGATCTTCTTCCGGGACATCCAGTCACATCAATCCAAGTGGCAAGTGGGGGTACTGGCTATGCAGCTCCAGCGCATAAGCAGCTTTCGCATCCGCTACTTCCTATTCTATAATATTTTTGCAATAAACGACAAACTTACTATTCTCTCCTTTACTCTTCTCCTGAAGCTCACAATTCACAAATTTTCTTGGTCTTTCTGGCCACCTGCTGGCGAAGGAATTGATTTTGATTTTTTTGAGCAGTCATAGTGCTTACCATTTTATCATGATCCTTCTCGACTTTTAATAAGGAGCTACGTAAAGATTGGTTGATTTGGGTTTGTTAGTTTTGCACCGTTTGCCACTCTGTTTTGTTTCCTTTGAGAGTTCGTAGGTCAGTCTCGACTAATGTCGCACGAGCATTGGCATGGTCGATCGCTTCCTAGGTTTCTTTTTTTAACTGTTGTTGACGATTGTTCAGTTCGCACACTCTTTTCTCCACGTCAGGCAACATATGTTGTTTTCCCTCTGATAGTTCACGATTAAGCTGGCCTATTTCTCTTTTTTTTTAGCGCCAGAGGAGCTACTATGTTGTATAAAATAAAGGCAAGTACGTGTGACTTTTACACAATGAAATTTTCTGTACCTCCCGGAAGGGTAAGTTTGGATAGACGGTCGGCCCTAGGCGGAGCTGCAGTGGAGTCCATGGGTGCCAGGAACCCATAGCTAACCTACAGCTCCTAACCTTTCTTCTCTTTTTGGGATAAACCTAACCTAAAAATATAAGTTAAATTATAATTAGAGTTAATAAATATAGTTATAATTTTAGTATAAGAAAAGTATAATTAAACATTAAAATTTTAGAGTGAATAAATATAATTTTAGAAAAGAACGAAAACATAATTAAACATTAACCTAAGTAAAACATAATTAAATATTAAGTAAGTTAATAAATATAAATAGAAACGAAAAACATAAACAAATTCTAATCTATTTAATTTAACCTATAAATAGAGTTAATAAATATAGTTTTTTTTGGAAAGAAGGAAAATATAACAAAAAAAAATAATTTTAAAATTAATAAATATAATTTTAGAAAGGAAAAAATATAATTATAAGTAATTTAATAAATATAAATAGAAACGAAAGTATAAATTTTAGAGTTAATAAATATAATTTTGAAACTAAACACTAATCTAGTTAAGTTAAATTATAATTAGAGTTAACAAATATAGTTATAAAAACATACGAAAATATAAGTTAAATTATAATTAGAGTTAATAAATATAGTTATAATTTTAGGATAAGAAAAGTATAATTAGACATTAAAATGTTAGAGTTAATAAATATAATTTTAGAAAAGAAGGAAAACATAATTAAAGACTTACCTAAGTAAAACATAATTAAATATTAAGTAAGTTAATAAATATAAATAGAAACGAAATACATAAACAAATACTAATCTATTTAATTTAAACTATAAATAGAGTTAATAAATATAATTTTTAGAAAGAAAGAAAATATAACTAGACATTAATTTTAAAATTAATAAATATAATTTTAGAAAGGAAAGAATATAATTATAAGTAATTTAATAAATATAAATACAAACGAAAATATAAATAAACACTAATCTAATTAAGTTAATAAATACAAATAGAGTTAACTTAGAAGATTGTATATGCCGGTTAGAAAATTTTAAGGATTGCTTAAACCTTTTCCATGTATATTATTTTTGTCCTTTAACAATAACCTAATTTCAACACTAATCTAAGTAAATTAAAATTTGAGTAAGTTAAATTCAAAATTCAAAGATTACTCCAACCCTATCAAGAAAATGTTGACTATATCATAGATTTGTCTCCAACACTTTTAAGAACATTAATTATATCATAGCTTTGTCGTCTCTCGAATCCTACAGATCTCAACACAATCAAAGACGTGTCCATAAATATGAGGCAACATTGTCTAGCTTTATAACCTTGATGTTCATGATTATAGATTGACAAAATACTGAGGAAAATAACCAATATATAAGAGATTCATAAATAAATAAACACTAGTTAACCAAACAAACCAAAAAAAATAAATAAACATAGTCGATAAAAGCTTAAATTTTTTATTTTCTGTTATTTTATTTTTGGACAATAATCAGGACCCCATAAAAACCAAATCCTGGCTACGCCACTGCGGTCGGCATATGACGAATCACCTAGGATGAGGTTTGTATTCATAAGAAAGTTTAGACCAACTTGTTTTGGAACGAATTCACCAACAACTTTTTTATTCGGATTTTCCAGATGAACAACTACAGTCGCGTTTCCTGCATGAACCCGATCTTCCATGTACATTTCACCTTCAATAGGAGCAGCCATTTTGGTACCCTTCATATTTTTCGAATAACGTCAGGATTGTCGCTTGCGAATTTCGAATGGACCCGGACACGCACAGACTCAACTCTGAAAATATCAAACACGACGAATAAAATCACGTGGAGATTGAAGTAAAGAAAGTGGACTCAAGCTGATCGTCCCAAACTAAACTCAGTCTATTACCATCCTTATATGATATTTAATATGGTAGTTAAATCTTAATTAATATTTATTAATAATTTATGGCCGCATTAGCCGAGAATTAAGTGTGATATAGTTACCACATATCTAAAATTATAAATAAAAAGATTAACTGCTCCATATTTTTCAATTTAAATTTTAAAGGTTAAAAATAAAAATATCATGTTTATCTTTTTTTTATATTTATATAAAAAAAAGTGGATGTTTAAAATTCAAAAGCGGATTAACGGCTCTATATTTTCAAATTTAAATTTTAAATATATAAAATAAAAAATCATACCTATTTTTCGTGGATATTTTCTCTTAAAAATTGGATGTTTAAAAAGATAGTACGAGTAAAAATTGCTACAAATCTGCTAGGTATACCAACGGTTTTCATATTTGAATTAAAGCCAGTTTTAATAATATTGTATTTTAATTATTCGCCTGTAATCAACTAAAAATATAAATAAAATTTTATTAAAATATTAGAGATTTGGTGATATTAAAAGAACAACTTAGAAACATTAAGCAAATATAAAAGACTGCCCTGCTATATTATTGAAAGATGAATAAAAAGATAGTGTTCCGCAATAATCGGTATACATTAAAGACGTGTAATAATTTTTAACCGAATAAAACCAAACGTCTTATCTTTTCTATCTTTAACCAGAGTCTTTATCTATTTAACAGGACTCGTTAAGATATAAATACCCATCATCAACATCTAGTAACACGTAATTTTAAATAGTACTAATACTGATAAAAAGGTAGGCAGCTCTCTGTTTTTAATTTTTAAAAAGAAAAATTATGCTTTGCCTCTCTTGTTTCAGTTTTTCTTTTCATAGGACGTGACATGACTGACTTGTACTTGACTTAGGACTGGTTCGCTGACGATATTTGAAATCTGCACACACCCTTCAATCTGTTGATACTCTTACTCTTGTGATTGCTTTCTTTTAGGTTTCAACTCAACTCTGCAATCGTAATACTTTTTCAATTTCTTAGCAAAGTGACCAATACCCATGCCGGACGGCGATTCAAGTGGTTTACTCGGTCCAACAACCGTGGATCAATTCAAACTCGGTCGGAACTCGCCGATCACTGGTACGGAACGGTCGGCTGTTATTTTGGGTGGGAATTCGGCAGAAATAGAATCGGGTTTAAATGGTCATCCGATGAAAGACCCAAGAAAAATCGCCAGAAAGTAAGTTGTATCCAGATTCTCGTATGTGCATAATATATATAATTATGCGACAGTTTTGGTGTCTATTAGAAATATGTGAAACAATTAGAACACCAAAAGCTTTTTATCTTATTAAATGATGTTCCTGGTAGCTTTTATCCCAAGATATAAAAAAATCACTATGGCATTGACTTAATTGGGATTTCACTGATGTTTGATTTGTTTGTTTTAAGGTATCAATTAGATTTATGTCACAAAGCAATCAAAGAGAACATCATTGTGTGTCTAGAGACGGGTGGTGGTAAGACACACATAGCCGTGTTGCTAATCCACGCAATGGGTCATTTGATTAGTAAACAGGAGAATGTATGTGTGTTTCTAGCTCCTACAGTAGCTTTGGTTCAACAGGTAAAGAGATACATTCTAAAGTTTGAATTTGAAGTAGGCGGATAATATTTTAACTTGTATATATGTTTGATTTATTCTACGTATGTAGCAAGCCAGAGTTATAGAGGAATCTCTAGGTTTTAATGTTGGGATTTATTGCGGGGGCTCAGGTCCTAAGAGTCATCGTGATTGGGAGAAAGAAGTTGAGCAACATGAGGTAAGATAATCATCAGTTGCTCCACTTCTGTATATGCTTATGAGTTTGTCTGAACTCTGAATGGTCTATACAGGTTCTTGTTATGACTCCTCAAATACTTCTCCGTAACTTGCATCATTGCTTCGTCAAGATGGAGTCAATTTCCCTTCTCGTATTTGATGAATGTCACCACGCTCAAGCCAACAGCAGTCATCCGTACGCACAAATTATGAAGGTAAGACGCTGCCGAACTTTTTGGTTATATATACATATGCATAATAGTTAGTTTAGCTTATTATAGCTGAAATTGGTTTTTTCTTGTTTACATGGTTTGCCCAATAACGCAGGTATTTTATAAACCTGATGCTCCCAAAGTTCCTCGAATATTTGGAATGACGGCGTCGCCGGTTGTTGGGAAAGGTAAATAATTAATTAGGCTGTGAAAGAATCGTTATGTAACTTACATGGTACATCTCAAGTTGTATAATATGCATGGAGTCAAAATAAATGCTTATTTTTAGACGCTTAGTTCAAGCATCGTATGCTGTATCATTACGTTTTGAAAACAAATATTTCTTAGATCAGCTGTAGTTCTTTTGGTTTTGTTATTTCTAAATAACCAGCAAAAAATACCTTTCAGATTTATACTTCAATGAAAAAAGAAATATGTGTTCATAAATGCTGTGAAGATTATACATCTAGCAACAATATTAGGTTTGAGTGAAATTGAGTGAATGCTTTATTATGGGGTGGAAAGGCCTATAAAAACTAATTCCAAATTAAGTCATTGACGATCTTTGTCTTAAAAGGATATTAGATAAGGGTGAGAGTTAATAGAAAGTAACTAAAAAGCTTACAGATAGACTTCTCCGTATAGCTCGTCATTATACTTTTTTTTGGACGAAAAGGTATATCTTTTTCATAAATCATGGTTACCCCATATCAATCAAAAAACTTCCTTGCAACATGATCATTTTAAATTAGATATATATGGTTACATATCTTGTACTGTTACTTTGTCAACGTTGTCATAATTACCAATTATTCCAGGTGCTTCTGATCCAGACAATTTACCAAAGTGCCTAAACAACCTCGAAAACTTGCTCAATGCTAAGGTAAGCTAAATTTCTACTTTAGATGGAATTACAAGTTGTGCTTCATTGGCTCTAAAACTAGACTCATATAAGCAGAATAACCATTATCAAACTTTGATAATCTAGGTGCATTCAGTGGAAAATAGGGACGAATTAGAGAGGTTCATTTCGTCTCCTCTAGTTCGAGTGTATCATTATGGTCCGGCTGATGATGTTGCATTTGGCCCGAACATGATTTATCATGATAAACTTGAGGAGATCAGGCGCCAGGTATCTTGCTTTACACCGTCATTTGGTCGTGATGACTACACCGGTGTTAGTTGAATAATAAAGTTTTACTCTACCTTTCTTTGTGATTCGAGCAGTGCATATCAGTTATCAACAAAAATACCAGTGATCATAAGAAACAGCGGAAGATGAAAAAGCTTCTAATAAGATTGCATGCCAACATAATATCTGGCTTTGAAAATCTTGGCCTATGCGGAGCACTGCAGGTGAAATATTTCAGTAACCATTCTATATCTTTATTCCGATACTTATTTATAATGTACCTACCAACATACTTTCTGCCATTCATGAAGGCTACCAGACTTCTTCTGACTGGTGATCAATGTGAGAGAAACGAACTCATAGATGAGGATGAAATGTTCGGTAGTGACTCATTATGCGACAGATATCTCACTCAAGCTGCCACTGTCCTTGCCTCTGACACCAATGGAGGTATGTTGATAGTGGTATATTAGGATATACATCTCACCACGGAAATACATGCAAATTCACCAAACACACACACACATCATGCTTGCACATCAATAAAAAACCAACAGCATGCAATTTACGAGCTTAATCAGAGTTCACCGCAACTGAAAGTTTCATCCATTCTGCTATTTTAGCACTAAATCTCCATTCATAGTCATTTTACAAGTTTTGAATATGTCTGTCACTTAGTTTTTTCTGTATCTACTTTTTCTCTTTTCATTTAGGGGCCATATTCAGTTGAGTGAACTTTTGTATGAAGTCAGTAGTGGTTTCTGCATTATAAACTATTTGTTATACCTAAAACAACAGCGCGTGTCTTAATCTTGCAGATGAGGTTGGAGCTGATCTCTCCTCTACTGAAGTTCTAATCGAGCCCCTTTTTTCTAAGAAGCTTCTGCGCCTTATCGGAATACTTTCGAGCTTCAGGTATGTATTCAAGCATCGAATGTCCCGCTGAGTCTATGAATTATGCAGGTCTATTCATGCCGTTTTTGTTAAAGCTGTTAGAGATAAGTTTTTGTCATGCAAAACACTATATTGTGATATGGAAATCCTCTATGACCTTTCTTATTAACATATGTCTAGAGAGGGTAGACTTTAAAATATAAATCTAAATTCTTAGATAAAAATCTGAGCAGGCATAAATCTATTGTGCGTAGTGAGTTTGAAATTCAAATACACTCTACTACATATTTGCTTGGATGAAGATGCAATCCAAAGTGTTACTCCTTGTAGACTAACATGCCCGGACAGTGCAAGCAGCTTGACTTGTTACTGAAGAGCAACTTCTGATGAAACCTCAATAACGATATATTGTTACGCATATATTTAGTTTTGGTTAAGGAGTGTTTGATGGTTATTTATTTTTTTGGAGGTGAGGTCTCATGCCTTTTGATTGCCGGGCCTTTGCTATACTAAACGATAAATAGTTTTGTTGGCTGGCTATTTATCCAAAAATCTAGTTTAAGATACTAAAAGGTGCTTCTGTGGCTACCTTCTTAGTAACAATATTATGGTGGAAAGCTGAATGAGCATAATTGAATAGCCGTATTGTGTTAAGGCATTGATTAAAGGGCCTGAAACTTGTAAGAAAATTTTGGTGATTGATTCAAATAAATCACGTGAGAGCAATTTGGAGGGGCGAGGGTTAGAGAATCAGGACAGTTCACGTTGCACTTACTTTAGATGGTCACGTGTACTAAAATCATAACTTGTGTAACGTAATCTTTCCGGAAAGACATCATTTTCAACCATAAAAGATTAGTCACTAGCAATTTTATCTAAGTACACACGTCTATATTTATTTTTTGATAACAACCTACTTTTCCTGCTCCAGGTTACAACCAAATATGAAATGTATAGTCTTTGTAAATAGGATCATCATCGCGAGAGCTTTATCATTTATACTAAAAAACTTGAAATTTCTGGCATCTTGGAGGTGTGATTATCTTGCTGGAGCCCACTCTGGGTTGAAGACTATGTCACGCAAGAACATGAATGCCATTCTTGACAAGTTCCGATCTGGGGAGGTATACCTCATCTCATCTACGCTTTATCAGTGGATTGCTTAAGTTCAGGGATTCACATGCAAGCCAAATTAGGACTCTTCTAACCTTTTTGAATTTGGATCTTAAATAACAATATGGGCATGTAAGAAAGTAAAATAGTATTGACATGTCTCACTAGTATTAGGCTTACACATATAGAAACTAAATAATGATAGAATAGGAAGTTTATAACTCTTATGTAAATAGGAAATATAACATAATAATCCAAACCATTCATAATTATTTTGTTTCCTAATTTTAGTTTCCCTTTAACAGGGGACTTTTGCACTGAAGTTTGCTTTATTACTTACAGTAACCATGCAAATAATGCCCCATAAGTAGGATAACTATCCGTTGTTGCAATTTTTAGGCTTGTTGAACCCACGCAAGTCGTGTTGTTGGACACATAATCTGTCAGGATATCGATTTGTTATTAGTTACATTGACTACAACATCGTGCTTGTCACAAAATCTTTCAAAGTGTGTTTTTGATAGACCTACAGACCTTCATTTGGTATTATAACGATCATCATACGGCTTGAAATTTATCTAGCAATCTCATACCTACCTGATCAACTATACATTACAATCTTAAGATTCCCTACCATGTCTAGAGAGATTCCCTACAACTTAAGATTGCATATTATTTTGTATAAATAATTAATTGTTGATAACTGACCCATGGGGGTTAGTGCGGTATATAAATAGGTAGGCTGTCATCTTCTTTAGCAAATATGTACCCATGTTACTACTGGTTCTGTTCAGATCAACAACGTGCTGATTCAAATGCTTATTGTTGCAGCTAAATCTTTTGGTCGCAACTAAAGTAGGTGAAGAAGGACTAGATATTCAGACATGCTGCCTTGTAGTTCGTTTTGATCTTCCAGAGTCAGTTGCCAGCTTCATCCAATCGAGAGGTCGTGCACGGATGCCTAAGTCTGAATATGCATTTCTAGTAGACAGGTACTTCCTACATCTATTCTTTTGATTTCTCTTCTCTTTATACATCAGTGTAACAGTCACCTTTTGTCATGCAGCGGCAACCAGAAAGAGTTGGATCTAATTGAAAATTTTAAAATAGATGAAGATAGAATGAACAAAGAAATTGTTTCCAGAACATCTAATGAGACAGTTCCTGGAATCGAGGAAAGGATATTTAAAGTTAATTCAACTGGGGCTTGCATAACTGCTGGATATAGTATCACCTTAATCCATTATTATTGTTCAAAACTACCCCATGACGAGTATGTGCTTCTTCTATGTTTTTATCTTTATATTATTTCTCTTTTTCAAAATTGAGATACTTAGAAGCCATACCAAAACTATTTGCTTTGTTTTTTCTGTTTGCAGGTTTTTTGACCCAAAGCCGGAGTTCTATTTTTTTGATGATGTCGGTGGAACTATCTGTGTCATGGTTTTACCATCCAATGCTCCAATACAGCGGATTGTTAGTGAACCTCAGTCTTCAGCAGACGATGCCAAAAGGGATGTTTGTCTTCAAGCAGTTGAAGAGTTGCATAAACTGGGCGTCTTCAATGACTATTTATTGCCAGCGGCAAGCGACGAACACAAGGGGGAACAACTGTTGGATGCCTCAGACACCGATACATTTGAAGGTTAACTGAAAGCATCTCTGCCTACACTTTTGGTTATTTTCTTTTGCATTCTTTCTAATATGCTTCTCTCAATATGTTTGCTGGCAGACGACGATTCAAGATCTGAACTACATGAGATGCTTGTGCCTTCAATAATTAGAGAGCCATGGGATCAATTAGAAAACTATGTCCAACTTCATTGTTATTATATCAAACTTATGCCTAATCCTGAAGATAGGGCATACAGACAGTTTGGTCTTTTCATCAAATCTCCTCTACCCATGGAGGCCGAGAAAATGGAGCTTGAGCTTCACTTGGCTCATAGTAGATCTGTACAAACAAAGCTCTTGCCGGCAGGTCTTATAGAATTTTACAAAGATGAGGTATCAGAATTTTTCACCTTGCGTAAATGACGCTGAATATATTTTTCATTGTTCGTTCTTTGCGGAATATATGCAGATTCTACTGGCACAAAAATTTCAGGAGATGTCCTTAAAGGTCATGCTTCAGCGATCAGACTTTGTTCCACAATCTGTTTCCTTGGGAGGGAATTCCTTTCCTGAATCTGGCATATCAACACATTACCTCTTACTCCCAGTTAGTCTAGGTGACTATGATACAGTGACAGTGGACTGGCTCACCATTAGAAGATGTTTATCGTCTCCAATTTTCGACTCTCCAGAAGCTGTAAAGAAAGAACTTCTTCCTGAAAGTGACCAGTTACAACTTGCTGATGGTTGCTGGAGTGTTCGTGATGTGGAGAATAGCTTCGTTTATGGTACTCACAGCCAGCTATTTTACTTTGTGAAATGTGTTGTTCAAGGCAGTAGTAGTCATTCTCCCTTCACAGAAAGAGGGACCTCAAGCAATACAGAGCAGATACATGAGAAGTAAGTTACTAAAGCTTTTGACACTTAATACTATAGTCTATAGTAATGATTGTGTCAGCTGAGACCCTTCCAGACAAGATTTGTGTCAGGATGGAGATAAGCTAAGCGGTAGTTACCAATTTAAGCCTGCTCTAGCTGACAAACAAGTTGAACTCAAGTTTGATCTTGAGCTTCTAAAAAAAAAGCTGTAACAAATAAGTCTAAATCTTATATCTAGGGCCAAATTGGTAAATGTGACTAGGAGATGAGAAAGTTATTTGCATTATAGCTATTCATATGTAACTTCATTAAGTGTTGGCATTTTAATGTTTCAAATTCGGTATAGGATTCATCTGAAGCATCCTGAGCAACCTCTTCTACGTTTAAAACCGCTTTGTTTTGTGCGAAATCTGTTACACCGCCGAAAACTAGAAAATGCAGGTAACTCTTTTCTTCTGACTCTTTCCCTCTCATATGTGTCCATGTGGGTGTATATATATAGATATGAGACTGTGTATGCATAAAGAGTTTGAGATATCTAAATTGTTGAAAGTAAAACCTTTATTTTTGCATTCCAAAACAGAAGCACAAGATCTAGAAGAATATTTCATTGACATGCCTCCTGAGCTTTGCGAGCTGAAAATATTAGGCTTCTCCAAGGATATTGGGAGCTCACTGTCTTTGTTACCTTCAATCATGTATCGGCTGGAGAACTTACTTGTGGCTATAGAACTGAAGCATGTGCTATCTGCTTCATTTCCAGAGGCTGATAAAGTTACCGCCGATAGAGTAAGTCAGATTGTCCCCGATGAGCAGTGATTTTCTATAAGCTATGTCCAGACTTTTATCTGCTGCTGACCTAATGAATTGCTTTCAGATTCTTGAAGCACTCACGACAGAGAAGTGCCAGGAGCGCTTATCTCTTGAAAGGCTTGAAATTCTCGGTGATGCCTTCCTTAAGTTTGCAGTTGGTCGGCAGCTTTTTCTCTTACACGGGTCCCTGGATGAGGGTGAGCTTACTCGAAGACGCTCCAATGCTGTAAATAACACCAACTTATTCAAGCTAGCAATTCAGAGTAATTTACAGGTACGAATGAACTAAAAAATCTATATGTTTATCTGTGTTAGGAATATGCTGGCTGCATATAAATATGGACCAACCGATTTCGGCACTAGTATGTTATTGTCCGGTTTGGACCTTCGGGCCGCATGCTATTCCCATATATTCTGTTTGAATAAATTACAAAAGTAGTCCCATCTGCCATGGAAAGTTGTGAAGGAGATAGACCTAAACCGAACTGTAACAGTGTTATTAGAATTTATGAATGAAAAGAGAATTAGTTTTGGTGTGATGGGAATTGGACAATAGGAGGGCTTAGTGTTTAGGGCTCATAAATATTTAATTTTGAGACTCGTTTAGAGTCCCAGAATTAGGGAAATTTTAAGTCTATTGAACCTAACATAGGAGCCTATAACGATCATAGGTGGGAACATTAGTTTGTAAGGCCACTTGTTTTTAGAGTTAAGAAATGGTACTGGCTATAAAACTTTCGTGCTAGACGTCATGGTACCAGAAGGAACCAGTTTTTGTTATTAAAAATCTTCTCGTGAGACTTCTCAAGAAGTGTTGACATCCACTATTAACAAAAAAAAATTCAAAATGAGATATATAAACTAGATTCGGACATGATCGATAACGAAATAGTTGAAGGACGAGATGTTAACCGTTTCAACCTAGCGAAACTCCACAACTTAATATACAAGACCAAAACGGTTTTTTAGTTTCTTATATCAGACCTTATTGTCAACACGTTCTAATATGGTTTTGTTGAACGAGCTCAAGTCAAAAGTTGCATAGTAGATATTCTGAGTACCTTCTGAGAAGAGAAAATAAGGCTTGCCCTTTTACAAGCAACCTAGAAAAAAACTGAACTATTTTAGTCTTTGGGTTGTAAAGGAAGATCTATTTGAAATTTTGAAACATGTACAACTCACACATGCTCTATAGTCATGCTCTGTACTCTTTAGTCTGTTTGGTTCCTTCATGTTACTAACATGTAGATGCAAGATGGTGGAAACCTAAGCAGTTTATTTGATACATCTGTCTTATATTTCTGCCTCATTGGATTGAAAAATATAATCATTCCGAAGGCAACACACTGTTATAACATAGAATTTTCCTTTCTCTTCAGATATATATACGTGATCGACCATTTGATCCTACTCAATTCTTTGCTCTGGGTCGTCCTTGTCCAATAATCTGCGATAGCAGAACAGAAGTTACTATCCATTCTCAACATACAAAGTCTGGGGCTTACAAAGCAACTACCAATGATGTCAGATGCCAAAAGGGTCATCACTGGTTACGGAAGAAAACAATTGCTGATGTGGTTGAGGCACTTGTTGGGGCATTCATAGTTGATAGTGGATTTAAAGCCGCGGCAGCCTTCCTCAGGTGGATCGGCATACAAGTTGAGTTTGAAGAGTTACAAGTTCAAAATGTTTTTCAAGCCAGCAAGAACTATCTGCCACTTGCTGCGAATGTTGATATTGCTGGCCTTGAGAATCAGATAGGGTATCAGTTTCTCCACAAGGGTCTACTCCTGCAGGCATTTGTACATCCGTCTTACAACAAGCATGGAGGAGGCTGCTATCAGGCATCTCTCTCTCTCCCTCTCTCTGTCTCTCCATATATATATATATATATATATAAATGCATACACATGTACAGTCTTGATCCCTTAGATTTGTACCATCGTCGCTTTTATGCTTCATTACATTTTGAGAGTCCAAATTCATTTATGATAAAGTTGAATCTAATACATTTCTTTGAATATATACTATTTGGTGCAATACTTAGTAGTTTTCTGCTGCATATAATTTACCAGAGATTGGAGTTCCTTGGAGATGCTGTGTTGGATTACCTGATGACATCATATACGTTTTCTGTCTATCCAAAGTTGAAGCCTGGTCATCTAACAGACTTGAGATCAGCGGCGGTCAATAATGAAGCCTTTGCAGATATTGCCGTAAAGCTCTCGTTGCACAAGTTTATTCTCTGTAATTCTGAAGGCCTCTCTGAGGCCATTAAAGATTTTGCTGACTTCCATACAAGTTCCTCATCAGGAAGCACACTCTTGAATGGCCCAAAGAGCCCCAAGGTAAATTTTAGATATACTATAAGGTGAAATGTATAGTTCTTGGTATTGATATGTTTTACTTAATTATGGCGGAATAGACAGCCAAGCCGCATAATATCTATTATGAAAGAATCTTAAAGATCACAAACATCTATTATACAGCTGTCAGTGTTTGTAAGAAAATACTATGCATTTAAGGTTTACAAATTTTGAAAATATGTTACTACCCGGGGATGTTTATTAGTTGTTGCCCTCGTCTTTTCTTCTAATACTTCCAACATTCTGTGTATAAATCAGGCACTGGGTGACTTGGTTGAATCTTGTGTGGGGGCCATTCTTCTTGACTCGGGGTTCGATTTGAACTGTGTTTGGAAACTGATGCTATCATTCTTGGATCCTGTTAAGACCTTTTCAAATATACAGCCTAATCCTCTGAGGGAGATAAAGGAACTCTGCCAAGCTCAGAATCTGGATCTGCAATTTATTTCATCGAAAAAAGGCGGCATGTTTACTGTTCAAGCAAAAGTGAATGAGAAACATGACTCTGAAGTGGTATCAGCTCCCAACTCCAGCAAGCAAGATGCTACCAAAAATGCTGCACGATTAGTATTTCAACAGCTGAAGGTAAAACCATAATCATAAATACATTAACTAAATATATGATACTAATATGTTTGTGATCTTTAAGATTCTACCAAAAAAAGATGCTACCAAAAATGCTGCACGATTACATTTCTTGAAACTGAAAGAGGTAGAAGACAAAGATGTGTAAAAATATCTCCGAGATTAGTTTTGTCTGTTTGCGTACATATGTTGTTTGTCTGTTTATTGATTCTATGAACAATGTCCTCTTGCTTTATGTTTGTTGATATGCACACAGGCTGAAGGTCTTGTGCCGAAGTCGAGATCCTTAGACGATGTTTTAAGGACTACTCCCAAGATGGATGCCAAACTGATTGGATATGATGAGAAGCCTATAGTCGTTGCAGTTCCTGATATCATTCAACTTGAAAACTTGACACCCGAAGAACCTTCTAGCTCCCACCTCATGCCTTGCAGCTCTTCCATTCCTGAAGAAAATGAATCTTTTTCATCACCATCCGTTGAAAGGATATCTTTAGAAAACTCTGCAGAGACGTATCTTGAGACTCACTCACAAACAACATGTTCGTCGGTTGAAGATGCGGTGTGTAAAAAGACATACAAATCACGTTTGTACGAAGCGTGTGCCATCAATTGCTGGAAAGCACCCGTGTTCGATTGTTGCAATGAGGAAGGGGCTGGGCATTTGAAAAGGTAAGCAATTTAACATTTCAACAAAGCAGTTCATGTTTTTTCTATGTGCATGTATATCCTTGATTTTGTTATCCCATTTTTTTTTTGTTTTTTGTTTGGCAGCTTTTCTTTTAAGGTGGTTGTGGTAATTGAGGATGAAGAGGATGAAGTTTTATATTGCTTTGGGATTCCTCAAGGTAGAAAGAAAGATGCAGCCGAGAGTGCAGCGGAAGCGGCAATTTGGTATCTTGAAACCCAGGGTTACTTGAAAGAGTGTTGTAGGGGAAAAGATAGGAATTTAGACAAGAAACAAGATGATGCGGATACAAGTACATAACTAGCTTGTAGCTAATTTATCCTGTATATTTCTCTCTCTGCAATTCTAAACAACTTTTGTATATATATAGATATGGTAATAGCCTAATAGGGGAAAAGATAGGAATTTAGACAAGAAACAAAAAACAAGATGATGCAGGTCTTAATACATAACACCTAATTTATCTTGAACTGCTGGTTTTCTCTCTCGAATTTTAAACAACTTATATATTGTTAATGGAAATAATAATATATATTGACTAAATAATTTATTATAGTCAATATTCAAACGTAATCTATTATAGATATTATTAGATTAGACTAGATTTTATTATAGTAGACTAGTATAATAATAAGATATTTTCAGAGTCTATATATGGCTTTAATTTGTACTGAAATTCTAAGTTATAATAAATCTTTTCTAGTTTTAATTTCTGGATCGACCTCCTATTAGATATGTTTATTCTCGACATACAGCACCTCCTCCATCATGTCCACTACCAATTCCTTCGTCTCCAGATCCTGCTACAAATGATAATGAGTCCAGTCCTGATCTACCTATTGCTCTTCGAAAAGGTAAAAGACAATGTACTTATCCAATTTCTTCTTTCGCAAAATATGATCAATTACCTTCTTCTACCCAAGCTTTTATTGCATCTCTTGATTTTATTTCTATTCCAAAAACTTTCCACAAAGCATTATGTCATTCTGGCTGGCAAGCTGCAATGTTTGAAGAGATAAGAGCATTAGAAGACACTGGTACTTAGATGTTGGTTGATTTACCCAATGGAAAGAAAGATATCGGTTGTAGATGGGTGTTTAATGTAAAAATGAATCCAGCTGGGACGCTAGCTCGTCTCAAAGCACGACTTGTTGCAAAAGGATATGCTCAAACCTATGGTGTTGATTACTCTGAAACATTTTCTCTGGTAGCTAATTGTACCTCTATTCGTTTATTTATTTCTTTAGCAGCGTCAAATGATTGGCCATTACATCAGTTAGATATTACAAATGCATTTTTACATGGAGACCTCCAAGAAGAAGTCTATATGGAGCAACCACCTGGATTTGTTGCTCAGGGGAAGAGAGGAAAGGTATGTCGTTTATATAAATCATTGTACGGATTAAAACAAAGTCCCCGTGCTTGGTTCGGCAAGTTTAGTGATGCATTAAATGAATTTGGGTTGAAGAAGAGCAGTTGTGATCACTGTCTTTTATAAACGTTCTGCAAATGAAATTATACTCGTTGTTGTATATGTAGATGATATCATTATTACTGGGAATGATAATAAAGGCATTTCATTACTTAAAACATTTTTACATTCGCGATTTCAAACAAAAGATTTAGGACCATTGAAGTATTTTTTGGGGATTGAAATAACAAGAAGCACCAAAGGTATTCTTTTATCGCAGAGAAAATATGTTCTAGATTTGTTGATGGAAACAGGAAAGCTAGGAGCAAAACCATGTAATACACCAATGGTTCCTAATTCGCAATTACTGAAAGATGACGGAGAATTGTTTAGTGATCCAGAAAAGTATCGTCGATTAGTAGGAAAACTCAATTACCTTACAGTCTCAACCATATGTTGCATATCCAGTCAGTGTTGTAAGTCAGTTTATGTCTTCTCCAACAGTTAATCACTGGGCAGCATTAGAACATATATTGTGTTATCTCAAATCAGCTCATGGACTAAGATTGTGGTATGGCAGTAGTGGTCATACAAATATAGATGTTTTGCAAATGCAGATTGGGCTGGATCTAAAACTGATAGAAGATCGACCACTGGTTACTGCATTTTTGTAGGGGGTAATTTGGTATCTTGGAAGAGTAAGAAACAAAATGTTGTATCGCGATCAAGTGCTGAAGCTGAATATAGAGCCATGGCTCAATCTACTTGTGAGATAATTTGGATTTTCGAATTGTTAAATGATATTGGCATCAAGACTACCATGCCTGCGAAATTATGGTGTGATAATCAAACAGCGCTGCACATTGCTTCTAATCCTGTCTTTCACGAAAGAACGAAGTATATTGAAATTGATTGTCATTTTATCCGCGAAAAGATTCAATAAAATCTCATTCATACGATATATGTCAAAACAAGAGAACAACTAGGAGATATATTCACAAAAACGCTCAATGGACCACATATTACTTATATTTGTAACAAGTTGGGCATGATTAATATATATGCTCCAGGTTGAGGGGGAGTGTGATTTCGTGTCAGTCTTTCGATCAAGCTTGCACTTCAAGTACTTTAGTTCAAGTTTCAAAGAGAACGTTATTATCAAAGCTACGACAGTTTGAAGCACTTTTTTTTTCCGGAGGGAACCCGCAGCCGCTACTCAGAGTGCAATGAGTGCGCACAGGGTAAACCCTCAGTCTGACGCGATAGCCTGCAAACCAACGCCAGAAGGTAAACCACACAAGGTGACAGGCTCAACCGAGAAAGCGTATGTAGAGGGACTCGAACTCATGACCTTTTGGTTATAAGAATGCCATACTCAACCAACTCGGCTACCCCCTTGGGGCATTTGAAGCACTTTCGCACAAGCTTGAGGGGGAGTGTTAACGGAAATAATAATAATAATATATATTGACTATATAATTTATTATAGTTAATATTCAAACGTAATCTATTATAGATATTATTAGATTAGACTAGATTTTATTACAGTAGACTAGTATAATAATAAGATATTTTCAGAGCCTATATATATGGCTTTAACTTGTACTGAAATTCTAAGTTATAATAAATCTTTTCTAGTTTTTACATATATATATATATATATATGATCTTTATAGAGGATTTCTTATTTTTTACTATTTTGTTCCGGATCTTGTTTGGTCATCGGTCGGGACAGACCTTCTCATCCGTTGGGATATTAAAATTCACTCGGTGGGAATCTTCCTCATCGGGCAAAAAAGTCCACCGGACAGAGATAAATGGACATTTTTTTATAGTAGTTAGTATAGACAAGACAAAAAACAAATGGTTATCGCCTTGAAATTAATGAAAAACCTGTAAAAAACAAGAATAATAGTGATTAGTATTGTTTTAAGACAAAAAAAAAGAACTATAAGATTTATAACAGAAGTCTCAGATGACATGGCGGGATAGAACATGTCTTAGTGAAAGGAGATTGAATTTTTTTTAGGATTGATCTTCTGCTAAATATGGTAGATCATTACACAGAAAAATGGCACGCCAAAGAGTACCAATGTTGAGTTTTCTGGAACTAGCATCCTAAATTTGTTTGGAAAATGGACAATCTTTCAAAACATGGTTAATGGATTCATGAAAGTTACCACACAAGAAACACTCCGGGACAGTGGAGTAACCATAAGCGAGGGGTTTGTCCTAAATGACCGGCCAAACAATAAAAGAATGTTTGGGAGTATTAAATGGCCGGATAAAACCAATAGTATTGCAAATTGTGAATGTGTTGCGATTTTGGTTAGGGGTCCATAGTTCAACGTTCACTCTGATAGTGGGGGATGAGGGGAATATCGATAGCGTTGCTAATTTCGAGCAGGCAAGACCGATGAGGTCTTCCGCTCGAGTAGATCCGAGTGGCCAGTTCTAAGAGCCATTATTAATGATGTTAATAACCATGTTATTCCTGTGTATTCTAGCCTAACGTATAATATTATGACCGAAACTGTCGATGAAAGAGTTAGGAGATAGTCAAGGATCACACTAGAGGGAGGTGGAAGAGTCATTGCCGATGTCAAACTTATAGAGTTTAGCGGTAATGGATCTTCAGTTGAGGATCTTTCTCCACCCCTAACTAATGGAGGAGCCAGACATGAGACTCTAGAGGATTTTATCTTTCACTTTTTTTATGAGAACCCAAATAGGCCAAATTGACGAAGGATTGTTAATCAAACTTGACAATAAATGTTTCATGGTGGCCACCTAATTGCAAACCTTGAGGTAGAGGATCCTAAGGCTACCCTCAAACGAGGGCAATGTAGTCTTGGTGCAGGAAACTTTAGATACATAGGTTTGCATCTCGGGCCCAGACCATAAAAATCTACAAAATAGTTGAGTGAGCTCTGAGGACCCAGAATGGGCATGATGAAGACCGACGACAGATACACCTTCCCGGCGAAAATGACGACTTTGACGAGCGGTAGACTACCGGCATATAAGAGATGTTTGGAAGTCCATAAATTGATACGATTGGTGATTTTGAGGAAGAGTGGCCTACAATCATTATACGAGAGGCGAGAAGTAATGAGGGGAATACCAAGATAAAGATAAGGATGGAGCTTTCCTCAAACCGATGAAAGAGATGATGGCGTGAAAGATAAAATCAGAGATCCCCGATAGGTAAATATGACTCTTAGAAAAGTTAATAGAATTATTCAAAACTATTGTAATTAAGGCTAAGAGAGTAGGATGAATCTGAAGTACATTCAATGATCCACGTAATCATACGGGTGGGGAAGTTCATAACATCAAGAACATCAAGGATAAGGCAAAGCAAATGTTTTTGAAGACTTTCATTAGAAAAATATTAAGGGTGACACGATGGCATTTATTTTATTTATATGTTAAAGGAAATAATATAAAGATATTATCTTATAATGATATATTAAAAGATAACATATCTAGTTAATAATCAGTGATCTAATTAATTTATTATGTCTATTGTTAGAGGAAACTATGTAGATAATATATAGATTCACAACCTATATATATATATATAAGGTTTTAGCTTGTACATCAAAGATATTTTAATAGCAAAATTTATTTATCACTTTAACGTGGTATCATAGTCATTATGATTTTTTAAAATATATGAAAGAAAAAGTGTGACTAATTTGGTTCTTGTGATTAAAAAATCACATAACATAAATTGAATGAGTCTAATTATTTAGATTTGAGTAAAATCATTTGTATATATGTACGAAGCATAGAGAATGATGATCACTTAACAAAATATTTTCCTACGGATGATACAAAAAAACTTTTGGGGTACATGATGATGCTTGATGTTCTATACAAATACTGAACACAGTCACCATTGAGGTACTCAGTCTAGTTAATCATTGTGAGTATGGTAAAGAGTTAATGGATTATTTTAAGATTTTATATGCTGGTAAAGGTAATATTTCTCATATATACGATATTTGCAAAACCTGTTACGGTACTGAAAAGAAACAAGATAAGTCTCTTACGGTATATTTTATGGAGTTCAAACGATCTATGAAGATATGGTGTTTCTGATAATAGGGATGGTCATGATAGTCGTGGTGGTCGTGACGCCTATAGTTATAGTAATCATTGAAGATATGGTGGTCGTAGTGGCGTGGTGGATACAACGATCGTGGTAGTCATGGTGGATACAACGACCGTGGTGATCGTGGTGGTTATAGTAGTCACGATGGTTACAATAGACACAATCGTCGTGGAGAGTATGGTAAACATGATGACACTAATAGTTATGGAGGACTTTGTTTTCGATATCTAAGCAATGTGAAATACTTTTACTGTCATGAACATGGTCACACAAATTGGGTTTGTTCTCAACTAGTGCAACAATTTGCTAATATGGAAACTACTAAAGTTACCTTGTGTGCTTTCTGCTGAAGAATCACTAAAGTCACATGATATTATGAATCCTACAACTTGTGTGTCAGATAACTCAACTACGTGTCTTATTTATTCTTCCTCTGATTGGGTCATTGATTATGTTGCCTCATAGCATATGACAAGTAATAAATAAGTGTTTACGATCTTATCAAATACGCATCATTCAGATGTAACATTGACACATAGATCATCATCTCGTGCTTTAGGTTATGTGACTGTCTATCATACTAAAAATATACTTGTTACCTCTATTTTACATCTCCTCCAGTTTTTATTTAACCTGATTTCTTTTAGCAAACACACTAAAACAATAAATTATTTTGTCACCTTTTACTCTAATAGTTTGTTTCACGATCTTACAAAAAAATAAATATTTGATGGAGGGCATGAGAGTTGGGGTCTCTACTATCCCGATAAAGAATATTATGCATCTATTGCATGTTTTAATATCACATCTCCATTTGTAGTATATTATTGTATCACGTATCTATGTTTAATCTCTTTAAAACAACATTATCTTAAATTTCAGCATTTGATGTCATTAAAGTAATCATGTCGATTTGCTAAACATCATCGTCTTCCATCATACCCTCGTGTCAATAAATGAGCTAAATACCCTATTCAACTAGTTGATTCAGATGTTTGGGATCATTGTCTTATGATTTTTAAAAATAGTTTTAAATATTTTGTTAGTTTTTTATGATTATTTTCATGTTACATGGCTTTATTTAATGAAAAAATGCTATGAGTTATTTTTTATTGTTTGCAAATTTACCAATAGAAATTAATACTCAATTCAATTGTCATGTTTGTATTTTAAGAAGTAATAATTGTAAAGAATATTCTTCAACTATATTTTAGTCATTTATGTAACAACAAGGAATGCTTCATCAATTTTCATGTGTGGACACATCATCTCAAAATGGTACCGCTAAAAGAAAAAATAGACATATTTTACAGGTTACTTGTATACTTCTTTATCAAATGAAAGTAACAAAACCATTTTAAGCAAATGCAGTTATCATTACCTATTTTTTAATTAATCATATGTCGTTTGTTGTCCTTTCAAATAAGATTCCATATTTTATGCTTATCTAAATCTTTATTTCCTATTGAACCTCACATTTTTTGTCGTACTTGCTTTGTTAGGGATGCAAGTCTTACTCATACAAAATTAGATCTCAAATATTTAAAATATATTTTCTTGGATATTCTAGGGTTCAAAAGGTTATAAATGTTTTTCTCTATCTCGTTATCGGTAGATAATGTCTAAAGATGTTATATTTTTAGAGCATGTTTTATGTTTTCCTGTTTTGTCTAATGCCAATCTATAAATAATTATTGTTCACGGTCATTTACTCTTATACATCATCGTTTATTTTTTAGTATTAAATAATATGATGTACTGCCTTCACCATATCAACCTTCCATTAAACATGTTTATTCTCGATGTAAAGCATATTTTATATTATGTTCACTACCTGTTCTTTCGTCCCTAGATATTGATACAAGCGATAGTGAGTCCACTCTTGATATCCTCATACTCTTCAGAAAGGTAAAAAAATATCCTTATTCAATTTTATCTTTCCTAATATATGATCATTTACCTCTTTCTACCCTAACTTTTATTGCATCTCTTGATTCTTCGAAAACTATTCGTGTAGCTTTATGTTAGTATGGCTACCAAGCTGTAATATTTGAAGAGATAAGAGAATTAAAAGACATTGGTACTTGGAAGTTAGTTGATTTACCTATCGGAAAGAAATTCATTGGTTGTATATAGGTATTTAATGTCAAAATAAATCCAGATATGATGATAAATGTTCTCAAAGAAAGACTTGTTTCAAAAGGATATACTTGAACTTATGGTGTTGATTACTCTGAAACTTTTTCTTCGGTAGCTGAGTTTACCTCTACTTGGTCATTTATTTATTTAGCAGCTTCAAATGATTGGCCTAGATATCGAAAATATATTTTTACATGAAGATCTCCAAGAAGAAGTGTATATGGAGTAACCACTGCGATTTGTTGCTCAAGGGATAGAGAAAAGGTATGTTATTTGTATAAATACTTGTACGGATTAAAGCAAAGTCCATGTTCTTGGTTTGTAAAATTTAGTGATGCACTAAATGAATTTGGGTTAAAGAAGAACAGTTCTGATCATTTTGTTCGTTACAAACGTTCTGCAAATGAAATTATACTCGTGGTTTTATATGTTGATGACATCATTATTACTCGAAATGATAGCAAAGGTTTCTTGCTTTAAAGAAATTTACATTTAAAATTTCAAACAAAATATTGAAGACCATTGAAGTATTTTTAGAGTTGAGATAACAATAAACAAGAAAGGTATTATTCTATGACAAAGAAAATATGTTCTGGATTTGTTGATGGAAACATGAAATTTATGAGAAAAACCATGTAATATATCAATGGTTCCTAATTTATAATTACTAAAAAATGTTGGAGAATTATTTAGTGTTCTAGAAAAATATTGTAGATTAGTAGGAAAACATAATTATCTTACGATAACTTGGCCAAATATTACATAAGTCAGTGTTGTAAGTTAGTGTATGTATTCCATGATGATTAATTATTGGACAACTCTCGAACATATCTTGTGTTATCTCAAATCATTTCCTGGATTTGCGTCGTGGTATAAGAGTAATTGTCATACTAATATAAAATGTTTTGCAGATGCAGATTGTGTTGTATTTAAAACTGATTGAAGATCGAACACTGGTTATTGTGTTTTTGTAAGAGGTAATTTGGTATCTTAGAAGAGTAAAAAACAAAATTTTATATCGAGATCGAATGTTGAAGCTAAATATAGATCCATGGGTCAATTTACTTGTGAGATAGTTTGGATTTTCCAATTATTAAATAATATTAACATCAAGACTATCATACCTACAAAGTTATAGTGTGATAATCAAACGACGTTACACATTGCGTCTAATCTGTCTTTCACGAAAGAACAAACATATTGAAATTTATTGTCATTTTATCCGCGAAAAAAAATCAATAAAATTTCATTCATTTAAGATATGTCAAGACATGAAAAAACTATGAGATATATTTCTAAAACCTCTCAATGGATCAAGAAATACTTATATTTATAACAAGGTCGGGATGATTAATACATATACTCCAAGTTGAGGGGAATATGATTTTGTTTCAGTCTTGTGGTCAAGTTTGTACTTCAAATAATTTTGTTCAGCTTTCAAGGTCACAAACCATGAAACCTTCAAGTACCTTCGCACAAGGTAGACATAAGTTACTTTCGCACAATGTAGACAAAAGTGTTAAGTAAAATAATACAAAGATAGTATTGTATAAATATATTATCTTATAATAATATATTATAAGATATTATCTAGTCAATAGTCAATATTCTACTTTATTGTGTATATTATTAGAGTATAATACAATTAAGATATATTCACAGCATATATATATAGTTTTAGCTTGTACATTAAAATAGGTTAATAATAATAAAGATACTTCAACGGTACGGTCTTCAAGTTTGAGCCAAGTGTCTCTAGACTTTTTTAAAACTAAATTGAATAATAATAATAATAATAATAATAAATTGAGATTATTTAAGATCTAACTAAGAATTTAATTACGGTTTATTATTAAAAAAATCAACTTATTAATAGTTATTTAGTCCAAATTATATGTCAAAAATATTTTTTATATATAAATAAAAAAATAACATTCTGATTTCTATTTCATTCTCTAATTTCTCTGTTTTTTCTCTATTTTTCAATAAACGAGCAAAACATAAATGAATCGGTGTAACCTTTCATAAAAACAAAAAACTCTCGAAATCGGGGTCTGATCATCTTCTTCGTTAAAACATTTAGAAATCAAGTCCATTTCAAGTTTGATTTTTGATATTTTATCAAACCAAACTTCGAAAGTATGAAAAACTAAACCTTTTTGAATTTTTAGTTTTGTATTTAGTATTATGGATCATAAATACACTATGAAATCATATTGCATGTGTTTTAGTGTTGATGTTGGTTAATGGTTATTCTAGTAGTTACGTATATGTGTTTTGCATCTCTCGTCCTGAATAAACACTTGACTCACTTTTAGTATACCCAATCTTTAGTTTTCTCATGTCTCGTAAAGCAAGACACCATATGCGAGAGAAAACTGATAGACAATAACATTACTTCTTTATAACTAGGGTGTTTCACATATCTCATCTTGCCTGGTCTCCCATCACTATTTCAAAACTAGTCTCCCATGTAGTTAGTTATCTATTATGTCACATTCTTTATTTAAAATTTGTCTCGCGTTTGGTCTTGTATCTTGTATTTTATATTTGTTTGCATATCGCATTACTCTTTATCACTAGTCTCGCATGTAGTTAGTTATGCATTATCTCATATTATTTATTTAAAAACTAGTATTGCATTTAGTTAATTATACATTTATCTCGCATCTTGTCAACTAACACTAATCTCACATTTATTAGATGAAACATGCTAAAAGTTTGTTTGTTTTTATCAAATTTACTTGCCATCAGTAAAGAGATAAATGGAATAAAATAAAATATTTTAACCTATAAGCTGCAAATATAAAACCATTTTATACCCTCTTAAAAGGTACATGGTATGAGGAACAAAACAACACCTAAAACAAAAATTGGGAGTTTATCGTTGAAATAATCAAAACAAATGACGTTAATAAATATGTTTTTAAATTGGGTTCAAAATTTGTATCAGTTACAACCACATATGTGAATACTATCTTTCATTTGAAGCATGATGAATAAAATATATCATTAAACAAAAAATTTAAACCTAGATACTCTGATCTATAAGAATGATAATCAAGAATAGTGAAAACTTATTTTCTAATAATACAAAAATAAAAGTAAAAGAAATTGATCTCAATCGGTTTCAAATTTAATGATAAAGGTTTGTAATTATTTGTTTAGTTATATATATTTGAATTGTTCTCGCATTACACATAAGATTGGTTACAATGGTCTCACATATCATATTATTTTTATATATTTGTACACTAGTCATGCATCACGCATAAGATTGGTTACACATAGTCTCGCGTATAATTAGTTACCGTGGTCTCACATGTCAAATTATTTTTACATATTTTTATACTGGTTGCATCACGCATAATATTTTTTACACATGGTCTCGCATGAAATTGGTTACTTTGGTTTCACATGTTAAATATCTTTTAAATATTTTTACACTGGTCTTGCATCACGGATAATATTGGTTACACATGGTCTCGCATAAAATTCGTTACCTTGGTCTCGCATGTCATCTATCTGGCTTGCAGGTATATGTATAGTATCACATCTAACATATAATTATATTAACTAAGGTTTCACATATTTATAGGATGCAATTACACAAGTAGTTAAACTTGAATAATTTCAAACAGTAAATGATGTTTTCATAATGTTGATCATGTTAGCCTGCTCCACGTTGCTCTTTTCTACATTCATAGATATATTAGCTTATATGATGTTTTTTATATCAAAAACCTAGAAAAAAATAACTATGATTGGGGTGGAGCAATCAAAGACAAGCTGATCATTTTAATACAGTTCAGTTACGAAACAAAACCTGATAAAATCATTGAATGTATTTCTCTTATAATGGTTAGTGTCTAAATCTATTTTTAAACATGTAAACAAATTAATAAATTCAGTATCGCTAAAGCATAATTGAAATGCAGCCATTTATCATGGAACACACAATGATTTATGAAGGATAAGAAAAAGAAGTCATAATACCAAGATGTTGCAAATGACTAGAAGTTGAAAGACAATCAAATTTGAATTTGATTGAAACTTTAAATGAACATGTATGCTTAATCCATAGTATCACATTTTTTTGTAATATCTCTTTGCGCATGTAACATAATACCCAATATCTCTCATGTAATTTATTATCATGCATCTCCCATATAGTTAGTCTTAAATATCTCGTGTAGTATATTATCATTTATCTCTCGTGTAGTTTACTTCCGGTATCTATCATGTAATCTATGTTCCCGCATCTCATATGTAGTAAATTGTATTGCATCTCCCATGGGTGTACAGGTGTGACATCTCACATTTACTTAAGTATTTGAAAATTTTATATGGTTTGGAAGGAGAAATTGACCTATAAATGAATAAAAAGAAAAATATGGTAGGGATGACCAAGAATAAGAAGAAATATTTGCTGATGAGGGTCGAGAAGAAAAAGATTTATTTGGTGAGGAGGGTCACGAAGAAGAAAATGTATATAGTGGGGAGGGTCAGGAAGAAAAAGAGGTTTGTGGGGAAAACCAATAAGGAGTTAATCTCTACGACTACAATAGAGCTGCAAATTGGGATGGAATAGAAGAAGTAACAAATAATTTACAACAACGGGAAATGAAAATAGTTTTTCTCATGTAGGTGGGACCCTAACTAGATACATCATTAAAAAATAAAAGACTAAATCAACTACACAGACTAAAATAGTTGCACATTAAAAATAATCTACAACAAGAAATATTGCATGGCTGAGAAAATATTATGAACATCAAACAAATGTTGATAGGATACACAAACTTGCTACTAATTCATATAGACAAAATTTGATATCTCATATTCTTAAGAATATAGAGACACCTGAAAAGTTGATAAAGAAGAAAATTTCAAAGAATGTGACTGCTAAAATCTACTATTTAAAAGTATAAAATAGACATCTAAAGGATTAATATAAAAATAAAATGTAAGAATCTCCCATATCATATTTAATATGATATTATTCCTTTATAACTAGTTTCATATTACTCATTTATAACTAGTCTTGTATTACTCCTTGAAAACTAGTCTTGCATTATTTATTTAAAACTAGTCTCGTATTTAATATTTTCTTAGGTTTTTTATTTTACAAATGGTTTACTTCAAAACGACACCAACACACAAACCTATGTCTAGCCAAAGTATTAACTTACAAATATTAAATCAATTTGAGAATTTGGCAGTTGAAAATAAGAATTATGAAAAGCAGATGGAAGAACCGAAATAGTCAATTATTGACAAAGACAAGATCATATCATAAATAAACAAATAAATGGATAAATGTAAAACATATCAAAGAAAAAATGTGTTGTAGAAAAAATAGACAAAGATGGAACTTCACAAAACACTTGCACTGCCTATATTACAAGCAAGCAAAAAGGTGGAAAAAAACCTAAAAAAACTAAAATATATAAAAGAAGAAAACATGCACAAGATAAGGAAAATATGGAAGAATCACCTTCTAAAAACATATATCAAGGTCTCTCATGATGCACAAAATAAATAAAAAGGCGCATGGTCCTACTTATGTGTAATATCATATTGATGAGGTCTATAAGGTTGTAAGTAATACAACTTATGTACAACATTATCTTGATGTACAAGTACATGGTCTCCTGATGTGGAGTATCTTATCTATCAAGTAAAACATATTAAATTTATGGCTGGTTTAGAGAAAGAAATGATCCAGATTGTTCAAAAGCATAAGTCTTATGTGCATCAAATGGAAAAGCATGGCCTTCTTGCTATACAAAAGAAGCCTTATGTTGTATGGGAGCATTTTGACCATTAAATGCAACCACGACCATCATGTTATACAGAACCGGTCTTTTACTATACAAGAGCACCGTGATCGTCAAATTAAGAATCTTTCCTTAGAGAAAAATGTGATCCAAATTGTTTTTAACCCAGAGGAGCCTATTGATGTTGAAATGATGGATGTTTTAGAGAAATAGGTAATCCAGATTGTTCAATCTTAATAAATATTTTGAGAACCTAAGTGTTTGTGTAATTTTATAAACATATGTATTTATTTATGTATTAAATAGGTTTTTTGCTTACAAATTATAATACGTTATCTCGTACAAAGTTTATAATACCTAGTTTTCCATGAATTAGAATCGCATAAATTTTATCATACATGGTCTCACATGTCAGATAGTGTTATGTATCTTTTATATTTTCATACACATGTTTTTATCTCGCACCTCATGCAGTGTCTCGTATTTTTCATAATTTTGTACATTTATTAATATTTTGCAATATATTTATTTAATCCCGCATTGCTAATATATAATTTATGTACATGGAATTAACATTATACATGAGACTCGTGCTAAACAAGACCTCAAAAAGAAGACTGTTAAACATCAAAACCTGGAAAAAGAGACTTCTGCTCATGTAACATTTAAAATTTTGAATAAATTTTTATCATGGAGAATGAGGTGATCCACATAGTAGATGTTCAAAAACAAAAAGAAATAAGTGAAATTTATTTGTGTGTTAACTGTTAACTACTCTCACATCTCTCATTTATCATCGATAACTAGTATCGCATCTTACATCTTTTTTTTTATAACGTATCTCGCATTGAATGCATACAGTTAGATGTGCATTATATTGCATCTTTCATCTTGCTTTCAACATTTATAACTTATCTTTTATTTAGTGCATATAGTTAAATATGCAATGTCTCGCATTTATCATCTTGTCTCTCCTTTCTCATCAACTTTGGTCTTGCATCTTAAATTGGTATTTCTCTCATCTCTCATCATATTTGGTCTTGCATCTCGCATCACGTCTCTCATAATTTATCTTATTCGCATCTCTCATCTCTCATCTAGTGCATTTGCTAATATAATGGTTTCATATTTGACAAAAATAATCATCATTTTAAATAAATTTTGGATATTTCTAAATATCTAATCCATGTTATTGATATCAAGAAAAAATGAGTCATTAAATAACTTAGTAACATAATTGTGTGATGTCAATGAATACCACAAATTAAAAATGATTCAAAATAGAGAAA
This sequence comes from Limnanthes douglasii subsp. nivea, assembly GCA_036936605.1. NCBI lineage: Eukaryota > Viridiplantae > Streptophyta > Magnoliopsida > Brassicales > Limnanthaceae > Limnanthes > Limnanthes douglasii. The sequence continues at coordinate 48,059,300 of JAUPFV010000004.1, read as the reverse complement.
ATCAGGATGATGCAATAATATGATAAAGATAACAATCAAAGACCAACTCGACTAAAATGTAAAGTTTATTTGGAATTATTTATATGTTTGGTTTCCTATTCTTTAATTAACTTACTATGTGTTTCACTTTTAGCATTACATAGGTTATCAATAGTTATATATACTTGATATCATCAAAAATAATAATTATGACACATTTTCCTGATTTTTATGGAGAACTAATATTTCCTACTAAAGCAAGTCATTTCTCGAAGTGTAAAGGTAAGATCATACAATTTTACAACTTGTATATATTAATAAACAAAAACTATTTCTAATGTATCGTTTTAACATAATTACTGATACTTATTAATTAATATTTACAAGAATAGTTGACTATGTATTACGCGACCATGGAGAAGGTTTCATCATAGTTATAATTCTCACAGAAACACCACGAAGTGGAATCAACCATTGTACATTAATAATAATAGATATTGAAAATGTAGCATCAATAAATGTAAACCCGTTATTGTAAAAATGTAAGAACGTAACAGATAAAACACGAAAGTTATAGAGAATTTCCTTAAGTGTTACATGATTATAATTTTTTTGTAGGTTTGGTTATGAATTTATTTTGCATGAAATTGTTTATACATTATTTTACATATCTTTTCTCGCATCTCTCATTTCAGATGTAGTTAGTTATGAATTAATATCGCATAAAGTTGGTTATACTTGGTCTCATGTGTCATGTATCGTCCCATATATCACTTGTCGTGTATTGTCCCACCTCAGTAGCAATGTCGGTACCTAAAATAATCTTCCAATGATCAAATACCGTTTAACAAAATTTTCACCAACCTGATGATATTTACATTTAATTAATTTGTTTTCCAATACTTTATCTTGCAAATGTTTTCTTATTTATTTTGAACTTTTTGTCGTCTAACACTTTGCCATTGTTTATAAAAAAAATTAATTGATTATGTGGTATTATTATGATTATTCATTTTAATTTTAAGAATATTATCGTATATATTAGATTTGTATACTTTTTTTGTAAAAACTTACTTTATCGTTGTGAAATGTAATATTTATATAATGTTATCTTTCTTAAAACATACTCATATACATAGTTCGTTTGTTGTCGTTTATTTATAAGTAACTTAGACTCATAATTATTTTCGTTACTACTTTTGAAAATACAATAATTTTTTCCGTCTATATTTATATATTATAACATTATTTTCGGTTGAAAAATAGCATGGTTTCTTACTTTTTTCGGATGGACTTGGCTTATAATTATATTTATTTTAATTGGATATGTGGTCATTCATATTTTATCGGCTAGGCTCAGATTATATTCTTGATCACGACCTAAGACCTTTATATTATGGCATTTACATCCACATTATAGCCTCTTACATTTTTTTTTCAGTCAAACTTGGTTAATAACCATATTAATTTGATGTATAACCTCTTAGTCTTTTGAGTTGGGCTTGATTTACTGTCATATTCACTTATTGTTATAAAATTAAATTGTTTCCATTATTTGTCACTTTAAATATCTTATTGTATATATAACATCTTAAATAAAATTATCAATTGATATATCAATATTCGTGCAAAAAAAAATTTAGAAAACAACATCTCATCTCATTCTTAATTATTATGTCATTGACATTACATATATTCTAATAGCCAAACCACCAACAAAAAGTCAATACCAACAAAAAATTTAACAACAATTTTACTATATATATTTTTTTCATTATCAATACCTGCCAACACAAAATTCTCACCAACAAAACTTTTAAAATTAACAGAAATTTAAACTATGGTAAAGTCAAAAAAACATATGAACATGTGGTTAATATATATGTCAGACAGAAGATGTCATCTAAAATAATTTATTTAATAACATCTATAATAATTTATTTAATAACATCTATGAGAAACCATAAAATGTGAATGAGATAATATAAAATCCAACTTGAATGAATATTATTTTCAATCAATTCAAATAATTAGTTTTTAATTAAATAATAATTAATTTTATTTTTTATAAATTCGATTTTATAAGCTGAAGCTTTGTTTTACGTAAACAATAGTTGAATTTTTGAAGCGCAAAAAACAAAAATAAAGAAAGTATTTATTGTTTTTGTATTTTGTAAAGTAAATGAAAAGTTATGATTGCATTTACTTTAACAATTTACTAATTACACTAACTAATGGTTTGTTAGGTAATTAAATGGTTAACAATTCAACGTTTCCTTTCCAAATAAGATCATAAAAATCATGGGAGCTCATCTTAGACATAAAAACTACAACAGTAAGTTAACATTTTGTAGAACTGATTCTTTTCATGCACACTCATAGTCTTCTTCAATTGTTTTATATATTCATTTATTTGGAAGAAAGATGGAACACAATAAAAGAATTATAGCCCTTCTAATATCTTCATTCGAACTTTGAACATTACGTAGCGAAATAGTTGTAGGTGCAAGTCGTGATTTGTTATCCCCGTTTTTTTTACCAATTTTACTAGCAAACCAAAGATAACAATCAGATATTATAGTTTGTGATCAGTGATAGTATCACTTTTCGAAATGAAGAAAAGTGTGTTACAAGAAGCCAATAAATGGTTTCCAGACCTCCACATGCACTAAGGCCAACAACCACTATGATTCTCATGGTTTAAAGCCAGTAGGACCTTAATAACATCCAGAAGGTAATCAGTACAACAAATGCATTATTCGAATGAGATTAAGAAGTATGACATTACAGAAGGGTGCTTAGTTTATTACAAACCTTATGCTTCAACTTTATCTTTCCAATGGTTTGTGCTTGTTGGATCTCTATCAAAACCGTATTCTTTGAATATAGCATTCATGACCAATATTACCAAAATGACTGGTCATTGATAATATTAAACATTGTCTTTTCCTCAAGACAATAAACTATAAAATTAAGAAAGACGATTCTGAATTCTGCTATTCGATGGTTAACCAAAATAGATTAATCAGTTTTTGCTCATACATTGATCAATTTAGTGTTATTCCTCTTTACTTATTCAACTCAATTCTTCAAATTTCAGTTTCGAAGATCATAATACAAAGGCTAAGTAGTTCTAGATCCTCCTGATGTAATGGCATCAACCATATATTAGTAGTAAACATAATTTACAGAATCTAAATTCCTTTTTCCAAAACTCTCAAATACGAGCAATTGAACCAGAAAACACATTTTGTTTTCATCAAACAATGAATTCCAGAACAATCTCCTTTGCATTTTGCAAAATATTTATTTCTTGCATTGACTAAACTAGAAAATATCTCACATTTAACAATAAGACGAAACTTATATCGCAATACAGTTATTTCCTATTTTTTCCGTTATAAAAATAATATTATAAAGAACCTTCATTAACTGATGTAGTAAAAACTGATGTGGTAACTAAAGACCTTTTGACTTATCCTTCAATATCAACTATTTCACCTCTAAAATAAAAATGTATCACTTGTACACATTTGAAAATTATCATTACAAACATTATTATCAGTACTAATTTTATTCCAGAAATATCATCTAGAAACAAAGTTAAAAGCACTTAAAGTGCTTATATGCATAAAAATGACCAAATTCTAGCTGTTTCTTGACATTCACATTGGTCATTACGAATATATCGGGAAACAATATAATTTGGTATGAATTCTTATTCCCATATATCTTCATCTAAGGGAATGCCAATAGTGTTATTGCACAGGTAATAAACACAACGAGTGGTGTCTCTCCTTTGCAATACCTTATCATGTATCACACAAAGGCTTCACTAAACAATTTAAAAAATGGAGAAGTAAATAAAGTTTATTTTAGAGTTTGGTGAGGTTGAAATTTTCATCATCAGAAGTACCAACAAGAAAGGCTCTGCCATTGTTGTCATCTCTTCCAATGAGGGAGAAAGTGCGGCTACTTGAACTATGTGTGGTGATCTTTCCAATCCATTGTTGGTTATACCTTTTCAATAGAACCAACGATGGAGTTTTTCAATGCCACAAATAAAGATTAAAAGAGGCTACCTGTTGGATTAAAGTCCCTGAAATATACACAAAGATATATACTAAATATTAAATATACACAAACACCACAATGTTAGACTATAATATTTCTTTTAGAGATGCATACACTCTTTATAGACAAATATATACAGTGGAAATAAAAACTATATTACAGAAATGTTTCTTGTATTCCATACAAACATCAATACATGGTTTTGTTTCTTATATAGACGATACAAAGAAATGGTTTGATTTTATCTAAATAACTAACATAATAATTTGTACGTAATAGTGTTCAATTCTTATCTAACATTCTACCTCTTGAGCTTGAACACGATTGTTGTTTTTCTACTTGATGATCCACACATCACTCATTTCTCTCAACTCCAAGAACTTCCTCCTTGCTAGCGAATTTGTCAGAATATCAGCACGTTGATCTTATGTACAAACATGTTGGATTTCAATCATTCCCGATTTAACAGAGTCTCTAATGTAGTGAAATCTGGTATCAACGTGTTTGCTTCTCTCATGGAGAACTGAATTCTTGCTCAATGCGATTGCGAACTGATTATCTATTTTTAAAACCACTTTTTTAATCTCCTTTTTTAATAAATTTCCAAAAACCATCCCAACCACACTCCTTGACACGCTGCTGCACTGCAACAATATATTTTTCTTCATATGAAGATAACGCAACTAGGGCTGTCAAAAAAATCCGAAAATCCGATATCCGACCGAAATATTCGATATCGAATCCGAATAAAACGGATAATATTCGTATTCGAAAGAAAACGGATAATATTTGTATCCGAATTTGTATCCGAAAATAGCGGATATGGATATAATCATATCCGTATTCAAAATATCCGATATCCGAATTTTTTAAATAAATATATATATATTTTTTTATATTTAAGCATATTTTTTAGCTATCCCACATTGTAAAAAGCAAAATAAATTACTAACAAAGTTTGCTATAAATATATAGGGTTGCTTCTTTGAAAAATTGACCGTATCCCACATCTAAAGTTGGAAAAAAGAGTTGCTACCAAGCTGTTTATAAAACATATGGTTGCTTTTCATAACAAGTATATCTTTTTTAGTCTTGTGACTCTTATCCCACATTTAAAATGTGGAATAGAAATGCTACAAAATTTTCTATAAAAGACATGGTAGCTTTTCAAAATAAGCAAAATAAGTATATTTTTCTTAGTTTTATCCCACATCTAAAATGGGAGTATGAATTTCTACTAAGGTGCTTCTAAAAGTAGCCCATCCAATAGCACAATTAGTTAAAAAATTTAGTGGAAATTCGGATTCGGATATTATCCGTATCCGGATAATATTCGTCGGATACGGATTCGGATGTTGTGTTTTATAAAACTTAGGATTCGAATTCGGATTAGGATAGTGATTTCGGATTTCGGATTCAGATTCAGATTCGGATATAGGCAGATTCGTATCCGAAATATCCGTTTGACAGCCCTAAACGCAACATACTTTTGTTTTTGTGAACACCAACTAACCGGGTTTGACCCAATGAAAGATATTACCCTTATAGTGCTCTTCTGATCATCAATATCAACGACCAGATCACTATCATAGTAACCCAACAGATCCAAGCTCTTTTCCTTTTTCTCATAAATGCAACCGAGATTTAAAGTTCCATTCATATACCTCAATATATGCTTTATAGTGGCCATGTGCTCCGTTGTGGGCTTATCTATGTATCTACTCACCATACCGAAAGAGAATGCTAAATCAGGGTGTGTGTGTAGTAGATATCTTAAGCTGCCAATAATGCTTTGGTATAGAGTTGTGCCTCATGGGGAATTGTGCTTTCCTTGCTCAGTTTCAGACGAGGTTCCATCGGGATTTGTGAAGGGTTACAATCTTGCATGCCGAATTTTTCTAACACCTTTGTTACACACGCGGACTAGTTGAATGTGATCTTCTTAGAAATATGAAAAACTTTAATTCCTGAATAGTAGCTTAGTAAACCAAGATCGCTCATACTAAACATCTTCTTCATATGAGATTTTAACTTGTTTATATCTTAGATTCTCTTTCCAGTAATGATTAGATCATCCATGTAAACTCCAACTATCAGATTCTCTTTTCTTTGGCTTCTCTTGTATACGACATACTCTAATGAACACCTCTCAAAACAGTGTATTTTCAATGACTTGTCAAGTTTTGAATTCCAAGCTCTATGTGCTTGTCGCAATTCGTACAATGTCTTGTGCAGTTTTAATACCTTGTGCTCTTTTTATTTTTCTTCAAAACTTGGCGGTTGAGTAACATACACTTCTTCTTCCAACTCCCTATTGAGAAAAGCTGAATTTACATCCATATGATGCACCTCCCATCCTTCGCGTGCTACAATAGAAATCACAAAATGTATCGTTTTTAGCCGAGCAATAGAGGAAAAAACTTCATCAAAGTCTACACCTTGTCGCTGAACGTATCTCTTTTTCCACTATGATTGTCTTGTGCCTCACTATTCTTCCTTAAGTGTCATTCTTTAGCTTATAAACCCACTTTAGACCTATAGGTTTGTGGTTTCGGGTAATGGAACGAGCTTGCAAATTTTATTTTTTCCAGAGAGTAAATTTCCTCCTTAATTGCTTTTCTATACATTGGGTCAGCCTTAGCTTCTTTAATAGTGGAAGGCTCATTTTCTCATAGTAAACACGATCACAAATACTTAAATTATATTGGGAAGGTTTCATCGTAAAGTTCCTTGATGCCACGCTTACCTCGTGATTCTTCTGATGAACTCTCATCAGATGTCGAGGATTGTAGTGTTTCGGTTGATACTGATTCTTCAAAAGTTATTGTTGGAGTATATGGTGAATTTAAAACAGATTTTCCGGATCTCATGTTCATCATTGGTGTAACATGCTAGTTTTGGTTACCATTTAGTTCTTGTGTCGGGTGTGGGAAATTTATTGCGAAATCGTTGACATCTTCTTTATCTTTCAGATTTTTCGTATCAGATTAGTCTGCTATGGTAAAGTAGTGTGATGTAAAAGTGTTCTCTATTTTTATTACGTTAAATCTTCTCCACTCCCACTTATTCTCCTCTTCAAACACGACGTCTCATTTTGACTTTGGATCAAACATCCAATATATTCCAATCATAACCAATAAACACCATTTGATCGCTTCGGTCTACAAGCTTTGAAAGGTGAGGTGTAAAATATTTTACGTGTCCCACACATCCAAAGATACGAAAATGATCAACAGTTGGCTTGTGGTTGTAATATGCTTCATACGTAGTTTTGCCATGAATATTTTTTGTTGGTGCTCGATTTAGGAGATACACGGCAGTTGATAATGCTTCTCCCTAAAATTCATCTGAGACTCTCATGCTTGACTTCTTCATTTAACAACTTCGTTCGGTTGAGGAGAATAAGGTTCCTAGAGATAATGCTTAACGTCCAATCCCTCACAGTAGGTCTTGAACTCTTTTGAGTTAAATTCACTGCCACGATCCATTACCAAAGCTTTCAACTTATTGTTTTTGTCTATTTTGGCTGCATCTTTAACCTTATTAAATGCCTCAAATAATTCGTCTTTGTTTCGGATTAGTACTTGCCACATGAATCTTGTACAATCGTCAACCAACAATAGGAAATAACGCTTACCTCTGTGTGTGGCAAGAGTTATTGGCCCGCACAAGTCTCCATGTCATAGACAAGTGGTGATTTTGCTCAGAATTTTGGCACAGTTGGAAATGGATTTCGATGTTGTTTTCTAATCAAACAACCATCATAGATGCGGTCCTCATGCTCGATTATGGGCAAGTCGTGGGCTATCTGTTTTGGACTTAGAAGCTTAAAGACATGAAAGTTCACATGCCTCTATCTTGCATGCCGTCACCGTGTGTTTTTTTGCTTTTTACCAGAAAGCATTCGGTAGGGTTGGTACTATGTTTAATGTGGATTATTTCTGATTTAGGGTAATTTAGTAAAGTGTTTTGAGAATTTAAGGTTTATGATGCAATGTAAATAGATAATTAAGGTGTGTACTTGTATGAGTCCTGATCACCCTTATTAATGAAAGTAGTTAGGGTATTTATACTTAATTAATGACCCATGAGCCTTTCGGATCGGATTGTAGGCTTGGGTCAAGTTTAAAAACTCATTAGCCCAAGATATGAAATAACCAGCATCTTACTTAGTCATGTTCCACTGACATTACCCTGTTCGGTATCTCATGATACTAGTTCAGTCCGAACTGTCCTTCGGATAGGGTTAAGCAACAGTGTCAAAATTATCCAACCTCATTAGTAGCCCCTTTAGGCCCTGCAAAGAATCTTTAGAAGAGTTAACCCAAAAAAATAAAAATCAACGCATTTCCAATGTGACCTTTCGATCTGTTTCTGTGTTCGAACCAAAGAGATTGATTTTTTTCTGCTAAGAATTTCAAGAGTCAACCCAATCAGAATTTGGTGGGACTGAGTTTACCGTTAAGAATTTCAATAGTCATTTTTCAATGTGGGACACGTGTCAGGTTCTGGTTCGACCTGCCAGCCGTTTTTCTCCTAGATTCTTGTACCTACTAGGCTAAAACGTTACTTAGGGTTTAACCCCCATACTTTATAGCCCATTAATCATCACTTTGATCGGTTTGTTTTCTCCAAGGTAAACTCTCAATTTCATGGTTATATAAATCGATTTCACTTTTCTATTGTATCCAATAACACAAATACTCTTAGAGAGATAAATATTGGTAATATTTTCAAACTATGTTTAGATAATTTATGTTCACATCCATAAACACATTAGTAAAAGGAGGTTGGTTGAACCATCTCATAACACATAGGTGTAGTTACATCCATCTCATAAACAAGAGCAAAAGAGGATTCTTGTATAACAATATGAGGAGTAGTTCGGTATACCCGCAATACTTCTTATAGATATCTTGGTCTTTTTTTCCTGCAGCTCCCTCTAGATATTTCTTCAGTCCAGACAAGATTGTCCGAATAACAACTTCAAATTTTCCATTTTCTTGAGGGTGGAAATGAGAAGAAAAGTAGTGTTGAATTCCTCTGGAGGTGCATAACATTTCCATGTCTTTATTATCGAACCGTGGCCCATTATCTGTGGTGATCTTTCGGGGAACCCCAAATCTGTGACATATATTAGATAAAATGAATTTAATAATTGCCTTAGAAGTGGTTCCAGCTAAGGGAGCTTCCTATATCCACTTAGAGAAGTAGTCAATAGCAACTATGATTGTTCAAAATCTACCGGATGCCATGGAAAGAGGCCCAACCAGATCCAACCCTCATCTATCAAAGGGTATCGGTTCAGATATGGATTCCATAGGAACTGCTGACACATGAATTTCATTTCCATATCTCTAGCAAGGATCACACTTTTTTACAATATCTTTAGCATCTGCCATTATGGTTGGCCAGTAGTACCTTGCTAATAAGACTCTCATGGTTAGTGCTTTGTAGCCACATTGTGCAGAAACGCAAAAGGGGTCTACTGAAACATTTTTTGTAAATAATTTCCCTTAATACCAAGAAACCATGAGCCTTATACTTAAGTTTGTTAGCCATAACTTTATCCGAAGGCAAAATCCCATCGGAATTAAACTGAAGAATATCGTACCTCTAGTCCTTGGGTTGAATGGTTACTATGCTCATACTTTCTTCATTCTCTTTACTTTTTTCTTGGCCCATCTGTATTGACGAACAAACTAACATCAGAATCCAAGGGTAAGATTCAGAATAAGCTATGGTTGCCAAAAAGTTTACCATAGTATTCTCCGATCTAGGGGTGTGTTCATAGTGGATACTCTTGAGCTGACAGCAACTTCTCTTAACATAAGCAAGTATTTTATCAACTGTTTTTTCTTTGCTTTAGATTTCCTTGAACATGGTGAATAAGTAGTTAGGAGTCACTCATTAATCGGACTCTTCTGGCCTCACATATGAGGGCTAGCTTAATACCAGCTATAGTTGCTTCATATTCAGATTCATTATTAGAAGCTCTGAAACCAAAACATATAGCCTGGTACATAGTATCACCATAGGGATAAGTTAAACGAATTCCAGCCCCACATCCCATAGAACTAGATCTACCATCAGTTCAGACTACCCATTTTTTCTTAGATTTATTTTCTGGCATCTGTCTAGGGGATCTATCAACATGAAATTTTACCAAGAAGTCGGCCACTGACTGGGCTTTAATCATTGTTTTGGGGGCAAAATTAATATCATAATCACCCAGCTCAACTGGCCACTTGGTCATTCTGCTTGATACGTCAGCTTTCTGAAGAACAGTCTTCAAGGGAAAAGATGTTCGAATGACAATGAAATGAGCTTGGAAGTACGGTCTCACTTTTCTTGCCGCAATTACCAAGGCCAATTCTAGTTTTTCTAACTTCAAATATCTTCTTTCAGCATCTAACAGACTTTTATCCACCTCTCTTATTAGCATAACACTTATTACATACTCTGATACAACTAAGTACATGTAGAGGTTCCCCCCCGAACAGGTTTAAATAGAGTCTTGGGTGAAGACAAATGTTTTTTTATTTCAAAAAATGTTTGATCGCATTGTGAGACCAATTAAAGTCTTTAACATTACTTAACACCTGGAAAAATAGAGCACATGTGTCTAATGATCTTGAAATAAACATGTTCAATGCAGCCAATCGTCTGGTCAATCTTTGATCTTATTTGATGCTCCGATGAGGATCCATAGCTAATATAACATTGAGCTGATCTGGATCAGGTTGAATTCCTTTTTCAGTTATTATATAACCCAAGAATTTTCTAGAACGGACCCTAAAAACACAATTTTTAGGGTTTAACTTCAAGTTCACAACCTCTAAGTTGGAAAACGTTTCTTAAATTTCAGATATATGCGCATATTTCTCAAAGATTTTTACCATTATGTCATCTATATAAACTTCCATATTTTGCCAATTTGACTAGCAAAGGCTTTATTCACTAACATTTGATAGGTGGCCCTAATATTTTTCAATCCGAACGGCATCACCTTATAACAATGAAGACCTTTGTCCGTAATAAAAATGGTGTGGTCTTGATACTTCAGATCTACTTGTATCTGGTTTTACCCAGAAAACGCATCCATGAAAGATAACAATTTATTCCCAGAAGTAGAATCCAGAAACTGGTCTATCCAAGGAACATGATAAGGATCATTGGGGCATGTCCAATTAAGATTAGTGAAGTCGATACACATGCACCATTAGCCATTATTTTTCTTGACCAAGATAGGGTTGGAAGTCCATAAATGGTATTGAGACCCTTTTATGTGGCCCATCTTGGTCAGACGATCAAGTTCTTGAACAATCACATATGTTTTTTTCTTTAAAGAAAGACCTTCTTCTTTATACAACTGTGCAACATCAGTTCATATGGAAAAATTATGACAAATTTTATCAGCTGGCACTCCGGTAACATCATCATTGCACCAAGAGAATACATGTTGATTACTCATTAAAAAAGACAACAACATGTGTTTCAAACTTGGCGCCAACTTTGTACCAATTCGAACATTTTTGCCTTCAGCTATGGAATGGATTTCAACCTCATCTACAAGTATTATGACACTAGGAGCCTCCCTGGGATCATCAATTTCATTCTCATTGGTGGAAGGCTCCAATATATTTAATCTATATTAATCATCTATGCCTCTATAGACATAAAGGAAAGGGTTGTTGCATAACATTCCATGGCTACCTTCTGAGTGCTCTGGACAACACCTACTTGTCTCTGGACAACGTATTTTAAACATTGATGGACCGTAGAGGCCACAACATGCATTCTGGAAAGCCAAGACCTTCCAAATATTGCATTAGAAGATGTTGGGAAATCCACCGCAACAAACAGTACTCTTACCATTTTCTTAAAAGGTCTTTTGCCCAGTAATACTTCTTCTTCAAATTCCCCAATCACATCTGCAGAACTCCATGTAAATCCCATGATAGCTCTGTTTGAACATTGTATAATCAAATGGTTTCTCATCTGTTTGTAGGAGCTTAAAAATAAGATGTTTGTCGAACTGCATGTGTCAATCAGGATTTGACATATATCATTGCCCCCTATTGAAGCCCTTTATGAGGCCTTGCAATATCTCTTAGGTCATCCTCATCAAAAAATATAAAATAAGATGGAGTTTGATACAAGTGTGTGGACATTCTTTCATCCAACTGGGTGGACAAACTATGAACATGCCTCTTCCTTGAAGATCTAGAAGGTGCAGTCACTGCGTCCCCTCCAAAAATAGTTAAAGATTTAAAGTATTTTACCAAATCGGAGACAGTAGCAGTCTTATCTGTTATTACCCACACCCGATTCCGACTCGGATCTGGATCAAGGTATTCAGAGTCTATATTGAACCTTTCAGTAATCACCATAACATCTTCCTGTGTAGATGTTCTGCGATTGCTTGAAGGAGTGGTTCGAGAAGTGTTTGCATTGGATTGTGTATTATTCGGTCTGCTCCCCCTTCTTTTTTGACATAGGCCCCCAACTTACCCCTCTCAATGAGGTTATGAAACTCTTGTTTCAAGGCTATACACTCATGGGTATTATGACCTATGTCATTGTGGTACTTGCAGAAATGGGTACTCCGGTTAAGTGTACTTTGTTTTTAGTTTTATCATATATTGTAGCCACACTTACCCCCAATTCAGCAAACCACTCAGGTTGAACCCATGGTCCCCTTTTGTTTCTGACCTGTTGGTTTTGATTCTGGTTGGACTGATTCTGCCTTGATCGGTTGAATCCTTGTCCAGTCTCCTTCGATTTGTAACTGGACTGATTAGCAACTTGAGGTGTTGATGATGTAGTAGCGGACCTAATCTGGCAAGGCACTCTAGATTTCTTTGTTTCCTCAACATTGATTTGTTTCCCCACATGATTTAACAAACCCCTAAAAGTCATGGATTTCTTCCGGGTGACTGAATAAGCCAAGTTGCCCGGATTTAAACCTTGTCTGAGGTAAGCAATTGCAACTTGTTCGAAGCAATCTACTAGTCCATTATTTGTATTACAAATCGGCTGATGTACTCCTTCAGAGACTTATTTGGCTCACGAGCACAATGTAAGATGGTATCCCCATTACCCTTAAGCTCCTTGATTCCCACGAACTGCCTCAGGAAAGCTACCCAAAATATATCAAAAATATTAATAGATCCTTGGAGGAAACTATTATACCACTTGATGGCACTTCCTGTGAAATTTTGGAAGAAGGCCCTACACAACAGTTTATCGTTGTCATCGAAGTTCATCATAAAGTTCTTAAACTACTCTAGATGGTTGTACGGATCTTTAATCCCATCATATTTCTCCATCTTAGAGTTGTCAAACCTCTTGGGAAGGTGTCCGGAGATTATTTTCGCAGATAAAGGTGATTGTCTCTAGTTTATATTACGACTAAAAACATTATCTTCATTCGGAGTAGCAAACATATATGGTTCGGACTGGAAAGCAAAGAGATCAATCAACAAATGATCAATGTGTTGATCAGCTGAACCATTTACCTTCCCATGGTGTTTCTTAAGCCTGGCACGCCTATCCTTTTTTCTTGAATTTTTTTTAGTCAGCATCATTTCTTTTTTCGACTGTCCTTCATCACTGCTGGAGGAAACCGACTCTTCAAGTTCTGCCTCATTAGATGAACTACTAGACGATTCCGATGTAGAGCTCTCCACATGTTTAGATCGATACGTTTTCTTGGAGTTGAGGTAAGTCTTTAGGGATTGCTCGTTCTCTCCAGGATTGTTAGTGTGGTGAAGCACCGACGGACCAGATTTTTCTTTAACATCTTTCTCTGCTTTTTTCAGCGCCCTCAACGCCTCTATCTCAACCATCAACTGATCGCGCTCATCGATAGTGTATTAATTATTTTCCTTTGCAACTTCCACCTCAGGAGGTGGAACATTCTGCGCATTCGGAGAAAATTCAATACCTAAAAAATATTTTATGTCACCAAAATTTCTGATGTGAAAATATTGAAGTAGATGATTCTTAAACAATTTGATTTCAAATAAGTCATTATTAGTCAATTGGATATCGTGAACATATATGAGAATAGTAGTGAACTAGTTACCTTGAGATTTAGTAAAAAAAGAGTAATCGACTTTTGACTATATGTAACCTGCATTTTTTACGGTAGCTAAAAAAGGAAGAACCAATTTTGAGATACTTGTTTTAAACAATAAATAGATTTGTGAAGCTGACATATTAAATTCTCTCATTGCCGACAGATACCAAGAAGTAGAGATATATATACCTCCCCATTTAGATTTTATTCAAGAAATGCATTATGCACGTCAATTTGATGAATATACAAATTTCTAGAAGTTGCAACAATCATCAAACATCGAAGAATGGTGAGTTTAGTAGTTAGAGAGAAGGTCTCATGATAGTATATACCTTTAACTTGGGTGATGCGTTTTGTCACTAAATGGGCTTTATTTCTCAATGATTCCATAAGAGTTGTATTTGATCTTATAAATCCATCAAAATTTGATAGGTTTGTGTCTTAAAGAAAGTAGAACCAACTACCAAATTCTGTTATGTTCTCGCGTCTGAAGTCTAGTGGACATAGCTTGGCTCTATAATGGACCAAGGTTAGCATTTTCAAAAGATGATGGTTTTGTTTGTGATGCTAACAAAGCTAAAAGAGCATGTCAGCTAGGGGAAAGTGTAAAACAAAGTATGAGAAGAAAATTTATACTCTGTAGATTAATGAGAACTTGGTTACGTTGAATATTGATTAATCTTTGTAGACATGTAATAGTATTGGTGTCATGCAAGAGACTATATATGGCGAGTGAAACGATGAACTGAGATATCATTGAGAACTATAGGAGAAATATATTTGGTTGGGGTGGTGATGACGCAAACGGTGATAGTGGAGCGGAATGTGGTGATTGAGTGAGAAGTGAATATGATGAATTTATAGTTGATTATGGGGACATAAGATAATTACGGGTTAAATGTGTGAGATTTATGGGATTTGACGGAGATGAAAAAGATAGAGGTTGAGGTTCTAAGTCATAGGATGTGGCATTGGAAAATGAAACTAATGATGAGTTTGGTGCTTGATTGAAAGATAATGAAGATTATTGGTTTGGAAAAGGGAAAGTAGATTTTTCTTAAAGCGGGAATCACAACTTATGGAAACTTTATGTGTGTATATATATATATAACCAATAACTTTGTAGCCTTTTCGCACGTTGATGCCCTAAAAATACACAAATAGATGCATGGGGATCAAATTTATGTTTGGGATGAACATTAGTGACATAACATGCACAACCAGAAATGCGCGAGTGCATGAGTGAGGGGGACCAATTATATAAACCATTGAATGATGATTTATTTAATAGTAAATGAGAAAAAATGAGGTTGATCAAATAAATGATTGTTAAAACACAATCCCCAAAAAAATCCAAGTGGTACATATGATTGAAACATGAGAGAATGAACAATATTTAAAATATGTCGATGTTTTGTTTGAAAAAACCATTTTATTGTGGTGTGTAAACACACGAGTTTTGAAGTTTAATGCATGTGTTTTGAAAAAGATGAAAAACACTACCATTATCCACTCTTATTGTTTGAACGTCTATTTAAAATTGGGTTTTGACGAATTGCACAAAATTAGTTAATAAAGATTGTGTTTCTGATTTATGGTGCATAAAAAAGGTACATATGCATCGAGAAAAATCATTAACAATTATAAGTAAACAATATGAACTAGTACATGAATGAACGTCTTGAGAACCATATACATCACAATACAATAAGGATAAATTAAATTTCATATTTATTGAGCTTTTGAAAAAATACAAGGGTATTTGCTTTGTTTATGGGCAACTTGTAAAGTTATTTCATAATTCTTTATGAATAAATGGAAGAAAATGTTTAAATAATTTAAAACGAGACAATGATGGATGAACTAAGCGTAAGTGCCATAAGTCAGATGTTTGTGACACCATATAGATAGCCAATTTATTTGGATGCATATAGTATAAACCACCATCTTTTCTACCTAAGCCAGTAATCTTCCCCGAAACCAAGTCCGACAAAATACAACAGTCATGAAAGAAAACGATGCAACAATTCTGATCTTTGGTGAGTTTGCTAGTTGTAATTAAATTTAAACTAAAGGCTCGTACACAAGACATATTTAAGGGTAATTTTGAATTAAAACCAACTGTGCCAGTGTGAGTGATTTGTGGTACTACATCATTTGATAAATTATCATTCGTAATACTGGAAGGTTTGAGATCGGTTAAGAGTGATATATGAGAGACAATACGATATGTGGCGCCACAATCCAAAATATAAGGACTTCTACTACTATAATTAGGAAACAAAATAGTAGATGGAATCAAACCTACATCATTCACATAGATATTAAGACTACCATAGTTATTATGATTCAATGCGCTGATTGTTTGGGTTAATCATCATATTTATTTGATAGTGAACCCTTGAACAATGCTAGTAGTGTTGGAACCCGATAAGTCATGAGATTCTGTCGCATTCGCCAAAGGTTAATTTCCCTCACAATTATCTTGGCTTCTTGTTGTTTTTACTTTTCAATCGATATATACCCTCTGTGTGACCCCTCTTACCATAATACATACAATAAGGGGTTCGACATTCATCTATAGCATGTCTGGATATGTTACAGTGATCATATATTTTTGTTTTGAATTTATTTATTTTCCTTAGACTACGTATGATATAGATAAATTTTCAATTGGTTAAGAAGACACATGTCATTTTTTCTCTTCTTGGATTATCAAAGAACATGCATGGCGAGTATTGGACAAATGTGACATCTTCAAAACATTAGACCTTGCCGTCTAGTAAAATTCATGCAAACCCATCAAAAATTATATAAGATGGTCTTTTTCTCTTTGTTTGAGGTATGTTTGTCATTGATTGCAGGTCAGTGGAGAACGATATGTCTCGATCTCGTCCCATAATGCATTGATCTTGGTAAAATATGTAGCTACCGTTATTGTGTCTTGTGATATGGCGACGATTGATTTTTGTATCTAAAACACGGTTTGAGCATTTTTTTGAGAAAATCGGTCGCGCAAGTCAACACATACTTCTCACATTATCTTGGTATCGATAAACCCTTCATCAATATCTGATTCAACATCATGAGTCAACCAAAAAAATATCATGGTTTTATATTGGTTCTATTGCTCAAACATAAAAAGCTCATTCTCTTGTGATGGTTCCTTGACATTATGGTCAACGAAATCGTTCTTATTTTTATTATTTTGCATTAAGGACATTAATAATTGTTTTCCCCATGATTGATAATTAATGTCGTTTAAATTCGATGAGAATCATGACATGTCATGATTGGTTAAAATGATGAATGTATAAGGAATGTGAGAGCTCAATAATTTTGGTCTCCATCTGAAACCCTTTGAATTGGTGGGTTGGATCTCCGATTGGGATATGTAAGAATCATCATCCACGGTGACTTGTTGTGTTTTTTTTGGAAATGAAAATTGTGACAATCAAGATAATTAAGAAATTTGGTCTCATACAATGCAAAATCACACAAAACAAAACAACAATAAAAATTGATGTGTATTTTAAATAAAAATATTGCTTATATAAAGCTAATAAATACGAAAAATAAAATACTAAATAGATAATAATTTAACTTTTAAATATTTCTCGATACTTTTCTTAGAAAACTATGGCCTAATTATAAATTTGGTAGTGGAAAATATAATAATATTATATACTTTAATTATAAAAAATTTACTCCTCCTAGTAAAATTATAATATGGGAAATTGCACCTATAATACCCACTCAACTATTCAACTGTCATCTAGTACCCAAGATTTGATCAATTGTCACTTAATACCCAACTCAACTACCTAATTGTCACTTAATACCTAATATTATTTTAATACCCTAACTATCCTTAACCCACTATATAAGCATAATTTTCTGTTTTCTTTCTATTTTTCTAGCTTTTGAAGATTTGAATTTGTTAGCCGCTCTAACCACCTAACCCTATCAACCACCATGAAGCACGACTGAAAGCATAATTCTGGTAATCGGAGCGTTCAAAGGTCTGTTTATTTCTATAAGCTGTGGTGTAAAACCTATTTAACGACTATTTTCTACGTACAGGAACTGATCATCATTGTTGGAATCTGTTTTTTTTAGTAATCGTGTTGTTACTTTCAGGTAATCGTAATTAACTACCAATTTCGAAGTTATTTGTTGGTTTTCTGAGTTAGAATAAGTTTTATTCTACTATTTTAGATGCCATAGCCTGATTTCGAGCTTTTCTCTGTTTTTTTTGTTTTTGTTCCAGTAATCTGTGCTTATTTTGTTAATATTTGTCGTTATATACTCATAGCCTTGTTTATGATGTTATATACTAATTTGTAGTGTATTGGATTTTGATTTTGGACGTAAAACATTTGTAGACTATGAGTTTTAGTTGTCCAGGCGTTCGACACAATATGCGAATTGTTTTATGATTTTCCAATGTAGAAGATGTAAATTGTGTGATGTATCCAATGAGGGAGATGTTAATTGTGTTACCATTTTGCATGATTTCAAGTTTTTCAAACAACTATCAGTATATGCTGCAAATTGTATGGAACTCCAACGTAATGCATGTTCAAACATATATCGGGACTCTTAGTTGCTTACAAAACTCAGGTTGGGTTACGAACTGTGTGGAACTCTAAAGTATTGAATTTTCAAACAAATATCAGGACTTTTAGTTACTTTACGAATCACATAATATGCTGCGAATCGTGTGGAACTTTTAAGTATTGCATTTCCAAACAAATATCAAGAGTTTTTCAGTTGCTTTACGAATCGCATGATATGGTGCGAATTGTGTGATATATCATACCTTATCATCTTTCAGACAAATCTTAGGGAATTAAATAGTTGAGAGCAAATCTCAGGTACAATTGCGAATTGCTTACATTTTTTGTTAGTGCGAGTGTACCAGTTGATTTACAAACAACTCTCATGACAGGATGCGAATTGGTCAATTATAGACTAAAATTATACACAGTTCGCAACTTATAGTTATACACAAATCGTATGATAAGATACGAGTTGCTTAGTGCACTAATAAATAACTTGCACTTTATTTTTTGGATTAATAACTAATAGCTTGTTCAGTGCAGGATAAGGTATGTCTAAATCACGAGTTTGTATTTTTAAACATGGTCACCAAACTACAATTGTGCCTTTCACGGAGTTTGAAAGCTTTCAAAGTATCCAAGATTATGTGGAGAACACATGGGAGGAGCTTGTCACAGGTGACTACCTAATTACCTACTCCTGCGGGGATCACAATAATTGTTTTTTTAATAACCAGAAGGATTTTGTTGGGTTGGTGTTATATCTTGATTTGGAGTGTTTAAAACGGGTTAATTTTCTCATTAAGCAACACCTCTTCGATAAGGGTTCTGGTGATAAGTGTTCTAGTGAAAAAAGTTCTGGTGATAAGAGCTCTGGTGGTAAGGATTGTAGTGTAAAGCGTAAAGAGCGTAGTATAAGTTTGGGAAAACCATCTCTTAATCAACTAGTTAACGGGGAGAGTAGTAACAGTTTAGTTAATTATGATCAGAGAAAAAAACAACTTGCTACTGCTGGTTGGGCTGATGCTATTACAGGAGTGAGTCAAGATTTTGAAGAAGGTGTTGCAGGTCTCAAGTTATCTTTGCGCAAGTTTGCTTTAGAGAATGGTTTTGCTTTCAAATACTTGCACAACACAGCAACCAAGATCACTGCTTATTGCGAAAATAAGTTCACAAGCGGATGCACATGGAGGCTTTATGCATCTATTGATTCCAGCACCGGCTTGATGCCGATCAAGAAGTATGTTCCGCACCATACTTGCAGTCCCATTTTTTCTTAGAAGCATAAGCGGCATATGCATTTGACATCAAATTTGATTGCGGAGGAAATTCAGGATTTTCTCCGGACCTGCTATTCGTTGACACCCAAAACCATACAATCGACTGTTAAACAAAATTACAGTATTAACATCTCTTACCGTTTGTCATGGAATGCTTTAGAGAAGACAAGGAGGGGAGTTTTCAGAGATAGTTCAAGTTCTTTTAGTTTACTAAGTGGGTACTTCAAGCGATTGAAGAGCCACGGTATTACTTCAGACTGCCAGTTGGAGTTATCAGCTGGAAACCGCTTCAAGCGTTGTTTTGTAGCATTCGGTTCGTCCCTTCAGGGTTTTCATTCATGTCTTCCAATGTTGTTTGTTGATGGAACCCACTTATATGGCAAGTATAAGGGTACCTTGCTTACTGTCTTAGCAAAGGGCGACAACAACAGTTAGTTTCATTTAACTATTTAATCTGAATGATTATGATGTTTTGTTTGAAATTTTGTCAACAATTCGCATCCTATAGTAGCACACAACTCTCGTGGAATCCTGATATTTGAGAACGAAACGCATTAGAGGCTGCGAATTAAGTAGTAATTTTATTTGATGACACTTCGCAAGAGAGGATGCGAATTAGTCGGTGTTGATAAGGTTTGATTTTGCTAAAGTAAATTGGTAAGGAAAAATTATAAAGAGAGAAAGTGCTTAAACGTTTTTAGAGAGAGAAAACACAAGTACACATGAGTTTCAAGTAAAAGTGTTCAACCCCTTTATTAGAGTAGTATGGTCATTTATATAGAGGAGCCAAGACTTAGTCTTAAACTGAATCTCTTACAAAAATAGACTAATTTCTATTTAGTCCTTACAACTTATACAAAGTTCCAATTGCCTTCTAAAACTTACATCATTCACATATTAAAGACAAAACTTACGTTAATTACAATTAAGTTCCTGAATTTACATTATTTACAAATTAATCCTTAAGAACCTATTTCCATATCAGAAGCCCCCTAGTTCTCATGTCAATAAATGAATGAGAACTAAAAAGCCTTCAAAACCGTTTATCCTCGAATCACCAATCTGCCACAAATAAAAAAACAATCTATTCGAAGTCATTATCTTCGAATAACCAACTTGTCATGATTAAAAAATAACTATTCGAAGTTGTTAGCTTAAACCATTATCCGAAGCATATATGCAATATAAAAGCTATAAACTCTTAAAAACATATTCGAACCAATGGACGAATAACCTTCGAATAATAACCAAAGAAATCGATGTAATCACTTCGAATAAAAATTGCCTCGATGTAATCATTTCGAAAAAAATTGCCCTTAACATATTATGTAGATAGTCCTTCCTCGAATGTAATAGTCACATGTGTAACAATTATATTCATCTGTGATATAAACCTGACACGTGTCGAACATCCAACCCACCCAACGATTCATATTCTAACCTATCACCAAATGGGTCTGTCCATCTTCACACGTCTTTACTTATTTCAGTATAAATACCATGTATCTCTTATTTCAACTCTCTTTACACAAAACCACTTTAGAGAGAAGTCAGAGCTTTTTTAGTTACCTTCAACTACTCCTCCCCTATTCCCAGAATTCTCACCGCAAAACTCAAATCTTCCGATCAATCTTCATCTTCTCCAATCAACCCATTCCTGTATTATGAGAAAGAAACCGGTAACCAAAAATTCGAAGTTCATTTTACCAAAAACACCAGAATCCTCTGATACTGACAGCAACTTGGTGTTCAGATCTTACGATTATTTTTTCATAACGCAAAGAGCCAAAGAATATCGAAGAGCAGGGCTAATTCGAAGTGGCCCAATTAGAACTAGAACTGAGATATTTTACTACGTTAATTTCGATCCTACCAAAGTTCCAAAGCTTTCTCCTTCTCCCAATATCGAAGAACAAACGTCATCTAGAATCTCTGGCCCTAAAACCCCTCGAACTTCCTCAACTCAAAGTAGAGTTTCTCCTCTGAAACTGAAAGCGAATAACCCTTTCTCAGAAAAATCTTCTTCAACCAAACCAAAAAAGACCTTCATCGCAATGGGAGATGAATCAACAATTATTCGAACTCCATCTTCTTCGAAAACCACCATTAACTATCCTTCTCAGAGAAAAGTGACGGAAGAGGCAGTTCGAACTGCTATCCCTCTTACAGAAGCAAACATTTCAACTTCTCAAGATCCTCAAGAAGGTACTTCCAAAACCAAAGAAGCTGACTCGGAGGCTACAAAATCCGATGTTGAAGCTGAATCTCAAAAAGAAGCTGATGTCTGTTCTATTTCCGAGGAGGAAAGAGCAAAAATTGGGAGGAATCTGAGAAACCTCGAAAGCAAATATATTATCGCCTTGAAAATGGTTCGATATATATATATATTACAAAGAAAGCCAAGCCTCTTCCCTTAAGAAGCAATGGGGAATGAGAGAAAACACCACCCTTCGATTACCAAAGGAAGGAGAAACTCCCCTTGACTCTAAGGATGATGAACTAGTGGTATACCCAGAAATCATCAACTGGGGTCTTCGATTCCCATTAGATCCGATGATCGTATAGTATTTCGAAGTCCTCAGATTGTGCCCTACCTAGGTAACTCCAAATCAATGGTTCACACTCATGTCAGTAATCATGACATCTCGCCTATCCAAAATACCGATCAGCATCAATGACTTCATTTCAGAGAGAAGCTGGAAGGGTTTGTGGTTGGAGAGAGAGTATCACGAAGTCGAACGGTTTATAGTGTTTTTTAAAATTAGACGTGTTTGGGTTGATTTAGGGTGATGAAAAGAAGAAAAAAGTGTATTTAAAGTGAAATATATATATATATATAATTGAGGTAATTTTATCTAATTTTAACTCGAAGTATTAAGTAACACTATCCAAATTCACCAGATAATTACATACTTGAGCGGGTATTTACTCATACTTTTATCTTATAATAATGATTGATATGGTTTTCGAAAATTTTAAAAGTAGTATTTCATATTTATGCAAGCAAGATGGTGGGCTATTTAGACGCTCCCCGGCCTCGGGTGGGCCATCCATCGCTCTACATTTTCCCGCCAGATTTTTCCCGCCAAAAACCCTACCTACGTAAATAACTCCGCTGGTCACTGACCTGAGAAAGTGGTGCTTACTTTACATTTTTTGTGTGAGAGTGGATAATTTTTTTTTCTAGAGAGAGAAAGGAGAAATTTCCCGAGAAGCGTAAAGAAAATGTCGGGATGGGACGAAGGAGCGGTGTACTACAGTGACCAGGCGCAGTTCCCGGAGGCTGCAGCAGAAGCGGCGGCGACTAGTCGTCACACCATTCTCACCAAATTTAAAGAGTTCATCAGAAACTTCGAGACGGAGAAGAACTGTTTCCCTTACCGGGAGGCTCTTCTCAACAACCCTAAGAAACTGCTCGTCCACCTGGAAGATCTACTCTCTTTTGACTCCGATCTCCCCTCTTTGGTTCGATCGTCTCCCGCTGATTACCTCCCACTGGTAAGCCCTTTTTTTCATCGGCACTTTGATGTGAATATGTTAGTTTAAATTTAGGGTTGAAACTAGGGACGATGTGGTTAATCATTAAAACTGATTTTACGTGCATCAATAGATTAGCGAAATGATGTTATTGATGTCTCTTTTGTTGCATTCGGATGCTTGTTGTTGAAGTTTGAGACTGCGGCTGCCGAAGTGTTAGCCAATTTGAAGATGAAGGTGGCTGGAGAAACTGGAGATATGGTGGAGCCTCAGTTGAGGGACGTGCAGATTTTGTTGAGTTCGAATGAAGATCCAGTCTCCATGCGGACACTTGGGGTAAGCTGTGAATCATATGCATTTTATTCAATTTCG
Source organism: Limnanthes douglasii subsp. nivea (assembly GCA_036936605.1). Lineage (NCBI taxonomy): Eukaryota > Viridiplantae > Streptophyta > Magnoliopsida > Brassicales > Limnanthaceae > Limnanthes > Limnanthes douglasii. Next base: position 48,035,472 of record JAUPFV010000004.1, on the reverse strand, counting down.
CTAAAATATCAAACTATAGAAAATGTCTTTTGAGTATTTGTTTTACTTATAAAAATTGATTTATGAGTGTTCTTTCTTGTATGCATGTGTCAACTAAGACATTCACGTTTTTTTGGACTTTCTGGAGTTTTGGTCTTTTACTTTCCTAGGTTATGATTTTCTTAACTTTTTTCTGGATTGATGAGCAGGCTCAGTATATCTCAAAGCTAATTAAGATATCTGGGATTAGCATAGCTGCTTCAAGATTAAAGGCAAAGGCAATTTATGTGTCTTTAGTTTGTAAGAATTGTAAAAATACCAAGGAGGTACCATGTCGTCCAGGTCTTGGTGGTGCTATCGTTCCTCGATCATGTGATCATATTCCCCAGGTTTAACTTACTGTGATCTTTATAAAAATTCTTTGTGATTTTGTCTATAAGTAGAGTCAATTTAAATGGACTGATCTTGTGCAGCCTGGAGAAGAGGCCTGCCCTCTTGATCCCTGGATCGTTGTTCCTGATAGGAGCCAGTATGTGGATCAGCAAACTCTGAAACTACAGGAGAATCCTGAGGTACTAACTTTCTTTGCTGCAAATTAAGTGCACATTTCAGCTATATTGCATAATATATAATTTGGGATTAACATTGGTTTGTAAAGGATGTTCCTACTGGGGAGCTTCCAAGAAATATGCTTCTATCTGTGGATCGTCATCTTGCCCAAATGATTGTACCCGGCACAAGACTGACAATTATGGGCATTTACAGTATTTTCCAAGCTGGAAATGCTTCCAAGTAAAGATTTTTGCTTCTCAAGATGAATGACTCACCCTGATAAATAAAGCTTCACTGCCTGATTTTTGTATCTGATTATCTTCTGCAGTCACAAAGGAGCAGTTGCAATTCGACAGCCTTATATCAGGGTAGTGGGAATGGAGAATACAACGGAGGCCAGTGGTCGTGGTCCAGCTACTTTTATGCCCGAAGAAGTTAGTAATGAACTCATTAGTAATCCTATTTAATTGATTCTTACCCATTTAGAAGCTGACACATTGTAGCATCTGCTTTTATATGTGCATTTCGTTATGTGGCCATCTATTTGATGTTATTCATTTGTTGCTACTCAGTTTCCAGACCAAGGCCTTGCTTAAATTTGGTTTGCTGTTTCTGTAGATTTTACATGTTTCATTCCGTATCTCTGTTTACTATTTTCTTTTCCATAGTTTATTTCCATTGCTGAAGCAGTTTCTTTAGTATTGTATTTTGCTTTGCACTGCTATTTTGATAGTAACAAGCAATTGTTTTAAACGTATATTTTCATTATTGATTGTTCTCTTTATTGGTAACTTCTATAGGTAGAAGATTTCAAAAAGTTTTCAAACTCTCAAGATGTATACAAAACTATATGCTCCAAGATTGCACCTTCTATATTTGGTCATGATGATCTGAAGAGGGCTGTGGCTTGTCTTCTATTTGGAGGATCAAGGAAGGTATATGTAATGCTATTATGGTCCCAGCTTTCAATCCATTTTTGTATCCGGCTTACTTGTTTGTAACCTGTATCTATGTGATTGCAGAGCTTGCCAGATGGAGTGAAGTTAAGAGGTGATATTAATGTGCTGTTGCTGGGGGACCCATCTACTGCTAAATCACAGGTTTGTACTGGTAGCTCAATTGCATCTTGGTTTGTGTGTGAGGTTGGTCTTTTATTATTTGTGCTAGGTACCAAACTTATAATTGTTCTTTCTTTTGTGAAGTTTCTCAAGTTTGTTGAGAAGACAGCTCCTATAGCTGTGTACACTTCTGGAAAAGGCTCGTCCGCCGCTGGGCTAACAGCCTCAGTCATACAAGATAACAGCACTGTATGGTCATTTTACTTTTATTGATTGCTTTCCTGTGTTACTTTTTCTCTAAACCTTACTTTTATATTATTATAGTAGTATCTGATAGTACACATGTTCAGTCTGAAAGTATCTCATTTAATCTTCTATATTTCTTATTATTTCAGCGTGAGTTCTATCTTGAAGGTGGAGCAATGGTTTTGGCCGATGGAGGGGTTGTATGCATTGATGAGTTTGACAAGATGAGGCCAGAAGATAGGTACCACGAAGCAAGATTAGTTTGTGAAAACCAGTAGTGTTTATATTTCCCCTGCAGTTTGTTATTGATACAAAACTTCTAACAGAATGTTTATCGGCCAGGGTTGCTATTCATGAAGCCATGGAGCAGCAAACAATATCCATTGCCAAAGCAGGAATAACAACTGTTCTTAATTCTAGGACCTCAGTACTCGCTGCTGCCAACCCTCCTTCAGGACGATATGATGATCTCAAGGTCTTTTTACACGCGATGGTTTGATTTTGCTTATCATTTAAGTTGTACCGGCAATAGCGTAACAATATATATTGTTCAAATTTCAGACTGCACAGGATAACATTGATTTGCAGACAACAATTCTTTCTAGATTTGACTTAATCTTCATTGTTAAGGATATCAGAAAATTTGACCAAGATAAGGTGAGCTAGACGTCCCTTTGCTATTAAACTTCAATCAAGATCGCTATTTCTTGTCGGAGCATATTATTTTCCATTGATTCCAATTGCATACTGAGAATATTTAATTTCTTTATCGAGACAAAAGATAAACATTTATATTATTTGGAGGTTCAATCTCTAAAAACTTGATTTTCAATATACTTCGACAGGAAATAGCCAGCCATGTTATCAGGGTTCATGCATCTGCTGACTCAGTCTTAGGTGATAGGAGAACAGTTACTAAAGAAGATAATTGGTTGAAAAGGTATGTATGCATAGAGAGCGGTAGAAAGGCGCTCTTCATATGTTCTCAACACTACCTTGTCAATTTTAATTTGGTTCTCAAGTTCCTATGCTGCAATTTTGTTAGGTATATACAGTACTGTCGTGCTGAGTGCCACCCTCGACTTACAGAATCTGCAGCTACGAAACTGCAGCAGTTGTATATCAAAATCAGAGAGGTACTCCCACCTATATTTAACTAATGAGATTGAACTATCACCTAAAAAGATGGGAAGATATATGGTAACATGTGTATATGATGGAAATAGGTACTTATTGTGAGATAGTATGCTAACTTGTAGTCAATCAATTGATACCAATTGTCTTATTCTAATAGAACATGAAGAGACGGGCACATGAGACAGGAGAGTCTGCTCCGATACCCATCACAGTAAGGCAGCTGGAAGCTATAATCAGATTGAGTGAGTCGCTTGCAAAAATGAGATTGTAAGTAATGGTGCTAAATTTTAGAATATATGTAATGATTACATGAATGAGTTTATAATTTAGTGCTTGTAAAAAGATGCCAGAATCCCAAAGCCCCATTTATCCATATAAAATCATGTTAACTCTTTTAGGAGCGAAGTAAATAATAAATAAAGAGATTTTTGCAAACTGTAGATTGAGATCGTTAAGAGTCTCCCATAACTAACAATAGTATTTTTTTTGCAGAAAGTATAGGATCTCCTATAACTAACTGTATCGAGTAAAAGCTTATTATCTATAAAGTTTAGCAGAACCTAGTGTAAAAACATTTCACTGGTACCACATGAAAGATCATTTATTTATTGTTAGGTCCAGGGATTAGTTATTTGTTTCTTATAATGTTAACCCTTTCCCCCTAGACAGCATTGGAAAATAGCGTGGTAGCTAGATTGTGCTGACCCTTTTGAATGTAGAAGTGTGTATACTCTTCCTAAGTAAACAACTGAATGCAATATCTATATATAATATATATATATATATTTGGATGAAAGCTAACTGAAGATATTATTTGTTTCTTGTACTTTTAACCGTTTCCCTCTAGACAGCATTGGAAAATAGTGTAGTAGCCAGATTGTGCAGCCCCGTTTGAATGTAGAAATGTGTATACTCTTCCTAAGAGAACAACTGATGCAATTATGTCCGAATCTATCTACATATAATATATATTTGGATGAAAGCTAAAGTATGATTGACTCCTCAACCTTGAAACCTAGTATGTGATGTCTCAAATGGAGCTGTTGATCCGATTCCCATCCTGAAATATCTTCAGTAGATTTGCATTTCATGATTCCTATAATGATACTGCTTTCCTTTTTTTCAGTTGATTAGCCTGTATATTGATTTCTCTTTCTAACTGATTGATCAATCTTAGGTCCTGTACTGCTAATGAGTATGATGTGGATGAAGCATTCAAACTTTTTGATGCCTCCACAATGGATGCAGCACGGTCAGGAATAAATCAACAAATAAATATTACCGCTGAAATGGCAAATGAAATCAAGGTTTGTGAAAGGAACAGGGCAGTACTCTCTATTGCTTTTAAAATAAAATTGATCTTTGGCTCCTAATTCTTGTGATATGTTCTAATAACACAGCAAGCAGAAGCACAGATAAAGAGACGAATGGGAATTGGGGCGCGATTATCCGAGAGAAGGCTGATTGAGGACCTCACTAGGATGGGGATGAATGATTCAGTGGTAAATCTTAAATTTAAAGATCAGTTTGCATTAATAAGCGAAGTAATTAATATCAGTGTGCATATCATTATAAAGTGAAGGAACAAATATAAGGGAATTTTGTTGTTATATTGGCAGAATGAACAGGTCCTTTATAAGGTAATGTTTCATCTTATTAATCAGTTTTAAATAACCTACATTGCAGGTGAGAAGAGCTCTCTTAATTATGCATCAGAGAGGAGAAGTTGAATACCAAAGGGAAAGACGTTCAATTGTCCGTAAAGCCTAATTGGCTGTTTGTCAGCTGTAAGGAGTTCAGGCCAAGCTTACTGATCATGATCATTCTACTTATCATCGACTAGACCATGTATTTTTCTAGTAACTCAGATGACAGATGTTTCAAAGAGACAGAAAGACTTACCATCGTATGTTGTCTTGTAATCCATCGTTAATTATTCATACTGATGAATGAAAATGAGAACAAGCTTGATTTCAAACCAAAGTCGACATTCTGTTTTCTCACCATTAAGTTTTTAATTGTCTGATACTTTTCAAGTGTCACATATCGTTCTAATGTATTCAAAATGTGGTATGAATTTGTCAATGGTTAGTAATCAAAAGAAACATACTATGATCATGTTTTAGATTGCATCTAAATATTATTAAATGTTTTGACTGTCCGATCTATAGTTTAATTAAGTGTCCGATCTATAGTTTGTAGCATGCGTGTTAGATTTAGTGTTATTTGGGCTGGATATATGATGGACCTCAGGTTTGTGGGCTGACGAGTTGTGTCGATATTTGATGTTACTTTTGTTTTCCATATAGGCGTTGTAGTTGTGATTGAGTTAGATTTATGTACTGTTTGATTTTTTCCATTCAAGTTCCGTATTTTGTTTTTGGGTTTTCTATAAAATAATGGTTGTTTTGTCCTAAACATTTAGGATATTATATTGGGTATGATTATATAGCCAATTTCGGTTTAAGTATATCCAAAATTATTTTTGACTTTTTTTTTATCAAACTATCCTCGACGTTTCAATTAATCTCGTAATTGCCATTAAGTAAAAAAATAACTACCAAGTGTATTCTAAGTATACACAGTTCACCAAATAACCTATTTCGCCTATCTATACCCAAACAAACACTCTTCTTTAGTCAATTTATCATCCAAATAGTCTAGTTTTCTGAAAATCTTAAAAATCAACTTCAAACTTCAAAATACAATCAAGAATATTCAACCTCATTTCAAAAGAAAAACACAAAATCGATCATGAGTCACTCAGAACTAGGGATTAGCGTGGAAGAGTTGATGTCGCCGAAGAAAAAAGATGATGAATTGTCGTCGGAAGGAGCTTCAGTCGCCGAAGAAGGTGAGGTTTTGTCCGGTTTCACCACGCACCACCTGTTCCATGGCCACAGAACCGATGGTGCTGGGGCCTCAGTCCGCTCGGTACTGAGGCCACAACACCACCGGTTCAAGGCCTTAGAACCGGTGGTTCGCGCAAATTTTCTAAAAAAAAAGATTTTACCCCCCTTTTTAATTATACTTGATTGCTTATTGTGTTTTGTTGTTGTATAACAAGGGACGGATGTCGCCCATGAGACTAAAGAATCTTTCGCTACTCACTATAGTCATTTATTCTTCACCACCGAGTTCTATACACAAGAAGCGTTGATTAAGTGGGTGACGAAGACAAGAAAACACCATAGTTTGGTTATCAACATAAGTCACGCGATAAAGTAAATAGTAAAAAAAATCCTAGGATGTTTTTCTAGTGTGAGAGGTCGGGAACGTATACTCGAAGAGTAACTGAGAAAGACCGTAAACGGAAGTCTACAGGAACCAAAAAGATTGGCTGCCCATTTGAGCTTCTCGGGTTAATGGTGGAACCAGATCAATGGAAGTTAGAAGTGAAATGTGGTATTCATAACCACGAGAGTTCAAAACAGTTAGACGGTCATTCTTTTGCTGACCGTTTGAACGACGAAGAGATGGAATATGTTGAACGAGCGACCTACATTGGAACTAACCCCACAGATATGCTGAATGGTGTTAAGAAGCTAAACGAAGATAATGTTTCTTCTATGTGCACCATCTACAATGCACGACATAAAATGAGGGTTTTGAAGTATGCGGGTAGGTCACAACTCCACTTCTTGTTGGGAGATCTTAAGTCACATAATTATTATGAATGACATAAATCTGGTGAAGATGATGGACAAGTCATAACACATATATTTTTTGCCCATCCAGTCAGTGTTGACCTTTTGCGGACATTTCCAACAGTGTTGATCATAGATAGTACGTATAAAGTCATACGATATGGTATGCCATTGTTTGAGATAATGGGTGTGACGTGTACCAGTTTGACGTACTGTGCGGCATTTGCTTTCATGTCCGATGAGAAGTTAAACAACTTCAAATGGGTGTTAGAGTGTTGGAAGTCGTTGATTTCCGTTCACGGAATTGAAGAACCTCGTGTCATTCTGACCGACAGAGATTTAGCGCTGATGAACGCCATAGAAGTGGTATTCCCCGAGACAACGCATATGTTATGCCGCTGGCACATAGCCCAAAATGTTCAGGGGCAAACAAGAAAATATTTCCCCGAGAAAAGTGATCATCTGAAGTTTGTTTCTGCTTGGAAGAAAATTGCGTATGCAACATCAGAGATTGAATTCGATCACGCCCAACGAGACATGCTATTGGAGTACAAAGACTATCCTCTTACAATCGAATACACTGAAAAATAGTGGCTTGATAAATACACGGACAAATTCGTTGCTTGGAAGACGTACAATAACTTGCATTTGGGACATTGCACGACTAACCGCGTCGAGAGTGCTCATTCTAACCTAAAGCGTTACCTACGTACAAGTAAATTGAACTTTGAGTTATTTTGGGGGAGGGTTCATTCACTAGTCGAAATCCAACATGCTGCCATTAGGTCGTCATTTGAGAAGAGTTGTTACATAGCACTGCATAAGTTCACCGACAAACTATTTGACAAAATTCGAGGCAAGGTTTCCCACATAGCGCTAGAACTATTTTTTGACGAAGTAGAGAAGGCCGCAGATAGCAAGATGATCGCTATCGAAGATGGGTCGGATGTTAAACACAATGACGTCTGTATACGCGCGATGAAATCTACCCATGGCATACCTTGCTACCACCAGGTCCGCAAGTGGCGTTACAACGAAAAAGTTACATCGTTAGAAGCATTTCAGAGCCACTGGACAAGGTTAGAAATAATGCCTCGTTCATACGGTACGACCATATAGATTCTCAAAGATGATCTGGAAAAGCTAGTAATCGATGTTATGGAGACAAAAGATGAAACCTGTATAAAACACATTTACAAGAAATAGTTTGAAATTGTTTATCCCGAAACATCCTCATTGCTAGAGCCATCAGAGAAGTAGAAACACCGAGGCCATCCACAAGTTAAACGAAACATTATTATCGATACATCATCCACCAAACGGGACAAATATCAATGAGAGCATGTGGATGATGCTGATAAGGCTAGTCTTAACTCTGTGATGAACTCTTTAAAAGTAGCAAAAGTTAAAAAGGGTAAAGCAGTTGCTAGTGCAAATACGACTCGGGCAGATGTGCCTAAAGTACCTCGTACTCGTAGTTCTATCATTTCCTCGCTTGCTAGCAACATCGTACAATCATCAATTGGCGGATTCAAAGAACTTATATACGACCCGAAAGGTTTTTTGCGTTTGTTTCCGACTCACTTCAATCCTTTTTATATCGGGCATAAATGATGTTAAGGCAGATGGTCACTGTGGATATAGAGCAGTTTCGTTTGGGTTGTACGGTCATGAAGAAGGTTGGCAAGGTGTTCGGAAGGAAATCTACGATGAACTAATGGACAACTATGACACATACAACAAGATATATAACGGTAAAGAGGAGTACCTGAAGGTTGCATAAAGTATAAACTACTACGACACACCAGCATCCCCCAAATATTGGATGACAATGCCGGAAATGGGCATTGCGATTACAACCATGTTCGAATGCATTGTTCATTTTGTATCACTCGTGGGGTCTCACAACTGTAGTCAAACATTTTTACTCTACGCGGTAAACCACCCATTATGGCCCAAAGACGTGAAATCAGGTTTGGATTCGTTGATACTAATCACTTCGTCAATGTAAGTCATTCAATTTATGGTTTTGTTATTAATTAAAATTGTATTACTCAATGTTTAGTTCTAAGTCTAGTCTTATTTAACAGCTATCAATCAAGCCCCTATGCCCTTGCGCACGCATACATCCTACGTGGAAAAAGTTGAAGAGTGAATAGGCTACATATTAGGAGCTACCAATAGTTGATCGCTGCAAAACATACACGGAGCTTGAAGGGAGAAAGCCAGTTTGTTTATTCCCATAAGTAACTAATCTTGACGAATTTGTTTAGTCGGTTTATGTCTTTTGGTTGGTTTTATGTTGTTTAGAACTTTGTTGACTTTTTCATAACGTTTTGTACTTCAATTGTTTGTGGTTTGAGTTTTGGTACTTTTTTTAATATTGACGGTAATTCATGATATTTTCCAACTTATAACAATAAGAAACTTATCATTCCATAACTTAAAATTAAACATTACAAATAAGTAAAATAACCTGAAAAAACAAGAGTACATAACTTAAAATTAAACATTAAACATTAAAAATAAGCAACAATAACATCGCAAAACAGGGGTACATAACTTAAAATTAAACATTACAAATAAGCAACAATAACATCGCAAAACAAGGATACATAACTTGAGATTAAACAGATTATTAGTCAAAATCGTAGCCTCCATTGTCGCTGAGGATACGTACTGTTTCCTCATTCATGGAAATTTGAGAATGAACATATTCTGCCATTTCTAAAGATAAATAGTCCGTGATCATTAAACCAAACAAGTCAAATTCTTCAATCCTAACTTCTGGGGGCTCGTTGAACACCAAGAATATTGGTCCACTAGTTATACACCTGTACCTAGTGGCTACCTCCTCACGAGTACGAGATTGAGGCATTTGTGTAGACGTAGACATCTCACCGTACATAAAATACATCATACACAAAACATCATCGAAAAACTCATCGGTATCATCGTCCGGCCTTTTAAACTTCACGTGTTTTGCAGCCTTGAGTAGATGAGAATCGTCAAACACACTCCACCCCATAAAGAAAAAATTGAGTTATGATTGAAGAAGAGATTTGTGTGTTTGGTGTGTCAAACGTAGACCTCCTTATATAGAAAAGTAAAATATTAGTTTGGCGGGAATTAGAGAGCGCGAAAAAAATAAACAGGAAAAACAAAGCGGGAAAATTTCAAGAAAATATTGTGCACCACAGGTACACCCTACTGTGTACCTATAGTGCCAAGTAGGGTGTACCGATGGTGCCAAGTCTACAACACCATTGGTACACCACCCTGTGTACCTATGGTGCATCATGAATGCACCAAAGGTACACAGTGTGAGGCACCATCGGTGCGCCTCACTGCGTACTAATGGTTCCATGCACCGGTCGATACATGACATGTCGGCCAGTGCATTGTACCATTGGTACGCAGTAGTGTGCACCATAGGTACTCATGACTGCGTACCAATGGTGCACCATGACTTGTAATTTTTGTTTTTGGTTTTGACTCATTTCTCTTGTTTTAGGTTTTTAGTGAGTCGTTAGAACGTTTGCTGTTAATTTTTTTTACGAAGCTTTTGTCCCGGTTTTAACGTTGGTTGTTTAAAATTGAACGAGTTAAATTTGCAAGAGGATTAAAGGAGTATTATTAAGTGTTAAGTTCGTACGAGTTAAAATTGATTGTCGAATAGGTACTTATAAATTGTTATTCGAATTTGTGAATTTATAGTTTAATGGAGTTACTTAAGAAGAAGATGAAAATAAAATACTAACATTCATAAACAAAGAAAATACTATCAGCCATAGTACAAAGAAAGTTCAAAAAATCCTCGAAATGGATAACAAACATAAACGTGAATGAAAAGATAGATCATAACATAGCTAAAATAAGTCCAACAATAAGGACAAATAACCAAAGAGGGAAGAACTGCAAGACTTGATCTCTCTACTAAAGCGCACCCTCTTCTCCTCGACGTAGAGGCAATGTAACAATCGGCCGAACAACCTCTAGCAATCTGTCGTCTGTGGTGCGTGGTGGTTGACTAATAGTATGCCAACCATACTCAACCATGTACCTCCAGTAGGTGTTCGTCGCCGATTGTCTATGAGTGGCGATGGTAACGGTCAACCGATCCTCTGAAAGTAAGTGCTGACGCCAATCCAGCCATGCGCTCTCTTGTTACCCGGTATGAGTACAAGTGGGAGTTTGGGTTCATACTGAACCCGTCCAAACTGGTGCATAACCCGATCAGGCATGTAACCATCGACCGTGCTCATCATCCGCAAATGATAAACGATGGTGCGGATCTCCTGCACGGGGAACTGGACTCTGATATCCTCGTATGGCTCGAAAATGACATGTTCCAAATATAGTAAAACACTTAGAATGTTAAAAAAAATATAACTTAGTATGAATATGTTACTTACTACTAAATTTAAACACTTACATCTTTCTCCTTCTGATCATAAATGAGAGTACGCACAACCGATTTGGGGCTGATGTTTTGTGCAAAAATCCGCTTTGGTAGCCACTTCACAATCCTAGGCCGCCTCGCTACGTAGTCCGCGTTCTCGGAGGCTCTAAACGCGGGGAAATGGTCATAAATCCAACAATCTAGCATGGCTGAAAATTCGTACAAGTTATGCTTCGATGCTTTCGAAGCATCACCCAAACCAAAGAACAGGAATACCAATGCAATCGTACCCCACACTATGTCCCACAAACCAGAATCCATATTCTCCAACCCGTACAAATAGTCAACATTGACGCTTTTCTGACTAGTATCCGCAAAAATAGTGCAACCAAATAAGAACATCAGATATGCTCATGATACATGACGGATAGTGTCTGCATCAGTCTGCAATGTAGCGACCCCTGGTGAAAATCTCCCGCAATCACTTTATCTTGAAGCCAACGCCTCTAGTGGAGTGTATCTCAGCACATACCTCATCCACTGTCAACCCTAACATACTAGCGTAGTAGCCGTATACCTCATCACGCGTAGCCGTGACTACATCTAAAGTCTGGCCAACTACAAGGATACCTGTAATGCAGCTGACATCATCTAGAGTGATCGTCATTTCCCCGAACGAGAAATGGAACATGTTGGTCTCCTGATGTCAACGCTCAACAAATACCTCATCAAGTACTGAATGCGTGAAGTACTGAGGTAAATGAGCTATGAGAGGACCGAAAGGAGTCTGCGCCAAGTACCGCTGCACCTCTGGCTGAGCACTGAGGTCCCACATACGAAACACATTATAATGTGCCTGTATTCCTAAGGAAGTACGACCCTGTAAATAAAAAACTAAGTCAAACATAAATAAAAGTAAAACATAGGATACCGTTTAATAATGTGATATGCCTCATGTTTCTTGTAGTCAGAAAATAGAGGTATCTTGTTGCATTTCAGAATTGCAAACGTCTTCCGCTGCTCCTCGGTGTGTATCGTATCGATATGCTCCTCATCTATCATATCATGCTCAAGGTCCCCAGTAGCATCCGACCTCTCACTAACAGGTGGTGGATATGGAGTAGTATGCGCAGGGGGTGGAGCACTGGTAGCGGGAGGTGGTGATCGGTGTATATGTGACGTCTCGCATCGTGAGGAGCCCCCCTCTACTGTCATCCACTGTTTTCTCAACAACCTTCTCTTTCCTCTTGTCGTGGTTGATTCAGTGCAAAGACCGATCTGATCTAATCCTCTCCTCCTCCTCCTCCTCCCTAAGACATCTAGTCTCAGGGTCCTCCGATGAATCTCGTATGCGCTTAGCATCGCGGACCCTCTCATCCTCGACGACCCGTACCGTCTTCAAATTCTTGCCAGGATGTGTCACCCATGATCCCGGGGGATACGCCTTAAACCGAAGAAGGGGTCGCGGCTCGACAACATCAGACTTGAAATAATAACAAAAAATAAACAAAGTTAATAACATACTATATAATCCGTGAACTTAAAAAAAACTACAAATCGAACTTCCAATTGAAATACATATAACTTTCATATTGTTTTCCTTAAAAATTTGATTTTTTAAAATCGTTTTCTTTCAAAAACTTCAATTTTTTTTTATTTCAGCTGTACCGAGTGGTACAGGGGGCTATACCGAGTGGTACAGGGGGCTATACCGAGTGTTTTTTATTCCAGTCTTTTTGTTTTTAAAGGTTCAATTTCAGTTTTTAGTTTTGTTGATTTTTGGTATATTTTTTTTAGTTTTAGAAATTCGTTACTTTTAGTGTTATAAGGAGTTTAGTATGAAATATTACTGTTTTTGTGGTTTATTTTTGGTTCGAGGTTGTTGTTTTGTGCTGAATTGGTGGACTTACAGGGTTTATGTCAAAGAACAAGAGTTTGGGTTAACTTATGTTCTAAGACGCTCACAGTGCCATGTACCTAGCTCGCAACGTAAATGCATTACACTACTAGCGTTGGACTCTAACAACGACATTTTACGCTACCAGTGCAGTGTACACTAGCAACGACTAACAAAACGTTAGTTGCTGCCAGCGCAAACGACATTGTATGAGCCACTGTAGGGGGTCATTTGGTAGGCCCACAACCCCTCCTGAAGATAATTTGGCCATTTTCCCACAACCCCTTCTAAGTTCTTTCTTAAGACATTGAGGATAATTATGTTTGTAACCTCCACTTTCCCATTGGCATGAGGGTGGAATATAGCTAAAAAAAATGAGGAATGCCTATGGAAGAGCAGAAGGTTGGCATATCTTTGTTCTCAAATTGAGGATCGTTATCAGAAGTGAATACTCCCAGGACTTCAAATTTATAACATAAGTTGGATAACATAAATTTGATAGCATTCTTTTCTCTAGTTCCAGAAAAAGGTTCGCTTACCACCCATTTTGAAAAATAGTTTATGGCCACTATGATGGTTATACGTCCTCTGGAAGCCATAAGAGATGGCCCAATGAAATCCAATCCCCATCTATCAAAATGCACTGCTTCAGAAATCAGATTAAATGGTAACGTTAGCACATGTATGGTGTTGGGAAAATGTTGGAAGGTGCCACACCTTGTGACTAATTAATTGACATCAACCATGATGGAAGGCCAATAATACCCAGCCAATTAACCTCCTTGTTAGCGTCTTAAACCCATAATGAGCCGACCCCTTCCCATCATGCAGTTCATACAGTACCATCTGAGGCTCATTCGTTTTGAGGCATCACAACAATGGTCGACTTAACGATTTTTTTTGTAGAGAACGCATCTGAAGATTGCAAAACCATGTGCTTTAAATATCAACTTCTTAGCCAACATTTTATCAACCAACAAAGTCCTAATAATCAGAAATTCCTAAGATCATACCTCCAATCTTTCTCAAGACTGGTAGAAATATGCAACGTTTCCTCAGTGTCTAGTTTCCTTTTGGAGGCTGCTGTTATAGAAATATATTCTTTTTTTGAGTATCCACGGATACCCTTTGATGTATGATATTGTTTCCAGATAATCAACAATAAAAGTTTTAGGTCGATGAACATGCTCGTACTGCATGCTTTCGAACAAAGTTATTAGTTCTTTCAAAGTCTCTAGATGCCTCACTAGATTGTTTTTCCTCGCCTTATCCTGCCTTGATGCATGGTTGATTAGGAGTTGTGAATCACTTATCAAACAAACTCTTTAGGCCTTATAAATCTGTGCAAATCAAAATCCTGCCAAGGTTGCTTCGTACTTTGCTTTGTTATTAGATGCCTTAAAGTCAAAACGTATTTCTTGATACATTACTTCACCAGTCAGAGCTGCTAATTGAACCCCAACACCGTAACCCGAGCTACATGAACCCTTATTAATTAGGACAACCCATTCATCCTTAAATTCACTAAAGCATGGCTCCGGTTTTCGTCGTTTGGAGTGAAATATGACTAAAAATTTGTTTAAGCTTGCTCTTTGATTGTTGTCCGAGGTTTAGAATTAATGTCATAGTCTCCCAGTTCCACTGACCATTTAGTCATCTGACCTGATAAATTAGGTTTTTGAAATATAGTTTTAGTGGAAATGAGGTTCGAACCACAATCAAATATGCTTAGAAACACAACATCATTTTTCTAGTTGCCACGACTAAAGCTAGGACTAGTTTGTCCAATTTCAAGTATGTTTTTTTTCTACATCCAACAAACTCTTTCTTATATAATATACCGGATGAGGGTAATTTCCAACCTCTAATCAACACCGTGCTCACTCTATAGTCCAAAACCGCGATGTAGACAAATAGCTTTTATCGCATGGCTGACTTACTTGAAAGTTCTAGAGAGGATATCTGTTTTTTTATCTTGAAAAAAAATTTGTGGCACTCTAGAGTCTAGTTAAAACGATTCTATTTTCTTAAAACTTGGAAGAATGAAGCATATATTTCCGATGACCTTGATATAATTTTTTTTAGAGTAGCTAACCTTCAAGTTAAAATTTGTACCTTCTTGATGGACGTCATAGGTACCATATTCGTTAAATTATTTAATTGTACCAGGTGAGATTCAATTCATTTTTCACTTATTATGTAGCCCAAGAATTTTCCTGAACGCACCCCGAAGGCACACTTTTATGGATTTAATTTTAGATTTATGCTTTTAAGTTATGCAACGTTTTAATATAAATTGGAAAAACGTCCATTGTCCTTAGTGTTTTTTACCAACATATCATTGATATAAACTTCAATATTTTGTCCAATTTGGCTAGCAAAAGCTTTGTTAATTAATTTTTGATAAGTCACTCGAGTATTCTTCAACCCAAAATACATTACCTTATAAAACTTTACACTTATGCCAGTTATGAATATAGTGCTATCTTGGTCATCAAATCCATCCCTATCTGATGATAACTGAAAAATACATCCATAAAAGATAAGAGTTTGTTACCCGAAGTTGAAAATACCAGTTGATCAATTTTTGGAATGAGAGATGGATCATTCAGACACACTCTATTCAAATCGGTGAAATCAATACATATTCTCCCTCATAATCACTTCATATGTTTCGACATAACACTATCATTTTCTAAATTATTCGGCCTACATTAGGCTGTACAACGAGTTTGTGATAAAGAACATTCATAGATACTCCCGTTACGTCTTCGGGACACCAAGCGAACATATGTGAATTCCTTGATAAAAAATATATCAATTGTTCTTTTACAACTAATGATAGCAGTATACAAATTTTCAAACTTCTACCTTTAAATGAGGTGTAAATTTTAACATTTTCATCACGTATTATTGAAATGGGGTTTCCTTTGCATCATCTACAACATTTGATTTCGAAGTGGACCCATGTAATTGATATTCTTATTTTGCTCAAAAATTATTGATTTATTTTGGAGTTAGTGCAGTAGTATAACACTTTATTGCCACCTTCTGGTTGCTCCAGAAAACTCCTTGATTTCCAATAACGTACTTCAACAAGTGATTAAAGGTAGAGGCAATAACATGCATTGTTGATGACCAAGAGCTACCAAAAATTACATTATACGATGTTGGACCCTCCACCACTATAAATAACACTTTTACAACTTTCTTGAAAGGCCCTCGACCCAATAACATCTCTCATTCAAACTCTCCGTGACATTTGTAGTGATCCTAGTAAATCTCACTGTTGTTATTTCAGATTGGAGAATCACAAGAGGATCTTCTGTTTGTTTATATGTGGACATAAATATGATGTTAGCTGAACTGCCCGTATTGATTTAAATCATTTGGATCTTGCTTCCTTCAATAGCTAAGCCAGTCACTACAACATCTTTGTGAGGTCCAACTACCTTCCTTAAATCATCATCGAAAATTATAAAAAATAACGAATTCATCTAAAGATGGGTCGACATCATTCTTTCCAACTGTGTATCTAAACTCACAATATGCATTTTTCGAGAAAGGTTGGTAGTTTCTGACACGCTATTCCCACAAAATATAGTCAATGATTCAAAAAACTTGCACAAATTCTTGACCTTCCACTCAGCTTTGGCCCATCAACCATCATAACAATCCTTCCGGTGGAGTCTGAATCTTAATACTATAGAGACATATCAAATTCCTCGATAAGAAATTTTATAACCATCATATTTTCATGCTTCAGAGCGACTTCAATAATTTCTTTTGTGCCATTGCTCGATTACCTTCTTGTGCCAGGTGTCGGGCCCTTGCATGTTTCTTTATGAAAATAAATAATTTACCATAATTAATTTAAGCTTAAATTTCTTCCCTTAGGATGATACAATCCCTCATATCTTGACCAATATCATCGTAACATTTTCAAAATCGGTTGTTCTTTTCCTCCATATGCCTCTGAATAAAGAGAAGCTTTCTAAATTACGATTTTTTTTAGAGTTTTATCAAGAAAGTAGCAATATTTTATATTAGCTATGCAAAATTATATGGTTGGACCCACTGGTTTGCTCTAGGTCTTTGTAACTAAGTGTGAATTGGATGATTTACCCTTGTTCTCGAAGGTATTTGGCTCAGACCTCTTGGTAAAAAAAGAATATAAGTTTAAGGTTGGATATGGTAAATCTGCTCTCGCTGGTAAACCAGAGCGGATGACTATTAAACATGCCTTTGTTGGGGCACGAGAGAAATTCTTAATTTATTAGACTCATCTACTTTAATCTTCTCTTCAACGCAAGCCAGCAAAACACCAAAGTTCAAAAGCTTTTTTCTATTAACTTCAGTAGTAAACTCTCAAAGGAGAAGTCCATATCCAAAATCAGCACAAAGACTTTCTCCTAACAATGCTATAAAGTGATTTATGTCAGAACTAAACGCTTAGTATAATAGCTCTGGATTTCTCTAACTATCTGTATTGAATAATCGTATCATTGTTTCCCCGAAACTCTTTACTCCCCATAAATTGTCACCTGAAATCAATCTAGAATATGTCAAATATTCTGATAGAACCCTATAAACGTTGGTTGTACCATTTGAACGCACCATCATTAAAATTTTGAGAGAAAGTATGAAACACCAACTTGTCATCGTCATTGTAATTTATCATAATTTTTTTAAATTACTCAATGTGATTATCCAGAACTTCGTTTCCATCAAACTTTTCTATTTTCGATATGTCGAATTGTTTTGGTAGGTGGGGGGAAATTTTTTTATGCTGACAGGAAAGATTGCCTCTAGTTTATGCTTATGACTATATTAGTGGCTTCCATGAGCTTCATTAATAAACTTTATAAAGACACTATTCGGAAGGATTCACAAATGGCTATTAACGCGGTAACCACAAATATAGTTACCCGAAACCCCTTGTTGAAATCGTTGCTTGTCCATAAACCTTGCATGCAATTGAACATGAATTCTAGTTTGTGTTTGCGTAACCCTTCCTTCGGTCACCAGCCCACCATTGACTTGCAACAACACTTCAACTACAGCTTGAATTATGCTTTCAATTTGACATTTGGCAGCAATTGCACCCTCATATTTTAATTTCCATTTGCTTTCAATAACAATTTTTGTATATAACTCAGATTCCACATTCTTCTTAGCCTCAACATCGACATCCAACAAAGTTTTTATTTTCAAACCATCGTTAAAGGACCCAACAAAATTTCTAAGTAAAGTTTGAAGATTTAGAGTGGTAATATAGCCACTGCATTGATAAATAAGAGCATGAGAATTTACAATAGTATGCACAATGAAAATATTTTATTTTAAAAATATAAAAAATAGAATAGTAAAAATAAATTAAATCTAAAACCAAGTTCATTTTATTATTCTCTCAAGACAGAGTAGACAAGTGGATATGTAATTATATGGGTGCGACAACAAGGAGATTAAGTAAAAAAGAACCTGGTCGAAGAAAAAGCTGGAAATTCTGGCATCATCAAGATGAATAACAAAAGAAAAATTAGTACCAATAAGATTTTATGAAGGAACCTTATTGATAATATCTATGAGATCATCATCACAAAAAACCAAAACAATCATCAACATTAGAAAACTCACCACAAACGCCTGCATCATCAGTTAACACTACTGAGTCAACAATAACAATTATTATTTTAAAAGGGGTTCAATAATCTTGGTAGAAATATTCATAAATAAAGTAGATAATGGTGTATCATCCATCGAAATTGATACATGACTTTAAATTTTTAACTTTTTTTATTCAATAGAGTAATTCAAACCATATATATTTTATTTTATTTAAAATCAATCCATAACTCTCTGATTTTGATCTAAAAAAGAGGACCAATTATGATTTTTATTCCATAAAAATCAATTTTTGGTGGACGAGGTTCTAAGGAATTTTTTTCTTTCATAGCCACTAACGGGACTTTTGAAGCAAGTCGATCAGAATCTTTAATAAATATTAATTTATTTTAGTAGAAGAAGGTGTTGAATCAACTTTCCTTCGAGTCTCATTTTTAACAAAATCCTCCCTAATGTTAGCAAACTTAACTTCTTTTGTAACAGTCGTATTTTATTCTCTACAAAGCACTAAATATGAGGGTAAGGGAATTACCTAAACAAGAGGACAATGCTCATCTTCAGTTTCAAAATTCGGAAGAAGGTTTGGATCATTATTCTAAACTTTAAAAGTATGTATATTCAGATCTTTATTTTTGCTAATATGATCCTTCAAATCATCAATAACGTTACCAAAAAAACCTTTTGACAACATAACTGTCACACTTATTTTCAATAACATAATACCTTTGTGGCCCTTCACCACGACTCCTGCTCTTGGCCAAACGTTTTTATTATTATCCTCCTAGAATCTTCAACCTCATTATCTTAAAAAACAATAAGTACGAGCCTTCTGCCAATATAACACATATGAGAAACCTTTTCTCAAGGAGAGGTTTTTATCCTAACATGTTTGGAAAATTTATATTTTTTACTTTGTTTTAACATGAATTTTCTCAATGTTTTATTTGCAAATAAAAAACCCTCAAATCCAGGAGATATTTTTCCAAATACCACATTCGACAAATTATTCGAGAACAAGTAAATACATATAGTTATTTTAAAAGTGAGACACCGCTTCCATATTTCTTGCATGTTTATATTTGGCATAGTTCGTTCGGGATTCTAAATCAACATTCAACACTGACATAATAATGCAAACACAATAGTAATGAAAAATTAAAAACAAAACATAAAGCATAAAACTTACAGGATTACATTTCGGTTTCCAAATATGAGAGTGGATGTGAGTATCCGGTCTAGCACATGTTTCATGGAAACTTGATAAATACACAAATCTGGCCTTCCATACATTGTTACAATTAGGAAAGTCATTCAAAATCTTCACAACTTCATCTATTACAACTTAGTAGAAATAACTATCCTTTCGACCTTTCATATTATTCAGCTCAAGAAAATTGCTAAGGTTAAATCGGTTGTATAATTTTCAGGCAAGAATAATATTTGCCATCAACAGACTCCAAGCATTTAACACCAATTGAATTGGGAACATACCAATTTCTTCAAAGAAGTTATGCATTTTTGTGCCAATCGAAAATCTCAAACCTTCATCAAGAATTTAGGTAAATAATATTACTTCATCATCTTTGGCATCTAGAGGATTTTCACCGGGTTAGGAGAACCAAATTTTCACATTTCTTGGAACTACACACTGTGTTAGTTTCTTATTATACTCAATATGGTGAAAACACTCATAAGTTTGAGTAATAATTATGACATCTCAGTTTTTTTTTAATAAATAATCTAAGAATATACCTTTAGAGTCTTGGCGGCGTCAGAAGAAATGACCATCGCTGTGACTATCAATATGGCCAAAGGATAAGACAAGATCTTTCAGATTTATGACGAAAAACAAAATGATTGACACGTTCTTTAGAATATGAGTTGTCTCATTAATGATAATATTGACCGACGAAGTGTATATTTATGTTTTTACCATTATGTGAAGGAAAAAGAACGAGTAAAGATGAGATAAAGAGATAAAAATGTTCATAGATGCAAAAAAAAAATTAAAAAATTGGAGACTTCATGCATAAAGTGAGTAAATATTGAAGTTTGATCAAAGAACTATAATGATGTTTTATAAAAAATTCAAAAAATAGAAAGAGAACATCTATAAGAGTCTTTTTCATCCTACTCCTTGATTTTAGTCAATCTTACGATTTATAAACACAAACTCAATCAACAGACGAGATTAAAAAAAGATAAACCATCAAGATAAAAAATATATCGACAACACACATGGATTAGTGAAACTTTTATATGCATGTCAGTCATTGAGCATGATGATACCTTCAAAAATATTTCTAAAACAACCTTATAAGTTAATGCATGTTTCAAATAAAAGATTCAACACAATTAAACCCTTAAACTTTTAGAACGTTTACATAAGCATAAATAGTAATTAAATAAGTTATAAATGACCTCATATCTATTTACCGTTTGAAAAAATAAAGTTTTTGGCATAACAAATAATCAAGATGTACACTCTAACTCATCAGACTAAGAAAAAGAACTAGCGGACTATTCTGCAGATTTCAGTTCTTCCTTCGTTCTTTTAAAAAAAACTATTAAGCTAAGCTTTGGATTTTAGTTCTTCCTTTATTTTTCAAACAAGAACTAGGAGGTTTATTCTTCAGATTTGAATTCTTCCTTCAGTCTTTAAAAAAACAAGGATGATTACCCTTCACGTTTTAGTTCTTCCTCCATTAATAAAAAATGATTAGAAATTACTCTTTAGATGTTAGTTCCTCCTCATTCTTCAAAAGTACGAGGGGGCTAGTCTTAATATTTTAGTTCTTCATTCATTCTTTAAAATGAAATAGGTGGGCTATTACCCTACATAAAATAAATCCGGAGCATTATAATTTTTTTTGCAATGTAGTGAAATTATGAATAAATGCCAACACCTCTAGCACTATACAAATTATTTGGTGTACTTTAAAAAAAAACTTATTTTTCTAATACAGATTTCGACCGCCAAATAATTTTTAATAAAACAGAAAAATGACAACATCTAATCCGAAGACGACTTCAAAAGTTACTCGGCTAAATGAATGTGAAACCGTCATCGAATAACATCAATGTATTTTATGACTTTTGGGATTTACAAATTAAAACAATAAAACTAAGAAATTATAATGTAAATTGACTTACATAAAACTTAACGGATTAAAAAACATAAAAACCAATCAACCGAACGAACTACTCTGTTTAAAAACAACGTGGTCGGTTGGGTTCTTAAAGACTCTTAGATTAAGTAGAGTTTGCTCGCCCAAAAAACATGTGGTTATAGTTTTAAGAATCGAAAATATAACTTCATTTTATTATAAATAATTGTTTTCTAATTACATGAGATAATGTGATTCAACGAATAAAATATTACTTCTGCCATAATCTTTATATGTACATATAATAATATTTTCTTGTTATTTTTTAAGTCGACTATGAGAGGAGTCAGCTTCCTTTTCTAAATGAAAAGTTCTGATCTTCTTTATATTTATTTTACTATATTTTAACTTTTATATATTTCCTGATATCTCAATACTATTGATATTTTTATACATTTAAAAATCACATTTTTTTAGTACAGAAGAAATTATATATTTTTTTCCAAAAATGGAACAATAAACATAAGGGAATAGAATCATCTTTTCAAGAGTTACACCTGCACACGAAAGTACATAACAGCAATTGTATTCGCTATTCCGAAAATAATATTAAGAGACCGTTAGTCCTATAGATGCGGAGTATTAAAACTTCAAGGCTGCCAAGCAATCACATTTTGTTGTCCAAAAGGCAGAGTATCATTCTAGGATTAATAAGTACCAAGACAATCCTCTGAAAATGATTTAATTCTCCTTTAAAGTCCAAGCAAAGACCTTGCCTCCGCTCGTAGCTCCAGCCAGCAGCCCAGGTATAAGAGGGTGAGCATTGAATCTGCATGGAATAGATGACATATCTGGACTCTCTAAAGTTCTAACTGTTCTCTTCGCAGAAGAAGATATAATATCAACACCTCTCCTCATATTGCCAATGTAGATGTAAGAATCATCCCATCCCCATATTCCTCTGCTCCAACAATAATAGAGTCAATAGCTGCTGTTAGAAACTACCTCTTAAGTTTATAAATTTACAGTTTCAAGACCAGAATTCGATGTTTTATAATCATTTTCCACTTCTGCATAGTAAAGGAATTACTTTAGAGTTTGTTGGTAGTGTTATTTTCAATAAAACTTAATGAATAATATGTCATTTATTCGATATCATCTTTACATACATGTGACTATGTGAGAAAATAGTAGTGTACCTGAACGTAGATATCCATCTGCCTGTTTGATTATTATGATATACCATGGAGGTATCAGCAAAATTAGCACCACTTAGTATACCAACTGTGTCGTCCGAACTACATGGAAGAATAAATACTCAATTTGTTTAAACATACAAAATAAATAACATGCTTTGTCAAATCAAATATAAACTAGTGAAGATTGTTTCTAGAAGCAACATAACTTTCATGACTCTAGATCGATACCTTGTTGTTGCAATGAAGGATCCAGCCGGTGAGAAGTAAGCTGACTGGACAGCCTTCTCATGACTCAAGGTCGTCAAAGGTTTTGGTTTATTTGCATTCATACTTCTTAAATCCCAAAGGCGCACAGTCCTATCGGTGGAACTGGTGACCATAGTGTACGGATGTTGTGAGTTAAAATCTATGGTATTGATCCGAAGTTCATGCAGTTCAATGTTAGAGGAAGATTTTCTAGTTCTAAGATCCCAGATATTCACCCCTCCTCTGCCCTCACCAAAATACAAACTCTTCGCATCATTAGGTCTTTGAGAAAGAGAAAAGATGGTTTCATCACTGTGACATACCAGATCAAACACCTCCTTCTCAATATCAAGTAACCGAATGTACCCATCATAGCAGCTTGTGATAATCTGCAAGAAAGATCCAACAAGCACAAGTAAGAGACCCTAGTGATCCTGTAGGTTCTGTGACAGCAGGGTACATAGAGGAAAGTACAAAAGGTGTCTTAACCACATGGTATTAGTATACTAATCCATATATTACGAACATATTGAAATTACAGACATATAAATCAACCAAAGTAATTGAAAGTTTAGAACAAAGATATGCAGATAAAACTTCAAGTTGAAACCACTAAGATACCTTTGAAAGTGATAACTGCTGAACCAAAATTCCTGAAAGGGGAGCACGATGTGGTCTATACAAATATATCCCCTCATTTTCCTTTTGACAATCCAAATTCCAAAACCCAACATTCCCAAGCTTGTCTCCGGCGGCAATCATTCTCAAATCACTACAAGGAAGGAACTTAGCCACCATGATTCTGCCAGGCACAACACGTCCTATATTCTCAGGTCTTAATTCCAAGGAATCCACATCAATAGGATCCTCAATCTCACTCTTGACCAGATTCTCATTCTTAAAGGAACAATCCATACGTTCAGTTTTAACAACAACATTCAATTTCTCATCTTCATATGGCTTAGGGAATTTCTTCATTCCCTTCACTGGAAGAACTACATGTGGTTTAGTTTCTTCAATTTCGACATCATAATCATTAGATTTCTCATCTTTAGATATATTAGGGTAACTCTTTTCTTCTTCCTTAAGCGAAGCATCATGATGATGCAGATGCTTATTAGCAATAAACAACATAGTCTCTACGAAATTAGCATGACCGCTTTCATCACTGTAGGCATCTTTCATACTGAGAGGACCTAAGACACTAGGAGATTCCTTTGGCTGTTTCGCAACAAATTTAAGGGTTCTATCACTCAACGAATTTGCTATATCTTCAGGGCGTAAGCCATTCGGTTCAGGTGATATACCTCTAGTACGCAAAGATCGTCTGACAATGACCGGAGTATCGGCCTTTTGTTTCTTTTTATCCGGACTCGATTTATACGATTTTGTCCCAACACTGCGACCGAATAAGAAGATCTAACTTAGAAGACATGCATCATATATGTATATATATAGAGAAAGAGATATAGTGGGAGAGAGAACCTTTTTAGGCGTTTGGATGTAGCGGAGAGTTGTGAAGCTTTGGCTTGGACATTGAGAGCGGCCATCATTTCTGCGTTTCGCTTGATGTTTTCGAGCCGTCTACACTCGTACTCTGTTAGGGTTTGGGGCTCCATTGTTAGGGCAAACGAGAGAACCGATGAAGAGAAAGAGATTATAAGAGAGATCGAGAGGGATGGAGGAGGTTAGCAAATTGGGGGTTTCATCAGTATATATGTTAAATTTGGCGGGGGAGATGATAAGTATCGTTGGTGGATCATGGCGGGAATTACTCTAGTAAAAAAAGTTATTTACCTTTTTTTTTTTTTACTTTTTTACGTGCCAAATGTAATTTCTTCCAATTCTAATGAACATATTATTTTTTTTCTATTCAAAGGTAAAATTTATTATAATTTTTATCGGTAAATATTGGTTATTTTTAGAGTCCGTTTTTTTTAGACTTTTAATGACGAGTACGAGTTAAATATTCATCAATTTGATCATTTAAATATTGTACATATAAAATTTTAAAAATTCATTTGATACGAGAAATATGAAGAATAGAAGGCTCAAAAAGCTAACAAGATTCTTTCTTCCGGCTTTTTTCATCATCTCTTCTCCGACCATTTTTTTTTGTGTTCGCCAAGCTCTACTTCACCATGCAAACATTCAACAAATCAAATAAATCTACATACAAGAAAAGAATAATTATTTATCTATGCAATTTCACGAAAAAAATTAAAGATGCGATGATGGCTTATTCAAAACATACATTGATAGGAAAGTTTACCAAAAGATTGTCCAAAAAACAAGTCCTCAACCAGTTTTTCTTCGAGAGAAAATTTACAGGAGAGTTCACTTACGCAAACTGAGACTCTCGCCACATATTCCTTGAATTCTCTTCCAAGGATGATCTTTGTAAGATGTGGTCTAAAAGTATTTGGACTGTAGGTGACAACGCCACGAGGGTTCAAATGGTTGTCAACCTTTAACCTAAAATTTGAATGCCCAATTGTTCTTGTCTGGATTAGGATCGGAAACATCCCAGAACACCTATACAATGAAGGCTTTATTCACTCAATTGCTGCATTAATTGATCAACCATTGAAAACTTAAATCCCCTCAAGGAACCTGGCCATGTCCAATGCATGTTATGTATGAATTGAACTGGAGATTTCCAAAAAGCTGCATCACCACATATGGGCAGGCTTTGACAACAATGAAGGAAATTGGCTTCACGTAAGTCACAAAGACTTACCAAATTATTGCTCTCATTGTTTTCATGTAGGATACAACCAAGAAACCTGCAAACAAAATCACCTCAATAAATCAAGAAACTACAAAGAAGAATAATCAGAAGAGTCGGAACACCATCAAAGATAACAGTTCACTTCAAAAGGAAATTCCTAACAGTTCTATAACAAACAGACAAGCTAACAAAGTGGAGCATTACAAAATCAAGTCCATTATTGTTAATCCTATTAAAAATGAGATTACTAATAGTCTTGCCATCAAAATGACTACTCCTTCAGGAACTGACTCCCCTGTCTCTACTGAAAGAAATGCAGAGTTAATTGATGCAATGAAGAACTTAAAAGAAGATTATTCTACTCATTACAGCATGGATTCAGAAATCTACACTCCCAAACAAACAAATATTGGCAGTCTTTGTCAAACTCCTAAACTCAAGAAGAGAGAATATGACAAAGACTTTCAAGCCATCCTAAATCAGATACTTAAAGAAGCCACTAGTAGGAAAATGAAAGGCAATGTTATCTTCAAACCCTTTTTTGGGGGCAAGCCAATCATCTCAATCAAATTCTAACAATGAAACAAGACCTCAATCAGAAGGATTAAAGCTATTATAAAAATAAAAAAACCTAAATATCTTGGCCGTTCTTGAGTATTTCAATAAAGAATAAAACACTCGTGTTATTGATATCTAGATTGGATTTACTAACTACTGCAACAACATAAGAAACAAGATCTGGCTTTTTTTGGTCTGAAGAATTCAACATCAACAATGTTATCAACCACTATCAGTCCTTACATTCTACAATAACTCACAAATCTATCAACAAGAACTTCACCCTAACCACTGTCTATGCAAAGTGTCAAAGAGTAAAAAGATTTGATATCTGGAACTCTCTTAAGTCTATCTCTAATAATGTGAAAAAATGGTTTGTTATAGTGGGCTTTAACTCTATTTTTATGCCAATGAACAAATGGGCTGCTCTACTAACTGCCTTGAAAATGTTGAGGATTTCAATGACACAATCATAGAATATTCTCTGGAAGATGATGGCTATATTGGAACAAAATACACATGGACCAACAAATCTAAATGGAAAAGACTTGACCGTGCATTATTTAACTCGGACTCGTCTGAATATTTCAACCAAACTAAAGTCACTCTTCTAACAAGAACCTGCTATGATCATTTCGGCTTTGAACAGTACATCGTCCCTCGACTATCACGTTTGGTGGCAAATAGTCCCTTGACTTTCAAATGTCCGTTGACAGTCCCTAGACTATCGCGTTTGGATAAAGTTAGTCCACCAGATCCTCTGATCCATGAGAGGCTGCCACGTGTCACCATAGTCCCCATATTTTTGTATCACCACTAGTCCCTTGAGTTTAGTTTTCTGTAATTTTCTACATTTTGGGTTTGACCTAAACTCAAGGGACTAGTGGTGATACAAAAATCTGGGGACTATGGTGACAGGTGGCAGCCTCTCATGGATTAGAGGATCTGATGGACTAACTTTATCCAAACGCGATAGTCGAGGGACTGTCAACGGACATTTGAAAGTTAAGGGACTATCTACCACCAAACACGATAGTCGAGGGACGATTTACTGTTCAATGCCGATCATTTCCCTATGCTTAATTTTATTTCTAATGTTATAAATCCTATTAAATCTAGTTTTAGATTTCAAAATATGTGGATCTTATGTGATGAATTTTTATCTACAGTTGAGGCTAATTGGAATATTGAAATGCAGTGTTACCCTCTCTTCATATTCTGGAACAAAATCAAAAGACTCAAAGTAACTCTCAAGAATTAGAACAAGTAGAATTTTGGAAACATATTTGACAACATTACTAAAGCTGAAAAACAGATTAACATCATGGAACAAGCTTTACAAGACAATAACACTCAAGAATATATCACCAACTTATCAAAGACAAATGCTATGCTTCTTCATGCTCTCAAAGTGGAAGAGTCCTACTAGTATAAAAAAAACACTATCTGGATTAAGGATGGGGACAGAAACACAAAGGTCTACCACTCATATGTTAAGAAGAAAAGAACGAGAAACTTAATTTCTTGTATAAGATAAAATTCTACATGGATCACATATGATAGCCTAATTGGTAATTCCACCCTAAATTATTTCAAAGACATTTTGACCAATAACACTGATTTTAATCTCATGAACTATTCTGACCTTATCAATAGTCCATAGTTTAAGAATATTTCTAAGCTTATAACCAATGAAGACAACTTAATGCTCATAATGGTTCCCAATGAGGAAGAAATCTAAACAACAATCAAAAGTCTCAACCTTACAAGTGTTGCTGGAATAGATGGTTTGAATCATTGTTTTTTCATTACTTGCTAAAAGATCATCAAGAATGACCTTTGTGCATCTATCAGCTCCTTCTTTCATGGCCAAGTCATTTATAAAAGAATTATTTCCAGTGGAATTTGTCTCATCCCCAAGTCGAGCAACCCAAAAACTTGGAATCGGTACAGACCTATCAGCCTTTACACCTACATCAACAAAATCATGTCAAAAATCATAAATACAAGACTATCCTCCCTCATGCCTAAAATTATATCAGAAGTACAAGGAGCTTATGTCAAATATAAGTCTATTCATGAAAATATACTTATAGCTAAAGTAATAATCTTTGATATTAGTAGAAATGTGAAAGTTGGGAACATTCTTATCAAGGTTGACATGGCTAAAGCCTTTGATCGAATGTCCCACAGTTTCATCCTCAAAGTCTTATTTTGTTGTGGTTTTGATTTCAAGTTTATTTATTTTATTGAAAGCATTATCAGAAACATACATGTTTCCATTCTAATCAATAGTGAAGTTATTGGTTACTTTAAAACTAAAAGGGCTTCAGACAAGGGGATCCATTGTCCCCGAGTCACTTTATAATAGTTGAAAAGGTCTTTCTTACAGGCCTGAGTAACCTATATGATCAAAATAGGACCTTAAAATATATAACCAGAAGTTCCATCACTATTCCATGCTTAGCCTTTGCAAATGGCCTGCTTATTCTCACTAAGAGTTTACCATCTATAATTGTCTCTCTTAGTAACTTTCTGAAGGAATAACAAGACCTTTGAGGGCAAACCATCAACAAGAACAAAACAAAGATTATCTCTTCAAATAATGCTTCCATTGCTAGAATCTCCTACATCACTAACATGACTGGTTTCATGTCTGAGTCTACATCATACCTTGGTATCACCATCAGCAACAACAACAAAGCATCAAATTATGAGCCTCCCCTTAATGCTATCAGACATAAATTTTCAAACTGGAATGACAAACTTCTCTCATATGGAGACAGACGAACCCTTATATCATATGTTCTTATGTATATTCCTAACTATTGGCTCCAATATTGCTCTATTCCTAACAACATTATCAACAAAATTGAAAAATTGTTCAATAAATTTTCTTTGGGTATCGAGTCAGGACATCACTGAAACCCACTGGTCTAATTAGCCTAAAATATGTAAACTTTTTTTTGGAAGGTGACTTAACATCAAATCCATCAAAGACATTCATGATTCCTACTCTCAGAAATAACAAGACTTTATGGGATAGGTTTACTCAAAGCATTTACTGCCACAATATGCACACATTACAAGCTATTTTTTAAACAAAAAAGGACTCACACATTTTTAAAAGAATGGAAAATATCAAGAATATTGTTGATCTGCTTATCAAATGGAATATAGGTTATGGTAACATTGACTTATGGATTGACAACTGGTTCAGAAAATATCCTCTCACTATTCTAGACAATACATGGGATAATAGTTGTATAGAAGAGATAATGTACCTAACTACTGAGAGAACAACATGTGGAACAAATCCAAGCTCTCTGGTTTCATATATGCTAATGACCTGAAAGTTATCGACAATATAAAAATTGACCCTCAGAAAGCTGACTCTATAACTTAGCTTGCATCCAAAAATGACAAATACAACTCCAAAGACACGTGGGATCACATTAGAACTCACCATAATCCTTCCAATCTATTTGGAAAATTATGGAACTTGATCGCTTAAAAGAAATGTTATTTCTTTACGAGGAGACTCATTCACAACTATCACCCTACTGACACTATCCTTCAAAAGAGACATATCATCCTAGCCTTGAAAAGGCAGTTCTGCTCTTATATTGAAACTGTTAAGCATCCATTTATAGAATGCTGCTACTCCTGAGAAATTTGGTCTTACTTTTCCAGAATATTCAACATAAAAACTAGTAGACATATGACAACTACTCACAAGCTTAAAGCATGGTTTTGAAATTCTGGCAAAGATACACACATCAATTCCATAATTCCTCCTATTATACTCTGGGCTATTTGGCAGGCTATGAATAAAAGTAAAATCAAAGGTATGTACATTACTACTTCAGATGCCATCAACTATGTTAAGAATATTATTCATGGTTGGGATAAATATTCTATCCTAAACCACAAGCACTGGAATAATAAATCAAATGTTGCAACCGAGATGAGTTGTTTTAATCATTTCAAAAACTCTAAAAATCCTACCTATCATACCTGGATTCCTGCTGCCAACAACAGAGTCAAACTCAACACTTTTGGTTCTTCCCTTGCGAATGAAGACGCTTCAAGTGGTATCATCATCAGAGACTCCAATAGTCAATTAATCTATGGTTCATGTAATGTCTACGGTAAGCTCTCTCTGATTATTGCTGAAGCTCATGCTCTTTATGGTGGTCTGGTTTCTTGTAAAAAGCTTGGTCTTGTTAACGTGGATATTGAAACAGATTCTCAAATCATTGTTAATCTGCTCTCAAAAGGCAAATATCCTCCTACTCTTAACCCTTTGCTTCAAAGTTGCAGAGAGCTCATTTGCTCCTCAATAGTGATATACCACATCAAGAGAGTCCATAATAAAGTTGCCGAGTGGTTAGCCAAATAGACTTCTAAATATAAGATAGAAACAGATTTCACCTATACCAATGCTCCTAATCATCTAAAAACAATCATCTATCTAGAAAGTATCAATATTGGATATATTGGAAACAACATATAACATTACTACTAACCTTTATTTTAGCTCTTATGGCTACTGCAGTCTATTCTGACAAGAAAGATCGAGTATTTCTCTTTTGCAAATGATTATGATGTTCATCATCTCCGTTTTATCACCATCGAGCTCATCCTCTGTCCAATTGTTGTTCCTGAGGCTCAGATATATACAATCCTTCAGTTGCTTCTATAATATTTGTCTCATGAATCATAGATTTCGGCAAAGATGAAATCAAAAAGGCTTTTCAGTCTCTCCTCTATGTCTTCTCAAATTTTGACAGTGAAGATCTAAAATTTAGATTCTTTTCTAGGGATTAATAACTTGACATCCTTGTTGTATTTCTATCTTGGGATGTTTTTTGGGCCTTGTAAATGTTTGGTTAATTTGAATAAAAGCCTCATCATTCGGTTTAAAAAAAATTTAAAATTCATTTTGACACCAAGCAATATTAATCTACTATAAAATATACCAAAAAATAATCCAAATTTAGATAAAAACCCGATTAGTATTGTTTTGTACTTTAATTGCTACTAAATTGACTTAATTTACTCATTACGAATAAAATATACGCTTATGACATAAAATTACATACGTCAAACTTCCTATAGAATTATTACGTTCCAACTGAGCGACTACCCGTCTCTTATTTTTTATGATTTTTAAAAATATGATCAAATATCATATATATTTATTTGAATTTCACATATTCAAATTTATTTTGTACACTTTCAATATAATATAATTTACTTATGATAAAACTTCCACTATTTATGATTCACAAAATAACATATATCTATTCAATATCCTTCATCTTAAACTTATAATCAATAATATGTTTCACATCATTAATCAATATTATTGAATCATTTAAGTATAGAAAAACAATAACCATAGTCACAACAACCCTAACTATATAGAAAGTTGTCTATCGTATAATGTTTAAACCATCAAATACAATTGCATGATCAAACATTTCATGTCATTTCTTATGCGGTTTTTTCAAACCATAAATGACTTAACAAGCCTACACGTTTGATTTATTTTCTATAAGTACAAAACCTTTGCACTGTTCCATGTAGACCTCATTGCCGAGATCTTCATTTATGAATAATGTTTTAACATCCATTTTATGAGCTTTCAGTTTTTATAATAACACAACTGTAAAAAGCGTTCTTATGCTCATGGTTCTCCCAACTGTAACATATGTGCCAAAATAATATATATATTTTTATCGAAACTCTTTGGCTAACAATTTTTTCTTAAAAGTTTGAATGGTACAATCCGTCTGGTGTTTGTTTCAAATATCCATCTATTATCCAGTGATATTGAACCTATAGGTAAATCAACTAATTCTCAAGTGTGGTTTGTTATAGTTGAATATATTTTATCATTTATAACCTTCTACTTAAATATGGAATTAATGTATCTTACTTATTTATAAAATTTACAGTCATCTTATAAATAAAGTCTCACCATAAATTTATGTGTGATTCTCTTACAATCTCATTCCGCCAAGCAAAACAAAATATTTTGAGAACCTTTTATCTGATCCTAGATTGTTAAGTGTTTTTTCTTTTTGAATCCTACGAGGTTCGAAAACTTTCTCTACAACCATTGATGCATTTGTAAAGTCATTTTCTTAATTTTCATAAAAGGTTTGAATACTCATAAAAAACTTTAGATTCAAAGAATTATAGTTCTTAAGATTATATACAACATTATAATTCAAGTCTAATAAGATGTAAGCTTTGTTATTGATTGATGCCCAATAAACACCCAACTTATAGCTTTTGGACCTAATTTTATATTTTTTAGATTTGTGATTTTGCAATATGGAAATACGTCACTTCTTAAAATACCAAATATTCGTTTTTCCATTCCATAACTCATATGAAGATATTCCAATTTTCTTAACAAAAATACTATTAATTATACTACATATTGTTGACACGACTTCACCTTACAAATTTCAATCCAACCTAAAATTAACGAGCATGGAATTGATTATCTCAATTAATATTATATTTTTGCATTCAACCATTCTATTTTGTTGGAACATTTAAGATTTAGTGCAAGTCTACAATGCCAAAAACACATCATCGCTACCATAGAACTAGTAAATATTTGTTTTTCACTATATTGAGCCCAAATACATCTATTAACCTGAGTAAATATTGAGTCATACTATTAGATTAGATTTGTACAAACTATGTCATTACTAGTTGCTTGCGAACTGAGCAAGGAATGACTAGATTCTAGCACCAGTCATAGACCAATCTAAACTGAATTGATAGATTTATTGTGAAGTTAGACTTCTAAACATATTGGCAAGCTGAACTTATTTAGTACTGTTATGTCGAACTGTCAAATGTGTTGTTGAACCGGCCACTGAACCGATAAGGGCCAAACTTCAGAAAGTCTTTAAGGTTTGGAACCCTTCTATGAGATAAACAAATCGATCTATAAATAACAGAAAGCTTGGGACTGATAGTCTTCCAAATATTTCGTAATTATTGGTATTTCTCTTTTCGACCAAAACCTTGTGCCCTCATTTTCTATATTTTCCTTGTTTTTCTTCAAAATAAAAAATGGAATGTAAAGTGATGCAAAAAATGGAGGACTTCGAAAGACTACCAAAATAACCTAGGATCGAATCTATTCAGAGAGCCCTCTCACAGTTCTTGAAGCTATGTTACAGAAAACTCTGACACGAAGGTATAACATGTTGTAGTTAGAATTGTGCGTGATGAGCCCGAATTTATTCACCATCACTCATTGAGAAAACCGGACAGGGGTAATTCAGACAATAAATACCCACTAAACTATCCGGACAAGACAAAAGTATTAAAATTCTAAACACCTTTTGACTAAGCTAAGTGCTAATCTACTTAAAAACTTATGGGTCTTTAAACTCGACCCGGTTTCATAACTTGACCCGAAAGCCCATGGGTCCATAATTAAGGGTATAAATACCCAACCACTTTAATTAATAAGGGTAATGAACATTTAATGCAACCAGGCAGCTTAAATCTCTCACTACAAAACACCCAAACATTTAATACCTTTGAAACTCTCTAAAATACTGGACAAAATTACCCTTAGTTCAAAATAAACCACACCAAATTGGCGACCACAGTGGGAGAAGAAGGTGCCTGAACCTAGTATTCAAAACCAGTAAAAAAACCCAGTTCAGATGAATCCAGATGAGCAAGCAGTGCTCCCACATTTGATAGAAGTGGTGGGAGAGAATAATGAGTAAACTGTCGAAGAACGAGACATGCTGAAAGCTGAAATAGAAGCGTTGAGGGCCACTAAAAAGGCAGAGATGAGTTTAAAAGAAAATTCGAAAGTGTCAGCCATTCACCATATCGACAACGCAAGGGAGAATAACCCATCAACAAAGACTCAATTGAGTACAAAAAGACCCATGCCAGTTCCAAGAAATTTCACTGGTCTAAGCCGGTGGAGAGCTCAGAGTCTGAGTCCTCTAATAGCTCCTCAAATGAGGATGGGCTTGAGAAGTTCTTGTCATCTAGCAGTGACGAGGACAGATGCAAGAAGAATAAAAAGTTGGTTAAAAAATATTCAAAAAAGAGGGATAGGCATGGGAGGTTAAAGAGGTATCTGGGAAAATGGTCGTCTCACAGCCACAACCATAGTCGTAGGCATGTGGATCAATTGCTGATGGATCCCTTCGATTTCCATGATGAGCCACGTATTTTTGCAACACCTAATGAAGACACTGTATTTAGTCATGACCGGAATTGGAGGAAATCCCCATTGTCATCCAAGATATTGTCCGCAAACCTTCGTAAGAGGTTTGACAGTAAAAAAATAGAAAAGTGTGATGGGAGCAAAGATTCGGGCAACCATCTAGAACAGTTAAAAATTTTATGATGAATTTTGGATGATGATGACAAACTGATTTGTAGAGCTTTCTCTCAATCCTTTACGGGGAGTGCTTTGAAATGGTACAATAGCCTACCACAGGGTTGTATAAGAAACTTTGACACGTTTTGGGTGGCCTTCCGGAGGCAGTTTGTTGGGAGTAAGGAGATGAATGACAATGAAGATACTATTATCCGTTGTGCCCCAGAGCCAAACGAATCACTAAAAGACTATATAAGCTTGTTTGTGAACACAGAAAAATGGGTTAGATGATTACTTTGAGTAGGTAGCAATAGCTTCTTTGAGGCAAGGATTAAACCCTGAGAATCTGGCCGATTCGGTATCCAGAAAAAAGGCCACGACTTGGGGTGGTTTGCTAAACCAGGTGGGGAAGCAAATCAATGTAGATGAAACAAAAAAGACTAGGGTGCACAAGCAAGTGAGGTCTGCCCAAATCAGAACCAGTCCGGATACAAGGCTAAAGAATCCGGATAGGGGCCCAACAGGGCCAAGCAGACTCAATCTCACCCAGCTCCAGCTGAGAGCCAGCAGTCCAGAAATAAACAAGGACCGTGGGTCCAACCGGAGTGGTTTACTGAATTGAAAGAAAATATGGAAACTATCTATGACAAAACAAAAGATGAGGTACATTTCAGGAAGCCGACGACGCTTCAATCTCCTAGGGAAATTTGTAATACTTGGTTTTGCCAATATCATCATGATATTGGCCATAACACCGAAGATTGCATCGCTTTGAAATAAGAGGTGCATAATCTGATTGAAAGAGGAAAAGTTGGGAGCTTATGTCAAGAGAAGAAGTGGGAATAGGCCTGACAATGCTCACCGGACTGGCCCAACGAACAATGCAGGGACATCGGCTCCGGACGGGGCCATGGTAATAATTGAAAGATTTGATGTAGAATCAGAATATTTGGATCCTGATCCAACCCAAAATAAAGTGAGGGTTATAACAGAACATACTAAGACAGTTTCTGGGCTCATACGCTTTTTTGAGTCACTCACTATATTTGGGAGGGGGGGACACAATGACTGCGCCGACTCCTTCTTCAAGGAAGAGGCATGTTCACACCCTAGCTACTCGGTTAGAGGGAGGCATGTCCTCCTATCAGTCCCAAATTTCTTTTCCATTCATTGTTTTTGATGAAGATGACTTAAGGGACATAGCTGGTCCTCATGAGGATGCTGTGGTAATAGGAGCATCGATTGAGGGAAATGACATCAGGCAAGTTTTGGTTGACACTGGCAGCTCAACTAATATTCTCTTTTTAAGTTCCTATAAACAGATGAAGAATCCAGCAGTGATTCAGCGTTCGAACAGATCCATTGTAGGCTTCAGAGGGAGCTCTGCGGATGTGATCAGAGAGTTTGAGAAGGAGGTCTTGTTGGGCAAAGGCCCTTTCAAGAAGATGGTCAGGGTACTTTTCGTTGTGGTAGATTGCCCCACGTGTTACAATGCGATCTTTGGGAGTCATGGCTCTCCAGGATGCATGTTGTGGCTTCAACAGTTCACTAATGTTTAAATTATGCAGTTCAAGGACAAGTGGGAGTTGTCCGGAGTAGCCAAAAAATAGCAAGGGAATGTTATGCAACTGCACTTACCCCTAAAACTCTGGGGGCAGTCCGGATAAATGAAGATTAGCAGTTGTTGGGGCCCTCTGAGGGTGAGGGTGAAATTGATGACCCCAGAGAGACCCCTGGTGTTTTGATACCAATCGAAGAAGTTGAAACCCACTCTCTGGCTGAAGGAAGAAATGTTAAAGTTGGCTCCAAGATGACACCAGAATTGAAGAAAAAAGTGTTGTCCTTTTTGGCAAGCCACCAACATGTTTTTGCTTGGTGTAATACTGATGTGACCGGAGTATATGCGAATGTTATATCACACCAAATATCCATCCGAAGAGATGTTGCACCTGTTGTGCGAAGAATGAGAGCTTTCTCTAAAGAGAAAGGTGATGTCATAGTTCAAGAGGTTGACCGACTTACCAAGATGGGGTACATAAAGGAGTATCAATACCCTTTATGAACAACCAATCCAGTGTTAGTAAAGAAAAAAGAATAGGAAATGGCATATGTGTATCGACTTTACAGACCTCAACAGAGCTTTCCCAAAAGATCTCTATCCAGTCCCCCGGATAGATCAGTTGGTAGACTCCACATCTGAGAACAAGTTATTGTCCTTCATGGATGCCTTCTCCGGTTATAACCAGATACAGGTGGATCCGAAGGACCAGGAACACATTACTTTTGTTACAGATAGGGGCCTCCATTGTTACAAGGTGATGCCTTTTTGGGTTGAAGAATGCTGGAGCTACCTATCAAAGGTTGGTGAACAAAGCATTTGCTGATCAGATTGGGAGAAATATAGAAGTATATATTAATGACATGATGGTAAAAAGCTTGGAAGAAGATTTGCACCTAGGAGATCTTCAAGATGCTTTTGCTATTTTGGCAAAGGTTAATTTAAAATTAAATCCATAAAAATGTGTATTTGGGGTGCAATCCGGAACGTTTTTGGGGTATGTGATAAGTGAGAAAGGGATACAGCCTGATCCGGACCAGCTTGATGCCTTGTTAAAAATGGATCCTCCTCGGAATGTTAAAGAAGTACAAAGGTTGACAGGAAGGTTGGCTGCATTAAATTGTTTTATTTCAAGGTCTTCGGATATGTGTGCCCCATTTTTTCAGACTTTAAATGGTGCTAAAGACTTTAACTGGTCTCCACAGTGCGACCAGGTGTTTAATGAAATAAAAAAGCATTTATCTTCCCCCAAAACCCTTTTCAAACCTGTTGACGGAGAGACACTGTACATATACTTAGCTGTGTCAGAATGTGCTATAAGTATGGTGTTGGTAAGAGAGGTGGACAGTCATCCTCGTCCGGTGTACTACATTAGCAAGAGTCTGATGGATGCTGAAAAAAGGTACCTAAAGCTTGAGAAACTGGCACTAGCCTTGGTGATTACTGCCTAGAAAAATGAGGACATATTTTTCAGTCTCATTCTATTATCGTCCGAACGTCTTTTCCTTTGAAAAATGTTCTTCAGAAGGCAAACATATCAAGAAGGATGACCAAATGGTCAGTAGAATTGTGTGATTATAATATTGATTTCTCCCCCCGAACTGCAATCAAAGCTCAATCTGTTGCCGATTTCTTGGTTGAGTTCAATTCAGACAGAAGTACTGATCAAGTTGCAAATGAGAAAACTAAGAAGGTATGGGTTATCCGAACAGATGATGGATCAAGTACCATGGGTTGTGGTGCTGGGATATGTTTAACCTCTCCGTATGGAGATAAGTTATACCAGGCTATATGTTTTCATTTTAGGGCTTCTAACAATGAGTCCGAGTATGAGGCTGCTATAGCTGGTTTGAAGCTAGCTTTTCTCTGTGGGGCTAAAACGTTCAAGTTAATGAGTGATTCTCAGCTGCTTATCCATCATGCCCAAGGTCAATCTAAAACTAAAAAGGAGCAGTTGATCAAATACTTGTTTATCCTTAAAGAAGTGGCAGCTAACTTAATTTAATGTTAGCTATGAGCATATACCCAGATCGGAGAACACACTAGCTGACTCTTCGACAACCATAACATACTCTGAGTCCTATCTATGGATTCATGTGCAAGAATGTCCATTCATACAACCCAATCAGAGCAAGGAAGAGGAGGAAAGTTTTAGTATACAAGTGGTTCAACCCAAAGACTGGAGATATCCCCTTCTTAAATACATCTCTGATGGCATTTTGCCTCCGGAGAAAGTTGTGGCAAGAAAAATGAAGCATAGGGCTCGTGATTTTTTTTAATCATAAGAGATGTCCTTTATAAGAAGTTGTTTAGTAACCTCTCCTGCATTTTTAGGGGTTGGAGAGTCCCAAATTTTGCTATCCGAACTACACGATGGAGAAGGATCAACATATTGTGGCTATAGAGCTTTAACCTGAAGAGTTTTGTTGGCCGGATACTATTGGCCATCCATAATGACAGATGCCAAGGCATTGATAAAGAAATGTGACCCATGCCAAAGATATGGTATCATATCCCAGTTGTTCCTCTGGAATCGATTTCTGAGCCGATGCCTTTTGCTTGTTGGGGGTTGGATTTAGTAGGGCCTCTACCAATGGCGTCCGGAAGGTGCAGGACTATTATTTTAGCTATTGATTATTTCTCAAAATGGATACAAGTGGCCCCACTGGCAGGAACTACCTCGAAAGCTGGTATAAAATTTATCTTATCTAACATTTTTTTTTGCAGATTTGGGGTTCCACAAAAGATAACCATAGATAATGGGCCACAATTCGATAACAATGATATGGAGAATTTCTGTGCCTCCCGGGGCATTCAACATTATTTTTCCTCTCCTTTCCACCCACAAGAAAATGGTCAAGTTGAAGTGGCAAACAGGACCATTCTGTCCAGTTTAAAAAAGAATTTAGAAGGAGCTGCAAGAAAGTGGCCAAGTTATTTACAAGAAGTGTTATGGGCATACCGGACTACTCCTGGAGCTGATACTCAAGAATCTCCTTTTGCCTTGGTATATGGGATGGATGCAATTTCCCCTATAGAGGCAACTCTTCCATCATACAGAGTCCACAATTATTCCGAACAGACTAATGAAGTGGCCATTAGAAGTCAGTTAGATTTGATAGAAGAAAAAAGAGTTAAGGCTCATCTTAGAACCACCCATTATTAAGGCTTGATAAGGAGCAGATTTGCTTCCAAAATCAAAAGAAGGGATTTTCGCTCAGGGGATAAAGTATTGAGAAAGGTTTTCTTGTATACTAAGGAGAAGCAGTTCGGCAAGCTAGCTCTGAACTGGGAAGGGCCTTATGAGGTCTCCGAAAAACTCAAGCCTGGGACGTACATGCTTCAAGACAAAGATGGAAGAAACTTAAAACACCCTTGGAATATTGAACACCTCCGGTTATATCTGGAATGAAAGTTATGTAAATATTTACTTGTTTAAAGTTCATGTAAATATTAGGGGGCATACTCTTTCCTACACTGGTGGCGCGGGGAGGTTTTAATGAGGTGTCCGGGTTTTTCAATAAATTTGATGCCTTCTTAAAATATCCGAAGTGGTTTGAGTATAATTTCTTTAAAGGTTTCTAAGGATCTTTGGCAGATCAGATTAATTTGGTTGAAT
Organism: Limnanthes douglasii subsp. nivea; assembly: GCA_036936605.1. Lineage (NCBI taxonomy): Eukaryota > Viridiplantae > Streptophyta > Magnoliopsida > Brassicales > Limnanthaceae > Limnanthes > Limnanthes douglasii. The sequence goes on along the minus strand of JAUPFV010000004.1, from coordinate 47,995,528 downwards.
GATGACCATTAAACACATGTCATCAGAGATGTTAAACACTCTCATCTTAAATACTTGTAAAATAATTAAGGATGAGACGTTTTCGAGGAGAGCACATGGTCCCTTGTGCGAATTCGTGGAGTATGAGGACATTCCATTCCACACACTGGAAGATGGTGATAAGAAGACTTACTCCAGTGGGATCGAATCTACCACCGATGAGGAAGACTCCAATATGGTGACTTTAAATGGCAAGTCCTTTACCGTCTCTGGGGAACACGATGGCAAGTAAAAAAACAGTATGCCCTCATCAACACCCTCAACACAGACAAGGAGACTTTATCAACTGACCTCCTCAATGCCAACCAGAGAATTGAGACACTGAAGAAGGATCTTGAGGGGTTGAAGAAGGAGAAAGAGGATCTGGCAACCAAGCTGGTCACTTCGGAGACGGCTAACACAGAGCTCCAAACTAAGTGCTCCGTTTGGAAAAAGATATTTCCACCTTGAAGGGAGATATGAAGACTAAAGAGGATGCCATCCAAACTCTGTCCGGTGACAAGATTTCCCTTGAAGAGGTTGTGTCCAAGGCAACCAAGGAGAAGGAAGACTTGTTGAAGGAGCAAGAAAAGAGAGCTTGGAGGAAGGTAAGGGGTAGCAAAGTCGTCTTTCTCAAAATCATTGAAAATAGAGACCAATATTTTGGAGGCCACTGATGTCTACTCAATCAATATCCCCTATGGTACCTTCCTCAGATTGTAGATCAGTGGGAATCTTCTCTGGTAAGGTGGGATCAGTTGGGTCTACTGGAGGTAGAGGCTCCGAAGGGCGAAGGATTACTTCTTCCCCCAAGGTGACCTTTTTCTTCTTAGCAGTCCTCTCATCGCTGCTTGCTCCCCTTTTTTGGTCTTTTTTAGGAGGCCTTGGTGGATTTTGAGGTTCATCTGCCTCCTTAATAGTCTCGTCCTCAACTACTTTGAGCAAAGTAGCATCAATCCCTCCTTGTTTTTGCCTTCCTTGATTGTCCAGACCAGTCTCTTCTGCAGCGCCCTGAACTGTCTCTGCTGCAGCCTTCTTTTTCTCGCCCTTCCCTTTCATTTTGCTAGGGGCCTTGGCCCTGGAGGGAAAGGCCAGTTTGCCATCCTTTTCCTTTGTTCTCTTAAGTATGACAGCAGGGGGAGGTGGTGTAGTCAGTTCCTCCCAGGTGAGATCTCTCCGGCCCGTGGTGTTCCACAAGTAGGATCTCACCAAGTTGCGAGAGGTAAAACAGTTATGGAAGGCGTTCCCCCAACGTTCAGCAGCCCAGACATTTAGCTTGGCACATGTGGTCTTCCCCCTCCTCCAAATAGCCGGAGAACTCCTTCGGGAATACTAACATAAGAAAGTGGGTGATCAAGAGTGGAATTTTAGTAAAAATAAGACAGAAAAAGACAAATAAAACTGAATACTTACTTGTGCTCTTCCACCTGCTGGTGAGCATGCTAGGGTTGACATTGGTCTTAATCTTTCTCCCATTCTCCCACGTCCCACTGATGAATAGGAATTAGGTCTTCCAACTTTTCTCTGACTCCAACAAGTCATCCACCACTTTGAAGTTGTCTCCCATGTTGTAGTGGTAGAATGGGATGTGATGGTTTTTGCACAGGCTGGCCACTGCAACAAATTGCTCCATAAGGAGAGGAATGACGGACATCCTTGATGCCATTATACATGCAAGGATAGTATACCAAGAATTTTGACTCAATTGGCTTGGACAAAGTTTGATTAGGTGAAAATACCTGACAATTTCAGGATCCAAGGGGAATCTGAGCCCCCAATTGAATAGCTCAGTGTAAATGACGATCTCGTTGAGCTTGCAGTCCATCGGAGTTTCCGGTGTGACTGGTATTCTCACCTTCACTGATTCTGGGATCCCCCACTTGGTTTGGATCCAGCCCAGCTCAGCGGTGCGAGTATAGACATAATTAACGTTCTGCATGGCCAACATATACTTCACATTGACCTTCTAAAAACAAGGTCCCACCTTGCCCTCCAAGCTCTCTGGTAGCTCCGGATGAGCCATTCCCACATTTACCTTGCCCTTTCCTTTTTTGTTAGAGACAGTGTCCTCAGTTTATCCAGAGGCTTCATTCTCGAAGAGGGGCTCTTTGATGTTATCTTCCATTACTTCTTCTATGGTTTGTCAGTTGTTGAGGATGGAAGAGTGTCAGCTTGTGGATCAGTGGTCTGTCTGGATGGCTGAGAACCAGTTTCTTCTAGAGGTCTGGTGTCCGGTTGGGGCTCAGCTCCGGGGGAATTTGTTTGAGAAGTTATTTTAGCTGCCTTTGATCTGGAGGACTTGTCTCTTGGGGATCTTATAGATATCTCCGATCCGGAGACTTTATCTTTGGATGCAGACTTAGAGGCCCCCGTTTTGGAGGACTTTGGTTGTGAGCTAGTTGCTTGGCCTTTTACCAAGCGTGTTGTCCGACGAGGGTTGGTTTTCTCTGGAGAATTTTCAATGTCAGATCCTATGGCGATAAATGGAGAAGGTTTCCTTACACTTGATACCACTTTCTCTTGAGCAGTAGAAGGTTGAGACTCCTGAACCGAGGAGCCTGGCGGGATTGGCGAGAGGTTTGGCTTGAATAAACGTTTAGGTTTTGCGCTTTTTGTAGAAGACGATCCTTGATCAGCTTCTAAGGATGGTGTATCAGACTTATTGCTTGGAGAGACTTGAAGACCATCAGCAATGCGTCTCTCTGGTTCGACTTTTTTCGCTTTCTTTAGTTCAGAAAGATTCAACCAACTGCCTTTCACAAGAACATTTCTCGCTGTGAACATAAAACTATCCAAGAGAGGTTTTGAAAGAAAATGTGAAAAGTTCTGAGAAAATAAATTGTGAAGTGGTGAAGATGGTGAAACAGTAAAAGAAAGTAATTTATATATTAGTAAGGCAAAAAGCTACTGATACCTAGGAGAAGACAAAAAGATTTAGGTAATGATTGAAAAAGGCACTGACGTAAGAAGCATTAAATGCAGGAGTTACTTTTCAGGCTTAGTGGGAGCGCCGTTCTAGGGAGAAAACGGCTGGTAGTACGAATCAAAATGCGACACGTGTCCCACGATCCAAAGAAAAACTCTTAGAATTTTGAGAAGAAATCAGTTCGAATAAACATCGAACCAAACACATAAACGGGCTGGAAAATGTTGTTACCGGCTAAATGCGTTTTTTAGTCCTGCCAAAGACCTTTGACAAAGCCTAAAAATGGGCTACTGATGAGTCCAGATTTATTCACCACCACTCACTAAGAAAACCGGACAGGGGTAATTCGGATAATAAATGCCCACTGAACTATCCGGACAGGACAAAACTATTAAAACCCTAAACAACTTTTGACTAAGCTAGGTGCTAATCTACTTAAGAACTAATGGGTCATTAAACTCGACCCGGTTTCACAACTTGACCCAAAAGCCCATGGGTCCATAATTAAGGGTATAAATACCCAACCACTTTCATTAATAAGGGTAATGAACATTTAATACAACCAGCCAGCTTAAATCTCTCACTACAAAACACCCAAACATTTAATACCTTTGAAACTCTCCAAAGCACTTGACAACATTACCCTCAGATTAAAATAAACCATATCAGTGCATATCGAGAAACTATGTTCTTCCTCTTTATGAACCACGTACGACCCATTTGGGTTGAAAAAATCCTGAACTAATGACCTCGAGCCTATTCATGTGAATATCGAAGGCCCAAATATAGTGTGATAGGATCTCATAATCGACAGTTTAAACATGATCAGGCCTGGAGATACCCGATCCCATAAATATAGAGTGTCTGGACCCTCTCGAGGACCGTATACATATGGATCTCGATCCTTTTATACAAGCTCGGTTTCTTAACGAGATGTATTCATATTGGGAGCTCTACCATAAATAATTTAGGAACAAATAGATTATTACCACTGATGGGATGGTTTGACAACCAACGATCTAGGTGATTATGACCGATGCACGAGTCCACGAGGTAGTTTTTTTCACCTTTTTGTTTGATCGGGTATGCATATCCCTACATATGATATTCTTTTAATGTATCCAAGTTATGAAGATGTTCCCAACCCAGCTGATACCAAACCACTGAAGGTTGTTAGTGGCATTTGGCTTCGCTAATTACTCATTTACGATTAGCGAGTTTATGTCATTGTAAGCATCAGTTGTCCAATCAATATCCTTTATCACTACCTATCTCTTTCAAAAATTTAAAAAATAGTGAGTGATTTACCCAAATGCGAGCAACTATGGAAGTTATTTTTTTCTTTACTATAGGTTACATAAAGATAGGTCGGACAATATAACAACCTGCCATCATGAGGCATTATTTCTTTAAAAGTAAGTTCGATCATATTTTTCCTATTTACTTTTCATTTGTGCAAACACATAGCAAAAAGACATGTTGACATTATATAGTAATTGTGTAATCTTGTATATATACAGAGTATCCGCATCACTATCCCAAGACGCATGAGGTGACTAAAGACAATTTCACATTGCTCAACAATATTTCTCAAAATAGTTAGAGGAAGAAACATTAGACTTTGCTAACCCTGGAAAAAATTCTTGCTTTTAGGATATTAGTCTGTCATTGTCAAGACACCATAATCTTATGTTTATCCCTCTCAAAGAGTAGGTCAACAGACCTATCAAAGTCACAATCAAGACCCTCATAATAATTTTTACTCCCAATGCTATGAGGGCAAAATTGTTACTGATATAACCAACGATGAGAGAGACCATATTCAGGAAGCCTCTCTAAATATGATGAATATTTTAGAAATGGTTTAGCAGATTGAGGTGCGGTCAACCAATATTGTCAGACTAGACAACAACATTTGACGAAGGGCAACGATGTTGAAGAATGATAATGATAAAGTGGTACTCAAACAAGCTTATGTGTTTCAGATAGCTCAAACATGAATAAAAAATATTCTCATAGTGAGAAAGTGGCACATGGCTGGAAAAAGCACCCTCGTGAGCCGTGCAGTAGTCTAACCTTAAAAGAGGCTACGAATGGGCCACTCACTCGTTTTCTGACTAATAATTTGACCGTAATACTTTTATTCAATATTCTAAAACTTCATAAAATGGATAATTATTTTTTCATTAAAAATCTTATTTTTACCAACTATAGTTCTTCGCTAACCTTTTATATCCCTAAAATTATATTCTTTTCCAATACTACCTTCATCAAAACTTAAAAACTCAAGATTTTTCTCTCATATTCAACTTTCAATAACAAGTATCTACTATATCGATTCTACTTTGTATCCTCTAATATTTCTACTTTGATTGTTTGTTAAACCATATTTATCTGAATAACTACAAAAAAAAAGAGCATACACTTCATAGCCATGCCGCTCGATTTATAATACTAATCCAACTTCATTTTTTCAGGACTCTTGTAATTACCTCTTCCTTTTACTCAGAAAAAACTGGTTAGAAATAAGAGAAAATAAAATAAGGAAAAACCCCCTCTAAAACCTACCATTAGTGAAAACCCGGCTAATAATCACTGTTTGTTCCCATGTTTACCCCATGTATCAAACTAGTTCCTCACCTTCACTTTTGTCTCCCACCCATTTCGTTCGTTTGAGAAATTCACACGATTAGTCCTCTCGCATATGTAAACCATTTAAAAACTGACATGTGGCACCTAAACCCCAAGTTTTGTGTCACTTTTGGTCCCCTAGAATGTGCGGGAGGACTGATTATGCAAATTTCTCAAACGAAGGATATGGGTGAGAGACAAAAGTGAAGGTGAGGGACTAGTTTGACACAAGAGGTAAACATGGGGGACTAACAGTGATTTTTAGCCTGAAAAATAGACCTGGATCCTGAAGAACTTCTTAAGGATATGGAACTTTTTGCAAGAGTTTTTAGTAACATATTTAGCCCATATAAGTATATGTCTAAGGAAGATCATGAATTTCTTATGTTTGAATATGGAGTCCCAAATTACATAGTAACACTTCCTCCTAAACTTGGTGAGTTACCCATCATGTTAAAGATGACAATATATATAATTTTCTTTAACCCATTCCAATAGGAGCTCCGTTTAACATTCTATCATTACATAGTTGAATTCTTTTAACCCATTCAAATATGTCATACTCAACTAACATCTAATTAATGGCACACGCTAGTAATCATATTAATAAGCTTAAATATTCTAGAGATATTTAAACCTATCGAATTTCTTTTTGCATACGTCAAAATTTGAAAAACTTAGCGAACAATCCTTTATAGTAATTAACTTTAAATAATTTTACCCTGATAAGGAAATGGAACTTCGAGGACTGAAGTGTAAAAGAATAAAAATTGTTATGAAAAATTGTATAATCAGAAGAGAGAACTAGAACTTTATAATTTAGTCAGGGACTAGCATGTAACTAACCCCATTTTGTAACTGTTTCAGTTAGAGCTAAGTCTTTGTGCCTCTTTATAAAGGCCAAGGCTGATCTAATAAAGGGTCTGAATTTTTGAGATGTATCATTCTTGTAACTTGACTTTCTCTCTCTAAAATCTATATATCTCTTTACATTCTGACTTCTCATAATTCTACTTAGTCAATCCAAATATCAACTCACCAGACCCGAATTATCATTTATTGACCATGATTGCGTTTCATTTATTGACCATGATTGGGAGTCTAGAAACTCTTCTATTGGATTTATCCAAATATAAATAAGATGGATGCAAACACGTAAAATAAGATCCACTCAACTTTATTTTATCATCTTCTTTATTGTTTATTTTTCTAATATTATTCTCAATTTTTCAACTGTTTTATAAGTTTAGATAAATTTCTCGAATGCTTCAACAAGTATTTTCATGATGAAAAGCCTTTACAAATATTACCTAGTTATTGTCTGAGCAATTTTTTCTACTCCAGTTTCACTATCTTTTTAAAAACAAAAAATTTATCCAAACTAGTATTTGGCATATTCTAGGAATCAAGATGAATCCTGACGACAAACCCAGTATACCCATAACTAGAGAACCAATTACAACTGAAAACGCTCTTGTTAATACGCTCCTGTTATAGCGTAACAAAAAATGCAGATCATGAACCAACATGGAATGGGAATAACTATTCCAAAAAAGAAAAGGACTAAGCATACTGAAAATACCATTGCTGATAACGGTTCTCCGAAAAAAGTTCCTCAAAGAAATAAAAGTATTGCCACTGTTGATGTTACTGATGTATCATTTTTTTAACAAGGATAAACTTGATGACCCTTTTATTTATAAAGAGATTTTAAAAAAATAAAATAAAAATCAAACGGTTGAAAGCCAATGATATCTTTAAAAATCATTACAAAGTTCTTTTTACCAACATCAATATTGACTATCCTATTGATAAAAAGTTTGACGAAACTCTTCATTCCTTAGTTGGTCAATCAAACAAACAAAACGATAAAGAAAATTGTGAAATCGGAGACAAAAACCTTCCCTCCGTTCCAAACCAAACTAAATTTGTACAGTGTATCGAACAATTGTCCCTGACAAATACAGAGCCAATAACAATGCGTGTTATGCCCAAGTTGAAATCGACGTTTTAAAGAATCTTAAAAGAAGATTGTGGGTTGGTTTCGGAGAAAATGACGGGTGCTGGGTTGGTGTTAGTTATATGAATGTCCCTAACTACTACTACAACTGCTATCATTTAGGCCACAACTCTGATGAATGTAGAAAGACAAACTCAAAAGACAAAGATAAAGAAAAGAGTAATGGCATTGTGAAAAAAATGATGTTATTATTCAAATTGATCCTGATGAGTCAATAGTTGTTTAGGGAATATGTTTAGGATCTTTGTGCTAGATGTGACTAGAGAGAGAAAATTTAGAGAGATAAAGGAAGATTCTTAGAAAATAATATTCAATACCCTTTTTTAGGCAAGTGGGTCACCCTTTTATACTAAAATAAGGAGGACCCATTTAAGCTCTTAGTGGGCCGTTTATCACATATTAATGAGGCCCCTCTACTATTTTTATCTTTATACATTGGTCCCTGATTGACTCTGAATACTCTTTTAACTACATCAAGTATTTATTTATTTATTACGTTTTTACCCCTTTAATTGAGATCGGCGAATTCCGCCCTCATCAGTAGCCCCCCAGTCTTCAAGAGTTTCGTGAGCGGAGACTTGTGAAAGAGCCATTGCCACTCGTCCGATCTCTTGTCAAGCTTCGGGCTCTGTAAGTTTTGACAGCCCGATGCTCGAGGCTTCCTCATTGGTGATATTCCCACGCCTCCTATTCCTGTTCTGCCAGGATTTTCATCCCGGGCCTCTTGTGGTGGGCCTATCCTTCTTCCCGGTCGCGGTGGTGTCGGCCCATATCAACGATGGGTTCGTGATGAATTGCTTATGTCAGCCCTTGTCAGTCGGTGGTCGACATGTGTCATTAGCTAACGGGTCACCTCTCTGTCGGACTAGGCTCCTAGCGAGACTCTTCATCTTCCCGCTGTCTTTTCGTCGATTGGTATCCCCCGATCCTTCAGTCCAGCCTATAAATACCCCAAGGTCCTTAGTGTCTCTCAGAGGCATTTTAGAGAGAGAAAACGCTGTCCGACCATTTCTAGAGAGAGAAAGAGCTCGTTCGACCCTTCTTCATTCTAGTATGTTTGTTGCATGAAACCCAGACGTTCACAGAAAAAACCGACCAAGAAAAAGAAATCCGAGTGGAGTTTTGAAGAGTGGTCTAGTATCGGAGATCGAGCAGAAGAATACCGACGCGATGGTCTGATCTGGGGGTCTAACTCCAAACCTTTTGTTCCCGCTCCACTTCCTCACGATCCCGTTCTTGCCACCCCGATTCCCGCAGAATCTTTCCTGGTATCCGACCTTCCGGTTTCTCCTATTCCTGAGGCTAGTCTATCCCCAGAACCCATTATCCTTTCCTCGAGTGATAGTTCCCATTCCCCAGTAGTCGGGCCGAGAAATCCGACCTTACCGTCCGTCAACTCGCCCGCTCCCCGACGTGCCCGTAAATCCACATTCTTGATAATGGGAGAAGACGATCTATCCAAGTACTCAGCAGGAGGTAATAGTCCCGAAATGGTTCAACTTACGCCCTCGATTAGAGGGATTCGGACCGGTATTAACACTGCGGTCACTTTTTTAGGTTTGCCCAAAATGCGGCTAACACCCGAGCAAGCGGAGGAGGCTCATAGGGCCATGGCACGCGACGCTGCCGATGCTTCTTCCTCTCGGGTCAGACCGTCTGAAATAGATGCCGCTACCGCCCGCAGCTCTAGTCAAGTTCCGACCCAAGAAGCTGGAGAGTCAGAAGTCGATGTTGCTCCCGCGGGAGTCTGTATTGCTGCTACTGGCCACGCGGCTAACCCCCAGGATGACCCCTTGCCCGAAGAGGTTGCGGCTGCCATTACCACCAAGTACTTCAGCTGGCTCCTAACCAGGGACGTGGTTTCTCTCTTTGAAGGGAAGTACCTCTACTTCCCCGAGGCCGATCATAGTGAACTGCTGATCCGCTGGGGGATTCCTGAGTGTGTCAACGTCCGATTTCCGACCCCAGGGGAGACCCCCGTTCACGTCAGACCCAGAGAGATCGTGGTGTTCACCGAATTGTTCAACTGGGGTTTGCGTTTCCCCTTGGACCCTGAGATTGCGCTCTATTTTCGCACCCTCCAAATCTGCCCGTCGCAGCTGACGCCAAATGCTTGGTATACCTTAATGTCCTACATCATGGCTTCCCGCCTTTCTGGTCAAGTTATGCCGATGGAGGAGTACATCGCCATGTCGGGTCTGTCCAAGTCCCCGAAATCCCCATTCTTCTACTCTTCTCTTGGCAACAAGTGGAAAATTGTCAACGACTTCTTGGAAGGGGACAAAGGGTGGAAGCATCGGTTCGTATTTTTGAGCGGGTGTTGGGAGAACGGTCTTCCATACTCTCCGGAGAACCCGAGGAAACTGCTGCGGACCTGGGTCCATGATGGTACTACCTTCCCATATGTATATATATATATATATATATATAGTTTTTTTTATATACCTTTATTTACCGATCCTTTGCGTAGTGTCGAAGGACTGGCTGCAGGGGGTGAAGAAGGACCATTCGAAAGCCGCGGAGGACACTTTCGAGGTGCTGATAAACTACGCCCGAAGGAATTGGGGTCGGGGTATGCACCGTACCTTCATGGATAAGAACTTGTTCATGAGCAACCTCTGGCGGTGCTCATCCGAGGCTCTTACCATTGAACAACTGCGGGAGCCTCCCAGCCTGGACGACGTGCTTGCCCGAACCGGGCGTCCCGGGTACATACTGTACCTGCCCAAACGCAATAAGGCGCCCACTAAGCGTCCAAAGTCAGATGACGATGAGGGGGTATTGGGGGCCGGAGCCGAGGCAGTAGGTGACCCGATCAGGGTGGCGGCACCCGAGGCGGGACGAGTGGATGTGAGCCATAAGCCGGCCGTGGTGCAAAAGAGAAAAAACCGTGTAGAGACGGGGGGGTCTAAGTTGAAGAAATCCAAAACTGTGATAGAGGATCCGGCGGTGGTCAGCGCGGGGGCGGGTGCTTCAGGGCCTAAACTCTTGGATCAAGTTGCCGACGGCGGAGATCCTGCAATGGACGACGTTGTGTTAATTCCAGACGACACTGAGCCCCCCGAGGCTGCAAATCCAAACGCCTCTTCGTCAAGTGGCCCCAAATTCCCGGTGCTGACGATGCTCGGCAGCCCGCACCCTTTTCCTCTTCGGAGCACTGATGGATTGGCTCTGTCGCTATACAACTTGCTGGTACCGGCAGCCTTGAAAGAGCGTCGGGCAAAGGAGCCTGCGGATGCCAAAGCCGCATACGTGCTGTCACTCCATAACCGCTTCCCGGACCTTCGCCTTGGGTCGCTGTGGCTCGACGTACCAGAGAAAGACCGGCCCGATGGAGTCGATTGGAGGGAATCCGATGATGCTGACGATGAAGAAAACGATGAGGATGTGGATGAAGACGGGGACCAGTGATACCGTTCCCTTTTTTTTTTTTTAAATTCTGTAACTCTTTGGGGGCCGTAGGCCCCTCTGTTGTTTTTGCTGAACCACTTTAACTTTTTTGTTTGTTTGTTTTTTTGGGGGTCATGGGGCCCCCTGTGACCATCATATTTAATTTGCTGGGTATATTATTTCGCAGATCGTAAATCTTAATGTTCGGTAGGTTAATTTGTCACCGAAAGTTTTTCCCGAGGTTCGGAAAAACCAAAATGTAGATCGGTAGAACCGAAAAGCCTATTTTTAGGTTCTGTAGATCGATTTGTTATCGAAAGTTTTCCAGAGGTTCGGGAAAACCAAAATGTAGATCGGTAAAACCGAAAAACCCATTTTAAGGTTCTGTAGATCGATTTGTCATCGAAAGTTTTTCCAGAGGGTAGGGAAAACTAATATGTAGATCGGTAAAACCGAAAAACCCATTTAAGGTTCTGTAGATCGAGTTTTCCTCGAAAATTTTTCCAGAGGGTAGGGAAAACTAATATGTAGATCGGTAAAACCGAAAAACCCATTTAAGGTTCTGTAGATTGAGTTATATTAATAGAAACAGACGACGTCCAGCTCGTCAGCTGTCCAAAGTCGCAACGATTTAATATTTTGAAGGCAAAAGATTTTCTGATTATCAAAAACGTGGGTCGGGTTTTGGCTGATGCCTCGTTAAAACCTCCTCGCGCCACCGAGGTAGGAAAGAGTGCATCCCCGACCGTTTACAAACTTGAATCAAGTGGAACATAATGCGAAATACATCGTAAATTACAAACTATTCAAGATACAATTTCAAGTGCTCAATATTCCACGGTAGCCTTAGGAGGTGTCCGAGCCGATTCTGCAGGCGGTACGTCCCGCTCCTGATTTTCTCGACAATTTCGTAGGGTCCCTCCCAATTTGGAGCCAGCTTTCCGAGGCTCTTGTCGTTTGTGTGGAGGAAAACGCGTCGTAGAACCTTATCTCCGACCTTGAACTCCCGACGGCGGACTTTGGCTGCATATCGACTTCTAATTAAAGTCTGGTAGTGTAAAGAGTTCAAATGGGCGCGATGGCGCTTCTCTTCTATGAGGTCGAGCTCTAGTCGTCGGCTGTCGTCATTCGTCTCCTCCTGATAAGTTCCGACCCTGAAAGAAGGGAAAATAGATTCCGCGGGGGTGACCGCGTCCATACCATACATTAAGGCGTAAGGTGACTCTTGGGTAGCCGTGCGGGCCGTGGTTCGGTAAGCCCATAACACTTCTTGCAAGTAGTCGGGCCACTTTCCGGCCTTTCCCTCGAGGTTCTTTCTGAGGCCATCCAGAATGGTTCGGTTTGTTACTTCGACTTGGCCATTGGCTTGTGGATGAAAAGGAGCAGAGAAACATTGTCGGATATTATGAGTGGTGCAGAACGCCTTCATTTCCGCACTATCAAACTGTGGCCCGTTATCCATAGTTAGCCGCTGGGGCACTCCGAATCGGCAACAAATGTTTGCCTAGATGAATTTGACAATATCCTTGGTCTTCGTGGCGGATAGAGGTTCGGCTTCGACCCATTTGGAGAAGTAATCTACCGCGACGACAATCGTTTGCCTTCCTCCCGATGCCATTGGTAATGGTCCGACGAGGTCGATTCCCCATCGGTCAAAGGGCAGTCCTTCGGATATGGATTCTAGGGGAGATGCGGGTATGTTGATTGCGTTTGCGAACCGTTGACAAGTATCACAGGTCTTCACTATGAGTCTAGCGTCTGCCGCTATCGTCGGCCAATAGAATCCCGCGAGAAAAACTCTCCTAATCAGAGCCATGTACCCACAATGCGCCGCGCCCTCCCCATCGTGTAGTTCGGACAAAATTACTTGAGATTCGTTGAAACCTAAACATCGAAGCAGAGGTCGGCTAAAGGATTTTTTGTACAGCACATCCCCTAAAAGGACATAGCTCCGTGCTTTGTTGCGCAACTTTCGTGCCGATGCGGTGTCGTCAGGAAGCCGACCCTCAGCCAAGAAAGAGATAATACCCCGCCGCCAGTCTGAAGTTGCAACCGAAGAGATCGTTTAACGATGAATTGGTCGGCTGTCCAATTCATGTCGTTTAACGATGGACGGGTTCTCTTGCTCTATTACCCAAGGATAGCTGGTAGAGCAGGAAATCGTTGCCAGAGAGTCCGCTGTTGTGTTTTCACTTCTTGGGACATGCTCATATGTGACTTTGTCAAAATAAGCGGCCATAATTCTTAACGCCGCTAGGTATTGTACCAGATGCTCCTTCCGAGCCTCCGCACTTCCCGCTTCTTGGTTTATCAGAAGTTGGGAGTCGCTTATGAGTCGTACTTGTCTTGCCCCGCACACCTGTGCCAACCGTAATCCTACCAAAGCAGCCTCATATTCTACTTCATTGTTTGACGTATGAAAACCAAAACGGATGGCTTGGAGCATGCTCACACCCGACGGAGTTACAATTTGAATCCCCGCCCCACAACCATTAACGTTCGCTCCCCCATCGGTGCGGACGGTCCATTCGCCCTCCGCTGCCTCTTGTGAAGGCGCCCCCTGCTCGGGTCGTTCGGAGTGGAACTCGACTAAAACATCGGCCAAGACCTGGCCTTTGATAGCTGTTCGGGGCTCAAATTCGATGTCGAAATCCCCTAATTCTACCGACCACTTGCATATTCTCCCGGACATGTCTGGTCGCTGAAAAACGTACTTGAGCGGAAACGACGTGCGGACGACAATAGGATGGGCTTGGAAGTATGGGCGCATTTTCCGCGCTGCCGTCACCAGGGCCAGCGCCATTTTCTCCAGTTTCAGGTACCGACTTTCGGCGTCAAGTAAGCTTTTGCTCACATAGTATACCGCTGTCGGAGCCGGTCCTAATTCGCTGACCAGAGCTGCGCTGACTGCATAGTCCGTGACCGCAATGTAGAGGAACAGCGTCTCGCCCATAGTAGGCTTGGTGAGGCGGTTCGGGGACGATAGGTACTCTTTGATCCCTAAAAATGCCTCGTTACACTTAGGAGTCCAAACAAAATTTTTTGCCTGCCGTAGGACCTGAAAAAACGGAGCGCATTTATCAGATGATCGAGAAATGAAACGATTTAGGGCGGCCAATCGCCCGGTCAGGATCTGGACTTCTTTGACGCTTCGGGGGGGGGGGGGGGGGGGGTCATGTCGGCCAGGACTCGCAGTTGGATAGGGTCTGCTTCAATTCCTTTCTCACTGACGAAGAATCCCAAGAATTTCCCTGATCGGACCCCGAAGGAACATTTCTCCGGGTTTAGCTTAAGGTTGATCCCTCGTAGGTTACCAAAGGTTTCCCTGATATCGGCGAGATGGGTTTCATCGGTCCCGCTTTTGACCAACATGTCATTGATGTAAACCTCCATGTTTCTCCCGATCTGGCCTTCGAATGTTCTGTTTACTAGCCTTTTGTAACAATATAATCCCCGACCCGTAATGAACGTAGTATTCTCCTGATCCACGGCATGTAACTTAATTTGATTATAACCGGCATAGGCGTCCATAAATGAGAGTAGCTTGTTACCCGACGTCGAGTCCACCAGCTGGTCGATCCTCGGCATCGGGAAAGGGTCCTTCGGGCGTGCCCGATTAAGATCAGTAAAGTCCACGCACATCCTCCATTTCCCGCTTTTCTTTTTAACTAGCACGGGGTTAGAGATCCATAAAGGGTGTTTTGCTTCCTTGAGGTGCCCGACGCTGGTCATTCTCTCAACTTCCCGCAAAATTACTTCCGCCTTTTCGGGGGAAAAAGCCCGACGTTTCTGGACGATCGGTCTGATATTTCTGTTGATAGTCAACTTGTGAATCGCGAAGGATTCTGGTACCCCCGTGACATCCCCTGAGCACCATGCAAACAAGTCTAGGTTCTCTCGTAGGAGGGTCAATAGCTGTTCCCTTAGGGTCGGCAAAAGGTTTACCCCGACCCGCAGATATTGTCCGTCTGCAAAATAATGTAGTTCGCATTCCTCGTCTGTTGTCAAAAGGCTTGGGGCCTCCCGGGGGTCATCCACCGGTTGCGATCCCGGAGGGACCCCCCTTAATTGCTATTCTTGAGCCGGAAACATCTCTTGGTCTTTTTTCGGAGCTAACGCAGCTCGGTAACATTCCCGCGCTGCTTTTTGGTTGCTTCGGACCACTCCTACGTTGTTCCCGACCACATACTTTACACATTGATGAATAATAGAAGTCAGCATGCATGCGCGATATCCAAGACCGGCCAAGAATGGCGTTGTGTGAGGCCGGCGCGTCCACTATTACAAACAAAACTGTGACCTCCTTTTTAAATGGGCCGCGATCTAACTGGACCACGCCCTCGAACTCTCCGACTACGTCGGCTGCTGAACCTGTAAACCCGACAATGGTGCGGTCGGATCGCGCAATCGCCGGTCGCGTTCTGAACTTAGCAAAGGTAGACGCGAAGATGATATTGGCCGAACTCCCGGTGTCTACCAAGATGCGCCGAACCTCCTCTCCCGCTATTGCTGCCCCGATCACAATGGCGTCCTCATGCGGTCCGGCTATGTCTCTCATGTCGTCGTCGAAATGTAAAATCGGTGAGGGGACGCTTCTGGTTTGGAAGCAAGTTCTGGCTTCCAACTGGGTGGTCAAGTTGATAATGTGCCTTTTACTGGAGGAATGCGTGACTCCCGCCATCGAATCCCCCTCGAAAATGGTCAGGGATTCAAAAAGATTACAGAGGCCTCGTACTTTACCGATACACTCCTCAACCTCTTCTTCAATGATCCCGATAATATTGTGATTAGCTCTCGGGTCACCGAAGTACGAGGTCGGGGAAAGGGCACTTCCGGTTTGGAAGCAAGTTTGCGTTTTCAGCTGAACGGTTTGGTCGCCCAAGCGCCTCTTCCTAGGTGAGCGCGGGTTTCCCGTCATCGGTCCTCCCCCGGAGACAGTTAATGATTCGAAAAATTCACAGAGACCACGGACGCTACCGACGCTTTCCTCTGCCCCCTCCTTAATGACCCCGATGATATTGCGGTTGGCTTCAGGATCAAGGTACTCAATTGTCACGTCGAAGCGGTCGGTCACCTCTGAAATGGCCATGGTCGTTTCTGGTTTTGGTACGATCGCCACTTCTTTCGAGGTCGTGCCCTGCTGTGCCTTTTTCACATACTCCAACAAGTTCCCGTGTTCTATGAGCATCTGTATCTCCTTCTTCAAGGCTATGCAATCCTTCGTGTCATGCCCGATGTCTTCGTGGTAGCGGCAATAGCGGTTATTCCTTTGTTCCCGGGGCGTCGGGATGGGGAAAGGTCTTCGGTACATTCCGCTTTTCTTGGTTTTTTCGTAGATCGATGACACGCATTCCGTGAGGTCTGCGAAGTAGGCGGGTCGCGTCCACTTGTTGGACATGGGTCGAGAGATCGCCTGTCCCGTTTGCCTCGGTTTCAGACCGGTCGGGGTCGGAGGTTTGGTCGATGTAGGTGGGCTCAGGTGTATCGTGATAACTGGTTGGGCCGCCCTGGCGTAATCTGACCGGGAGCCCTGCCTTATTACGAGCGACGCTTGAGCACTCTGCTGGATCTGTGCCGCCAATTCAGACGCTTCGGTCTCTTTGATTAAAATCTACTTCTCTATTTGCGCCAGAAGCGCTGAAAAAGTGAAAGCTTGCTTTTTTGTCACGGCATGCTTCATCGGCCCCGGGAGTAGGCCCAAACGAAACGCAGTTAGAGCCATATTCTCTTCGCAATGGTCCAGGTCAGTTTTCGCGTCGATGAACCGCCTTGTGTAGTCTCTGAGGCTCTCCCCCAGCTTCTGTCTACAATTCATGATGGTATCTCCATTTGCACGGAAACTCTTACTTCCGACGAAGTGTTGCCTGAACATCGTCCAGAAAGTCCCGAAGTTCCGAATGCACCCCTGCGGCAAGCGGTTGTACCACTTAGAAGCTCTGTCTTTGAAAGTCATAGAAAATGCTCTACACAGGAGCTTGTCATCATTGTCGAAGCTTAACATGAAATTTTTGAAAGCCTCCAAATGGTTATCCGGGTCCTTTTTTCCGTCGTATTTTTCTAATTTAGAAATGTCAAATCTCCTCGGGAGCTGTCCCGCTAATATTTCATCGGATAATGGGGAGGCCCTCCAGTTGACTCCGAGCTCACATGCTCCTCCCCCGAGACCCTCGGTCCTAACGCCATAAAGCCCCTCCACTCCTGGGCTGACGAATTGGCTACTGGTTCTGTAACCATGGTTCTGGCTATTCGATGGTTGCCACAGAATTGGTGGCAATATTTCCCGCTCTCCGCGGCTGGCGGTATGCATTTCCTCTTTCTCAAAAGATACCGGGGTCGGCTTATCGGCGCCGCCCTTCTTATACTGCAGAGGGTCGGCCCTGGTCCCTCGACGGCGTCGGGATCGATTCTTCTGCGCTCGCTGAACTCTTTCCCGCCGCAGATATTCTTTGCCTGACGAATCGTCTGAGGGGTAGTCCGACGTCATGGCCCGATGGTTCTCAAGGTTCCGACGAGTCCTAGCATCTTCTTCGTCATCGGGGAGAGGATCCCTGTAGTACCTAACAGGTCGGGCCTCTATTCGCGGATCGTTGCCATGGCCAGCTGCCCCCCGGTCCTCCAGGAGGGGCTTTTTTCCCTTTCCTTCCCGGGCTCTTTTCTCGCCCAACGCCCGCTCCCTTTCTTCTTCCAACCGAGCAATGTCCTCGAGGAGCTGCTTTCGGGTCATTATCAGAGTTGACCGCTTGTCCCGTCCGCCGTGCCATTCTCGGCCGGGGACTACCGTGCCTCCCGAACCTGAGACGGCTCGGGCGACTTCTCTCCCGTCCCTCTCTATCGCCGCTTCGCTGTTCATCCCGAAAAATGTGATTTTCAAAGAACAAAAGATTCCTTTTTGGTATCACCGATTCCCACAGACGGCGCCAATGATGAGTCAATAGTTGTTTAGGGAATATGTTTAGGATCTTTGTGCTAGATGTGACTAGAGAGAGAAAATGTAGAGAAATAAAGGAAGATTCTTAGAAAATAATATTCAATACCCTTTTTTAGGCAAGTGGGTCACCCTTTTATACTAAAATAAGGAGGACCCATTTAAGCTCTTAGTGGGCCGTTCATCACATATTAATGAGGCCCCTCTACTATTTTTATCTTTATACATTGGTCCCTGATTGACTCTGAATACTCTTTTAACTACATCAAGTATTTATTTATTGCGTTTTTACCCCTTTAATTGAGATCGGCGAATTCCGCCCTCATCAGATCCTATTCAAGAAAGCTCAACAAATTTACATATACCAAAAATAACTCGGTTACAAACATTTAGTATAGTTTACAGAAGAAATATTAAATGTGTTATTACAACAAAAAATAATGCAACTGAATCTAGAACTTCTGGAAAAGTTGAACCTAGTCTTGAATATGAAGAAAGCTCTTCAAAAAACGAGCCTCGAATAATTGGAGCTCTTCAAAGATTGGACCATGATTATCAAAATAACTTTGAAAATCAGATTGTTTAATCCTCTCCATGACTTCAACAACATTATCAGTCGTAAGATCAAATCTGCATACAGAAACAAAAGTGTCAAAAGACTCTCTATCAACTATCTGCTTAAAATAGAGAGAAACTATAACAAATCTTTATCTGATAATGATAAAGATTATTAGCTGGAAAGCTCACGGTATCAACAACAATTCAACCTTTTCTAGGCTTATATCTATGATTGAAACTGAAAATATTAAAGGTGATTTCTATTCAGGAGCCCATGGCTAGGCTTGACAAGATAAAAAATGTTGCTAAGAAAATTAGTCTGTGTAAATTTGTGGCTAACTACTCCAATAAAGTGTGGGTTTTCTGGTCTGAGGACATTAACATCACTGTTAATGTTGATCATGACCAGTTCCTTCATATGGAGGTCAATTTTATTAATTTTTCTTTCAACTTTACCTCTGTTTATGCTAAGAACCAAAGATCCCTTCACAAAGTTCTCTGGAGCCAGATGTTGTCTATTGCTAGTGATGATATGCCTTGGATGGTTGCTGGTGACTTTAATGCTATCACTAGCTCTGAAGACTAGCTTGGAAGCTCCACCTTCAATGATACTAGTTCTGATGACTTCAATGAAGCCATCAAACTTTGTTGCCTTGAGGACACTGGTTATGTGGGATCTAGATATACCCGGAGCAACAACAAATGCTGGAAAAGATTAGATATGACTTTAATCAACAACAATATGATCTCTTCAATGCATTGTATTCAGGTTTTTCACATGGTCAGAACCTGTTCTGACCATGCTCTTTTGCTCATATCTCTCCCTAAAAATCCTAGTAATACTTCTAATTATAACAAATGCAACTTCAAGTTTATTAATGCTTGGGCTAATGACTCTACTTTCTTGAGTTTAGCTAAGCAGAATTGGAATCTTTACTGTAAAGGTAACACCAACAATGTTTTATGGTTCAAACTTAAGAGACTTAAAAAGTTTTTTAAAGATTGGAACATTAAACAGTTTGGCAATATCTTCAACAAATTGAAAGCTGCCACTGAAGATGTTAACAGTAAGGAGATCATTCACCAAAAAGAAAATAACAGTATGTCTAAGGCTAACTTATCTAAAGTTAATAGATCTCTCATTCAGGCTCTTAGGAATGAAGAAAGCTACTGGAGACAAAAGTGTTTTAACACTTGGCTTAGTGATAGTGATGGTTGATGAGGGAGAATAAAAGACATGGTGAAATTGTATGAAGAAGTTTGTTAAGGAGAAAATTGTAAAGAAGAAGCTTGTCAAGGAGAAAATTACAAAGAAGAAGTTTGCTAGGAGAGCATTGTAAAGAATAAATTGTATTAGGGGAAAATTGTATAGACTACTAAAGAAGTAGCTATTATGAGAGGATGAAAATATATAGGGACCAAAAATGTAATAAACGGGAATTAAAGCGTGTGGGACCCGTAATTGTACTATAAAAGGACCACACACGCTTCATAGATCCTGAGATGAATATTATATGACTTTCTCTCTCTACTTAATCTAATTCTCATTTTCTCTCTCTAAAAAGACTCCTAAAACAAAGGATTACAACCTATTTTGACACTAAAAGATCTTCATATCACAAAATCACCCCTGAACATTCTTAAAACTCTTCAGTGGCACCGTCTGTGGGAAATGAAGATTATTCTGACGACAATCACTTCTTGGAAATAGTTCCTATTCCGAGGGAAATTATGGAAGAGCAAGGGGACGATTTTGTTAACAATTGCGAGGAGAATCTGGTGGGCGACGATTATCGGAACGACATGGAATATGAGGCACGTTGGGGCCAGCGAGTCGGAGACACTTTTGATGACTCAGATCTGTTGGCTCGAAGGAATGAACTGTTGCTGGAGATCGAAAGATTGAAGGCAGCAAAGAGAACTGTTCAGGCAAATATTCGCTCCGAGATAAGAAGGGAGCCAGATAGTGGAAAAGAGGAGCGCGAGACCGATTTTCGTCCTAAAGCTAAGGATGACAGATATAGGGGATTCGAACAACGATCGTCGAGGAGGAAAGAAAAATGACGTTTGGATTCATCTGACTCGAGCGATTATTCTTGATACAGCTCGTCGGAATCATCTCGTAGAAAAAATCACAGAAAGAAAAGACATGGTCGAGGACACGCAGATTACCGAAGGGGAAGAAACTTGGAGAGGAAATCTCCTAGGGAGAAGAGTTGCCGTACTCAACTTAATGAGCGGGGTTATGGCCAAACGAAGTTTCCCACTGGAAATAAAAATTTTGGCACGCAAAATTCGGAGTGACGACATCAATATACTCTACCATTCGAGGAGGGATTGTATTTTCCGAGCAATGAAAACTTAAGATCCAATGTTTATCGGACGATTCATAATTGGAGGGCTTCTCCTTTGTCCCCGGAAATATTGGTGAGCAATATCCCAAAGCATTTCGATATCTCGAAGTTAGAAAAGTTCGATGGGACACAAGACCCTGATAACCACATCGAGCAATTCAAAAACTTCATGATTAATTTCGATGACGATGATAAATTGTTGTGTAGAGCGTTTTCTATAAACTTCAAAGGGGTAGCTTCCAAGTGGTATAATCGGCTTCCACAAGGCTCGATAAAGAATTTCGACATGTTCTGGAATATCTTCAGACAACACTTTGTGGGGAGCAAAAAGTTCAGAGCTAACAGAGATACAATAATCTATTGCAGACAAAAGGTTGGGGAAAGCTTGAAGAATTATACCAATCGATTCGTCAAAACAAAAACTGATATGGAGTACTGTAAAGACTCAGTGGAACTTGCAGCTTTCAGGATGGGCCTACTCCCCGGACTATTAAAGGACACGGTGGCGGAGAGTCAGGCTATGACTTTCGTTGGATTAGGTTGAGAAGAGAATCCTGGTAGAGGAAACCCAGGCATCTGAGAAGGGATCCGACGACCAATTGGATCAAAACCAGTTTCAAAGATCTGAGTCTATAACCAAGGGCCTCGTGCCAATGTTCAGGCCAAAAGTACGGGTCAGTATCCGCCGAGGCAGAAAACAAACCCAAAATATTATGGCAACCAACAAAATTACAATCAAGGGGCCAGACCAATGTCGAATAAGTGGGTTCGACCGGACTACTTCGCGGAGTTAACGGAAAATGTTGTTGCTATATTTGATAAGGCGAGATCCACAGTACCATTCAAGAAACCTTTTCCTATTCAGACTCCGAGGGAAAGCAGAAGCGTTAACAAGTATTGTAAGTATCACGAAGATATCGGGCACGACACCAATGACTACATAGCCTTGAAAAAAGAAATGCAAGCTTTGATCGAAAATGGAATGTTGTTAGAGTTTGTCAAAAAGCACTCTAAAAAAATGCTGTGGTAAAGACTGTTCCAAAGAACACCGATACAACCATGGTGATTTCCGAGGAGGTTGATGTTTTTTATATTGAACAAGAGTATCTGGATCCCAAGGAGGGCAGGAACAATGTAAATATGGTGGAAGAGGTTATTCCGTGGGGGGGGGGGAGTGAACAACCATCTTTGCTTTCTTTGAGTCGCTGGCAATCTTTGGAGGGGATACTATCGCAGGGAATTCCAATAGCTCGCAGAAGAGGTACATAGTCAACCTGACTACCCAGATTGAAGCAGGGGTGTCAGCACAAATGCACCAATTTCCCTCCCCCATCATATGTTTTGATGATGATAATATGCAAAATATCATGGGCCCACACGAGGATGCGGTGGTGATTGCCGCGGGTATTGCTGGAGATCAAGTTCAGAAGATACTTGTTGATACAGGGAGTTCAGCGAATATCTTGTTTTTGAGCACTTACATGAAAATTTCGGACCCACCAGTTATACGACGTTCCGACAGAACCATAGTGGGCTTTACCGGCGCCACAGCAGTGGTGGTTGGAGAATTTCAGTGTGTGGTCGAGTTAGGCCGTAGGCCGTTCAAGAAGGAGGTGGAAGTATTGTTTATTGTTGTCGACGCACCAACTTCATATAACGCTATTTTGGGCCGCTCTTGGTTATCCCGAATGCATGGTGTAATTTCGACGGTCTATCAGTGTCTAAAATATGTGGTAGGGAACAATATCGGGATAATCAGAAGCAGCCAAAAAATGGCCCGCGAATGTTACCAGATAGCTTTATCCTCGAAGGGAGTTCGGGGAGAAATATCGGATAAGGCATAGCAATTAAATGGGCCTTCCTTGGAAATCATTCCATGTGATGATCCGAGGGAGACCCCCGGATTTCAGGTCCCAGAAGAGGATTCCGAGGAACATGAATTTGGAAACGGCAAATCTCTGAAGATTGGAGTAAAACTTTCTTTTGAGTTCAGAGAAAAATTAATTGAATTTTTGTCTAACAAACTCGATATGTTTGCTTGGTGTGCACAGGGTGTCACGGGAGTACCATCGGAGATAATATGTCATAAAATTGCGGTACGACTTGATGTTAGACCCATTGTCCAGAAGAGGAGACCAATTTCTCCGGAGAAGGCTACGACTATTCTTTTGGAAGTGGAGAGGTTGTTAAGCATAGGCCACATTCGCGAGTCGCATTATCCCGTATGGGCCTCAAATCCAGTCTTGGTCAGGAAAAAGAATGGCAAGTGGATAATTTGCGTTGACTTCACAGACTTAAACAAAGCTTGTCCTAAGGATCCATTTCCGGTGCCTCGCATTGATCAGTTAGTGGATTCATCCTCGGGCAATCGATTTTTGTCTTTCATGGATGCGTATTCTGGGTATAATCAAATCCGTCTGGATGCTCAAGATGAAGAAAGCACTTCATTTATTACCGGGAGAGGGTTATATTGCTTCAAGGTTATGCCATTTGGCTTAAAAAATGCAGGGGCAACTTATCAGCATCTGGTCAACAAAACCTTTGAGGGACAGATTGGTCGGAATGTCGAAGCATATATCGATGATATGTTAGTCAAGAGTTTGCGGGACAAAGATCATTTTGCTGACCTGGAGGAGACTTTCAATAATTTAAGTAAGGTCAATTTGAAACTTAACCCGGAAAATTGTGTTTTTGGGGTACGACCGAGCAAGTTCCTTGGATATATGATCAGTGAGAAATGCATCGAGGCTGACCCAGACCAAATAAAAGCTTTAATCACCATATGACTCTACCTCGAAATATCAAGGAAGTCCAAATCTTGACAGGGAGATTGGCAGCGTTGAATAGATTCATTTCTCGATCCTCAGACAAATGTGCACCTTTCTTTAAGGTATTACGAAACGCAAAACAATTTAATTGGACTGATGAGTGTTCAACAAATTTTCGCCAAATTCAGGAATATTTGACATCCCCTGATATAGTGTCTAAACCATTGTTGGGGGAAAGATTAATTATCTATATAGTAGTGTCAGATTGTGCGGTCAGTGCTGTTTTACTCCGCGAAGAGGACTCTCTTTTGAAACCTATATATTATATCAGTAAGAGTTTGTTGGATGCAGAGAAACGATATCTCAAGTTGGAGAAGGTAGCGTTGGCTTTGGTGACAGCTGCCCGAAAGATGAGACCTTACTTCCAGGCATATCCTATAGTTGTTCGGACGACTTTCCCCCTAAAAGGTTTGTTACAAAGGCCCGATATCGCTGGGAGGATGCCTAAATGGTCAGTAGAATTGGGAGATTTTGACATAGCATTTGAGCCTCAGACGGCGATAAAAGCCCAAGTTTTGGCTGATTGTTTGGTTGAATTCCACTTAGACAGAGAGGACAAGGAGGTCATTGACCATTTTGATGAAATGGAATGGTTGGTACGAACGGATGGAGGGTTGAACAACTCTGGAAGTGGTGCGGGTGTCCAGTTGATTTCTCCAGAAGGGATAGCTATGTTCCAAGCTATTCGATTTGGTTTCAAGGAAACTAACAATGAAGCAGAGTATGGGGCAACATTGGCGGGTTTGCTTTTAGCTCAGATATGTGGGGCCAAAAAGATTAAACTGATCAGCAACTCATAGTTGGTGATAAACCAAGCTTTGGGGGGAGTCTGAGGCCATAAAAGATAAGCTGATACAATATCTTAAGGCATTAAAAGATTTGGTTTCTGAGTTTGAGGAGGTCAAATATGAACATGTTCGAAGAGAGGCAAATGTTGTCCCAGATTCTTTGGCCGCAGCCTCACAAACGGAGGGATACCCATGGGTCTTGATTCAGGAACAACCTTCGGTCATGATCGATGCGGAGCATACAATGAATGTTAACGAGGTGAGCAATGTGATCAAAGATGATTGGAGGTCAGCCATTATTGACTTCTTGGAAAATGATACTTTACCTGTTGGAAAGTACGAGGCTAGGAAAATCAGGTTCAAGTCTCACGGGTATATCATGTTGGGAGGCATTCTGTATAAGAAATCTTTGAGCCGGCCATTACTAATGTGTCTGAACAGGGATGAATCTCAATTTGTCATATCCGAATTGCACGATGGGGTAGGTTCTGCCCACTGTGGGTATAAGGCGTTAATTCGACTGGTGTTTCTAGCTGGTTACCATTGGCCGACTATTGCTTCAGATGCAAAATATTTGGTCAAACAATGTGATACGTGTCAGCGCTATGCAAACGTAATCCACAAGCCTGGGGTATTATTGGAGAGTATTTCAGAGGCGGTCCCATTTGACAAGTGGGGCATTGATTTAGTTGGACCCCTACCAATGGCATCTGGAGGCAGACAGACTATAATAGTAGCGGTGGATTATTTCTCTAAGTGGGTGGAAGCGGAACCCCTAGCAGGAACAAAATCCAAAGATGCAATTAAATTCGTCGTGTCATATATTTGCTGTCGCTTTGGGGTACCATTGCAGATCACAACGGATAACGGGCCAAAGTTCGATAACAAGGAGTTTAAAAGTTTTTGCCTTTCCAGGGGCATACGACAATGTTTTTCTGCCCCATTTCATCCCCAAGCTAACGGACAAGTGGAAGTGACCAATCGAACAATTCTCGATGGTTTGAAAAAGAATTTGGAAGGAAAGGAAGGAAAATTGCCTGATTATTTACAAGAAGTATTGTGGGCTTATAGGACAACACCTCGAACTGCCACTGCTGCATCTCCATTTGCCTTGGTATATGGTATGGATGCCATTGTCCCTTCAGAGATTGTTTTCCCTTCATATTGTGTGGCAACTTGTACAGAAGACGTGAATGATCAAAGCAGAGGCCTGGAGTTAGATTTGGTTGAAGAAAAAAGACAACGCGCACAGTTGAAGTCTTTACATTATCAAACTCTTATGAGGAATCGATATGCATCTAAAGTAAAGCATAAAGATTTCAAGGTGGGGGACAAAGTACTACGCGAAGTCTTTCTACACACTAAAGAAAAGAGTCTTGGTAAATTGGGACTAAATTGGGAAGGCCCTTATGAAGTAACCGAGAAAGTAAAACAGGGCACACATCGATTAAAAGACAAGAAAGGGCGATATTTGCGGCTTCCATGGAATATTGAACACTTAAAATTGTATCTTGAATGAGGAACTAGTTAGAGCGTAACATTTTTCCTTTTTGTATCTTCAAGGTACAAAACATAGCGAGGGCATACTCTTTCCTACCCTGATAGGCACATGAAGGTTTTAACGAGGTGTCCATATGAGCTGCTTAATACAACGTACTTTTTGCCTCGAATTATTATTTGGGTCACAGAAATTTGTGCCTCGAATTGTTTTTTGCCTCGAACTATTATTTGGGTCACAGAAATTTGTGCCTCGAATTGCTTTTTGCCTCGAAGTATTATTTAGGTCACAGAAATTTGTGCCTCGAATTGCTTTTTGTCTTGAACTATTATTTGGGTAACAGAAATTTGTGCCTCGAATTACTTTTTGCCTTAAACTATTATTTGGGTCACAATAATTTGTGCCTCGATTTTTTTTTTGCCTTAAACTATTATTTGGGTCACAATAATTTGTGCCTCGAATTGTTCTTTTCCTTGTACTATTATTTGGGTCACAATAATTTGTGCCTTGAATTGTTTAACACTTCGAACTATTAGTTGGGTCACAATATTTTGTGCCTCGAATTGTTTAATCCCTTACACTATTATTTGGATCATCATATTTTGTGCCTCAACTTTCCCATCGTTTATCTGGTGCCTTAGCCTATTTTCTTTTAGCTAATATTAGCATAGTTCTTAACGCATACCATAGCGAAAATTGATATAGATTCACTATTGAATCGATGTTACGATACGAGTTGGCAAACAATTAGGATAAAACGATAAATAATACGTTACACGATTACACATTCCTAGTTGTGGCATACGCAAAAATCCGAGGAGTACATCTCCTCGCATGAAGTAAGAGGGAAAACAAAAACCGCCTTCTAAGGTCTTATACACAAAAACTACAAACTATGCCACCATTTTTTACATACAACTGAGATTTATCTGGGGAATGATTTTCCTCAGAGTTCGATGACTCACTCTCACTGACAACAATTTGAGGAGGACGAAGATCCAGGGACACGAGTTTCCAAAAGCTGCCTAGGTCGTATTCGGGGTTCTTATTAGGCCTACTCGAACTGTCGCATCTCGAACGACAAGATTTTTTGTACACTTGGTCGCATAGGCATTCATGGCCTTTCCCTTCTCCTCTTCCACCTGTCGAGGAAAATCTTCGATACGCTTCACTAACTTTTCTCTGTCTTTATAAATTTTTTCATAGTCATTACAGCAATCGTTAAAACCTTTGCGTGCCATTTCATGAGCCTTTTGATATTCGATAATGAGTTTCTCTTGGCCCTCCGTCTTCTTTTGGTAGAGGTACCTTTCTTCTTAGCAGCACCTTTCGAGCATGATGACGTAATTTTCAGATGCAGATAGTCTCTCATACAGTGCATCTACTTGGCTCTCCATAATGGCATATTGCCTCTTGGCTTCTTCAAGTTGCGAAGCCAACAGGGAGGCTTTGAACTTATAATGATTTTTTTCGATAATCTGTATGTTGCATTTTCTTTCCCCTATTGACAGAGGTGTGCAGCAAGCTCTACAGACTTAGTGAAAATTCATCATCACGAGGGATTTCAAAGGAACTAGTGGGTGAGCCTAAGGCCGCAGCGTCAAAATCCAATGACTCCCCTTCGAGAATTTTAAGGTCAACATATTTGGGAGGTTTACTTCGGGGAATTGGCAGTCGAGCTAATGTTGGGGGCTCTTTGATGGGAGCTGGATGTGAAGCCTAGGTGAGAGGAGTGCTAGGTGTCAAGTTTGAGTTCTGCTTGGGAGAGTTATCTCCAACCTCATTTTCAGGTTCACCCAATACCCTTTGGGGCTCAATTTCTTGGGTAGGTTCGGGGGCGTCATTTTGCATTTTTTCGTCCTCGGATAACTCTTGGATAGGCTCCAGGGCAGCTTTGTTCTCTTTTTCTTTAGCTTTCAAGTCTTTCTTCTTCCGAGGATGGACGGATTTTTTGGGGGGAGAGTCAGGATTGGGAGTCACTCTGTTGGCCGAGGAGGCCGGCTCTTGGACGATGGCTACTTCTATTTGTGGCTACTGTTTCTTAGTGGGGATTTCCTCATCGGATTCACCCAGGTGACTTTTTGCACGAGAACGCTTCGGAAGATAAATCACTATATCCTTCTTCGTCACTCGCTTTAGCACCTCATCTTGAGAATGAAGGGGGGGTCATCAATTCTTTTAAGGATAACCGATCAAGGGGGTTCAACCTCCAAAGTCTGCTCAAAGCCATATTGTTGTCCCTAAAACACAGAAGAAATCTATTTTCCCATTTCTCTTTGGCCCATTCGCTGAGCTTGGTGAAGATGGTAGTGACACTCTCTACATGATCAGCGAATGATTTGGAGACACCAGTCATAGCTACAAATATATCAAGTTAGAATCCTATTATTCGAAGGGTTACCATAAGTAAAATAGTTCGAGGACTTACATTTGTTGGTCCACAGGAGAGATAATTTGTGAGGGTTCGAAGGGGTTGATTCTGAGCCTGTTTCCCAGTGGCCTGAGAAGAATATGAATTGCTGTCTCCATTTCTTGTCAGCCTCTAGCAAGTCCTTCAATACTTTCTGCTTTCGGCTAAAGGTTAATGAATAGAATGGGAAGAACGGGTTTCTAGCTAACCCAGATAGTCCGATGAGCTGCTCCAAGGAAAATTCTTGGCCTGAAATTCTCGATGCCATGATGCATGCCGTCAATGTGAACCACATGTTGGGACCGGCTTGAGAAGGGAAAAGGACAATTTTAGCAAAATATTCAATGAAAAATGGGTCTAAAGGAAATCTTAGTCCCCAATTCATGATTTCGGTATATACTATAAGCTCATTATCCCTCACTGATAATGGGTTCTCTCCCTCGGAGGGGAACCTAATATCAATGTATGAAGGAATGCACC
Organism: Limnanthes douglasii subsp. nivea; assembly: GCA_036936605.1. Lineage (NCBI taxonomy): Eukaryota > Viridiplantae > Streptophyta > Magnoliopsida > Brassicales > Limnanthaceae > Limnanthes > Limnanthes douglasii. The sequence goes on along the minus strand of JAUPFV010000004.1, from coordinate 47,966,702 downwards.
AACGGGTCCGCAGTAACATTTCTTCCGAAAGAGAAAAGTACTTGTATGATATGTTGTGAAGAGCAACCAAATGCTTGTTCTCAATCCCTCGAATATTGTTTCCTACGATGGCGTCAAGTTCTAAGGGAAGCGTTATATCTCCCTTTGACTTGGGGGAAATTCGGTTCGCCTGCTCTTCAGATATTGTTGGAGGAGCGATAGGCATTTTGCTTGATGACTCTGCCGGGGTCTCAATGATTCTGTTTTGATCTGTGGCCTGAATTGCTTGAGTAGATGGCTCAGGATGGTCCCGGAAGATGGGCTGCTTGCTAGATGATACCACAGGAATCTCGAGGACTTTGTTCTGATCAGCAACCTGAATAGCTTGAGTAGATGGCTCAGGATTGTCCGAGGCGATGGCTTTCCCTTTAGCAGCTAAGGCTCTGTTGCGCAACTCTCTGATGAGTCAATAATTGTTTGGGAGAATATTTGGGATCTTGAACCAGATGTGACTAGAGAGAAATTATAGAGAGATAAAGGGGGTTGTCATAAAATAATATTCAATACCCTTTTGCCAGGCAAATGAGTCACCTTTTATACTAGAATAAGGTGGACCCGCTTAAGCTCTTAGTGGGCCGTTATTACACATTAACAAGGCCCCTCAACTATCTTTATGTTTACACATTGGTCCTCGAGGGACTTTTAACACCTTGATAACTACATTAAATATCGTTTATTGCAATTTAACCCTTACGACTTACATCGGTGAATTCCGCCCTCATCAGTAGCCCCCCAGTCTTCGGGAGTATCAGGAGCGGAGACTTGTTGCTGAGCCTGCACCTGTTGTCCGATCTCTCATGTTCTTCGGTCTAATTGCCTCGGGCGAGTCTGTTCTTTTTCCTCTTGCGTCGGTCGCTTACCGACACTGTTCGTAACGGTCTGACCTTCATTCTATCTTCGGGTTCTGCTAGATTTTCTCTCCCGATGTTCAAGGCTCAGACCCGAGTTGATTCCCGCTTTTTTTTTGTTCTACTTGGGTTTTCATGCCGGGTCTCCTGTGATGGGCTGGTCTTTCTTACCGGACGCGGTCGTGACGACCCATATCAGCAGTAGGTGCATGATGGATGGCTTAGGTAAGCCATTTCCAGACGGTGGTCAACACGTGTCATCAGCTAATGGGTCACACCTTTTTCAGACTAGGCTCTTAGGGAGACTCTTCATCTTCCCGCTGTGCTTTTGTCGATTGGTATCCCCCGATCTTTCAACCTTGCCTATAAATACTCCACAATCCTTGGTTTCTCTCAGAGGCATTCTAGAGAGAGAGAGAGAGCTCATCAGACCCTTCTTTATCCTGGAATGTTTGTTTTATGAAACCCAGATACCCGAAGCAAAAACCAACCAAGAAAAAGAAAAAGTCAGAGTGGAGTTTTGAAGAGTGGTCTAGCATCGGAGATCGAGCAGAGGAATACCGACGCGCTGGTCTGATCTGGGGATCTAACTCCAAACCTTTTATTCCCGCTCCGCTTCCTCACGACCCTGTCCTAGCCACCCCGATCCCTGCAGAATCTTTCCTCCTAACCGACCCTCCGGTTTCTCCATATCCAGAGGCTAGTCTTTCTCTAGAAACTGTTATCCTTTCTTCTAGTGGTAGCTCTTCTCATTCCCCTGTAGTTTGGTCGAACGATCCGACCCTATTTCCTATCAACTCAAACGCTCCCCGACGCGCTCGTAAATCCAAGTTCTTGATAATGGGAGAAGATGGTCCCTCTACGTCCCCCGTAGGAGGTAACGATCCTGAAATGGTTCAACTTACGCCCTCGATTCGAGGGTATCGAACCGGTATTAACACTGCGGTCACTTTTTTAGGTTTGCCCAAACATCAGCTTACGCCCGAGGAAGTGGAAGCGGATCATCGGGCTTTTTCGGGCGACATAACCGAGGCCTCCACCTCTCGGATCCGACCATCAGAACCTGATGCCATTACTGCCCGAAGTTCTGATCAGGCTCCAGACCCAGAAGTGGGAGAGTCAGAAGCAGACGTTACACCCGCGGAGGTCTGTGTCGCTGCTGCTGGCAACGCAGCTAACCCACCTGATGACCCCTTGCCCGAAGAGGTTGAGGCTCCCATCACTACCAATTATTTTAGCTGGTTTCGGACAAAAGATGTGGTTTCTCTTTACGAAGGGAAGTACCTCTACTTCCCCGAGTCTGATCATAAAGAGCTGCTGATCCGCTGGGGAATTCTTGAATGTGTCAACGTTCGGTTCCCACTCCCCGGGGAGACCCTTGTTCATGTCCGACCCAGGGAGATTGTGGTGTTTACCGAGCTGTTCAACTGGGGGTTGCGCTTCCCCTTAGACCCTGAGATTGCGCTTTACTTCCGCACCCTCCAAATCTGCCCGTCGCAGCTGACGCCGAACGCCTGGTATACTCTAATGTCTTGTATCATGGCTTCCCGTCTTTCAGGTCGGGTTATGCCGATGGAGGAGTATGTTGCTATGTCGGGTCTGTCCAAATCTCCAAAATCCCCGTTCTTCTACTCTTCCCTTGGAAATAAATGGAAGATTGTAAATGATTTCTTGGAGGGGGACAAAGGCGGGAAGCATCGGTTCGTATTTCTGAGCGGGTGCTGGGAGAACGGTCTTCCATACACTTTGGAGAACAAGAAGCAGCTGCTGCGGACCTGGGTCCATGATGGTACTACTCCGTTTTTTATTTATTTATATATTTATTTACCGACCCTTAGCGCAGTGTCGAAGGACTGGTTGCAAGGGCTGAAGAAGGACTACTCTAAAGCTGCTGAAGCCACTTTCGAGGTGCTGAAAAGCTACTCCCGGAGGCACTAGGGTCGGGCTATGCATCGCACCTTCATAGATACGAACTTATTCATGAGCAACCTCTGGCGTTGCTCATCCAAGGTTCTCACCATCGAACATCTGCGGCAGCCCCCGAGCTTGGAGGACGTGATTGCTCGAACCGACACTCCTGGGTCAATATTGTATCTACCCAAACGCAACAAGGCGCCTAGCAAGCGCCCGAAGTCAGATGACGAGGGGGGAGAAAAGGAGACCGGAGCCGAGGTGGCTGGTGAACCAACTCGGGTGGAGGTGCCCGCGCCTGAAGGAACGGAGGCAAGCCAGGAACGGGCTTTGGTGCAAAAGAGGAAAGGTCGTACTGATGCGGAGGGGTCTAAGGTGAAGAAACCCAAGCCTTCGAGGAAAGAGAGTCAGGCAGTTGTTAGCGCGGGGGTGGGCACTATAGGACCGACGCTTCTGGATCAGGTCGGTAATGCCCAGGGTATTCCAACGGCGGACGTTGTGGAAATTCCAGATGATGTCGAGCCCAACGAAGCTTCAAACCCAGACGCAGCCTCGTCGAGTGGCCCAAAATTCCCTGTGCTGTCGATGCTCGGCAGCCCGCACACATTCCCGCTTCGGGGATCGGACGGTCTAGCTTTATCTTTGTATAACTTGCTTGTACCGGCGGCCATGAAAGAGCATCGGGCAAAGGAGCTAAGTCAGCAGTTAGTCTCAGCGGAGGCAAAGATCGCTAGTCTGACTTCGGAGGTGGAAACTGCCAAGGCGGCTCAGGCGTTGGCAGAGGGTCGGGTTGCTGAAGCCGAGCATGCCGGTACAGTGGCGAAGACAGCTGCGGAGGAGGCGGTGAAGGCTACGGAGGCGGCAAAGAAAGCCACGGAAGACCGCGCCGCTGCTTTGGCTCTGGAGGTCCAAAAGTTGAAATCCTCGAACGCCGCTTTCGCCAACCGGTGTAGGAAGTGGTCGGAGAAGGAAACTGCCGATGCCAAAGCCGCGTACGTGCTGTCGTTCCACAACCGCTTCCCAGACCTTCACCTCGGGTCGATGTGGTTAGACGTGCCAGTGAAAAACCGGCCCGAGGGGGTCGAGTGTGGAGAATCCGACGATGCGGAGGAGGATGAAGAGAACGAGGACGAGGACGAGGACGAGTGATCCGGGAGTTGTGCTTGTTTGTTTTTTTTTGTTTTTGCTTACTTATTTATGTAACTCTTTGGAGGCCGCAGGCCCCTCTGTCGTTGTTTTTGATGAACATCTTTAACTTTTGCTTTTGGGGGCAATGGGGTCCCCTGTTAATATATCAAGTTTTTTGGCTATACCTTCCCACACATCGTTACCTAGGCTCTGATAGGATCGGGGATCGTAAGCTCTGCAAGTTAAAGTAATATTGAAAAATTTCCTTGCGAGTCTGTTAAAATACATATGTAGATCGGTAAAAACCGAAAAAACCCATTAAGGTTCTGTAGATCGATATGTCATCGAATTTTTTTCCAGAGAATCGGGAAAACTATATATGTCGATCGGTAAGAGCCGAAAAACCCATTAAGGTTCTGTAGATCGATATGTCATCGAAAATTTTCCCAGAGGATCGGGAAAACTATATATGTAGATCGCTAAGAGCCGAAAAACCCATTAAGGTTCTGTAGATCGATATGTCATCGAAAATTTTCCCAGAGGATCGGGAAAACTATATATGTAGATCCATTGATATTAATAGGAACGGACGACGTCCAGCTCGTCAGCTGTCCAAAGTCGCAACAATTCAATATTTGGAAGGCAAAAGAATTTTTTGATTAATGTAATCGGTGGTCGGGTTTTTTCGATGCCTCGTTAAAACCTCCTCGCGCCACCGAGGTAGGAAATAGTGCATCCCCGACCGTTATAATTTTAAACAATGTGAAATACAATCTGAAATACAAGTCCACCACTATTCTAAATACAACTTCAAGTGTTCAATATTCCATGGTAGCCTTAAAAGATGTCCGAGCCTATTCTGCAGGCGGTACGTCCCGCTCTTGATTTTTTCGACAATTTCGTAGGGTCCCTCCCAATTCGGGGCGAGATTCCCGAGGCTTTTATCTTTTGTGTGAAGGAAGACGCGCTGCAGAACCTTGTCTCCGACCTTAAACTCCCGACGACGGACTTTGGATGCGTATCGACTTCTCATTAGGGTCTGATAGTGCAAAGAGTTTAATCGGGCGCGATTGCGCTTCTCTTCTATGAGGTCGAGCTCGAGTCGTCGGCTGTCGTCGTTCGTCTCCTCCTGATAAGTTCCGACCCTGAAAGAAGGAAAAATAGATTCCGCGGGGGTGACCGCGTCCATACCGTATACCAGAGCATAAGGTGACTCTTGGGTAGCTGTCCGGGGTGTGGTTCGGTAAGCCCATAGCACTTCTTGTAGGTAGTCAGGCCATTTTCCGGCCTTTCCCTCAAGGTTCTTTCTGAGGCCATCCAAAATGGTTCGGTTGGTTACTTCGACCTGCCCGTTCGCTAGAGGATGGAAAGGAGCAGAGAAGCACTGTCGGATCTTATGAGTGGTGCATAATGCTTTCATTTCTACGTCATCAAACAGCGGCCCATTATCCATAGTCAGCCTCTACGACACCCCGAACCGGCAACATATGTTAGCCCAGATAAATTTGATGATATCTTTGGTCTTCGTGGCGGATAAAGGTTCGGCTTCGACCCATTTGGAGAAGTAATCCACCGCCACGACAATCGTCTGTCTTCCTCCCGACACCATTGGTAACGGTCCGACGAGGTCGATTCCCCATCGGTCAAAGGGTAGCCCTTCGGATATGGATTCTAAGGGAGATGCAGGTACGTTGATGGCGTTCCCGAACCGTTGACATGTATCGCAGGTTTTAACTATGAGTCGCGCATCTGCCGTTATCGTCGGCCAATAGAATCCAGCGAGGAGAATTCTCCTAATTAGAGCCTTGTATCCGCAGTGGGTCGCGCCCTCACCATCATGTAGCTCGGACACAATTACTTGAGATTCGTGGAACCCTAAGCATCGAAGCAGGGGTCGGCTAAAAGATTTCTTGTATATCACATCCCCTAAAAGGACGTACCCCCGAGCTTTGTTGCGTACTTTCCGTGCCGAAGCGGTGTCATCGGGGAGCCGACTCTCAGCCAGAAAAGAGATAATATCCCGCCGCCAATCCGAGGTTGCAACCGAAGAGATCTGGCATGAGATTTCAGGTCGGTTGTCCAACTCATGGCGTTTGATAATAGATGGGCTTTCTTGTTCTGTTACCCAAGGATAACTGCTAGAGCAGGAGATCGTTGCTAAGGAATCCGCGGTCGTGTTCTCACTCCTCGGGACATGTTCATAGGTGATTTTGTCAAATGAAGCAGCCAGAACTCTTAGTGCTGCTAGGTATTGTACTAGATGTTCTTTCCGAGCCTCCGCACTCCCCGAAGCTTCGGTTATTAAAAGTTGGGAGTCGCTTACGAGGCGTACTTGTCTCGCCCCGCACACCTGTGCCAACCGCAATCCTGCCAAAGCAGCCTCATATTCCGCTTCGTTGTTTGAAGTATGGAAACCAAATCGGATGGCTTGGAGCATGCTAACGCCCGACGGGGTTATGATTTGTATCCCCGCTCCACAGCCACTAACGTTCGCTCCCCCATCGGTTCAGACAATCCATTCGCCTAGTGTGGTTTCTCGGGGAGGTACCTCCTGCTTGGGTCGTTCGGAATGGAACTCGACTAAAAAATCGGCCAAGACCTGGCTCTTGATAGCTGTCCGCGGTTCAAAGTCGATGTCGAAGTCTCCTAGCTCTACTGACCACTTGGATATTCTCCCGGACATATCTGGTCGCTGGAAAACATATTTAAGTGGAAATGACGTGCGGACGACGATAGGGTGGGCTTGAAAGTACGGGCGCATTTTCCGCGCTGCTGTCACTAGGGCAAGCGCCATTTTTTCTAACTTTAAATACCGAGTTTCTGCATCCAGCAAGCTTTTGCTCACAAAGTAGACCGCTGTTGGAGCCGGTCCTGATTCGCTGATTAGAGCTGCGCTGACCGCAAAGTCCGTGACCGCGATGTAAAGGAAGAGCGTCTCGCCCGTGGTAGGCTTTGTTAGGAGGTTCGGGGACGATAGGTATTGTTTGATCCCTAAGAACGCCTCATTACATTCGGGAGTCCAAGCAAAAAATTTCGCTTGTCGTAAGACCTGAAAAAACGGAGCGCACTTATCAGATGAGCGAGAAATGAATCGATTCAGGGCGGCCAGACGCCCAGTCAGGATCTAGACTTCTTTGATGCTTCGGGGCGGGGTCATGTCGGTTAGAGCTCGGAGCTGGATAGGATCTGCTTCAATCCCTTTCTCACTGACGAGGAATCCCAAGAACTTTCCTGACCGGACCCCGAAGGAGCATTTTTCCGGGTTAAGTTTGAGATTTATCCCTCGTAAGTTATCAAAGGTTTCCCTGAGATCGGCAAGGTGGGCTATATCGGTCCCGCTTTTGACCAACATCTCATCAATATACACCTCCATATTCCTCCCGATCTGACCTTCGAATGTTCTGTTGACTAGTCTTTGGTATGTCGCGCCGACATTCTTTAGCCCGAAGGGCATTACTTTGTAGCAGTATAGTCCCCGGCCTGTAATGAACGTGGTGTTTTCCTGGTCCGCGGAGTGTAATTTGATCTGATTGTAACCGGCGTAGGCGTCCATAAACGACAGCAGTTTGTTACCCGATGTCGAATCCACCAGCTGGACGATTCTTGGCATTGGGAAAGGGTCCTTCGGGCACGCTCGGTTAAGGTCGGTAAAATCCACACACATTCTCCATTTTCCGCTTTTCTTTTTGGCTAGAACGGGTATCTCGCTTCCTTGATATGACCGATGCTGGTCATCCTCTCAACTTCTCGTAGGATTACGTCTGCTTTTTCTGGGGAAAAAGCCCGACGCTTTTGAGTAATTGGTCTGACGTTTCTGTTGATGGTCAGCTTGTGAACCGCAAAAGACTCTGGTACCCCCGTAACATCTCCTGAGCACCATGCGAACAAATCTAGGTTTTCCCGTAGGAGGATCAATAGCTGCTCCATTAGGGTCGGCAAGAGGCACACCCCGACCCGCAGAGATTTTCCCGCGGCGAACTGATGCAGTTCGCATTCTTCGTCTGTTGTCAAAAGGCTTGGGGCCTCCCGGGGGTCATCCACTGGTAGTGATCCCGGGGGGATCCCCCTTAATTGCTATTATTGAGCTGGAAACATCTCTTGGTCTTTCTTCGGTGCCAACGCAGCTCGGTAACATTCCCGTGCTGCTTTCTGGCTGCTCCGGACCACACTTACGTTGTTTCCGACCACGTACTTTACACATTGATGGATCGTAGAAGTTACCGCATGCATGCGTGATATCCAAGACCGACCAAGAATGGCGTTGTGGGAGGCCGGTGCGTCCACTACCACGAATAAAACCGTGACCTCTTTCTTAAAAGGACCGCGGCCTAACTGGACTATGCCCTCGAACTCTCCTATAACGTCGGCTGCTGACCCCGTAAACCCGACAATGGTTCGGTCGGACCGCGCAATCACTGGCTGTGTTCTGAATTTGGAAAAAGTAGACGCGAAGATGATATTGGCTGAACTCTTGGTATCCACCAAGATGCGCCGAACCTCCTCTCCCGCAATGGCTGCCCCAATTACAATGGCATCCTCATGCGGGCCGGCTATATCCCTCATGTCGTCATCGTCGAAGTGCAGAATCGGAGAAGGAACGCTTCTGGTTTGGAAGCAAGTTCTGGTCTCCAACTGAGGGGTTAGGTTGACTATGTGCCTTTTCCTGGATGAGTGCGTAACTCCTGCCATAGATCTCCCCCGAAGATGGTTAACGACTCAAAAAATTCACAAAGACCACGCACACTACCGACGCTCTCCTCTGCTTCCTCCTCAATGATCCCGATGATGTTGCGATTTGCTTCGGGATCAAGGTATTCAATGGAGACATCGAAGTGGTCGGTTACCTCCGAAATGGCCATGGTGGTCTCTCGTTTTGGTACAATTACAACTTCTTTCGAGGTTGTGCCCTGTTGCGCCTTCTTTACATATTCCAACAGGTTCCCGTTCTCTATGAGCATCTGTATTTCTTTCTTCAAGGCAATGCAGTCCTTCGTATCATGCCCAACGTCCTCGTGATAACGTCAATAGCGGTTATTCCTTTGTTCCCGAGGCGTTGGGATTGGGAACGGCCTTCGGTATATCCCGCTCTTCTTAGTATTTTCGTAGATCGATGATACACACTCCGTGAGGTCCGCGAAGTAAGCAGGTCGTGTCCATTTGTTGGACATGGGTCGCGAGGTCGTCTGACCAGCTTGTTTTGGTTTCAGACCGGCCGGGGCCGAAGGCTTGGCCGACACAGGAGGGTTCGGGTGTATCGTGCTGACCGGTTGGGCCGCCCTTGCGTAGTCCGACCGGGTGCCCTGCCTTATTACGACCGATACTTGGGCACTTTGCTGAATCTGCGCTGCCAACTCAGACGCTTCTGTCTCCTCGATTAATATCTGCTTTTCTATCTGTGCTAGAAGCGCGGAAAACGTGAATGCTTGTTTCTTTGTCACTGCTTGCTTCATTGGCCCCGGAAGCAGACCCAAGCGAAACGCCGTTAGAGCCACGTTCTCTTCGCAGTGATCTAGGTCGGTTTTCGCGTCGATGAATCGCCTAGTGTATTCTCTGAGGCTCTCCCCCAGTTTCTGCCTGCAATTCATGATAGTGTCTCCGTTGGCCCGACAGCTCTTACTTCCCACAAAGTGCTGCCTGAATATCGTCCAAAACGTCCCGAAGTTCCGAATGCAACCCTGCGGTAAACGGTTGTACCACTTAGACGCCCTGTCCTTGAAAGTCATGGAAAAAGCTCTACACAGGAGCTTGTCATCGTTGTCGAAGCTTAACATGAAGTTTTTGAAGGCCTCCAAATGATTATCTGGGTCCTTTTTCCCGTCGTATTTTTCTAGTTTAGAAATGTCGAATCTCTTCGGGAGTTGTCCCGCTAATATCTCATCGGACAGTGGGGAGGCCCTCCAATTGACTCCGAGCTCACATGCTCCTCCCCCAAGGCCTTCCGTCCGAACTCCATAGAGTCCCTCAACTCCCGGGCTGATAAACTGGCTACTAGTTCTGTAACCATGGTTCTGACTATTCGATGGTTGCCACGGAACTGGTGGCAAAACTTCCCGCTCTCCGCGGTTGGCGGCATGCCTTTCTTCTTTCTCAAAGGATACCGGGGTCTGCTTATCGGTGCTACCCTTCTTATATTTTAGAGGGTCTGCCCGGGGTCCTCTGAGGCGTCGGGAATGGTTCTTTTGTGTTCGTTGGACTCTTTCCCGACGCAGATATTCTCTGCCCGACGAGTCATCTGAGGGGTAGTCTAATGTCATGCCACGATGGTTCTCCGGGTTCCGCCGAGTCCTGGCAGTTCGCTCGTCATCGGGGAGAGAGTCCCTGTAATACCTAACGGGTCGGGCTTCTATTCGCGGATCGTCGCCATGGTCGGCTGCCTCCCGATCCTCCAAGATGGGTTCTTTGCCCTTTCCTTCCCGGGCCCTTTTCTCGTCCAGTGCCCGCTCTCTTTCTTCTTTTAGCCTGGCAATATCCTCAAGGAGTTGTTTTCGGGTCATTATTAAAGTTGACCGCTTGTCCCGACCCCGATCGTGCCATTCCCGACCAAGGGCTCCTTCGCCTTCCGAACCTGAGACGGCTCAGACGACTTCTCTACCGACCCTCTCTATCGCCGCTTCGCTGTTCATCCCGCAAAATGTGATTTTCAAAGAGCAAAAGATTCCTTTTCGGTATCACTCGTTTCCCACAAACGGCGCCAATGATGAGTCAATAATTGTTTGGGAGAATATTTGGGATCTTGAACCAGATGTGACTAGAGAGAGAAAGTATAGAGAGATAAATGGGGTTGTCATAAAATAATATTCAATACCCTTTTGCCAGGCAAATGGGTCACCTTTTATACTAGAATAAGGTGGACCCGCTTAAGCTCTTAGTGGGCCGTTATTACACATTAACAAGGCCCTTCAACTATCTTTATGTTTACACATTGGTCCTCGAGGGACTTTTAACACCTTGATAACTACATTAAATATCGTTTATTGCAATTTAACCCTTACGACTTACATCGGTGAATTCCGCCCTCATCACTCTCGAGTTTCTTCTTCGGTAATTACAGTTTTTCCTGGAGAAAATCGGGGACTTCCAATCGTTGTTATCGATGGAGTGGCTGGAAGGCTTGATACAGGGTTCACGGTCTTCGGAAGAGAAGTATCCACCACCACAGTTCGAGGAGGTTCATGGGTAGTTGGTGGCACTTCTTTAGTACGTTTGCGTTCATTTGAATGCTTATCTTTATGGTGTCTCTACCTCTTTCTCGATGAGTGCTTGTGGTGTTTTTCTTTCCCCATTACTCCAAGGGTGGCGAGGTTGCTAATTTCGTTTTGTTGTGATATTTTGAGGGGAATAATGGCTGTCAAATTTTCAGGAGGGGGTCACGAACCTTAAAATGTAGTAACAGCAGGTGGGGGTTGAGGTTCAGTGTATTCACCAGCAGCGACTCTCTCTTCGAACCTTTTGCTAATAAGGAGCCACTCTTGAATCCGACGAGATTTGTAAGACAGCTTTCTCTCTCTAGAAATTCTGGGTGGAAAGTTTGAGCTATTAATGAAGGAGATCAATATTTATAGAAGACAATGGGATTTTAGGGTAAGTCAGGCCTGGGGACATTTTCTCTTGTTTGCCTAGGGGCATTACGGGAAACGTAGGTGCACAATGGTTGATGAAAAGTGCGGGAGAAGGTGTAGAGGCATAATCTAGCCTGGAGAATACGAAAAGCTTTCTAACAGATGTGCTGGCAAGGAAGTATGACTGCTGACGTCATATCCCCTTGATCCAATCCTTGCAATCTCTTAGATTATTATTGATGGCTTTGATGTGCTGATACAGTGAATTCCGATGCACGATGTTGCCAAGGACTATGTCAAGCGTTGCCAAGACATTGCATGGATTGGGGGGCTACTGGTTAGTGTGACCTAAAAAGTAGTTTGAGACACTTGTTAAGAATACGCTTTTTCGAGGAGACGCTCTTTCAAAGAGATATGGTTTTGTCCAAAAGCATTTTTGAGGAGGAAATTTTACAGTTGAAGAGGAGTTATCCGAGGAAAAGATATTCGAGGGAGCAACGGAGGCTTCTTTACAGGCCTAGTAAAACTATTTTTACTAGGAATGGGGGGCTACTGATGAGGGAGAATAAAAGACATGGTGAAATTGTAAGAATAAGTTTGTTAAGGAGAAAATTGTAAAGAAGAAGTTTGTCAAGGAGAAAATTGCAAAGAAGAAGTTTGTTAGGAGAGAATTGTAAAGAATAAATTGTATTAGGGGAAAAATTGTATAGACTACTAAAGAAGTAGCTATAATGAGAGGATGAAAATATATAGGGACCAAAAATGTAATAAACGGGAATCAAAGCGTGTGGGACCCGCAATTGTACTATAAAAGGACCATACACGCTTCACAGATCCCGAGATGAATATTATATGACTTTCTCTCTCTACTTAATCTAATTCTCACTTTCTCTCTCTAAAAAGACTCCTAAAACAAAGGGAATGATGTTTGGCTTCAAAGTCACAATGAAATAAAAGTGATAATTATACTATCTTCAAGCCTACAACAAAGGAGAAGGTGTGGACTATTATCAGCTCCATGAAGAATGATAGTGTTGTAGGCACTCATGGGTTCAATTCTTTCTTTCTTAACACTTGTTGGGAGATTACTAATCTAGACCTATGCAATGCTCTCAATGCTTATCTTAAGGGCTTTAGTATCCCTAATGGTGTGTTTGCCACTGGGATTTACCTTATTCCTAAAGGCTCTAATCCTGTTAGTTGGAATAACTACATGCCCATTAGTCTGTGCACTATTTTCAACAAGCTGCTTTCTAGTTTAATCAACAACAGAATTGCTGACTTTTTGCCTAATATTATATGTAATAGTCAGGGTGCTTTTGTTAAAAATAGACTTATCCATGAAAATATCCTAATAGCTAAAGAAATGATTCATAACATTAACAGAATGCCTAACAAAGGGAACATTATAGTGCAACTCGATATGTCAAAATCATTGAACGTCTCATGCCTTTGTTTTAAAAATCTTGAATTGTTTTGTTTTTTCTAAAAAGTTAATTTCCCTATTTAGAAACATGATTTCTAATGTTATGATATCTATTCTCATAAATGGTACCAGTGTGGGTTACTTCCCTCAGAAGAATGGTTTAAGATAGGGAGACCCATTGTCTCCCAACCTTTTCATTCTTGCTGAGGAAGCTCTCATTAGGGGTCTGTTTAACCTTTTTAAAGCTAATAACAGTATGAAATTTTATGTGAAATCAGAATATCTCTTACCAAGTTTGGCGTTTGCAGATGACATAATCATCTTCACCAACAGCCTTCCCTCCACCATTGACAAGCTAAGTTGCTTGCTTGATCAATATCAATTAGTCTTTGCACACGTTATCAACAAAGAAATAACAAAAATTATTACCTCTGCAAAATCTTCTCAATCTTGCACTGCTAGACTGAACATGGCTATTGGGTTCAATGTGGACACTGCTCTTTTTACCTATCTTGGCATCACAATCTCTGCAAACAACAAGGGGAAGAATTACTTACCTTTAATTGAAAAAATTCACAACAAAATTTATGAATGGGATATGAAAAATCTATCATTTGGGGCAGAATGTCTCTTATCACCAATGTTTTACACCTCATTATTTACTACTGGATGCACAACAGTGTCATCCCCATTTCTATTATCAACAAAATAGAGCTTTGCTTCAATAAATTTCTTTGGAGGTCCAATTTTAACGATAAATCTATTCACTGGACCTCCTGGAACCAGCCGTGCAAGCCTTTTGAAGAAGATGGATTGAATATCAAAAGGCTGATTGATATTCAACACACTTTCTCTCAAAAGCTATGGTTCTTATTTAGAAAGAATAATTATCTTTGGGCTGAGCTTATGCACCTTACTTATAGCCCAAACACCCACCCTCTTAAAACAAACTGTAAAACTACTGACTCTATTGTTTGGAAAAGACTTAATTCCATTAAAGACGATGCTGACAAAAATTTGAAATAGATTCTTGTCAAGGGTTCTATTGATTTCTAGTTTGATGAGTGGCATGATATGAATCCTCTTCTCATCAAATATAGCTATGATAGATGGTTCCTATCAGCTAAAGTTAAAACCTTTTGGAAAGAAAATGGATGAGACAACCACACCCTTTTGAACTTTCTGCCTCAGGAAAGAGTTAAACATATTAATTGTTTCAAACTCAATCCTGAACAGGAAGATAAAATTGTTCAGAAGTTTTCCAATGATAATAATTTTAATACCAAATTAACTTGAGACAATATATGAAAGAGAAACAACAAATCAACTTTCTTTTAAAAAAAATGGAATAATTTTATTCCTAAAAAATTCTCTTTCTTGTGCTGGAAGCTTGTTAAAAACTTTATCCTCATTGACAACATTCTTTCCAAGAGGCATATAATCAATGTCTCCAAATGTTAGTTCTGTTGCAGTTGTGAAGAGAACAGTTATCTCTTCGTCTACTGCAACTTCGCTTGGTCCATTCGGAACTATTTTGGGTGTCTGTTCAAAATTCCTCTAAAGCGATTCATGACCCTCAATCATATTATCCATTGTTAGTTCTGGTTTTCTAAAAGCAAGTTCCACATTACTCATCTTGTCCCACAGATAATCTGTTGGACAATTTGGTATAAAATGAACTACTTCAAATTCAATAACACTCATGATGACTTCAAGAGTGTTATTGATAGAATAACCAGAATCATTATGGGAGTAGATTCTGGTAACACATTTCTCACTAAACACTGGTCTCGTGTTATTGACTTAGGTTCAGCGTTGGGGTGTAGAACCATTAACAACAGAAAGAGAAAGCCTACTTACCTGAAGTGGATGGCTCCCAATCCGGGAAGGCTCAAAATCAACATCGATGGCGCTTGCAGCTCTACTGGAGAGTCCAGTGGTGGCATTCTAAACAGAGATGACAACAAAGATATCACCATTGGTATTGGTCGCCTATTTGGCAAGATGAACCCCTTCCAAGCTGGATGCAAAGCTCTAATTGAGGGGCTCATCCTTTGCAAGCGTAACCACTGGCAGAATGTTGATGTAGAGTCTGATTGTTTGACCCTAATAAACATTCTTGCTACTGTCATTGCTGCTCCTCTCTGTGAATCTACGATTGTTGTTTGTCGAAGTCTTATCCACCCTTGCATGACCCTCCGTCACATTTCTAGAAATCAAAACTTGACCGCCGATTGGATCGCAAAGTGGGTCGTCACGGTGCGTCAGAACCACACCTTCAAAAGATTCAATGCTCCGATTCCTCTTTTGGAAATCACAACTCTTGAAAGCCTGGAATCGGATACATTGATCCTGGCTAGCTATTGATTTTGTTCGTGTTTCGGCACTCATGTTTTCGTCATAGTTGTCTCTTCTTGTTGGAGGCTCGAGCCTTTAGCTAGTTTTTGTCGAGTTCATGCTTTGCTGTCTGGGAGCTGCTGTTCTCGATGGTGGCTGTATAATTGTTTGGAGACTATGGTTTGATAGTTGTGAGCTTCTAGGGCTGTTGGTCTTCAATTTAAGGTTTCAGCTATAAATTTAGGAATTGTTCAAATTAATGGTCTAATTTAGGTATTGGGCCTATTATTTCTGTTAAACTCTCAATTTGAACTTACTTACTGTAAAACTCTTAATAATTCAATAATATAATGCCATTTCCTTAAAAAAAACGATAGTTTACTCCGCCTTCTTCAGTATTTATGTACAATCATAAAAGTTAGTTTATTTTACCTTTTTAATGAAGGTATATTTCCTTTTAATAGATCTCTTTTATTATTTAAGTTGCAACAACCAGATTGATATAATATTTTGATGAATTTATCAGTTCTAAATTATGTCTTCGAATTCATTTCAAACTTCATCGAAACTTTAATTTTAAATCCGATAAGAAATGAGGTTATTTAGATAAAAACATTAAGTGTACAAATATTCAACCAAAACAAAAGTATATAAAAAGTACGCGCAACATTTGAAAATAAAGAAAATCTATATCCTCCTGGATACTTATATCATACAATAATTATATTTTAGTTACTCTTTATATTCTAATTCTTTTAAACAGCACAATGGCATCATCAAGAGTAAGTAACAAAATAAAGTTTACTATAGGAATGCAATCAATTATATAGCTAGGATTAGGACTGCTAATTGCTAATGTTCTATTGGAGGAAGCTTGGCGGCCATAGAACGTAACTCATTTGCTATTTCCGTGAAATCTGGCCTATCTGATGACTCAGCTGTCCAACATCTCTCCATCAATGATCTCCAATCAGGGTCACAAGTTTCTGGAATTGGTGGCCGCAGTGTATTACTAACAATTCCTCCTGAATCAAATCATATCATCAAATTAAACTCCGATCCCATACAAGAGTGACAAAGTTGTCTGACCCGATCTGACCCACCAATTTGATGGAAAAAGTCTGAGTTTGAACAACAATTTTATATCCAAAATCCAGTCAAACAAAAACAATCTGCCCATTTAGAACATGGGTCGGGTCGGGTTTAGAACTTTCGGGCAAACCGGTCAGACTTCGATATTGAAAAATGACAAAAATCCATGTCAAAATTTGGGTCATACGTCATTACGATACAAATAAAATAAAAGTTCTCAAAATTCAAGTTTTAAATAAAAAAACTCAAAATCTAAGACTTAAAAATAAATAAATAAAAGGGTATGTGTCCGAAACGGGTGTTGGTTGGGTCTGGGTCTGCCAATTTGCCCGAAGGTGATTCGATTTTGACCACCCCTATATACAACTGAACCTTAAAAGACTGTTTCAAAGTTACCAATAATAGCTCCATAGTGCAAGTCTGCATATGGTTCTTCGCCGGTAAGAAGTTCCCACATGACGATTCCATATGAAAACACATCAACCTAAATTACAAGAAACACTTAAAACATAGATTTCATTTGTAAGAGAATAAGATCTGCTCAGACACAAAAAGAAACAAAGAGTCTTTATAACCTTTTCCGTAACACGGTTACTGCTTCCGTTAAGAAGTTCCGGTGCCATCCATGGAAGTGTTCCCCGCACTCCACCTGATATCCATGTCTGACATTTTGCCTTAGATAGACCTAAATCACCTACCTGTGATTAGAAACATAAACCTCTTATAATAAAATAAAAAACCAAATCTCCACAAACTGAATACTTTAAGTCATAAGATATTTCTTACAATCTTGTTTTGCCGTGTAGATTTCTAATAACTTCTGTGCTTCAAGCATTACTCAAATAGAAAATGCAACACAAAACTCAATTATGTCAATTTAGAATGCTCTTGTTGTCATATTCCTAGATTACTGCCAAAGAAATGATATATAACATGCCATCGCCAATACATTCCATGTTAGTGGTATAGAGTGAGCAACTTGATTAGGTTCTGAAAATGCTACGTACCATAATATAAATGCTAAAGTTATGCAGCAAACAACAATAGTAAGATATTCTGGGGCCTGGGTTATACCTTGCATATTGGGCGGTGACAATCCCGAAGATTTACAAGTAAGTTGTCGCTTTTCAAATCAAAATGCACAATATTCTTTCCATGTAAATACTCCATTCCAAATGCAACATCCATAGCAATCAGTAGACACTTACGCTTATCAAAACTCCTATTTGCAAACAGTTGAACATCAGAATATGAAATTAAAGGCGTAGATAATGACGAGACAGAAAGAAGAAAAAAGTACTTACTCATTTTTTCGCAAAGAATTTCTTAAAGAACCATTAACCATATACTCTGTCACCGTTGCCAAACCTCCGGGGCCATCAAGCACAACCCCGTAGAAAGCAACTACATTCGGATGGTGTAAATCAGCAAGCTTGATTGCTTCATTCCAGAAATCATCCATCTGATAGCAGATAACATTTGATCATTGCTTAGAAAGTCAATCATTGTCAAAGGCTTGAGCAAAACAAAATTAAAAAGAAAGAGACAAACCATTTTGCCTTGCTCATAAGGTTTCCCTGCAAAACATCTATCGTTAATGCGTTTAATTGCCACATCCGTTCCTCGCCATTTTCCGTAGTAAACTGTACCAAAAGTGCCCGAGCCCAACTCCCGCAGTTCTTCTAGATCAATGTTTTTTATAATCTGTCAAATGACATATATATCATATATATATATATATAGAGAGAGAGAGAGCGCAAATTCCAATAAACATAATAGAGATACCAACAACAATAGAAATAATAAATGAATAAAAGCTAAACCTGTAACCGGCCCATCGAGTCAGAAACAGGAACACCAAAATTTGGCCTTTCAGGATGTCGAGTCCGCATCTCCTGAGGAAAAATTTGAAAAGAAAATAGAATTGAAATAATTTCACAAAAGCATCAATTCAGCCATATACACCATGGCTTTGAGTCTCCATATAGGACAATACGAAAATGTTTAGCAAATAACATTTAGAAATACAATACTTATCATGAATACTAGGGCTGGCTCTCAAGCGAGCTGCTCAAGCTTGAGCACGAGCCTAAACTCTTGAGCGATTAGCACGGCAACTAAGTATAAAAAAATGATATTAGGCATATAACCTGAGGGGAGCGGAGCCAAGTCGAAACCGAGCCCAAGCTTCTAAAAAATGAATATTTTGGGACTTTTTCAAGGTAAAAAATAATTTTCTTTTTAATCGAGCCAAGCTTGACTTTTAGAAAAGTTTTTGATCTGAACCCATACATAAATTTTCAAGCTCAAGCTGGACTCATCTTAATTCCACCCGTATAGTAGGCTTAAATAAAATGTTCTTATTGTTAGCACTAATCACCTCAAATTTAGTTTTATGCTGCTTCTCGACATCTCTATTCGAGCAATCATTTGTCTGCATAGGCAATTCGGGTTCTGAAGATGTATCCGACTGAAAAACAGACGCGGCTACACCCTCAGCAACAGCCTTAAGTTCTTGTTTAACCCGTTCCTCTGCAGAACCTAAAACAAAGAAGCAACAAACAGCTATTAAGATTCTGGAATATTAATTTAGCTGTAAACACATCCGTACAAAATACATAAAAGATGAGGCTGTATGCCAAAATTAAGACAATGCCTTACCTGTTCTAGACATTACATGTTTTGGACTAAAATCTTTGTTTAGATTGTTGAGTGGTTGGAGTTGAACATCCTTTAATATCATATTTGCGTCAATTTCCTCATTGCTGCCTAAATAGTTCTCTCCCACATGATCAATTGCTTCTGTATTCATGTGATTTTTTTGAGGATTAGGGAGACCAAACTGAGTTTCATCATGCAAATTCCAAGGAGCTTGATAGCTAAAAAGTGAATTTGAAGAATCTTCCACTTTTTCATTCTTATGAGATGGTCTTGCATTATCTTTCAGGTGGATAGCTTCTGCATTACCAATAATCTTTTGCTGCAAGAGTGGGTTATTATCCTGAAGGTGAGTAACTTGTTGGAGTTCATTAACAGCATATGGTACATCCAGAGCAGAGTATGTAGGGCTACTAAACTGAACTTCACTAGAATCCAGTTGAGGGTTTCCAACATTTGACCGTGGAGATATGCCAGGACAATACGGTATAGGATATTTGTTTGGTTGACTAGATTCCATTGGTAATATATCAGGCACGAGAGGAGGAAATTTTATTGCAGAACTCGATATCTGCTCAGTTTGACTGATGTGATTAGGGTCAAGACCAATTACAGACTTTCCAAAAATGTTATCAAAAAGGACATCCGTTCCTTCCACTTCCTGTTCTTTATCCTTTACTATCTCTTTTTCTCTGGGTCTATCACTCGGAGAGTTATTTATATCACCCATTAAGTATCTTTCAGGCAAGTGAGTCTCAAAGTTTTCTACAAATCCATCGATGGGATGGTGAAACGGGTTGTCAAGACCCACATTATCCTCTCGTGGGATAAGAACCGGAAGTTCTCCATGATTTTCTCTTACATTTTTGTGACCTAGTGGGCTAGAAGCTTGAACTCGAATGTTCTCGTCCAAAGGTTGTGGCCGCACAGTATCCTGGAAAGACCTTGTTGACCCCACCATCTGACCATGAGTAGGTAGATTTCTACCATAATCAGGATTCTCTTCCCGAAAAGTTTCAGTCTCAATAATATTGTTAACTTGCCGGATGCTTGTGACATCTTCGGGAATTAGACTGTGATAGACTGGAGCAGAATCGGGTGTAGAGACTGCGACTGTAACTTTTTGATCTTGCACAACAGGATCTGAATGCGCATGTGGCAGTACTTTTTGACAGACATGACATCCCTCTACCTTCTGGGAAGTTTCACGAGAAATTATTGGCTGCGGATGTACCAATCCATCAGAGAAGAGAATAGAATCCGATGGTAGATATTTATGGCAACTATAACCTCCTACCACCTGAGCTGGAACTCGGGTCTGATATATAGTGTAGCTTTGGTCAACGGGAACTGAGACGATCTTCGTCTCCTGAGAGCTTTCTTGAGGAAAATGATTTTGATGGGGTTGCACAAGTGGCCGAACCATTATAGGTCTAACACCTATGTGAGGAGATGAAGGAGTCATTGTCACATGGACAGTCGGAATAAATTGATGAGGTGTAACACTGCTAGCATTGTCAAGAGGTTGATTCTGGGTGTATATAGTATTGTTGTTGCTCAATAGTTGCGGACTTGGAAATCCCATCTGAGAAGTACATTGCAGGTAATCTACTGTTTTTACGTTTTCAATACGAGGGTCAGCATAAGCCTGTAAATAAGGAGTAGATTGTGTGATTCCGGATGGCCGCATATCATGTCCAAATAGATGTTGTTTTTCCAGTTCAGAAAATGATGTCTGAGAAGGGCAAGGAGCCGCAGTATCTAAAGAGCTTACCATATTTTCCCTTAGAATTGGACCTGACCCATTGAGCAAAACGTCTCCCCCACCACCACCACCACCACCGCCGCCACTATGTTCGGAGTTCTGAGTTGAACCAACACTTGTTAGACTATCTTTTCTCACAAGTCGACCACTAACTCCTCCCATAACACCGTTCACAGCCTCGACATACTTCTGCCCACTATCATGTAAATTCCCAAAGTGCACCAAACCGGTAGGATCAAGTTCAGAGGCCGAAAACAAAAACACCCTCAACTTAGCTGATCCATCTGAAGATCTTTCACACAATTTTTCGTACTCTTCCATCATATTATCAAGATCATCTGGGCATGAAATTGACACCAAAGCATCAAGATCCTCATCAGGGAGCTGGTACTTGATAACAACATTCTGCTCGCACACGTCAACCATCTTTTGCAACAGCTCATTGAAACTCACATTTCTCTTTACACAAATTAACCTGGTTTCTCCTCCAGCATATCTCAACAAACCATCACTTGGTCTAGGCAAAATCTTTCCCCCAAAGCTACACAAAAGCTTAACCTTTTTCTTCCCTGACACTGAATCCTCTCCGACCTCACTTCCTACATCAGCTGCACTACTGCTACCAGATTTCCTAGAACCCTGATTAGGGTCATTTCCATTCACCAAACTATTGCCACCAAATTGATCAGTCCAGTTTCTAACTCCCCTATCCCCAAAATTTAAATTATTACGAAATCCGGATACAATGTCATTGCTAGACTGATCAGCAGCATTCGAACCAAACCCTAACCCTAACCCTAACCCACCACCAACTGCACTCGTCCCGGTATGCCCTACTGGGCCAGGGGCACAAGGTAACCACGTAGCAACACCTGGCACTGGATTGGCATACCCACCAGGAACAACCAAACCAGTATCTGAAACCGTGGGCGGCATAAAAACCGGTCTAAAACTCAAACCAGGAGTCTGTGGATCAGAACCCGGGTTTGGATAAAACCTAGTAGCTACTGTAATGTGGGGGTCTTCGATTACTGTTCGAGCTATGTTTAACGGCAACGAGTCTTTTGGTGAAGATGATGGATCATATGCCATAACTACGATAAACGAATACGGAATTGCTTCGATCAAATGGTAAAGTCAAATTTAGAATGCACTATCTATCTCTTTACCATCGATCTACAACAATAGGAATTCAAGAGAGCGAAAACATACCTGAAACCTAAGCTGAATAAAGGGTAGATGACTCTGACTAACCTAATCAAATAATTTTGTCTTCTCGGTCCTACTTTCTCTCTCTCTCTCTCTCTCTCAATTTTTAATTGATAGTGTATGAGTGTGTGTTTCTTTCTCTTTCTGGATTTTCTCTTTTCTGTTTTTCTTGAAATCGGAAAAAAACGAAGAATGGAATGGAATAGAGGAATCAGGAATGGAATCATAATGACACGTGGGTTCATGCAACTCTTAGTAAAGAAGCATTGTGTCCTCGTGTAAGCGAGAAATTGTGACATGTTGTAGAAAAAAGAAGTTTGGTACTATGTACAAAATATAAAAGAATCTCCAAAGGAATATATATATATATATATTGTCCAATTGTCTACATTTACAGTTATTGGTAGAGGTGTTAATTTAAGATAATTGAAATTTGATAAATTGGAGTTGTCATGCTGCTGATAGTTTGAAAGTAGAATTTGAATCGAGCAAATAATATTTTAAAATTTATATTAAGTGGGCTTAAAAATACATGTTTATCATTTGTATCAACATAGTCTTTTTCGTTTATTTATGCATAAAATTTATGCTTTCGTTTTAAAAATTTGTAAATATAGTCCTCCGCACATATAAACCATTTAAAAACTAATATGTGGCATTTAAATTCTAAATTTTGAATCACTTTTGGTCCCCCATAATATGCGGAGAGACTAATCGTGCAAAATTTTAAAACGAAAGGGATGAGTTTTATGCAGAAGTGAACGAAATGGACTATGTTAATACAAGTAGTAAACATGGAAACTAACGGTGCTTTTTAGCTTATTAAGTGCGATAAAAAAGCCGTTATCAGCTGATATTGTCTTCCGACTTTGTACTGGTCCATTCCATCAGGGTATTCATGACCATATCTTTGGATCGACTTTTAACACGCCAAAATTTTCGGAACGTCTAGCCAAATGGATCATCTAGTTAAGAAAATTTGATATTAAATTTGTATTTCAAAATGCAATAAAGGGATAAGTATGGATTGATTTTGTATTCGAAAAAATTGATTTTTTTACGATGAATTGGATACCGATCTAAAATGATTGATGTACATGTACAGAGTTTCTGATGTGAGAGGACGTCGAGGAAGAGTATAAATAGGAAGGAAAAGAGTTAATCTAAATGTTAATTTCGAATATAAAAACTCAAACAATTACACAAAATATGAGACATTTATAATGGGATTGAAAGTTTTAATTAGTGTTGGTAACATTTAATATACAACGATTCTTAACTGGTTGTGAAACACATATTTGGAGAGTACGTGACTAGAGAGGATCAAATAAGATAATATACAAATAAAGAAACTCAGTCACCCATTCGAATGAGTGAATAGAACGGTCGAGAATACAATATCATGCCATATTATCTTGCTTTAAAAGGAAGCGTGATGGAGACCGGAAAAAAAAGTTTCAAGTAAAGAAAGTCGTACCTTGTGAAAGATGAACGGAGATTGTCAACACAATTACGACAAACTCACCAACATAAATGACAAAGATAATGAAATACTTAGTCAATGAAGTCCAACCTCAAACAAAGTAAAAGCACGAAGGTTGCGGTTGCAGGCCAAACATTTTGTCACCATGGATGAAAAAAATTCTTCGTATGAGATATCTCCAATCCCTATTAAAATGTTTGGGGCCAACTCAAGCTGAATAATGTCTTAAAGAAATCTACATGAGGTTATGCATGGACATTTTGGTGCCTAAACTCCACAAAGCCTTAATGTTAGGGTATTATTGGCCCAACATCACGAATATGATCAAGAAGTACGATAACCGCCACGATTCTAAGTTTCAGAACCAACCAAGAGTTGATTTAACATCAATAATAGGGGCATGTCCGTTCGATCAACAAGGGCTAGACCTGATAGGACCACTCCCACAGACCAAACAACGTAACGTTTGTAATCGTCGCAATCGACTACTTCACCAAATAGATCGCCGTAGAAGTTCTGAACCGAACTAAAAGGGAAGAAATAAAAAAGTTTATGTAGAAGCATACAGTCTGCCGTTTCGGTATCCCTAGAATCCTCATCTCCGATATCATACTACAATTCGATAGCGAGAAAATGAAATTATTTTGGCTTAAACAATATTTTCCACTATCTCCTCGTCATATCACCCGTAGACAAATGAGAGTGACGAACCGTACGATCATGGGAAGCGTAAGAAGAACATGAAAAACACAAAAAGAAATTGGTTGGAGATGCCACCACAAATAGTGTGGACATACCGATCGATGTCGTAGGACCTAACAAGCGAAACTCCCCCCAACTAACCTACGGATCATAGACTGTGATGTCGATATATATTGGAGCTCCAACCGGCCATATCCTACAATATAACGAGAACACTAGTGAACAATAATAACACACAAATTTAGACTTGTTGGAGGTTTGTCGCGACGAGGCACGTTTAAGAAAATTCATCATGAAGCAAAAGACCGAGCGACGACGTAACTCAAATTTGATATCTAAACCATTTAAGACCGGAGAATTCGTGCTTAAACATATTTTCCAACACACTTAATAACCAGAAGCGAAAAAATTTGCACCAACTTAAGAAAAACTATATTGGGTGATCAAATGCGACCGCTCAGAGATATATTAGTTGGAACACATGAATGGAAGAAAAATTCACAAACCATGGAATATCAAATATTCCGGCTTGTATCATGTTTAATATTCTTCCCTTGCTATATTTTTTCAAATTGAAAATTCATTTATTTACGAAAGGCTCCGACATTTAAATAAAAACACATCGTGAGTCATCGTTTTACACGACCTAACATCCCATCGTTTTATATGGTCAATAATGGAGTACAAACTAGATTGATAACTTGTTTGATCATAACAATTGACAAATCGATAAAATGGGACAAACTTATAAAAAAAAATCAAAATATTCAAAAAAAACATTAAAATAGCAAAAGACAGAACAATCCGATTCCATGCACACAAACAACATAATGGTGAAAAATCATAACATACCACAAAATATTATAAAACAGAAACGGATAGCACCAAACAAAAATTTAAAATCCATGTACTATATTTTTCATTTAAACGAGAATAATCAGGACTCGACCAAATGACTAAACTAAACACCACTATAAAATCGGTATTTATGACCAAACCTTCGTAAAATCTTAGTGGCAAGGTATGGCTCAACGAATGGCAAAGTCTTTTGATCTTTGGTCGCACAACGAGGCAAAAAGGAGGACTTGGTCAGAAACCAAATCCTATGATCACCGATTGTGGCACAAAGCTTTTCCAGTACTGAATATGCCAGTCCACTTCATGATAGTAAATCAGTTGGATGATTTTGTTTTTTCTAAAAATATTCTCATATCATGGTCTTCCAAAAACCAACAAATTGCTATTTGATCCAACATTGAATCTGAATACTGTGCTTTAGCTCATCTGTTTCCTGAATTTTCGGTGTTTTGGATCCATACAAGACTCGGACCTTCTCCTATCAGAAGCCCACCAGCATATAATTACAACTTCTAAAAACCATGTAAATAAGATTTAACTGCGTACCAATTTGTAAATAAGAATCACTATTCCCTAGACATAACAATCTATAATAAATGCGTGATATCTCACTATAAATCAAGCTCTGCAACAGCTAACAAAATACAAGTAAAAAATTACAAATAAAACCCTTATAATTTAACTGTAGATAATAACAGAAAAAGAAACAATAATCTTCATTAAAATACTAAAAATAAAAAACAAAAAATAGAAAGAAAGACCGAACTAGAAACAAGTCTTATTCTATTCCGGTTAGGCTGGTCTCGCTGATGACTCTTTGTCTAATTATGAACTAGAAACAGCACAATATGACGAAACAAAACAGCATAACATCCTATGATTTTGGAGAGCCACACGAGAATTAACAACAGAAATACAAAATTTTCGCTACTTATTCACCGCTAGAATCTTGAGTGCTAAAAAATAGATTTGTTTATATACAAGACAAGTACTCTCCCTCTCTCTGTTTTGGTTCCTTTATCGGCCATTTCTAGGTGGCCGATTAGCTAGAGGACCATAGAAGTAGTTTCCGACGAGGGAAAGAGGCAAGTTGCCATTGAAGAAGAGAGAAATAATCTCCAACCATATCTCTCTCTTCTTCTATTTAACCATCTTACAAAATGGCGTCCGATATTTCTTGGGACGATATCAAGAATGAGAGTGTTGATCTTGTAAGCACTATAAGTACTCATCTTTTATATTCATCTCATGACTCGGAATGATTGTTATAAGTTTTGGAAAACTTGTCGAAGTTTATGAGGGAATCATACCATGCATGCACTATAAATGTCATATCAAAAAGGAAGAAAAAAACAGTCGTTTGGAATATATGTGTATAAAGTTGAGATTTTTACAAGTGTTGGAAAAGGTGTTGAACTAGGAATGAAGCCTTTTGAAATTCATCTTTCAAAATGTAGAAGTCGTCAACTTTTAAAATGAAAGCACCTTTATGTTTTGGATGGATTCTAGGGGGTCTTTGTAGGTTCTGAACTTTAGGAAAAACTCAATTTATAAACATAACAACCATGCTGTGTACTATGATTGTGGTATGGAAACGAAGAAAAGATCAAGTTTTTGCAATTGGTTTTGGAAATATGTGTGTAGATAGTTTTCTGTTTTTTTATTTTTTGTTTATGCGAATGCTCTATAAATGAACTCGCAGGAGAGAATTCCTGTGGCTGAAGTGTTTGCACAGCTAAAATCTTCAAAAGAAGGTTTAACAACCGAAGAAGGAGAAAAAAGGCTGCAGATATTCGGGCCAAACAAGCTAGAGGAGATAAGAGATTCCAAATTTCTCAAGTTTTTGGGTTTCATGTGGAATCCTCTATCATGGGTGATGGAATTGGCTGCTCTTATGGCCATTGTTTTGGCAAACGGTGGTGGCAGGGCACCAGACTGGCAAGATTTTGTCGGTATTATGGTCTTGCTTATCATCAACTCCACCATCAGTTTCATTGAAGAGAACAATGCAGGCAATGCCGCAGCCTCTTTGATGGCCAATCTTGCCCCAAAAACTAAAGTACACCACCTTAAATATTTTTATTTTTAATGTTTTTTTGTTTTTGTTGGTTTTGCTTATGTATCAACGATGATTCTTTGTTTTAGTTGTTAAGAGATGGAAAATGGAGTGAAGAAGAAGCAGCACTTTTAGTGCCAGGAGATGTGATTAGCATTAAGTTAGGAGACATAGTCCCAGCCGATGCTCGTCTCTTGGAAGGAGATCCTTTAAAGATCGACCAATCTGCCTTGACCGGTGAGTCCTTACCTGTAACCAGAAACGCAGGTGATGAAGTTTTCTCCGGCTCGACCTGCAAGCAAGGTGAGATTGAGGCGGTTGTCATTGCCACTGGTGTCCACACCTTCTTTGGCAAAGCTGCTCACCTCGTTGACAGTACCAACAACGTCGGTCACTTCCAAAAGGTAATACATTTTATTACTCTTACTATGTCTAATATCCACTTCTAACATGTTTTCAGAGCCTCAGGCTTGTTTGAGGGGGTTCTAAGATAGTATTATAGCATCGAGTTATGCTCAATATTCACCCCTAAGAACTATAGAATGCAGAATAATTGACTATTCTTTATTATTTTTGTTTAGGTGTTGACAGCAATCGGTAATTTCTGTATCTGCTCAATTGGTATCGGCATGCTTATTGAGATCATCATTATGTACCCGATCCAGAAAAGGAGCTACAGAGACGGTATTGACAACTTGCTGGTGCTTCTCATTGGAGGAATCCCAATTGCAATGCCCACAGTTTTGTCCGTGACAATGGCTATTGGGTCTCACCGTCTGTCACAGCAAGGTGCCATCACTAAAAGAATGACAGCCATTGAAGAAATGGCTGGCATGGATGTTCTTTGCAGTGACAAGACTGGTACTCTTACCCTCAACAAGCTTACAGTAGACAAGTCCCTCATTGAAGTATTTACAAAGGACATAGATAGCGACAGTGTTGTTTTGCTGGCCGCTAGGGCTTCAAGGGTTGAAAACCAGGATGCTATTGATGCTTCCATTGTTAATATGCTAGGTGACCCAAAAGAGGTAAAGGCTTGGATCCTAATACATACATATTCAGGATTATCTCAAATCTGTATTTTGTCAAATGATGTAAGTTTCGACTTTTGGTTTTTAAGGCAAGAGCTGGAATCACTGAAATCCATTTCTTACCCTTCAACCCTGTGGAAAAGCGAACTGCGATTACCTACATTGACAACAAAGGTGACTGGCACAGATGCAGCAAAGGTGCACCCGAGCAGGTAGCATAATCACATTCAAATTTAAAGTAAGGATCTTTATTTTATTGAGATATAGTGTTGTTTCTAAGGTTCATTTCTTGTCAATCAGATCATAGACCTCTGTGACCTTAAGGGAAACACTAGGAAAAAGGCTCACGCAGTCATTGATAGTTATGCTGAACGTGGTCTCCGCTCCCTGGCAGTGGCTCGACAAGTGAGTTAATAAATATAGGTGTTCACTTCTTTTCAAAGACTAATTCTAAACTTTTAACATATATTTTATGTTTTACAACAGACTGTTCCGGAAAAGACCAAGGAGAGTTCAGGAGACGCATGGGAATTCGTGGGTCTCTTGCCTCTTTTTGATCCCCCAAGACACGACAGTGCCGAGACTATTAGACGGGCACTTGAACTTGGTGTTAATGTGAAGATGATCACCGGTGACCAGCTTGCCATTGGCAAAGAGACCGGTCGCAGACTTGGCATGGGCACTAACATGTACCCTTCATCATCTTTGCTTGGTAAAAACAAGGATGAAGCTACCGCTGGAATTCCCATTGAAGAGCTTATTGAGAAGGCCGATGGATTTGCTGGAGTCTTCCCTGGTAAGTAAATGTTAATATATCTCACAGTTAGGCCCATTATCTACTTCTAACATTGTATCAGATCCTTATGTTGTGCTTAATGTTGGATCCCGATATTAGAGACAATAACCCGAAATACATTTGTAATCGGTTAGCATTGTCCCCTCTGCGCGGGGGAGAAAGCATTAAGATATACTACATCGACTAGATATAGTGGCACGATCCACAAGATATGGCAAGACAGATTTTTGGTTATGAATATAGAACTAAATTATACAATGCGTGGTTGAACAGAACACAAGTACGAGATTGTGAAGAAGCTCCAAGAAAGGAATCACATTTGTGGTATGACTGGAGATGGTGTGAACGATGCTCCTGCCCTCAAGAAGGCAGACATCGGTATTGCGGTGGCTGATGCTACAGACGCAGCCAGGAGTGCGTCAGACATTGTCTTGACCGAGCCAGGATTGAGTGTGATAGTGAGTGCCGTGCTGACAAGCAGAGCCATCTTCCAGAGAATGAAGAACTACACAATCTACGCTGTTTCCATCACAATCCGTGTCGTGTTGGGTTTCATGCTAGTGGCTCTTATCTGGAAGTTTGATTTCTCACCCTTCATGGTTTTGATTATCGCCATCCTGAACGATGGAACCATCATGACTATATCAAAGGATAGAGTCAAGCCATCTCCACTACCTGACTCATGGAAGCTTAACGAAATCTTTGCGACTGGTATTGTCCTCGGAACTTACCAGGCTCTCATGACAGCTGTTTTCTTCTACCTCGCTCATGACACCGACTTCTTCACTGTAAGTAAATCACACATACTCTAAGATTTAACTCGAGCAATTTAATAGGTCATTCCTCAAGATAAACATATTTCATTTATGATGTATCAAAAGATTCTATTTGAAATACTTTTTCAGGATCTTTGACTAACACTCCATTTCTTTCATTCGCAGGAAACGTTCGGTGTGAGATCGATTCAAGGAAACAGCGAAGAGCTCATGGCAGCTTTGTATCTTCAAGTTAGCATCATTAGTCAAGCACTCATTTTTGTTACGAGGTCAAGGAGCTGGTCTTTCGTTGAACGTCCCGGGCTCTTGCTGTTGACAGCTTTCGTTGCAGCTCAATTGGTATGTTAGTCTACAGCTTCTGTACATTTCTAACATTACAAATAAATGATCATAAAGAATTAAAAATTCTAAATCTCTTCTTTGTTTGTTAAATCAAGGTGGCTACTGTTATCGCTGTTTATGCTCACTGGAGTTTCGCAAGGATCCAAGGATGTGGATGGGGATGGGCTGGAGTCATCTGGGTTTACAGTGTCATCACATATATCCCTCTTGACATCCTCAAGTTCATCATCCGATATGCCTTGAGTGGTAAGGCATGGGACAACCTTATCCAGAACAGGGTATGTGTTTGCTTAAGATTTAAATATGTTAACATGCCATATTCTACCATTGGTAATGGACATATCTATAATAATATAAAACGATTCTTTGCGGCTGCAGGTTGCATTCACCACCAAAAAAGACTACGGTAAAGGCGAGAGGGAAGCTCAGTGGGCTTTGGCTCAACGTACCCTCCATGGTCTTCAGTCCCAACACATGTTCAAAGACAAAGCCGATTCAACTGAACTTGCTGAGCAAGCCAAGAGACGTGCTGAAGTTGCTAGGTAGACTCAAACACCTTAAATGATCTCACATCAAATGTAATTA
The DNA here is from genome assembly GCA_036936605.1 of Limnanthes douglasii subsp. nivea. NCBI lineage: Eukaryota > Viridiplantae > Streptophyta > Magnoliopsida > Brassicales > Limnanthaceae > Limnanthes > Limnanthes douglasii. The sequence continues at coordinate 47,936,101 of JAUPFV010000004.1, read as the reverse complement.
GTGATATAATTAACTTTTGTTGAATTATTTTTGCAGACTGAGGGAGCTGCACACACTGAAGGGTCACATTGAATCAGTAGTCAAGCTAAAGGGTCTTGACATTGACACAAATCAACAACATTACACTGTCTAAGCCATTGAAATTTGGAGATATTGAAGACTGATGTCTCAGTTTTCAATATTTATATTGCTATCTTGTGTTTCTGTTCCTTTTTCACAAATGAGAAACTACCAATATTAATGAATAAGCCAATTAAAAATAAGTACGTATATTATATATATATATATATATAGATATATTATATCTTTTAAACTAAGCTGTTAAAAATATAATAAACCACCGAAAAATATGAGAAATTGCACTTTACTCACTCAACTATTCTATTATGGGTTTCCATTACTTTTTAATACCTATCTCAACTACCTAATTATTTCTTAATATCTAATATTGTTTTAATACCCTAACTACTCTCATTCTTCGTGAAGAACCAAGTAACCAAAATTTTTCTTTCTTACTTTCTCTTTTTATTTTATTTTTAAAAGATTCATATCTTTCAAACCGGATGTCGAAAAAAATATACGAAAGTACTATCACTTTTGTTTTTTAAGATGAACAAAACTAGATCCATTGATGATATATTTTTTTTTTAAAAAATAAAATAAAATTTCACCAGTAGCAACTCTTAGAAAATCGAAAGAGTTGAACAACTCTTAGGAAATCGAGAGAGTTGCAAACAACTCTGAGGAAATCGAGAGAGTTGCAAACAACTTTCAGGAAATAAAGAGAGTTGCAAACATTTCTTAGGAAATCGCGAGAGTTGCACACAACTCTCAAGAAATAGAGAGAGTTGTAAACAACTCTCAAGTTAGTTTTCCAAACAACTCTTAGGTTAGTTTTTCAAACAACTCTCAGGTTTGTTTTTCAAACAACTCTTAGGTATGTTGTTAAAAAAACTCTCAGGTTAGTTTTTCAAACAACTCTCAGGTTAGTACGAAGGTACCAGCGGGTATATATAGTCGGGGGGGGGGGGGGGGGTATTTTTGTCCAAATTTGAATTCGAGGTACCAAGTGAAACTATCCAAAAACGGGTATTAGTGGGTAATTATATAGTTGAGTGGGTATTTACTAGTAATTTTCTCAAAATATTATGACTATACAGGTATTAAACAGTAAATCATCCCTCGACTATCGCATTTGGTGGCAGATAGTCCATTGACTTTCAAATGTCCGTTGACAGTCCCTGGACTATCGCGTTTGGATAAAGTTAGTCCACTAGATCATTTGATCCATGAGAGGTTGCTACCTGTCACCATAGTCCCCAGATTTTTGTATCACCACTAGTCCTTTGAGTTTAGGTCAAACCCAAAATGTAGAATATTACGGATAACTAAACTCAAGGGACTAGTGGTGATACAAAATTCTGGGGACTATGGTGACGGGTGACAGCCTCTCATGGATCAGAGGATCTGGTGGACTAACTTTATCCAAACGCGATAGTCTAGGGACTGTCAACAGACATTTACAAGTCAATGGACTATCTGCCACCAAACCCGATAGTCGAGGGACGATGTACTATTCAAAGCATGACTATACATATAATACTAATAATTTGTTGATTTTTTATTTAGTAGCATTGATATTAATAATCAGTATATACGAGAGCTCATGACACATATCTCTCCGAGAATAAATTGAATACTACAAATCGACCGGTCAGATCTCATGTATATTCTTTTTATTCTTTTATTTAAAATTAAAAAACCAAAAATGAAATAATTATATATGTGCCACTCAATTAGAAAATAATAATTTTAAAACTCTAAACCTCTAAACATCGAAATTCCAATATAAGCATTTATTAAATTTCTACCATTTAAACTTCTTATTATAGACGGAGAGAGTTTGATTCATTAAATGAAAATAAAGAAACTCCAACGAAGATAACATTCTAAGCTTTGTAACTGCAAATATTTAAGTTGCGAATTTTTTTTACGAACATGCAATATATCGTACTCAACATGCCATTTTATGTAAATTTAGTTGTATTTAGGGTGCGATTTTGTGTAGGTCTAGTTGTAATCGGTGTCCGATTTTATTTTGTAGGTTTAATAACATTTTGTTTGCAATTTTTGTCAGGTTTGTTGTTCGTCTGGCGTGACAAGATGTTATATTGTCAAAATCTGGATGCGAAAGCATGTGTTATTATATGTACATATGTGCGACTAAGAGTATAATTATATGTTGTAGGAACCACAGAAACTAGCATTTATGATGACTCATTACACACATATTTTTAGCATACTCACATATATACTGAACATGATTTGGACAAATGAGTTAAATCCGAAGGAAGAAATATATTGTTATCATTTACGACTCCGGTAAATGGGGTAAAACACCTAAGATAGTCTACAAATGTGAGAGGTATAATATTTATAGATTGAAAGCTAAAGCATAAACTTTGAGAAGAAAAGTGTACAATAAAAAATATACAATTGTCCTTTTAAACTATAAACGTTTCCAATTGATATATTACCTGCTTATTGGAGATTTACTGTTGTAAACTAGGAAATACAACCACGAATCGGCCATCCGGTTAGACGGTCATTCGTAAGCTTGTAGACTTAAGGCCGACGAAGATAAACTAGTTTGTAATTTATCGTTACTTGGTTATCGTCCTAGGGAAATATATGATGGTTTGAAGATGCATAACCCGAAAAGTGTTTCCAACATGCGCACTATCTAAAAATATTGCAAAGAACATCGTTTGTTAAAAGACATGGTCAAACTCAAATGCAATACTTGTTGACAAAATTGAAGAAACAATTTCTACGCGTAGCATCGGATAACTGATGGAACAAACGTGATCACCAAATGCAATACTTTTTGGAACAAACTGATGGAACAAAACTGGTCAAACTCAAATGCAATACTTGTTGACAAAATTAAAGGAACAATTTCTACGCGTGGCATCAGATAACTGATGAAACAAACGTGATCACCCGTTTCTGTTTTTTGTACCCTACAAGTATTGACTTATTGCGTACATTCCCACAAGTACTTATCATGGATTTTACATACAAGACGACAAGGTACAAAATGTCATTGCTTAAGATTGTTGGTGTAACTTCAACACAACTTATATTTTGCATTTTTATCATGTTTATGAGTGTGGAGAAGCAAGATAACTACACATGACCTTTAAGTGTTCTACAAACATGGATGGTTATTAATAAGTGTGCACATCCTAGTGTCATTTTAACATATCGAAAGTTAGCATTGATGATAGCTATTGAAAAGGTACTTCCGAAAGTAATCCACATAATATGAAAATAACATATAAACAAAAACATTGATGTAAACATATAAAATCTGATGACCTTCGGAGATGCTGCATATAATTTTATAGAACTTTAAAACTTTGTCAAATCAAACACAGAGTATAATAACAATCTAGCATCATTGAGCAAATTGTTCACCTCCTATCCAAAAGCTATTGATTAAATTATGACATGGATAACAAAACACGGGGAAAATTTTTTTAATTACTTCACCAACGAGATTAAACATTTGAATAATAGAACAACCAATCTGCAAGTAAGAATTTTGTTTCCAATGTTATATTTCATAAAAATAAAAATTCAATATGATGAGAATAAAAATTATTTTTATAGGTGTGAGAGTTCTCACGCGTCCCTAAAATGCTACTTCGGTAGTAATCAATGTAATAAATTTTTTCAGTACAAAGTCCATAAACTGCTTGATCTTAAACATTTAAATATTTGAAATATTCGAGAGAAGTAAGTTCTGTATTGAACCTAAACATATAAATTACTATGCTTCAACAAATAAATAGTTATTTATCTATTATGACCATATATATGATCAAGAAGACTTATGACCGGGAAAAAGACATAAGCATAAATAGGGCAGTATGTGGATCTGTTATTAGGAAGAGAAACAAAATATCTTAAGTATGTTTAAGTGGCATGTATCACCATAACAAAAAAAATAAAAATTATCCAACTCAAGTACGAATTTGAGGCATGAAGAGGAAATGACAAGAATATTACACTATATATTATACTTATAGACTTTTAGTCCTTAAGTTTCATTTTATATTCAAACTCAAAGACTAGAGGGGGATCTGATGAGGACATAATAGTCGAATAATGATAGATAAATAAGAAGATTTATGTAATTAACAATACAGAGACATTTACTTTATATTATGAGTTAATATACCTATAAATGAGTGTATACTAATCATTTACACTTGTAATCTCTTAATAGCTGATATATATATATAAAGGTACACCCTAAAAAGGGGACTTGTCTCATTTATGACTAATTTACCTTTTTTTTTAATTTATCTCTAGAAATCTCTCTTTTTATCTTTTAATGGACTTGAAATATTTTTTGCATATCTTTAATATGTTTTTTACCTTATCAAACTATAATTGAAAATTGCGTAAGCAAGTTAAAGGGATTGCATGTTATGAGTAATTTAGATATCTTGAACATAAGTTTGCATGACCTATATCTTTAGAGGAATATTTATTAATATGTCAAAAGTATATATGATGTATCTAGATAACAAAGCATTTACAAATATATCTAGTTTTAAGTTCCTCAAATTTTATGTGTGCAATTGTTTGAATAACAACACTTAAGGTCAAATACCTTGCAAGCTTAAGTCACTTTATGATGAGGTCATGTATATCTATTGGTCTTGATTCCGACTATAGTTTTTGTCATCCATTTTTTGTCCAAACTCCTATTGCAATAACATCTCTTATAAATTTCTCAAACAACTCTGGATTGGAACACATGTACAATTTATGATTTTTGTAGTTCATATATTATAATGTTAGGAAAGTTGATGAACAATTTGCTTAATTATAAATATTATATCTCATATCTCATAGCTCATATTGTAATATTATCTAATTAATTCACTTTACTCATCAAATCTCATAATGCAAAAGCCAAACACATATTATTTCGTTGTCCTTTTTCTGCTTTTTTCTGTTTTTCAAATATAAAGGAAGATATATTTTCCAATTGTATCAATCTAATTAAAGATTTGAATGTGATTTAAAACCTAAATGAGCATGCTTCTAACTTGGCATATACATATGATAACTGTAAGGTACACGTTTTTCGCATTGTTATATCTGATTAAATTTATATCAAAATTTAATCATTCTTATTTATAGCTTTAGTAGACATACAAACTTTTATCTTCCTAACTACAACATTTTGCATTGTGGTAACTTCAACAACTTATGTACTTGTTAAATTGTTACATTATGTTTGTTTTTTAGAAGATCTTCATCTTTAATACAACAAGAATTTGATTAGACTCTAAGATATCTCATGCTACACTAAAGTATAGATTGAATATACTTGTTTGATAAAGAGGTTATCATTAAAAAAAACTCAACAAACTCATACGTTTGGACTTAAGTAATTACACAGTATTTATGAGGCTTCTTAGTGGTATCAATTGACTTATCTAGAAAACCTTTATATAGACATATGCATTAAAATGAGTGAGCTTCCACACATTTCAATGAATCTTAAGCGATTGAATCATTCAAGTTGTACTAATTTGGTGGAGATTTTGTCATCCAAAAACTATCTAAAAAATCTCACGTGTACGACCTTGTGTGGTTGTACAAAAATTACTAGTAACAAAATACTTTCCCCAAAAATAAGTTTTTATAGTATAATGAAATATTCTTTATAGTACTTAAGTATAAAACTATTTGGATAGTTTTAGCTTTAGTATGTCCATATGATTTAGATGTCAATATGGTATTAGAGTGATACAAATTGATGCCTTATGTATATGAGATCATTAAATATTTGATTTATTTATTTATTTTTAAAGTAAAAATTATTTTTATTCAAAAGATATGTAGACACTAAGTATGTGGGTGATAATGATGAGTATAAATTAGCTACTGCATACTTACTCACGTTTGATGGTTGTTGTATAAGCTAGAAAAGACAATTACAATTTGTAATATCATTATCCATTATACATACATAGTATATAGTTGTCACCGAAGTTATTAAAGAAGTACATAGCTTCAAAATTTTTGAAAATAAATTAATACTTTAAATAAAAAAAAGTAATATTAATAGATAGTAAAAATACAATATTTTTTATAAACTAAATGTTTTTACGAGAGGTATATGCATATAGATTTAGACATCATTTGATACACTAAACTGTTTCTAACATGATTATCTTGGTGAAAAATGTTCATACGGATGACAATCCCTCTAATATTGAGGGTAAAGTAATCTCGTATTGTAAACTCAAACATTATTTAAATTAAATATGCAGACATGACCAACAATGACAATTTTTCAATACACTTCTGAGATCTTAAATATTGGATACTGGTATATTTTTTTATACATATTATATGTTATTTCATGGATGTTTTAGAATGATTAAGTATTAGGTGACAATTATTGTATAAGTGTTTATGTATACAAATATAGAGAGAACATCATTTCTTGAAGGTTTTGGTTAGGGTTGATGTATGAGTAACACTAAAGTCTTTTATCCTAATTCTGATTCTTCCCTATTGTCGGAGAGGCCATAAACCTCTTATTAACCTCCAAAGGTTTGATTATGATAAAATAAAGGTCTAATGCGTATCGATATTCTATTAAATCTTCTAATAGTTACATTTGAAATATATTAATATATTCTTTTTTGAGATTGATGTACTATAAACCCTAGATTAGCTAGCAATTGTTGTTTTGCTATAACCAAACGACATCAATTCATATAAGTCTCTCCCCGCGATTTATTGAGACCCTAAAAATAGGATGTATCGATTCATCACTAATTTTTATAAATCAGAATGTATAGTTAGATATAGGACATTTTTGTTACACGACTCAATAAAATGAAGTTGTTGAACAAATGAATACAACCATGTTAGACAAGAAGTTTTAGGGTGAAACTACAAGTACTATTGTTTACTTAATAAATAGGTCTCATTTATCTTTCTTTATTTTGAAAGTACTAAAGAATTATGAAATAGTAAATCACATTCTTCGATGTATTTACAAGTTTTTGGATTTTTTTGTTTTTTTCATATTTTTGATGGTAAGTTAGACCATAGATAAAAAAGCTTGAAGATGTAAAATGATATATGGGTTGGTTAAGAAATAATATAGGTTTTAGAGTTCTAGTTAGTAAGGAGTGTTTTCCATAAATATGATTGTCCATGATTAACTACTAAAATGGTTTTTGGAGTACTAAAGTTGTCAGGAATATTCAATTTAGATGGAACGCGTTCCTCTTGAAACTGAACCCTGAAATAACTACCAATGAGTGCTAGCTTATAAATTATTCTTGAGACGGAGAAAAATAGTTTTGCTGCCATGAAAGTCCATACTTTGACTTTTATCAACTGATTATAGATAGATACTGCGATAAAATAAATCCAAATATAAGGTATTTCAATGATTTTCTACATTTTATTTGTATACTGCATTAGTAAAAATAATTAACATGAACCTAGGATTTATCGAGAGGCAGCAACTAGTAAAGATAATGTTAGATGGATATATACCATGGAAAAAAATAATTATTTTTATAACAATCAGACATGGACTCTAGGATGTAGTGATGCGTATGCCAAGAAATTTCTAAGCTTCTATATAAGCGGGATATTAAGATCACATCAGAATTGGTTATTATTTTTCACACAATGTTCATGGATCTTAGTCTTAGTCGTTTTGGGACTTGGCACATTAAGGAAAAATACCAAACTAACGTTTCATTCGCAGATGAAATCAAAACCATCCTACATACAAAGGGATATGATATTGCTTCCGAGATTATAGATGAAGGCAAGAATTCTGAATGTGGAAGTTTTGAGGAAGCTCAACAGATAGAGAATTTGAAAGCAGTTGAATGGTATTTGTTTTTATCTTTTGTAAACCAAAATTCTAGACTTTCAAGTCCATTTATGGCTGGGGAATTTTGTATTTGCATTCAAAACTAATCAATATAAGTTTTTCCTTTTTTACCTTGTGTCATTATACAAATTTATTATTTTCCAAGAACGTCGTCGGATTATTCCTAGTTAAGGGTGATCAATTTCTAACCCACCATCGAAACTCTCTTCAAAATTGACCAAGTAACTAATGTTGGAACCTTTTAATTGTGATCAACTAGTGTTGGAACCTTTACATTTGAGAAAATAATGTTAAAACCTTTTAATTGTGACCATCTAGTGTTGGAACCTTTGCACTTGACCAACTAATGTTAGAACTTTTTAATATCTCAATTTTTTGGTCGAAAGTACCCCAAAACAATCAATAATGAGAAGAATATAGATGGAGAGAATTTTTGTAAAATATAATTAATCAGGCACCTCATTAAATCCTCCATATGCCAACATGGTAGGAAAAAGTATATCTTCGGACATTACATCATAAAATTAAGTAATATACCTCAAATTCTCAATGTTATATGGATGCTGAAGAGGATTATCTCTTTGATCCGTCAGTCGATAAGTTACAAGCTTAACCCTTTTAATAACCAAATAAGGCCTTTCCCAATTTGATCATAACTTCCCTAACAGTTTATCCAAGTGTGTAGAAATATATTTTTTGGAGATTTTTCACCTATTTTGAATTCTCTCTGTCGGACTCGGGACGAATACCTATGTATTATAAGAGATTTATAATCAAGTGATCTTATATGTATCATTGTTTTTTCTCTCAATTAAATATAGTCCAACTCTTTGACCCTTATCGTTACCCACTTCAGAGTATTTTATAATTCAGAAATATGGGATGGTGGCCTTGGCTAGGATTACCACATCCACCCCAAAAACTAATACAAAATGAGATTATTGTGTTACTGGGTGTGGTTTGGTAAGCCTATAATACTTTTGTAAATAATTTGTTCCTTTTCTGGAAGATCCCTTAACTTATTTCCCAAGCCATCAAAGATAGTTATGTTTGTAATCTCTACTTGTCCGTTAGTTTGAGGACGAAAAATAATATTGAATACCTCGAACAAACAAAATGCTTCAATGTCCTTGTTTTCTAATTTATGGCCATTATTGTTTTAAGAATTTTGAATTTGCAACATATGTTAGATATAATATATTTGATAACATATTTTTACTTAGTTTTGGATAAAAGCTCAGGTTCAACCAATTTCGATAAACAATCAATAACCAGTATGATGGTTTGACGTTCCCCGAAGGCCATAAGAAAGGTCCAACTATGTCTAAAACCCATCTGTAAAAAAAATAACGCCTCAGATATTGACTCAAGTGGCATAACCATCATATGTATTGCATTCACAAATCATTGGCAAATATCGCTTCTCTTGAACAAATCTTTGGAATCTGCCATAATAGAAGGTCAGTAATACCCGACCAATAAAACCCTTTTTGCCAATATTTTATAACTTCAATGGGCATAACCTTCCATGTTATACAATTCAGATAACATCATTTGTGATTCGTTAGCTCTGAGGTACTACAACATTGATTGGTTTAAATTTTTTTTTATACAATATGTCTCTAAGGAGTGTGAAACCATGTGTCTTGAACCTTATTGTTTTTAGCCAATGCTTTATCGAATGGAAAAGTTTGATTAGAAATGTTTTGAGCTAATATCTCTAATATTTATCCAAGCTCATCAAAATTTGGAATACTTCATTGATGCATAACTGTTGATAAAAAATTAATGTTATAGATTGGTTCTCTTATTCCAATAACAATGGATAATCTTCCGTATATGCGATAGTAGCTAAGGAATCAGCCGTCAGATTTTCAGTCTGATAAATGTGTTCATACTCGATGCACTTAAAGAAAGTTGCTAACTCTTTCAATAATTTTAGGTATTTTACCAAGTGGTTTTGTCTTGCTTGGGCGTGACCCGAGGGCTGATTAATAAGAAACTATGGATCACATATAAGATAAAATTTCTTGGCACCATAGATTTGTGCAAGTCCAAACCCTACCAATGCTACTTTATACTCCGTCTTGTTGTTTGATGCTTTGAAACTAAAGTGTATTGCTTGGTGCATTGAGTCTACATACAGAGACACCAACTGAACTCATTCTCCATAATCTTAAAAGCTTGAACCCCCATTAGTTTGAATTATCCACTTAATATGAGACTTATGAGTATATGTCCCATGCTCAGGTCGTTCGAAGTGAAACTCAACTAGAAAGTCTATCAAAGTATGAGCTTTAATTGTCGCTCAAGGTTCAAACTCAATGTTATAGTATTTTAATTCCACTGACCATTTAATCATTTGAATCGATACATCTAGATTTTGCAGCACATTACTAAGTGGAAATGAGGCTCGAACCATAATATAATGGGCTTACAAAATGGCCTTATTTTTCGCATTGTCACTATTAGATCCAAATCTAATTTTTGTAGATTTAAGTATTTTTTTCAGGATCTAATAGGATTTTACTAACATAATAAACCGAGTGCGGATAATTTTGAACTTTTCTGACCAAAACTGCATTTATTGCATAGTCTGTCACAACTATGTACACAAATAACTTCTCTCCCATAATAGGTTTGGTCAAACATTTATGTAGATGATAAATGTTCTTTTATTTTTGTAAAGGCTTCGTCACATTCCGAAGTCTAATTAAACATATTCACATTTTTTGTACTTGGAAGAATTGTTTCACACTTATTCAAAGATCTTGATATAAATCTATTTAAGGCCGCTAACGTTCTTGTTAAAATTTATACCTCTTTGATAGATTTGGAGGATCCATGGAAGTTACAGCTTTTACATGTATTGGTTCGACTTCAATCCCATTTTCTAAAACTATGTAGCCCAAAAATATTTCCTGACCAAATTCCATAAAAATATTTTTTTGAATACAATTTTAGGTTAATGGCCTTTAGGTTACAAAATGTTTCCTCAAGATCAGAAAAATAATTTTCATCCATCGTGCTTTATACTAATATATCATCAATATAAACTTCAACATTCCTTCCCATCTGGATAGTAAAATATTTGTTTACTTGAGGCTGATAAGTAGCCCCAACATTCTTCAACCAAAATGATATCACTTTGTACTAATGCAACCCCCTACCCGTTATGAATCTAGTGTTGGTTTGGTAATTCAGATCAATATGTATTTGGTTATACCTTATAAAAGTATCCATAAATGATAATAGTTTATTACCCGAGGCTGAGGTTATTGAAGAATTCAGAAACGGCTCTAGGATAATTTTGTGTTAGGAGAATCTTTTAGTGTCAAAATAGTATTAAATTCTTTGTTAAAGAGCCTTTTTAGAGAGAGAAAGTAATAATTAATCCACATAGAGAGAGAAAGTAATTATCTATTAATCCATCAGATTATCCACTCGTGTGTGGTCCTTTTATAGTATAATAATGGGCCCCACACACTTTAATTCCTACCTTATTACACATTTAGTCCCCATATCTCCTCACTTATTCATCATAACTACTTCTATTGTTCTTTTTTACAATACTTCCCCAATAAAAATACTTCCTTACAATTTTCTCATACATCTTTTATTCTCCCTCATCAGTAGCCCCCCCCAGTCCTAGTAAAAATATTTTTACTGGGACTGTAAATACATCTCTAAATTTCATCTTGTTTGTTTCAATTCTCCTCGAAAATGCATTTCCTCGAATAATACTTATTCGAACAGCCTCTCTTTTTGAACTGCTTTCCTCTTCGAATATCTTTTACCCTTCATGTATCTTTGCTCTTCGAATATCTTTTACTCTTTAACTGTCCTCGAAAAATAATATTTCGAAAAATGTCTCTTCGAAAAATTCCTCTTCAAAAAATGTCTCTTCGAAAAAATACCTCTTCGAAAAATGTCTCATCGAAAAATACCTATTCGAAAAATATCTTTCATGCAATACTAATCAGTAGCCCCCCCAATCCTTGTAATATCTTAGCAAAGGTTGAACCATGCTTTCATCAATTTGTTCATCGGAATTGATTGTCTCAACATTATATAGTCTCCCATATTAGGCTAATAGATTGCAAGGATTGGACTCATCAAAATTATCAGTGCGAACTGGCATACCTTAATTAACAAATTCCCACCTTTGTCATGGCGTCATTAGTCTTAATTCTTTGTCACCAAATATATTTAGAGATCTTATCCATGTTCCCAATACTTTTCATCATTGGATTGCCTCTTCATCTTCTCCCTCATTTTTCGAATCAACAAAATCGCACTTATGTTACCCCTAATGCCCCTAGGCAAACAAAGGAAAATGTCCCCAGACCTAACTTACCAAAAAAATCCATCTTCCTCTATAAATACTGACCTCTTTCATTAACATTCCAAACTTTTCACTCTAAAATTTCTAGAGAGAGAAAGCTGACTTATAAACCTCGTCGGATTCCAGAGTGGCTTCTAATTAGTAAAAAAATTCCAAGAGAGAGTTGGTGCTGGTGAATACGTTGAGCCTCAACCCAAACCTTCTGTCACTATGTTCTACGGTTCCTGGCCTCCATCGAAAAACTCTGCTGCTATCATACCCCTCGAATTTCGTAACAAAATCAAGTTTCTGATCTCAATAACCTCGAACCCATGGGTAAAGATAGACATCACAAACATTCGTTTGGGAAGAGGAAAAGGCACCATAAGGATAGGAAGAACTCTCAGGAGCGTAAGCGCGCCAAAGGAACTCCCTCCTCTAAAAACCGACACCTCTGGATCGAGCCTTCCAGCCACCCCTTCAATAACGGTAACTGAGAGCCCTCGATTTTCTACAGGAAGAAACACCATTACCGAAGACGAGCTTCGAGCAATGCGAAACAAAGCCTTGGCTGCTAAAGAGAAATCAATTGCCTCGGATATTCTTGAGCTAGCAACTCAACCGATTTCTACTTTAGAGCAGAGTAAAATAATTGACCTTCCCGTAGAGTCTTCTATTCAAACGATTACCGCTCTCCCAACAATGTCCGAAGAACAAGCTCATCGGATTGCCCCTAAGTCTAAAGTAGACATCACTCTTCCCTTAGATCTTGATGCCATCGCATGCAACAACATTCGAGGAATCGAAAACAAGCATATGGTTGCGCTGCACAACATTCCTTATAAGTACGTTTTGCCTTCGGAGGAGCCCATGCTGAGGACCCGATGGTGCATTCCCTCGTACATTGACATTAGGTTCATCTCGGAAGGTGAGACTCCTTTATCAGTGAGGGATAATGAATTAGTTGTTTATACTGAAATTATGAACTGGGGGTTAAGGTTTCCCTTAGACCCATTGTTTATTGAATACTTTGCCAAGATTGAACTCTGCCCTTCACAAGCCGGTCCAAATATGTGGTTCACACTTATGGCATGTATCATAGTTTTGAGGATTTTGGGCAACAAATTTTCCTTAAAAGAGCTCATCGGATTATTTGGCTTAGCAAGGAATCCGTTTTTCCCATTTTATTCATTGACTTTTGGCCGAAGACAAAAAGTTTAAAAGGACTTGCTAGAAGCTGATAAGAAATGGAGGCAACAATTCGTCTACTTCTCAGGCCATTGGGAGACAGGGTCAGAATGGACTCCTTCGAACCCACACAAGCTATCCCTCTTTTGGACCAACAAATGTAAGTCCACTAACTTCTTCCTTTACCTTTCCTCCTCGGATAATGATGTACTAACTTAAGATCTTTGTAGCTATGACGGGCGTTTCAAAACCATACACAGACTATGTGGAGAGTGCCACCACTGTTTTCACCAAACTTAGCAAGTGGGACAAAGATCATTGGGAAAACAGATTCCGCTTGTGCTTTATGAATAACAACTTGGCCATGAGTCGACTCTGGAGGTTGGACCCCCTTGACCGGTTGACCATGAAAGAACTGATGACCCCTCCCTCACAACAAGAAGTTCTAGAGCGAGTGACTGAGAAATATATAGTCATCTATCTTCCAAAGCGCTTTAGTGCCAAAAGTCACCTTGGTGAATCCGACGAGGAAGTTTCCACAAAAGACCTTCAGTCAGACACGGAAGGATTAGTTGCCAATCAGGAGCCATCCTCTTCAGCCAACACTGTTGCACCCAGTTCAATTTTCCCTCCAAAGAAATCTGTCCACCCTAGCAAGAAGAAAGATACCAAGACAAAAGAAAGCAATAACAAAGTTGTCTTGGATCCCATCCAAGAATTATCCGAGGACAGCGATGATGTCCAAGAAATTTCCCAAGGCACTGAGCCCCAGGAGGTATCAAGTGAGCCTGAAAAAGAAACTAGAGAAAATTCAAGTCAGACAACCAATTCTCCTCTTACCCAGGCTTCAAGTCCCTCTCCAATTGAAAATTCTCCTACATTGGCACCACTCCCAATTCCTGGAAGCGATCCTCCTCAAAATATCGATCTTAATATTCTAACTGGTAAGTCTTCGGATTTTGACCCCACAGCACTAGGCTCGCCCTCCAGCTCCTTTGAAATTCCTCAGCATGATGAATTTTCACTAAGTCTTCGCAGCCTTCTTCATACTTCTGTCAACATAGGAAGAAGAATGCAACATCTAGAAGACCGAAAAAATTATTACAAGTTCAAGGCGTCTGTTGTTTCCTCACAACTTGAAGAGGCAAAGAAACAACACACCATTTTGGAGAGTCAAGCAGATGCACTTTATGAAAGACTGTCTGCCTCTGAAAATTACGTCATTATGCTCGAAAGATGCTGCCAGGAAGAAAGAAACCTCTACCAAAAAGAAAACGGGGGCTCAAGAAAGACTTTTAACAGAACTCCAAAAAGCTCACCAACTGGCATGCAAAGGATTTAAAGATTTTTGTGATGATTACAAGAAAGTTACGGAGGACAGAAAAAAGTTGGTGAAGAGAATTGTAGATTTTCCTAAACAAGTTGAGGAGGAGAAAGAAAAATCTGTGAATGCCTATGCGGCTAAGTGTGCAGACAACCTCAACGCTCGAGATGCTACAATCCAAGCAGGGTTGATCACCCAAGTATGACTTAGGAAGTTTTTGGAAGCTTGTCTCCTTCGACCTTCGCCCTCCTAACATTGTGGCGAGTGATAGTGAGGCATCGGATTCTGAGGAGAGCGAGTCCTCGGAAAATTCTGACTAGTTAAAAAATGTTAGCATGTTTGGCAATTTTTGTGTATAAGTCCTTGTAAGGAAATTTTTGTAATCCATCTGATTTACTCCGAGGAGCACCCTCATCAAATTTTTGTGTTTGCCACTTCTTGAAATGATAATCTTATAACTTGTTAATCTTCACATTTTCATATGAAAGAATAAGTGTGTGCCAACTTGCGTTGAATGGTTGCTTTATGCCAAGTTGCATCGTAATATTCATTATATGTTGCGCTAAGGCTAGCTTAGAAAAAATAATTCAAGGCACCAAAATATTTTGTCTCAAAAAGAATAGTGTGAGGCAAAAAATATCATTCCACAAAGAATAATTCGAGGCATAAAATATTGTCTCAGAAAGAATAGCTCGAGGCACAAAATATTGTCTCAGAAAGAATAGTTCGAGGCAAAAAATGCAGTTGTATTAATCAGCTCATAGTGGCACCTCGTTAAAACCTTCCTGTGCCTAACATGGTAGGAAAGAGTATGCCCTCGTTGTTTTTGTAAACCTGAAAATACACAAAAAACAAATATTACATGCTAACTTCTTCCTCATTACAGATACAATTATAAGTGTTCGATATTCCATGGATGCCTAAGATATCGCCCTTCCTTGTCTTTTAATCTATACGTTCCTTGCTTTACTTTCTCCGTTACTTCATAAGGGCCCTCCCAGTTTGGCCCCAACTTTCCAAGACTCTTCTCTTTAGTGTGCAGAAAAACTTTTCGCAATACTTTGTCCCCCACCTTGAAATCTCTTCGCTTTACTTTAGAAGCATACCTACTCCTCATTAACGTTTGATAATGCAAGGACTTCAACTGTGCGCGTCGTCTTTTCTCTTCAACCAAATCCAAATCCAAGGCTCTGCTTTGATCGTTCAAATTTTCTGTATAAGCTGCCACACGATATGATGGGAAGACAATCTCCGAAGGGACAAATCCATCCATACCGTACACTAAAGCAAATGGAGATGTAGCAGTTGCGGTTCAAGGCGTCGTCCTATAAGCCCACAATACTTCTTGTAAATAATCGGGGCCATTTTCCAGCCTTTCTTTCCAAATTATTTTTCAACCCATCCAAAATTGTTCGATTGGTTACTTCCACCTGACCGTTAGCCTGGGGATGGAATGGGCCGGAGAAGCATTGCCGTATGCCCCTGGAAAGGCAAAAGCTTTTAAACTACTTGTTATCGAATTGAGGCCCATTATCCGTTGTGATTTTTATCGGTACCCCAAAACGACAGCAAATATTCGAGACAACGAACTTGATAATATCGTTCGCTTTTGTTCCTGCTAGAGGTTCCGCTTCCACCCACTTAAAAAAATAATCCACTGCTACGATTATAGTCTGCCTTCCACCATACGCCATTGGTAGGGGGCCAACTAGGTCAATGCCCCACCTATCAAATGGGACTTCTTCTGAAATACTCTCAAAGAGCACCCAAGTCTTGTGTATTATGTTTGCATAGCGCTGACACGTATCACACTGCTTTACCAAATCTTTCGCAGAAGAGATGGTCGGCCAATAATAACCATCCAAAAACACTCGTCGAATTAACGCCTTATACCCATAATGGGCCGAACCTTCCCCATCGTGCAATTCTGACAGGACAAACTGTGACTCGTCCTTAGCCGGACACCTCAGTAACGTTCTGCTCAAGGATTTCTTATATAAGACTCCTCCTAACAGGATATAACCGTGAGACTTAAACCTGACCTTCCTAGCCTCAGACTTTTCTGTGGGTAAACTATCTTTTTCGAAGAAGTCTACGATTTCTAACCTCCAATTACTTGTGATCACATTGCTTACTTCCTTAATGTTCATTGAGTGCTCTATACCGGCCATAACCGAATGATGCTCCTGAATCAGGACCCATGGGTAACCTTCCGATCGTGAAGCTGCATCCAAAGAATCATGGACGACATTTGCTTCCCTTCGAACTTGCTCGTATTCAACCCCATGCAATTCGCAAACCAAATCTTTTAACACTTTTATTTATTGGATCAGTTTATATTTTCGTGCCTCAGACTCGCCCAAAGCTTGATTTATCACCAACTGTGAATCACTGATCAATTTAATCTTTCTGGCTCCACATATTCGAGCCAATCGTAAACCCGCTAATGCTGCCTCATACTATGCCTCATTATTGGTTGCCTTGAAACCGAATCGAATAGCCTGAAACATTGCTATCCCTTCTGGAGAAATTAATTAGACACCTGCACCACTTCCAAAATTATTTGACCCCCATCCGTTCGAACCAACCATTTCGTCTGATCTGAGTGGTCAACAATCTCCATGTCGTTCCTTTCTGAGTGGAATTCGACCAAGAAATCATCCAAAACCTGAGCTTTTATTGCCGTCTGAGGCTCGAATGTTATGTAAAAACTCCCAGTTTGACTGATGATTTCGTCATTCTCCCAGATATATCCGGCCTATATAACAAACCTTTCAGGGGGAATATCGTTCGAACGATAATATGGTGGGCTTGGAAGTATGGTCTCATTTTCTGAGCAGCTGTTACCAATGCCAAAGCTACATTTTCCAACTTAAGATATCGTTTCTCAGCATCCAGCAGACTTTTGCTAACGTAATAGATAGGTTTCAACATAGCGACCTCCTCCCGGAGTAAAACGGCACTGACTGCACAATCTGATACCGACACATAGACAATTAATTTTCCCTCCACCAATGGTTTAGACAGTATATCCGGGGACATCAAATATTCCTGAATTTGGTGAAAGGCGGCTGAATACTCCTTGGTCCAATTAAACTGTTTCGCATTCCGTAATACCTTGAAGAAAGGTGCACAATTGTCCGATGATCGAGAAATAAACATGTTCAATGCCGCCAATCTCCCTGTTAGAATTTGGACTTCCTTGATATTCCGAGGTGGCGTCATAGTTGTCAAAGCTTTTATCTGTTCTGGGTCAGCTTCTATGCCCCTTTCACTTATCATATAGCCAAGGAATTTACCCGATCGTACCCCAAAAATGCATTTTTCTGGATTCAATTTCAAATTGACTTTACTTAGATTGTTAAAAGTTTCCCCCAAGTCAGAGAAATGATCTTTGTCCTGCAAACTTTTTACAAGCATATCATCGATGTAGGCTTCGACATTCCTACCAATTTGTCCCTCGAAGGTTTTGTTGACCAAACCCTGATAAGTTGCCCCTGCATTCTTCAGGCCAAATGACATAACCTTGTAACAATATAATCCTCTCCTGGTGATAAACAATGTGCTATATTCATCTTTTGTATCTAATCTGATTTGATTATACCCTGAGTAAGCATCTATAAAAGACAATAATCGGTTGCCCGAAGTTGAGTCCACTAACTGATCAATTCGGGGCACCGGAAAAGGATCCTTGGGGCAAGCTCTATTCAGGTCCGTGAAATCCACGCACATCCTCCACTTTCCATTCTTTTTCCTGAGCAAGACTGGATTCGAGGCCCATACGGGGTATGACGACTCTCGAATGTGGCCTATGCTCAATAACCTTTCCACTTCCGAAAGAATAACTGCAGACTTCTCCTGAGACACTGGTCTCCTTTTCTGGACAATAGGTCGAACATCAAGCCGTACTGCAAGTTTATGACATATTATCTCTGGTGGTACACCCGTCACATCCTGTGCATACCAAGCAAACATATCTAACTTGGTTGATAAAAACGCAATCAATCTTTATCTAAACTCAAAAGAAAGTTTTACTCCAATGTTCAAAAAAATTCCATCTGTAAACTTATGCTCCTCGGAATCTTCTTCTGGAACCAGAAGTCCGGAGATCTCCTTCGGATCATCACATGGAATAATTTCTGAGGAAGTCCCCTTTAATTGCTATGCCTATCCTGATACTTCTCCCCGAACTCCTTTCGAGGATAGAGTTATCTGATAACACTCTCGAGCCATCTTTTGGCTGCTCCTGATCGTCCCTATATTGTTTCCTACCACATATTTCAGACACTGGTGTACCGTCGAAATCACACCATGCATTCGGGACAACCAATAGCGACCCAGAATCACGTTATACGATCTTGGTGCGTCGACAACTGTAAATAGCACTTCAACTTCCTTTCTAAACGACCCACGACCTAACTCTACCACGCACTGAAACTCTCCAACAACCACCGTTGTTGCACCGGTAAATCCCACTATAGTTTTGCCGGATCGTCGTATAACAGGCGGGTCAGAAATTCTCCTGTCGGTACTCATAAACAAAATATTCGCGGAACTTCCCGTGTCAATAAGTATCTTCTGAACTTGGTCTCCGGCTATACCCGCAGCGATAACCACCACATCTTCGTGTGAGCCCGCTACATTCCTCATATCATCATCGTCGAAACATATGATGGGGGAAGGCAAGCGATGCATCTGTGCCGAAACTCATGCTTCAATTTGTGTGGTCAAGTTCACCATATATCTCTTCCGCGAACTATTAGAATTCCTTGCAATGGTATCTCCTCCAAAGATAGCCAGCGACTCGAAAAAAGCACACTGGTCATTTACTTTCCCCTTGGAATAATCTCCTCCACCATGCTCACGTTATTTCTCCCCTCATTGGGATCCAGATACTCTTGCTCAATATCGAAAATATCAATCTCTTTGGAAATCACCATTGTTGTATCAGCAATCTTGGGGACAGCCTTTACCACATCATTTTTCTGGGAGTGCTTTTTCACGAATTCTAACAACATCCCGTTCTCAATCAAAGCTTGCACTTCTTTTTTCAGAGCAATGCATTCTTTAGTATCATGCCCAATATCCTCATGGTACTTACAGTACCTGTTAACACTTCTGCTTTCTCTTGGAGTCTGAATTGGAAAAGGTTTTCTGAACTGCACCGTTGATCTTGCCTTATCAAATATCGTGGCCACATTTTCCGTTAACTCAACAAAATAGTCCGGATGAATCCATTTGTTCGAAATTGGCCTTGCCCCTTGGTTATAACTTTGCTGATTACTATAGTTCTGTGGATTTGTTCTCTGCCTTGGCGGATACTGACCCGTATTTTTGGCTTGAACATTGGCACGAGGCCCTTGATTACTGGACTCGGACCTTTGAAATTGGTTCTGGTCCAGCTGATTGCCTGATCCTTTCTTGGATGCCTGAGTCTCCTCCACTAAAATTCTCTTCTCAACTTGATCCAGCAATGCCCCAAAGGTCATGGCCTGACTCTCCGCCACAGTATCCTTTAAGAGTCCAGGGAGGAGCCCCATCCTGAATGTTGCAAGTGCCACAAATTCTTTGCAATATTCCATGTCCGTTTTTGTTTTGACGAATCGATTGGTGTAATTCTTCAAGCTTTTCCCAACTTTTTGCCTACAGTAGATTATCGTATCTCCATTAGCTCGAAACTTTTTGCTCGCCAAAAAATGTTGTCTAAAGATATTCCAGAACATGTCGAAATTATTTATCGAGCCCTGCGGAAGCCGGTTATACCACTTAGAAGCCACCCCCTTGAAAGTCTGAGAAAACGCTATACACAGCAATTTATCACCGTCATAGAAATTAATCATGAAATTCTTGAATTGCTCGATATGGTTATCAGGGTCTTGTGTCCCGTCGAAATTTTCTAGCTTCGAGATATCAAAATGTTTTGGGAGGTTGCCAACTAAAATTTTCAAGGAAAAAGGAGAAGCTCTCCAATTATGACCCGTCCGATAGACGTTAGCCCTCAAGTTTTCATGGCTCGGAAAATATAATCCCTCCTCGGACGGCACAGTGTATTGATGCTGCCACTCCGAATTCCGCGGGTCAACATTTTGGTTCTCGGAGGGAAAATTCATTTGGCCATAACCCTGCTCATTAGCGCGAGCATGACAACTCTTTGCCCTCACAGATTTCCTCTCCAAGATCCTTCCCCTCCGATGTTCCACACGCCTTCAGCCATGTATTTTCTTTCTGTGATTTTTCCTAGGAGACGATTCCGGTGAGCTGTAACGAGAATAATCGCTTGGGTCGGAAGATTCCAGGTGGCGCTTTTCTTTCCTCCTCGAAGAACGTTGTTCATAACCTTTATCTCTGTCATCCTTGTTTTTAGGACGAAAATCGGTTTCATGCTCTTCTTTTCCACTGTCAGGCTCCCTTCTCACCTCGGAGCGAAGATTTGCCTGAACAGTTTCTTTTTCCGCCCTCAATCTTTCAATCTCCAGTAACAACTCATTCCTTCGAGCCAACAAATCCGAGTCATCAAAGGTTTCTTCGACGCGCTAGCCGTCATGCGCCTCATATTCCATATCATTCCGATAAGTGTTCCCCACCAGATTCTCCTCGCAGTCGTTAACAAAATCATCCCCTTTCTCTTCCATGATTTCGCTCAGATTAGGAATTATTTCCAGAAAACGATTCTCGCCAGAACAAGCTTCGTTTCCCACAGACGGTGCCACTGAAGTATTCAGAAACAGTTCTAAGGTAATTTTGTGTTACGAGAATCTTTTAGTGTCAAAATAGTATTAAATTCTTTGTTAAGGAGCCTTTTTAGAGAGAAAACGTAATAACTAATTCATGTAGAGAGAAATTAATTATCTATTAATCCATCATGTGTGGTCCTTTTATAGTATAATAATGGGCCCACACACTTTAATTCCTACCTTACTAAACATTTAGTCCCAATATTTCCTCATTTATTCATAATAACTACTTCTATTGTTCTTTTTTACAATACTTCCCCAATAAAAATACTTCCTTACAATTTTCCCATACATCTTTTATTCTCCCTCATCAGTTATAAACTGGTTAATTCTAAGGACTAGAAAATGATCCTTCAGACATGTCCTGTTTAAATTTATGAAGTCGACACACATGCGTCATTTCCGATTATTCTTCTTGACAAGCATCAGGTTTGCTGTCAACAACGAGTACTGAGATTCTCAGATATGCCCTACTTTTGTTAGTCAATCTACTTCTGCTGTAATTTCTTAAGACTTTTTACTAAAGTAAGCTCTTCGTTTCAGAATAATGAGACATACATTGGGTCATACTGTAAGTTTATAGAAAATAATACTCACAATGACTCATGTGACATTCTCAGTACACTAGGAAAATATATGTAAATTCTTTGATAAAAAGGAACTAGTTATTCTCTTACAAACGATGGTAATCAGGCTTCAATCTTTACACTTTTTCTTCTCACGAAGGTATAAACTTCAATATCCTCATCAGGTGTTACCAAACTAGGAGTCTCTATCAGATCATCCACAATATCTAACCGCAAAGTGGAATCTGATAACTTTTATTCTATATTTGTTTAAATATATTTGATTTTTTATGAGCTAAAGCAGTAACGTAGCATTCTCGAGCTACTTTTTGGATGTTGTGGACAACTCTGACATGGCCACCAATAGCATATGTTAAACGCTGATGGACAGTTGAGGAAAAATCATACATTATTGACAACCATGACATGCCAAATATTTCATTGTATAAGGTCAGTCCATTCACCACTATAAAAGGAACTCTTACCATTTTATTAAAGGGTTTGGTTAAATTCGGGCCCAAAATATGTTAACCAACCCCAAAATTTTAGCCGTCTTTTACCCCGCCGGTTGAGAAGGGTTCAACCGGCGGGGAAGCTTACCCCGTCGGGTGAAACAGCTTTTCCGCCGGGTGGGAGGGTCTCAACCGGCGGTTGGGAAAGGTTCAACCGCCGGGGTAAGGGTAAAATTATAAAACTTCAAAAACGCTTGTTTTTTGGGGCTGGTTAACATATTTTGGGCCCGAATTTAGCCGAACCCTTTATTAAAGGGTCCCCGACCCAATAAAACATCCCCCTCAAATTCTCCAATTACGTCGGTAATGATCCTAATAAATTCCACTATTATTCAATCTGATTGGAGTATAACATGAGGGTAATACATTTTCTTATAAGTGGACAAGAATATGATATTTTTTGAACTGCTCGTGTCAATCAGGATTATTTGAATTTCAGTTTCTTCGATAACCGTTTTGATCACCACGACATCCTTATGAGGTCCAACAATATATCTTAAATCATCATCATAAATAATAATAAATGGTATCAGATTTTGGTAAATGTGGGTTGATACTCTCCTTTGTAACCCAGTTGACAAACTTACAACATGCATCTAATGCGAATAGCCGGAAGCCCCTAATACAATATCTCCTTAAAAAATAGTCAGTGATTCAAAGAATTCACACAAACTTCTAAACCTCTACTCATTATTGGATTCATTAATCACCATAATACTCATTCGATTATGATTAAGGTCCAAATACTCATAATCCACATCAAACTCATTGTAAGGTCTGAATATGACCATTTCATTTTCATGCTTGGGTGTAAACTTGATTGCCTCCTTTCAGACTGGCTGATTTTCTACTAACACCTGATGTTGACCCCTAGATTGTGATTTAATAAAAATGGCCTG
The DNA here is from genome assembly GCA_036936605.1 of Limnanthes douglasii subsp. nivea. NCBI lineage: Eukaryota > Viridiplantae > Streptophyta > Magnoliopsida > Brassicales > Limnanthaceae > Limnanthes > Limnanthes douglasii. Next base: position 47,912,600 of record JAUPFV010000004.1, on the reverse strand, counting down.
ATTCCTATTATCAGTCAAGGTTTTAATTTCCTGGTTCAAAGCTATGAAATCTTTTGTGTTATGACCTATATTTTTATTATATTTTTAAAACCGGTTATTTCATACTTCCCTCGGACTCTGGATTGGAAGTGTTTTCTAAATTGAAGAAAATTTCATGTTTTGTTAGAAAATAGTAGCGACGCTCTCTGTTAGTTTAGCATAGTTATTGGGTCTGACCCATTGATTTGTTCTGTGTATTTATTGTTGAACTTGTGGGTGAAGATTTACTCTAGGTCGAGGTGGGGTCTGACTTGTGCCCTTCAGACGAAAAGTAGTAGCTGCATCAGGTTGAAAGTTTTGGACATGTTGTTATTGATAACCTAAGGTCGAAGGATGTATAGCCTTTTTTTGCAAAATGATCAGTTTTAATTCTTTTTCGACTCATCTTTGTTAGTTTAGCATAATTATCGGTTAGACCATTAATGTGTTATGGGACTATATTGTTAACGATGTGGGTGGGTGTTGATTTACCCTAGGTCAAGGGGGGGGGGAGGTCTAATTTGTGCTTTTCAGACGTAAAGTAGTAGTTGCCTCAGGCTGGAAGTTTTGGACCTGTTGTTGATAACCTAAGGTAGAATGTTGTGGAACCTTATTTGCAAATGGATCGGTTTTTATTTTTTGACTCCTCCACTTCTCACTATGGTGATCCTTATTCGAAGAGGAAGAAAATCCCTTAGAATTAGACATAAAATATTCACTATACTCTGAAGGTTAGTAATAATACCTTGCCCTTCGTTCTTTTTTCAAGGAATGATAGATTCCGTTTGATCGACCTCTTCGACCATTTTACTAGTTTCGTAAGGAATCGAAATCATAAGCTTCTCCATCAGAACCCTCTTCTTCCCCAAGCTTTTGGACTTCCAAGTGGATAACTTTTTGTTGAATTGTCAACTCTTATTATGATTTCAATGCATCAATTTCCTCCTACAATCGAACACGATGCAATTCCATGATCAACTGTTCCTGTTGAGCTTTCCAAACCAACTAAGCGGACCCTTCTCGGACTGTGACTCCTTTGATAATTATTGCAGGATCCACCTGCATCTTAGAATCCAATCCTCGGTAGATTCTGAAAATAAACTTGAAATATCTAATGTTTTGGACGTTCGTATTCGAGTACATGTCTAGGCCCCTGTCGTGGTCGTCATTGACGTTTCCAAAAACTTCCGAAAAATATTTACGTAATATAGATAATAAATAGATTTTTGATAGTATTTACAAAGATGATATAGCTACTTGGGTATTAACCATGAAGAGGAAAATTATATAAAAAAAGAGTTCACACTAAATACAGTCTTAATTATTCTGGAACCAAACATATACAGAATTTGAATCCAAATAAAATTAGATAGACCGTTTGGATAATTCAAAACAATATACTCTAAACCTATATTTATACTGTTATTATAATACCAATAATATTACATATTTATTATATCGATACCGCAACACAAATTTTAATTATTAGACTCGCGGATCAAAAAATTTAACCCTTTTTGCAAATAAGCAATGAAAAAATCACAATGCAAAGATAAATGGATACACCCGGTTGTTGTTTGATTTATTGCAAACACTAACGATGTTGGCTGCGAATACTTTGTTTGTCAATTTATACCTACTATACAAAAAATACTCATAATTTCCATTTTATTATGAAAAACTATTAATATCATCTTTAATTGCATCTCTAACCGGTTCCGAAACATCATCAGTAGTAAAAAAGAAACCCAAACAAATACTAATATTATTGGAAAACAGTGTTATAGAATATATAAAAGTTAAACTTGTAAAACAACAAATATGGTGGATTCTATAAGTCTTAGTGCTAAAAATGGGAAATGACAAATTTTACATTATCCCAAAAGAAAACTAAGAATGGGAAATGACAAATTTTACATTATCCCAAAAGAAAAAAAAAAGCAACCATTTGTAAGCAACCCAATCAATCGTCAACAACTTCACCATTATAATAAATTAGAGGACACAATCCACTTTCACAACCGAATCATAATTTATTGTTTTTGTTATACGCATTACCAGCAGGACGGCATGATATTGTCTAATAAAAATTATTATATCGTTTCATTCAAATAAATAAAATAAAATTTAAAAAATTCATTTAAATTTTTTAGTTACTAAAACAAATTCATTTTCTTAAAATATAGTTCAAATTTCTAACTAATCAACATATATTTTATATATACAAATATTGATTGAACCTTTTAATTAAAAATATTAGACGATGAAGCACGAATAAAACATCTCTTATACAATAATATAGCAATGAAATATAAATAATAATAAAAAAATTCCGAAAAATAGTTAAATTAGTAGGGTAGATGAACTCATAAAAAAATCATTATGCGTTAGTACTTTTTTATTCGACCTATCACCTCGTGATACTCTATATGCACTCGTTAAATAGCATTTGCGTATGCGGGCCGGATCCAAAGAGAATGATAATAAAAATCGATTTACTCTAATACAGAAATGTATAAAATTTTATAAATAATTTTGATTAGACAGTATAGTCCTTATAAACATTTTGGAGCCAATTATTTTGGAGCACGACAAAATCATATTTATTCGCCGACTGAAAATAACAAAAGGAAAAATTGTTTACCACTAAAGACAATGTCTTATTCAGCCCATTCATATGAATTTGTATGGGAGTTAAAGGTGGGTCTCGTCAGCAAGTCACCATGAACCTTCCTTCCTTCCCTTCTTTTGCAAACATCTTGAACAAATTGGCCTTCAAGTCCTTTTCCTTTTCGTAAGCTTTTAAATATCTTTTAATAAAGGAATTTAGATCGATCTCCATTAAATATTGTTTTTTTTCGAATGAAAATTTAAATTAATTACAAAATTCATACATAATTTTGGGTATACTGTTTGATCCAATTTTTTCTAGATTTCCGTTTTAGAAAAGATTCTTCTGTTCGACTGAGAAAGATGAAAGACTCAGAAGCCTCAGTTTCTTTAGTTACAAGAAGAGGATTGAGAGGATCAAAGGCTAGAGTTGATTGAGCTTCAAACAAGGCTTTTTGGGTAGCTGAGGCTCTGGATGAAATGTCGCTAAACTCCTTGTGATTAAGAGAAGCTAGCTCAATTTGCAGACGAGCTAGTTTGTCAGAGACCATCCTCATTCCTCCGGATGAGGTAGGGGCGGTCCAGTTTGAGGTGACTATTTTCTTAAACTTGGGATGGGATTGCCACATATTGAAGTAAGGAAAGGGTTTTTTCTGCCTTGGACGAGGGAGTCCAAGGTTGAGAGTAACCGTAGTGTGGTCTGACGTGCGAAGATATCCGAAGTGGACACTGGACATAGGGAAAAGATCATATCAATCCGGGTTGACCAGGACTCGATCGATTTTAGAAAGAATTGATTGGGCTGGCTGTTTGTTAATCCAAGTAAACGGAAAACCAGTAGATTGAAGATCACTGAGATCGCACTAGTAGCAGCAATTATTGAAATCATCAATTGCTGAGGACCATGTATCAGAGGATCCCATACGCTCGTATGGGTGACAGATCACATTATAATCTCCAAGGGAAACCCATGAAATGTGGTTATCCAGTTTGAAGATATTAATGAGGTCCTTCCAAAGAGGAATACAACCTTTTGCTTCATTGGAATCATAGATAATAATGAGCTTAAAAGAGGCTCTGTAATTGTGACATTTTGCTATACAGTGGATTAGCTGAGGGATTGGGATATTCTAGTTATTTTAATTACACTTGGATTCGAGAGGATCCAAATTCTACCTAAGGGATTAGTAACTACATGCCAAAAGGGGATCATTTGTCTAATAATTTGGTCGACTTTATGAATTTGGACTTCTAGTTTCTACCAGGACAATCAAAGAGATATGATTACTTATAATAAAATCGGCGACGTCTTTTTGTCTAACATGATCGTTTAGACCTCTCACATTCCAAGAAGCAATATTCATAAATAAATACTTACAGTGAGTCAGCCGATGATCCTGTCGGAGGACAACTACATTTTACCATTAATAGTTCACCGAGTCTAAAAATTATAAATTGATAGACCTCGACGAATAAAAAAAAATAAAACATAATTTTCATAATACACAATAGAATTAGAATATATAAAATTAATACCATATTAATTAATCTTATCATCATTATTATATTACCTATTACTCTGATTAAACTTATAATTATTATGTTTACTATTTTACTTTTAGTTAAATGCCTGAAAATAACATCACATACCTCTTTATTAAATAAAGAGAGGCTACGACAAGTGGGATAAACCATGGGACCACACCGAGTAAAAGAAAAATAAGGGATCCTACTATGAATGATAAAAGTAACCTTACCTATATTCTTACCCGTGTTTCGACAGGTACAAATGTTTTTTTTACCCATATTTCGACAGGTATAGGTGCAGCTACTGGATCGTCAACGACAGGTACAAGTGCAGCGACGCAAAACCTTCTCATTCTCCGTCGCATCCACGGTTTTCAGCGATAACTTAATCGGATTGAATAGCGATAATTGGAAGAGACTGACACATTACCACCATCTGGAAGGGTGTAACTCCTTGAGAATCGTCGGACGAGTCTTCATAAACCAGATCCGACTAGCAACCGTCTGAGTCGCCTCAAACAGACCAACGTATCTGTTTCGGACCACCACGGTGAAAACTCGGTGAGAAAATGACATCGAGATGGTGAACAGACCATCGAAATAGGTGAAACAGATCACCGGACGAGTTTTCATGAACCAGATCGGACTAGCAACTGTCTGAGTCGCCTCGAACAGACCAACGAATCTGTTTCGGACCACCACAGTGAAAGTCCGGTGAGAAAATGACATCGAGATGGCGAACAGACCATCGAAATAGGTGAAACAGGTTATGCGTAACAGTTTTTTCTATTTGTGTCGTATTTAAAAATATTTAAAAAATAAATATATATTTCGACACTTTATTAAAATTTAATTTTTATAATTTCATTCGATTTTTAATAAATTAAAAAAAGTTATAAACAGAATATTTGTAATACTAATTCGATATTTTTAAATTATATTAAGATATTTTAAGTAACTTATTAAATTTTTTAATAAATAGTTTATTAGATTTATAAACAATAACTTTTAAGTTGTTGAAATTTGTAGATTTTTTAACTATTATCTGTTTTTAATATTTTTTTTAAATCTTAGTATATATGTTTAGATATTTTAAATAGTTTATTAGATATCCCAACTATCAGATATTTCATCTATATATTTAAAGTTTTTATAATTGTTTATATAGTGTACATATATTATTTGTACAACTGTAAATATAAAATAAAATTGAAAAATATTTACTTAATAATAAAAAAATATAATATTCATATAAATAAAACAAAACAATTGATTAATTAGACCAAATAATAACGATGTTAAAAAAAACAAAACAATATAACAAAAAAATATTTAATACAATCAAATATATAAAAGCTAAGGAGTTTGATCTCCTTAGTTGAAAGATAACGGTGGAGGATATAAAGTAGAAGGAAGGTCAACATCCATATGTTCTGCAACCTCATTTAAATGCATCTTAGCCATCATTAATCACATGTATTCGTTTTGTTGCAGTCGGATGGTGCTTACTTCACTGTACATCTTCACGTACTCAAAATGCATTCATTCCATACACTGGCGATCAAACAGTCGTTGTTATTGATGAGAAAAACTACCAGCGTTGGAAGCGGTCGACTAATGCTCTTGCATCGTAGTGTGCGCGGCTTGCTTAGGGAAACTTGTAGGTGGAGCAAGTGGTTTAAAACATCATTAAAATTCCATATATATGGCAAACATTTGTAAAACTAGACCCAAACGTGCCATTTCGGCCATAACTCTCCTTGCCAAAAATATATCTCGTGGTTTATTAAATAATGTCTTCATATACCATAACGTTTCCTAAAATACGCAGAGTTCACCTACTAACAGCTACCCATTTTTTAAATAAAAAAAATGACCTATTAGCATTCCATAAGGCAACCTTGTGCTACCAACTCGTGAATTCATATGCCGAATGATCGAAGTAGCCAAATGTAGTATATCATGCATCCTTATAGCAACACTTACAAATGTTTGAATAAACGATAAGTGTTAAGCATTGCTATTAGTAGAAATAAAACAACTACTAACTAATTTTAAAGCTAATTTACTACATCCATCTAGATTAGCTATACTAGCTTTACGTCTACCATTAATCGTTGGTTAGTTATTACCACCACTGAGTGCGTGCACTGTCTCATGCAATACTCTCGAATTGTACTTCATGAAACGATGAAATTCTGTCAGATCTCAATATTCTTCTACTCGAAGAGGATGTTTCATCGCCACTTCTTCAGACATGCTTAGACTTTTTTAAAGTCATTCAAAAAACAAATTAAATTGAGATAATAAATATTTGATGTCACTTGTTTGTGAGAGATGTAAGAAGATTGTTGTGAGATTATTAAGCAAGAACCACTATATTTTTAGAGTTTTTTTCATTCTAAATCAGATACCCAGTTTGGAGCATATGTTTTTCAAAAACTTACCATTACAAATCAGATATCCAATTTGTTGGGCAACTGAATATTTGACTGGCCACAACTATAATTTAAAAAAATGGTCAAATCACATATCCTATTTTATGTAGATTTTTTTTACTTTCCTCTTTATGAATAAAGAAGAAACTCACTCAATTATCACTCAGCTCTCAAATAATCTCTAAAAAAAATCTTATTGTAAAAGCTCAAAAAACAAGTTACTATTAGTATTACAACATTGTTCTTCAAATATCTATTTTTACGTTAATCTTCTACAATCTTCGATCAAATATACAATCAATCAAGTTTGCTTGGCGGAGAATTATAATTATTGTTTTAAGAGCATGGTATAATCTTTCCTTTTAATCACTTGTGATATTATTTTATAGTTGTTTTTATTACTAGTTTTTTCATATTTTAAGAAAAATTAAAAAAAAATCGTTTAATTAGTTTTTTCATAATTTAATTTTTAATGGCTCCAAAGCGACCAAATGCCTCGACTATCTATGGTTTTTGGGCTAATATCCAACCTCGCTTTCTTATTTCTCCCAGTCTAAATTATTTTCATGATTATGTGCATGTTCCCGTAGATGGTCCAAAAATACCAAACTTTAAAACATATTCTTCCCATTGTAGCGTTGGTATCACTGGTAGTACTAGCGGTGCTTCATATTTTAGGAAAAAAACATATTATACATGAGACCATTTTACTAAGAATACTGATGATAAATTTTCTAAGTGTAATCATTATCCAAGATCATATAGTTATAATGGTATGACGAGACACTTATCGTCGCATAACCTTTTTTATCCTTCTAAAATTTATGAAAAAAAGAATACATCCGTAGATCTTTAAACTGATAATGTTTTTATTTTTAATCAAAATAAATATAAGGAATAAACTATGATATATGATGTTGGTACTTTACAACCGATTGGCTTTGGCGATAATTGGATATAAATTGAATGCATAATGAGGTAAACCCACGAGCTACACACATCCATCGTAGCTCTATGTGATCATACACTTTTAAATATTATTTAAAATATAAACAAATCATTCATGATGCTATGTTAGTTTTACCAAGAAAAGTTTCCATGACTAGTGATATAACAATATTTACGGATTCTGATATGTTGTATGTTACTGTACATTGGATAGATCCTCAATGGGTACTCCAAAGAAGAATTGTATGGTTTTAATTTATTGGCAAATACAACGCTGCTATAATTAGAGAGAGTATCTTTGAGTATATGAATGCATTTTTAAATTAAAAATAAAATTATGTATATTTTGTTTGACAATGCATCTGCAAATGGGAGAACTATTGACTATCTTAAAAATGATTGCAACCCTGTATTTCTCAAAATATTTCACAATATATGTTTATATTATATACTTCAATTGATTGAAAAAGATGAAATAAGTATGATAACAGAGGATTATATCAGTCTTACTAAAGCAGGGTTCCTATTATGCTCGACCTCGGCTCCTAGAAAAAATTATTAGAAATAGATGGTTAAAACTAGTAAAACACCATTAACAAACTTGTTTAGATGTTGAAACTAGGTGCAACTCTTCATACTATCTTCTTGCACATGCTTATACATATAAAGAAGATCTTACTACGACTTATAATAGATATTTTCGTAATAAAAGTCTTGAAAATAAAAATTGGGTTTATCGTGCTACAATGTTAAGGTTTTTTAGAATGTTTAAAGATGCAACTAAAAACTTACTAAGCAATATACTCATAACATTCACTTTACATTTTATTAAATTGTTAACCTTGCAATGCAATGAATACATAGAAGGATAAGAATGTATGTCTGATATGTTTCCCAATATGGAAGCAAAACTTTTGGATTATTTGCAATCTACTCTCATACGCTTATGCTATTGAGTATATATTTTTTATCATTTTAAAATATGAAATGATTTTATATATTTAGTTAATTGATTTTATCAAGCTTTAAACTTCATGAAGATGAAACTTATAACTCTGAAGTATATATGTGAGAAGTTGACACATATATTTATACAATGTATAATATGTATATTGAAATATACAAGAGAAATATAATTATTAAATTTTCAAATATAGCGAGTAATAATAATATTAATAGGGGTAAAGGTAGAAATCGTCCTAAATATGTGGAAATGACAATGCTAGGTACGAGGGAGAAAAGAGAAACCCTTCAAGGTGATAATGAAGTGGCTATATATTTGAACACTCGATTTGAGTTACATCAGATAATAACTCCCAAAACCCTCTTGATACCTTAAGGTGGTGGAGTACCAAAGAAGACAAGTTTCCTATTTTTTTGCAGATTAGTCAAATAGATTTTGTCTATGTCTATAATTTCAAGTGAATGTGCTTTTAGTCAAGCCAAATTTTAATACACGACTAAACAAACAAGATTGACGGGACATGCACTTGGAGTGCTAGTTGTAATCAAGGATTGGACTATGGCTGATCAAAGGGTGTAAAACGAATAATATGAAAATAAAGAGAATCAAGAGACATCTTCGGTGAATTTCCAAACGATGTTGAAGATAAACTTGAATAAGATCTTATGGATGAAGCTGAAGATGAATATTTAGAAAGTAAGCATGGGCATCTTGAATCAGAAGATGAAAATTTCTCAAATCAATGTGAATGACATTTATAATGAAGTTTGCAGCCCCAAAAGGGGCAGCCGAGTTGGTGGAGTATGACATGTTTGTGAGCAAAAGTCATGAGTTTGAGTTCCTCTACAAATACTTTCTAGGTTTGAGTCTGTCATCTTGTGTGGTTTGCCTTTTGGCATTGGTTTGCAGGCTATTGCGTTAGACTGAGGATTTACCGTGTTCGCACTCGTTGAGTACCGACTGTGGGCTCCCTTCGAAAAAAATAAATAAAAAAATAATGAAATTTGCAATGTAAGTAGTTCAATTTGAGAATATTTATACAACTCCTGGCCCACAAAAGTATATATTGTGAAATGCTTAATTCAATAAAAATATATTTATCTTTCAATTTCATAATGTAATAATGTTTTATAATATTTTTACCACTTAAAAATTGAACGAACTATAACAATTTATGGTATAATCAAACTATTTCTAAAATAATTTTATCATTAAATAGGAAAAATCAAAATATAATAACACTTGTAGTATTTATAATCAAACCATAATAATAAAACCATAATAATAATCAAAATATATTAATAAAACTATAATAACAAAATTATAGTAATAAAACTATAATGACGTTATATTACTTTTAAATTATAATATATAAACTATATAACAATTTGTTTATAAAAAAATAACAACACTTGTACAAGTAAATAATATCAAACTGTAACAATACTTGTAGTATTTATAATCAAACCTAATAATAATCACAATCTAATAATAAAACTATAACAACATTATACTACTTTAAAATTATAATATATAATTTATATAACAATTAGTTTATCAAATAATGTTATTTATTATAAATATATTATAATATTTATTGACATGATTGTGGTTATGTTGATTGTGTCGTGTTCTGTCATTTGCATGACAATCTTGTGTGTGATGTTATCGTGTTATGTTAACCTGATATTGTTACAGCTTTATTGTGATCCCATAAATTCCTGTCGTGTAACATCTTTTTTTCCACGTATACCTATATCAATAAAATAGGTCAAAACTTAAATAATATATAATAGAGAAAACTAATTAAATAATTATTATATTAAAACAATATATATTATTTAGATGATTGTATATTCTCATATAAATATGATTTTATTTTGTTAATGATAGAGAGAAATAATTATACACGTGCTGTTTACTATCGATGGAATCAATAAGATTCATTAAATACATGAGTGAATAAATTAACAAGTGATTGATATTATTTGTTAGATCTTTTTATATATAGTTTGCAAGTAATGTTTGGGTTAATCCTTAATATCAAAGTAATTGAATATAATTTTATCTAAAGCTAACAATCTTTATTCTCGTATATTTGACTGAGTCTTTTGGATATTGGATTTTGAATTGTTGATGGACCAATGTCTTTTGGGACGGACAAATTACACTTTTATCAATAACCTTCCTAGTCTTGGTAAGAGTAACAAAGGAAGACTAGCTCAGTGTTGTTTGAAGTATTCTTGTTATTAGCTGAACCATTATTTAGTTTTTGCCGAGATACCTATCGCTTATCCGCAACATCTTTTATCTTTGTTGAAGTATTATTTATCTTTTTATCACTTTAATTTGCGTGAACGAGGTTTGATCTTTTATATTTGTAATTGATTTTAAAACTTTGACTTGTTGACGATATTTTGATGACTCATTTATTCTTTCTTGAAAGTTCTCTTGTCTTGTGGGGTTTTTTTTATTTTGCTTCAGCTTTATATTTTTTTACTTCATTTATCTTTGCTTTGGTGCTATTTATTTGATTGTTTTATGCTTTTTGTCGAGTGTATTTGTATAGGTATTTCAGCAACATTTTTTAGCATTTGATGAAGGACAGAGGAATGAATATGCTATTTTTAAAGAATTTATTCTTTTATTTTTGTACAGATTTGAAAATGGACCCTTATTTGCTCTTGAAGACTGAATTTAAAAGATATAAATGTTTGTTACCCTTGATATTCCACTAAAACAAAGTAGTGCTATGAAAATATTTTTGTATAAAATATATTGTGCCGTAGTAAAGCTTTTATTCCCTCGTAATTATACGTTTGGAATAAATATTTGTTTGAATAAATTAATTCTCTCATGTTTTTATTTTTGTGTAGCTACCATAATCTTTTTAAAGGTTAATATTGTAGGTTAATAATTTTATTTTATATTCATTAAGGCGAATGAATTTTCGGTTAACTTAGCCAAAAATAGTAGTATATAACTTCTTTTACGTAGTATAGTCTGTAAATAACATATTTTTATTTAAAGTAATTATACACTTGAAATTGGAGGACATATTTCAATAAATTTTCACATAGTTTGTTAGAAAAAAATTGATGTGTGTAACAAAAATTACTTACTTTATAGGTGCGAGCCGAGTCTTTTGATATGCTTTTATCTTTAACCTGTATTTATTTTGACTTAGTTATGCCACTAATGTAGGAAAAGATCTTCAACTGAATTTAATGTCTTATTTGGGTTAAGTATCCTTTGTCTTTGTCTGTCGATTATTTTAATCTTTTGAGATTTTCTCTTTTGTTAGTTTATTATAACAAACTATTTCATTTCTAAAAATTTCAAAGAACTTGAGTAATTATTTCATTATATACCTGTAATTTTTTAATATCGCCCGGTTTTCAAGCTACTGGTAACAAAGACTATGCTCAACTTAAGTTTGAAACCCAATCAAAGGTTTATGGTCTGAATGCTGACCAAAAGCTTGATTTGATAATGTATTTGTATTCATTATTTTCAAATAGTGATATTTTCAAAAAAAATTGAAGACTATAAATTCCTAAGAATGTTTTTTTTCGATGTCGTTAGAAACGGAAAACTCGCACCAATGCTAAAAAATATGAGGTTATTTTCTTATTTTATCCTTTTGATCACGAGTTATGCTTTTCATTAGAAAAAAATATTGTTGAGTTTTTTTTTCCTTTAAACCAAATTTATCGGAGTAAATTGGCTCCCAATTTTTGGCTTTTGTTGTTTTCGGCTATTATTTTGTTAGGTCAACTATTTGCATGTATTTTGTTAAATATAACTTGACCACTCTTGAGTTTTCAGGTCGAAATAATCGTTATTTATTTTATACTGGTGTATTTATATTTTTGTTGATCGTTAACAATTATTCCAGAGTCATGGAAGATTGGAAACAAATATTTTTCAATGTTAGTGATATTTGGTCCACCAAGATTGAGAATAGTTGTGATTTAATCAACCGTTTTTGGAGTTTTGAGCGTGAGTACTCATTTCATCAATTTAATTTTTTTTCTGCTTCTTTTTTTATTTTTTTTATTAGTCCTAAGTCGGTTTATATTCCTCAAATAAATGTTCGTAGTAAATCGACGAAACGTACTTTGAATAAGTCATCATCTAGTTCCTCTAGTATTTTTTTCCGGAGTAGTTGGTGTGTTTTCTTCTATTGTCGAAGCATACGAGGTGAACGAGGAAGAAGAGTTTTAGAATTTTAAGACGACGTAAGCACTCAGGTAATTCATGTGATTTTGCATTATATTCCTCCATTATTAATAGTAAATATACCTTTGTGTTTATAATTGCATACCTTTGTATCATGCAGTGGAAATACATGATGTTTGTCATTCCCTACTCCTCCTTCAACTTTTTTTAGAGATCGAGCTCAGGATCCTTTTACATGTGTTTCCCATTGATATTTTTATTCCTCTTTTTTATTGTGTTCCTCATAAATCATGGTCATGGCTAATATTTTTGCTTCATCTGATGCATTAAACATGAGAGTTGTCGAGCTGAAAGATTTGGATGTGAAGACCGAGGATCTTCCGGGGCCTCATATAGAATACTTATGAAACAAATTTGATGTCAATTCTAGTTTATTTGTTAGTCAAAATACCGGTTTAATTTTTCATTCTAGACGTAATGAAGACATGTCAATTATTCCATATCTCAGATTACCGACTTCAAAATTATTTCTTCTTTCCCTTATTCTATTTTTCCTCTTCATTAAATTCTTGAGGTGGTTACTCAGTTTGGTTCTTTGGCGAGCCATAGATCTTATTCCATCCATCTTTCCTTATTGGAGCTGGATAGTTGGTATTTAAATCTTGCCTTTGAGGTATATTATTTCCTCATATTTTTACTTTTTTTAAGAATTTTTGTTTACTTTCTTTTTTATTGCAGCTTATTTTTAATGAGTTGACTATGCGTCATTACACCCAAGTGGATCATTCAGGTTAGTTTTGAGAACTTTAGGCCCTTTTAAAACGAGGCTTCCCATTTTATAGATGGACTATCTTATTTAAAAGTTTCTGTCGAATCTTGTATCGAGGGGAAAATGTTGGATTATTTGTCAACCAGGTAAAATACTAACCTAAAGCAACTTGTCGCTGAGTGTCGAGCTCGTTATATTGATTTTGATAAATATAATGCTGTTATTATTTTCTCTGCCCAAGAAGCTATTATGGACGTTCATTATAGATTAGTATTGAATGTTGCATTATTTCCACGACTATTACTTCACAACCTATTGGTCCTTTATAATTTTTTTTTATATATAATGTATTTTTGTCATTTATTTTTGTAATTGTTCATTTAACAATACATTTTTTGTAAGGCTCTTCTTTATTTTGCGAGTACTCTTTTGATTTTTTATGAACAAGTCTTTGTGTCTAGGAGACATCTTGCATTATTTAATTTTTTTCTATTGACGGCTTATGTACATTAGGCCGATAATTATTTTCTTAAAAAACTTTGGTTATGTACTTGGATTTTTGTAGAATTTGTCAAGTATGTTTAAGGTGCATGCTCCATGGTAGGATTTTCCATTCTTTTTAAGCACATATAGCTAATTTCTGCATATTGACTCATGGTCATCCATTTTTTTTTCCATTATTTGGAATGATGACTCATGGTTATCTTTTTTATTGTCCATTATTTTGAATAATAACTAATTGTCATTTTTTTATTATCCATTATTTAAAATTTTGATGGTTTTTATTATCCAAAGTATATTAGCTTCTTCTTTTACAAAATATTAGTTCCAACTGAAGCACTTTATTGCTATAATTTTTTTGTTTTGAAGACTTTTTGTATGTCTTGTTATTTTCGAAGAATATATTTCATTTGACATAATGTGGTATCACTTGTATCTTGGCGAAGAATATTTCTGCTCCCCTCATTTTTATATTTGTCAATAGAGAGTGTTTATTTTATAGACTTGTTATAAATCTATTTTGTTCCAAGTTACAGTTTTCCTTTGGAATATTGTTCTTTAGCTTTGGATGCGTAACAAAGAATTTTTGCTTGACCATATTTTTTTCTATACACATTATGCACTCTTACTTTTTTGGAACATATTTTCCCTTTAGTATATTTGTTTTTTAGCACCATTTTTTATGTACATTTAAAAGATATGGTATATTTTTACATGTCAAACATATTATTGATGTTGAACACCTTTTCGAGGATTTTAGTGCCTTCAAGAAGAGGAATATTTTATTTATATGCATATGTTTATTAGTAATACCGAGTTATCGGTTTTTTAGTCCGTAAGACATAAGAAACGTCTTCATTCTAAGGGTGTCAAACGTGTTATTCCATATTTTCCACAAATAATCGTTCTTCCCAATTTGGGAGTTGTTTGTCAATCAATCCCCATTTAGATGTTGGAAAATTCTTTTTATTATTTCAAGTCAAAATTGTTGTATTAGATTTTAAAATTTCATTTATTCTTCATTATTGCTTTGATGACATCTTAGTGAAAGTTAAATTTAGCCCTTCTTTCCTCGACGATATAAACTACCATTCTTCGATTTTATTATAAATGAGGTTTTTTTGTTATATCACTCATTCGTCGAAGAAGCAAGTACATCATAAATTCTATAAGGTGTTTTTGGCATTAATTTAAATTTGACATAACAAATAGATAAACAAATATCATTTTTTGCTCTGCATATTTTTGGTAAATGAAGTACTGCAATGACAACTTCATATTCTGCTTCATTATTTGATGTTGTAAATCTAAATCGGAAGGATTGGTTTAACGTTTCTTTAGATGATGATGTAAGTTTAATTATTATTGTCGTCCATCGATTGTTACTTATTTTATCGGTCATGACTCTTCATGTGTTTTGCGACTCATCATTTATTATGACTGGTTATTCAGGCTGTGATCTTGTTAATAAATTAGCTGAAATTTGGGTGTTTATTTTCCTTCTAAGTTTTGATTTTATATCCTAGGTCATTCGTTCTTTTGGTCATTTGGTCAATCTTCCCAATATATCAGGATCTGGTAATATATCTCTTAGGATGGGAGGGGGTTCTAATAATTATAATATGTGTTTGAGAATATTAACTCATTTTCCTAGCTGCTACTACCAATGCTACATAAAATTTTATAGTTTTTAATATCTAGTTTACTTACGTGGTATACGACTTTAGACTCATTTCTTTCCTATGTGATTATTATTGCGCTAATTTTGTAATCAGAGATCGTTGAGTGTGGGTATAAATTTTCTCCTAGCTTTGGATTTAATATTTCTTGAGAGGCCAAGAATTTCTTGGTATTAATGAGCGCCTCATCTTATGCTCGAGTTTATTGGAATTTTCCTACTTCTTTCCGTGCTTGCGATAATTATCGCCACTAATCTAAAGATCGCCACAAAAATTCCTTCTTATGGATTTAATTGTTGATTTTCATATTTGATTTTTTTATCATTTCAGCGAGGTATGCAATATAGTATTCTTCATGTATATTTGTTGTCGACATGTCTGCAATATAAAGTTCTATGTTTTTCAATCTGCGAAGATTCTATTTATCATTCTTCTATAGGTTGTTTCAGCATTTTTTATCCAAAAGATATCATTTTATAGCAGCATAACCCTTATTTAGTAATGAACTTTGTGTGCGTTCTTGTACATCTTCTTATTTTTATTTGGGTTTGATTGCATCCTTTGAAAGTATCAATAAAATATATTGTTTTGTGACGCAAAGTTGCGCCTAAGAGCTTATCAGTTTATGGAAATAGATCGGGGTCCTCCCAACATGCTTTATCTAAACCCGTTAAGTCCTTTCATGTTCTCATTTTCTTATTTTTATATTTTCCCAAATCAGGACTTTTTGTTCATATTAAGTAATGGGAGTTTTAGTTTCGTCCTTCAGTCGTCGATTTATATCTATTGGCGCAAATTACCTTTATATTTAGGTTGGAGTAAAATCTTCATCTTTGTACTTCGGAAATATGCAACTGACTCTGGTAGAATTTTGCACAGACATTTCTTACCTCATGTACATATATATAATTATTTTTCAAAAATTATAAACGTTGTCTGTGAGATCGAATTGTAAGACTTTATTGATTTTCAGGATTTTTCCTTTATTAGTTGATATGATCAGAATATATTAGAAGTGGATTTGGAGAGTATTCAGATTTCTTTTAGAGGGCAGTTCGGACTATTAACAAAAATAATGATGAATTAGTTGTGTGCCTAACATAGTAAGCTAAGTGCTTGCTACATCTTATCACGGGCCTCCAAGCCCACCTAATTGAACCAAATATATGAACCCACCCGATTAGCCCATGGGTCTTCTATATCTTATAAATAGGGTATTAAACAACATTTAATGGGATGGATAAAATTCCCTTTCTTAAATACATTAAATATAGCATCTATTTTCTCTTTTCTCTCTTTACACTTCATAAAAAAACTAATAAATTCCATAAATACCCCTTGATCAGTTTTTACCTTCACTAGATTGGCGACCACAATGTGAGCGTGATGTGCCCGAATAACGTTATTCGAAACCATAGTTGCGGATTGTACTTCAGTGGTGGACTCCACTTCGGAATTATTTGAGGCATAGATCTCAATATTCAAGAAGTTCACCCTTTTGACCATGAGGGGATAAGAGGTGAGAATGAGCATACTACTATATCACATGTCAATCATAATACAGAGGAAAAACAGATCATGCAAGAAAAGTGTGATTAAGTGAGGGCTGAAATTGAAGCTTTAAGGGCCCAAAGGCAAGTTGAAATAGAATTAAAAGGGAAGTTCATTGCAGGGTGTGTTGTTACGGACAAGTCGGGCATCAATCACAAATAATATAAAACTGATCAATCTCCAAAAGCTCACATAGGTTCAAAGAAGGAACATCGGGCTAACCATTTGATGAACACATCGGATTTTGTTGAAAACCCAACCACATAATCTTATTTAAACGTTTCTAGTTCTTCATCTAGTAGTGACCATGGTTGTCAGAAAAAGAAATAAAGGTTAACCAAGAAACATTCTAAGAAAAGAGATAGAAAGGGAAAAGGGAAAAATAAGAAATATCAAGGGAAAGTAAAGGGATCGACAAATCATAAAATTGATTATCTATTAAGTGATCAAGTTGCTATCCAATCTGAACTAGGTATCTTTGCCACTCCTGATGAAGCCATATCTTTAGCCGTAGCCATAACTGGAGATAGTCCTAATTGTCTTCAAAAATTCTCTCTGGACATCTACCAAGGCGGTTTGATAGATCTAAAATGGAGAAATACGATGAAAGCAACGATCCTGATAATCACCTTGAATAGTTCAAAATTTTCATGATGAACTTTGATGATGATGATAAGCTATTATGTCAGGCCGTCCCACAGACTTTCAAGGAGAGTGCATTAAAAATGGTATAATAGTTTACCACACAGATCTATTAAAAACTTTGATATGTTTTGGATGGCTTTCCGGAGGAAGTTTTGTTGGAAGTAAAGAGCTTAAAAAAACGGTAATACTATCACTCATTGTGCACAAAAACCGAATAAATCCTTAAAATATTATATCAGTCGTTCAAAGAATGGATTGGCTGATTGTTTTGAGCAAGTAGTCATCGTTTCTTTAAGGCAAGGTTTAATGCTAGGTGAGTTGGATGATTCAGTAACTTGGAAGAAATTTATGACTTGGGGAGGATTATTGAATCAAGCCGGAAAGTAAATCAAAGTGGAGGAAGCCAAAATGTCCAGGGTACCGCTTCAGAATAGGTTTGCTCCAACAATTTCTATCCCACAAGCCAGTACTCAGTCCCAAGCCACAATTAATTATCGGCCTAAATATTCCGGAAAAGGTTTACATCGGCTAAGGAAAAGTCATGGCCAACCGTCTAGACCAAGAAGGAGTCAATAGGTTCAACCTGAATGGTTTTCCGAATTGAGTGAATACGTGGCCACTATTTATGACAAAACTAAGAATGTTGTGTATTTCTGAAGGCCGGCGCAAATTCATTCTTTAAGAGAAAACCAGAACACTCATTTTTGTAAAGACCATAACAATGTGGGTCATAATACCCAAGATTACATTCTTCTAAAGCAAGAAGTACAAAACTTAATTGAAAAACGAAAGTTGTCTGCTTTTTCTAAAAAGCAAGGAGGCAATATGCAAGTCAACATTCACTCCCAGCCTAGTGCAAGCACAACACAAAAACTATCACCAAATGTTCCTGGATGAAGTATGGGGGATCTAGACAAGAGGATGCTATGATGATTGTGGAAAATGTGATGTATACTTGGAATACTTAGACCCTGATCCATATCGGAACCGGGTTGGGGTGATAGTGGAAAAAAAACAACAATATCCGATTTGTGCAGCTTCTTTGAATCTTTGACCTTTTTTGGGGAGAATACTATGACTGCGCCCTCAAGCTGCTCAAGAAAAAGACATATAAATTTAATAACTACTCAGTTAGAAGGAAGAATGTCTACACATCTCTATCAGAGCCCTGCTTCATTCATTATCTTTGATGAAGGTGACTTGAGAAATATTACGAGCCCACTTGAAAATTTTGTGGTAATAAGAGCATCCATTGAAAGTAATGATATACGTCGAATCTTAATTGATACAAGCAATTTTGCAAATATTCTGTTTTCATAAGCTTATAAGAAAATGAAGAATCCCACAATCATACCACATTCAAATAGTACCATAGTAGGATTTACTGGTGACTCGGCCGATGTGATGAGAGAGTTTGAAGGAGAGAAACGTACATTGTATGTTAAGGGATTCTTCATTTGCTTATAAGTTGATAAAAACATAATATTTGTCAAACGGCCTGTATCAATTAGGAATCGATGTATATCATTTCCTTTAATAGATGCTCTTATTACCATAATATCTCCATATGGGCCCGTAATATATCTAAGTTATCTTCATCAAAGATAATAAATAGAGTAGGGCTTTGATAGAGATGTATATACATTTTTCTTCTAACTGAGTAGTTAGAATGTTTACATGTTTTTTCCTTGAGCAGCCACAGTTACTCATTCATTAAAAACAAGGGAATTCTAAAACCAGGAAAGATCACTTGATAAATTATATAGAAGTATTAAAAGAGATTACAATTGAGTTTAAACACGTCGATTATGAGCATCCCAAGATTGGAAAATTCAATGGATGCAATTACACCTATAGAAGCTAATCTTCCTTCTTTCATAGTTCAAAATTATTTCGAATAGAATAATAAGAGGACAATAAGACTCAATTGGATTTAATTGAAGAAAAAAGAACGAAAGTTCATCTAAGAACTGTGTGCATTACCAATTCTTGATGAGGAGCACAACTGCATCTAAAATAAGAATAATGAATTTTCAAGTCGGAGACAGAGTGTTAAGAAACGTATTCTTACACACTAAGGAAAACAGTTCGGAAAGGTGGGTCCGAATTAGGAAGGACCATACATCTTATATGAAAGGGTCAGGCAAGGAATGTACAAGCTTGTAGAAAGAAGGAAAGCTTTTGAAGCACCCTTGGAATGTTGAACACTTAAGGTTATACGAACAAACTTATCTTGTAAATATTTACTTTGTTTTACTTCAATGTAATATTATGGGGCATACTATTTCCTACCCTGGTGGCGCGGGGAGGTTTTTATGAGGTGTCTGAATTCCAATCAACATATCATCCTTTGCTTTTAAAAGTGTTTTTGCTCTATTTGGTTGGGTTAAATTTATGTTTCCTTCGAATAAATTACCTTCGAATGGCTTGGTTGTATTAAAGTATGTTGCCTTCAAATGGTATACCTTTGAATGTCTTGGTTGGAATAAAGTTATGTTGCCTTCGAATGGATTACATTTGAATGGCTTGGTTGGATTAAAGTTATGTTGCCTTCAAATGGAATACCTTTGAATGGCTTGGTTGGATTAAATATATGTTGCCTTTAGATAGATTACCTTTGAATGACTTGGTTGAATTAAAAATATGTTGCCTTTGAATGGCTTAATCATTTAGTTTATTAATTTGGGAAACGTTTTTCAAATTTTGATCATCTTTGAATAAAATACTTAGTGGAGATCAAATATTAATAGAAGCAAAATATATATTAAGACATAAAGTACATACGAATAAATATGACATAAAATACTTTTGAGTTATAATAAAAATATGATCCACGTGACAAAATTCCTTGTATACAAAAAGGAATTATGCAAACAAATTTACCAGGTAATTTGATCCAAAAACAACAAAATGCATTGCACACTACAAGAACTTTAGTTTAAAACACAAACACATAAAAATTGTTAACCTTGGGGATCGTTCCTTTCGGTTTTATTCTCTCCTAATTCTTCTATTTTGTTTTCTTCCTCCTCTTTCTCTGAATTATCATCATCATCCGAATCTTCCTCTACTTCATCATCATGGTCAGATACATCCAAAGAAACACATAGTTTATCACTCACATACATAGTATGAAAAGGATTTTGCTCATATGGCACAAATTTCCACAAATTCCCAATAGACCGTTTGGGAAAGATTTCATGAAAAAACATTACCATATCTGATTTGATGGATTCCTCCCTCTGTTTCATGGAATCCAATACCTAGTTCATCATGTTCCCTAGAAAATTCTAAGGACTCTCCCTCATATGTTACAGCGTTGGCAATAGTGGCATATTGGGGGAAAGCCTTGTCAAAGTCAACCTTGTCAAAGTCGACGAAGTTAAAGTTTCCTATGTCATCCAAATGGACATCACCTTCGAAAGAAGCTTGATTAGCGGTAGGAAACATCGGGGAAGAAGGATCAACATGTGCTTTTTCTTGAGGAAGAACCTCTGTGGGAATGTCGGAGAGAAGGACTTCGGATGAGAGTATGATCTCCAAACCAATTGAAGTTTTCTTCTTATTTCATGCTCTCTTGTTACTACCATTTTTGCTCCTATTTTAGCCCTGAATTTTCTTAACTGTTGGAGAGTTTGATGGCTCATTAGCCTCATCAACAGTAACTGCGACTGACTCCAACAAAGAGACATTCATTCAGATCCCTTGAACTCCCTAGTTTGGGAAAAACTTCAGATGAACCATCTCCCTTTTTATTCTTCTTCTTGATTTTATCAAGATGACTGAGGGCCCTATTCCTGGTTGGCAAATACAGTGTACCATCAGCTTCATCATCCCTTTTGCAGATAGTAGATGATTGGAGAGGAGTCGTAAATTATTCCCATGAAAGCTCCCGAACTGGATTCGTTCTCCATAGATGAGCCTTCACCATGTTCATTGAGGTGAAACAATTGTGAAAAGCAGTTGACCATTTCTTAGTGGCCCACTAATTCAACTTTGTAAAACCTGTTTTTCTTTATTCTAGATTTTGTGAGAACAACTTTGAAAACACTGTAAAAAATCTGATGTGAAAAAAAATACCAAAACATAACAAAAGAAATCTTTTAAAATACTTACATGAGCTTTTCCAGTATCTTGTGAGCATACTCGGATTTCCTTTGGACGTAATCTTCTTGCCAGTTTCCCAAGCGCAACTAATATAGAAGAACAGAGTCTTTAGGGCTTTTCAGCTTCCAAAAACTCATAAACAACTATATAGTCATTCACCATATTTAAGTAGTAAAAGAGGATATGACCATTTTAACATAAAATTGCTACAACATTAAATTGTTCCATGGGCATCAAAATTTTCGACAGCCTTGAGCCTATGTTGCTAGCTAACAGTGTGCACCAGGAACTGGGGCTTCGTTGGCTTGTACATAACTTCACCAACTGAAAATAACTCACTATCTTTTGGTCCAAAGGAAACCTGAGACCCCAATTAAGTACTTCGGTATACACCACCAGTTCTCATGCCTTAGAATCCATCAGAGTTTTATCAAGAATAGAATCTTCACTTTGATTGATCCGGAAACCCCATTTTTTCTGAATCCTATCCATTTCGAAATTATGCGAATATATATAGGATATATTTTGAAGAGTCAACAAATATTTGACATTGACCATAGAAAAATAAGGCCCAAGTCGCCCCACAAGACACTCCAGATGTGGTTCAAACTCTAGCAAGACATCTTTTTCCCTTTCTCCCGAACCACGTTCCAAGTCTCTTCAGTTATTCCAGACATCTCCAGAGGTGTATCTTCCCCACTCTCATCCATATTATCTTCCATAACATGTGGCCTTTGTTCCAAAGGTTCATTAGGTTTTACAATGTGATTTTCTTCCTCTGTCTGAGGAGGCTCAACTGATGAAGTGGGGGATTTATTTCTGAAGCAAGATGTGAATGAAGCTCCGTTATAAAAGCATCTCTTGAGGTTGTAACATGCCTTAAGGTATTTATACCATCACTAGGCACTTCAACTGATTTTTCTACTTCTTTATCCGTTGTTGGAGTTTTATCTTTAGCTTTAGAAAGCCTAGTGATTCTTCGAGGAGTACTTTCCCCAACATCCGACCCCATGTCGATAAACATTAAGGGAGGTTTGCGACTGCTAACTACTTTTGTAGAGGGTTTCTTAACTAACTAAATGGATGGGTCATGGGTTGTATGAGACTGAGCGAGAGGGCTAGGTTTGGAAACGATTGATTATTTATTAGATAAAAAACTTATATCCGGTTCTGAAATCTGATTCACAATTAATCCATCGGGTGAAGCAGGCAATCCGGCAGCGATTTTAGCCTTCCTTTTTTCTTCTTTCAATTCGTATAGATTGAGCCAACCTCTTTGATTAATGGGGTGTTCACCGTAAACATACAAACATTAAAGAATACTAGAAAAAAGATTGAAGAGAAATCTAATTTTGAAAGATTAGGTTTCCTTTCTCTATCTAGAACTGAATATTGAAATATTTTCTCACTCTATAAATAAAAATATTGAAAAATCACCCTTATATAGTTAAAGATACACTTGAGTGTTTTACCTAGGGAAGATGTACCAGCAACAACGATTAAAAGGGGCTATTAAATGTAGCTACTTTATTTTTTAAGTTTAGATACAATAACTGATGGTAAAAACGGTCCAATAGGTCCAGTTACCACTTGACACGTGTCTGGGAACGTTAAATATAAAATCGCGACCTTTGGGTTACACATTAACCCTCCTGATTCACTTCATAAGTCAATCAGAAGTCTTTTATCATGTTAGCTCTCCTATTACTTTTGAGAGAGCTAAGTGAGCTAGATAATAGGATCATAATATATTGGAAGTGGAGTTGGAGAGCATTTCAGAATTATTTTGGAATACAATTCAGACTATTAACAGAAATAATGATGAATAAGTTGTGTGCCTAGCATAGTAAGCTAAGTTCTTTCTCCATCTTATGATGGGCCTCTAAGACCACCTAATTGTCCTAAATATATAAACCGATCTAGTTAGCCCTTGAGTATTCTAAATCTTATAAATAGGATAAAAACAACATTTAATAGGATAGATAAAATTCTATCTCTTAAATAAATTAAATATATCACCTTTTTTCTTTCTCTACACTCCATAACAAATCTAATATATTCCACAAATACCCCTTGATAAGTTTTTACCTTCCCCATTAGTGATTATTTTCTCATATATTCCCTTGGCTGCATCAACCAAGCACATTATTTAGGTTCTTCTTCCTTTTCAATATGACCATTTCTTTTATTATGGTTCACCTTCCATAAGTGATGTTGGGTGTCACAATAATTTTTCTATATATGAGATATTTTAGCCACTAGTGGATTGCAGATGCGACCGCATTCATTTAACCAAGTCATTATCCATCAAATATTATATCATATGGGGTTTGTGCATCTATTATCATGTCACATATGAAGTTACTTCTCTGAACAAGGAAGTTTGTGCACATGGGAGTCCTATTAAGACTTTCTAACTTCGTATTGTTGCGAGTGACCCTTTCATTCATTCGTATGTTCTTTTGTATCAATAGTTTATCGAGTTGTCTCTATTAATATTCTTTCTAGCAATTTTGACATCTATCAACTCCATTATTATTAGCATGACGTTATCTTTTTGAAATTCCCTTCCCCTTAGCTCATCATTTGAGAATGATATGTTTGAATGCTGATTTTTGTACAAGTTTGGAGATGTTTGTCATTGATTTACTACTTTATTATCTTCAACATACCTTTTCTTGGTTTTTTGTGATTCCAAAGTCCGAGTCTGCTTTGAAAATTACTCTGATTTTTTAAAATAGGTATGGGTTTAGGTAACAATCTTTCTCTTTTATACATTTTTGAAATATTTTGGGATTTATTTATTAGTGTCATATAACTTTTTTGTTGTTTTAATATTTTTTATTTTTCAGTATCCTTAATGCTTTAGTAAGTTGAGCTAGCCTCCGTAAAGGAGAGATAAAATTAGGTTTTATATATTAAGAATCATTAGACTCCATGAATGAATTGATTCCTTCGTGATTTTTAATTTACAAGTAATTATAGCTGGAATTTATTTATTTTGATTAAGCGTTATCACTTGTCACTCTTAATATGTTAAAGGATAATTAATATATTTTTTCCATATAATTTTTTTTGATGATTCAACCTATTAGATAATATTGTTAAGCTCCTAAACCTAAAGAATATTTAATTAAAATATAAAAATTAGGAAAATATTATAATACTTAACTTTTGTAGAGCCATAACGATATTTGTTGCAGAATCGTGTATATATATAGCTTAGACTAGTTTTACTCGTAAGCTAAGATCTTTCCACTCACACATTGGCACCCAAGTTCGATTCCTAGTTTCTCTAGTTTTATTTTTTTATTAACTTTACATTGGTGACTATATATTGCTTCAGTATTTTGCTTCAGACCTTTTTTCTGTCTCTTCTTATTTTTTACTAGATCATCCTCGTCCCTCCAAAGGATATATGATATGGATAGCCTGATTCAAACTTCACGCCTTAGATCTATTTTTTTTATCATCGATGAAGAAATTTGTTGGATTGTAGCTTGATAAACCTATATTTTTTTCTGACCAGTATCTTTTTTACTAGTTCCTCCTCCTCTCTTCAAAAGAGATATGATATGAAGAGCTTGATTCAAACTTTATGGCATTTTTGTTTTTTTTTCCTTTATTTTGTTCGACAATGTAGAAATCTGTTGGAACGTAGCTTCAAAAACAGAGGATTGCATCGGATTTAAATCACCATTCATGTTCTCTCCATCTTAGTCATGTTCAATTGTTTCTCGATATCGTAATTTATACATTGTGGAGGTTTAAAATTAGCTATCAGATCACTATCGTCATAATTGTTTTTCCGGTGTAGTGAACCCCATTGGAGAACAATAACAACTTGATGATAATCTTTAAATATAGTCAAATTTTAAGATTGTAACCCTTTTTTAGTTGTATATACCTTTTTCTTTACACATCATAATTAAAAGACATGATATAAAATAATATATTTTGGTATCATAATTCGTGCAACCATTAGATGCATATAACCCATAAAGTAAGAGTTTATAACCCGTGATGCGTGTTTTTATATAAATAAAAGCTTCGGTCATTTTGCACAGTAATTCATACACAACATACAATTAAACATGCTAACAGTTACATAGAAAACTTAGCTCTTTTTATTGTTGTTGTTTTGTAGATCTATGTGCACGATTCATATGGTTGGATTCTCTCATCAAACTTAAACTTTGATTAATGTCTGCCATCAGATTCTTGGATTCCAAATTTTAATTTTTTGATGTTGGTAAATAAATGAATCTTGGGTTTATATTTTTGTATGTTTTTTTATGTTTTGATTGTGGTTTTTGAGATTTAAAAAATCTTAGGAAACCATTGGTTCTTCATAGACGTTGCCAATTAATAAGGTGATTTTTTATTTGGCAGATCTAAGAACAGTTTAAAAGTGGAGAGGAAAATAAGTTGAGGAAAAGAGAAGTAAATATAAACTTGTTGTTTATTATTAATTAACTAAATAAGATTCATTGAATGCATTAATGTATTAATTAGTAACTGATTGATATCTCTTTCGATAGAGCTTATACGTATTGGTTGGGTTAAGACCTAATATTAAGAAAATAGAAGATATGATTCTATCTAAAGTTGACAAACCTTATCCCCATATACTTGATTGAGTCTCTTGGATATTAGGTCTTGAATTTATGATGGGAAAATGTATTTGGGTCGGAAAAACTAAACTAACGAATATAATAATAATTTCTCAACATTTTCAAGGTGTGTTGTAAGCTTATTTATAACACTATAAGTGAGCTTATGCCACATAAGACTTATTTATATATAACACCATGATTTTTCTAGTACTTAGAAATATTACTTGTTCATGATTAGATGTTGATCTAATACTCCGATCTGAAGTTATATAAAAACCTAACTAATTATTCGTTTATCAATAAAGACTACATAATTGTCATTTTCTTGCCAAACATGTGCTCATCAGAAGTCTAGAGTCTTTGGATGTTGGCAAGAGAAAATAATTTTTTTTAGATTACGATGCTCTTGGTCAGACGTATGATTGGTGAATCAAAGGTGTCGTACTAAAGGGTCGGTCATTTTTTTACGAGGGTGTCATGGTCCAGTATGTAGGACTGCATGGTTATGTTGAGAGGATTTATCTTGGAATCATCAGATGAGCCCAGTTATACTTACCTTGAAAGTATGCTTATTGGCCTAGTTGTCACAAGTCAATGAGGGAGTTGACCTGTAAGGCTCGATTGGAGGCTAATCTGAGCAGCCTAGCTAACAGCATCACTTATTTTATTACTTTGTTATCAAGACACTCGTGTTTGGACACGTGTTGATGTCAGACTGGGCTTATTAAAGCTCATAATTAATGACGTTGCTAGAGTCACCTATGTATCCTTAAACATGTAACTCTTTTGTTCACGGACATTGTAATGATTAAAAAATAGGAAAACAAATGCTCAAATATTAGTTTATATATATGCCCTCATCATTACCCCTATTCTTCATATAAAGCATTTAGAGAATATATATAATCTTTGATTACTCAACCATATCATCCGTCGTAAAACATTTTCAAGACAATCATTATCCTCTTTTGTGTCTTTGTCGAACACTCCGACCTTTATCACTCAATTTTACAAACACACTGATCATACCTATCAGATTGGAGGCTCCTACTATACAAATTTCCAACCCTCTTACTAGTTCATATGAAAACAAACTATTATTCTTGTAGGCATAAATAGTTAAGGAAGATAAAAGAAATTTTCATGGTAAGGAAGTAGAGTTTTCCTGTGAATATTTAGCAGAAGATTTAAAATAACATGAACTCATCCATTTTCCCATAATATGAGGGCGAGAGTAATTTTAAGCTAATATAAAGGCTTAAATGGCTTCAAAATCATCATTTTAGGTCCATATACTTGACAAAATCTATAAATTTAGTCACTTGTATATAAAACACTTGAT
Organism: Limnanthes douglasii subsp. nivea; assembly: GCA_036936605.1. NCBI lineage: Eukaryota > Viridiplantae > Streptophyta > Magnoliopsida > Brassicales > Limnanthaceae > Limnanthes > Limnanthes douglasii. The sequence continues at coordinate 47,884,703 of JAUPFV010000004.1, read as the reverse complement.
AAGAACTATTTTTTTAGATTTTACAAAGTCCATGGACTAAATTTATAGCTTTTACAAAGTCCACATACTAAATTTATAGATTTTGGCAAGTCCAGGGACCCATAATGATGATTTTGAAAATGAGGGACTGCTAAGTGATTTAAGCCTAATAAAGACCTAGAGATAGTGTTCGGTTTACTATATGGCCTATCATTACCAAAATTAAGAGTAAAAGTATGAATTTCAAGGTCCTTACTCAAGAGATAACAGATTTGAGACCTCGTATAGGGTCGTTGATGGTTCCTAAGAACCGGGAACCGGATCGATACTGAACTGATAAAAACTAAACTGAGAAACGGACCAAACCTTAACGGTTCGTTTTGTGTTCCCATTCTAAAAACCGAGATCGATAAGGAACCGAAATGATAAAACTAGTTTAAAAAATATACTTATTAGACTTGTTCGTTAGCTACGGGCTTCACCCTTATCGATCAGAAATATCTTAATCAAGAGATAGTCCCAGATTTGTGTTTGTCAGTCCACCTCGATGTCGATTGTAAAGACCTAGTCGTATAACATCTAAGAAGATTGCAAGCTTCTACTCACGATAAGTGTTTCTTCCACTATAACAAATTGGGTTGTATCTGAGTATGCCAATTAAGATTGAGAATTCACCAAAGAGGTCTCAGTTCCGGGGACTTGTTCGAAGTACTTCCTCAAACTCGTTTGCTAATTATTTTTTAACACTTTTAATATTATATAAGGATTTCCTTATGTGCCTCTGCTTGGCTGAGTGCTTAATTTATGAAAAGTTATGAATAACTAAGTAGTTTCACCCTTTTGGATTCACAAATCGAGTCTAGCCGAAGACCAAGATCATTGCTTCATATTTAGCTCTGATAGGGTCAGATTACGTTGGAGGTTAGGATCAGATTTTCCTTAGAGGGATTTTTAGACCTATGATAAAAAATATTCAAAGTAAGATGAGTGGTTGATGACTAATCTGTGTACGTACTTTGAGTATTATTGGGCATGGGAGCTCATAAGACCAATCCATATTCGCAATCCGACCCGATTGACCCATGGATCCAGAGTTTCCTATAAATAGACTAAAAACATCATTAAATGGGTGGTTGATTCTCTCTTTTAATATTAATAGATGGCACGTCTCTCTCTCTACCACTCACTTAAAAATTACATTCATCACTAAACATTTACCTTTAATACCCTTCGACTTAATTTTATCCACATCGGATTGACGACCACACTGGGAGTGATAGGTGCCCGAATATCAACATTTCAAAACCTATTCGACCTTCAGAGTTCTTTGAGACATGAAATTAGATATGCAGATTGATTTTCCTCTTTAGAATGAGGGGATCAGAGGCAATGAAGATACCGTGAATATATCTCACGTGAATAACAATGTTGAGGATAGACTCTCCATAGAAGAGGAGCATGATCAGCTCATGGCTGAAATTGAGGCATTAAAAGCCTAAAGGCAAGCTGAGAAATATTTAAGTAAAAATAATATATCTGAACACTAAATTTGATGAGCCAGACAATAATCTTAAACAAAGTTCATACGAAAAATTTCCTAGAGTCCATTAAGAATCTAAAAAAGAACATCAGGCTAAAATTGTACAAGCACGTTGGATTCTGTTGATAGGTCCACAACAGAGTCAGATTCAGAATTGTTTTCTTCCTCTTCGAGTAGCGATCATGGACGTAAGAAGAAAAAATAAAATATAGCTAAGAAGCATTCTAAAACGCAACCGAAGTCAAGTAAACATGATTTATCAATAAAAAAGGGATCAGAAGGGTAAAGAGAAGAAATTTTACCAAGAGAAGATTAAAAGGTCAGCGGACTACAATATAGATCATTTACTAAGTGATCAATTTTCCGTACAGTCCGAACCTGGTGTTTTTTCTACTCCCAATGAAGATCACATGTTCAACTAATGCCATAATTGGAGGTAGTCATCGTTGTCTTCAAAGATCTTGTCCGGATATTTTCCAGACGGTTTGATAGTTCAAAAATAGAAAACTGTGATAGGATTCAAGATCCTGATAGTCATCTTGAATAATTTAAGAATTTTATGATGAGTTTCAACGATGATGACAAGTTAATATGTAGAGATTTCTATCAAACATTTAAAGGTAGTGCCTTGAAATTATATAATAGATTGCCCCAAGGATTGATCAAAAAATTTGATTTGTTCCGGATGGTCTTCCAAAGACAGTTTGTAGGAAGCAGCGAACTTAAGAGGAATGGTGACACAATAATTCATTACACACAATATCCAAATGAATCACTGAAGGATTACATTAGCCATTTTGTAAACACTAAAAACGGGTTAGCTGACTATTTCAAACAGGTGGCCATAGCCTCACTTCAACAGAGATTATTGGCTAGAGAATTGGTGACTTAGTGACTCTGATAAAAGCTTATACTTGTGGTGGATTACTGAACCAGTTCGGAAAATAGATTAAAGTGTAAGAGACTAAGAAATCAAGGCAACCTCATCTATACAAGTTTGCACCTACAACCTCTGCCCCCAAGCTAGTACTCAATCACATGCAACGGTTGGAAATCGACCCAGGGACTCAGGGCAAGGTTTACATCGGCCTAGCAAGGGTCAGTCAAATTAAAGTCAACAGTCAAGTCCAAGCGGAAATCAATGGGTCGAACCTGATTACTATGAAGAATTATTTGTAAATGGTCATTTTCCTAACAGTGCTCGGATTCATGGAAATAAACATAAGATAATTTTTGCAACTCGTTTGATGAAAGACTCAGGAAGTGGCTCAGACTCTTTTAAGAGGTATTTATTTTTTCCCTTATCAACACCAGCTTGTGTGACCTTGGGATTTGTTCCTCTTATTGACTTTAGAGTCTCCCTAGTCTGACCTGATGTCTCGAGAGGGGTGTCCTTACCACTGTCTTTCATATTTTCGTTCATGATATGTGGCATTTGTTTTGAAGTTTCTCTAGGTTGAGCCCTCAAATTAACTTCTTCAAGGTAAGAGGATTCAACTGTCACCCTTGTAGGATTTTCTTTTATATTCAAACCAAATAAGGGGCCATTTATAGTATTTTCTCCACCCATGGTTTGAATTTGTGGTGGGGGTCATTAGCAACTATGGATGGTTCAGTTGATTTAGGTGGTGTAGAAGGCTTGTTTTTCTCCTTTAAAATTCTTGTAACTTTGCACAGGATGCTCTCACCAATATTTGATCCCATAACGATAACGGTTGAAGGAGTTCTTGGGCTAGTGGCTCCCTGAGTTTGGGATGACTTGACTAAATAGGGGAACGATTAGGTGAGGTGAATGGTTGAACGATTGAATTAGGTTCAGAAAGAGTAAAAGTTTTATAGTAAGGATGAAGTCCTTTATATTCTACATACCAAGTGGTAAAAAATTTAACCGAAGAAGTGGGTAACCCAACAGCAGCCCTTGCTCTATTATTCTATTCCTCTACTTTGAATAGGTTATGCCAGCCAGATTTTTCTAAGGTGTTCCTAGTTGTAAACATACAAACTCTAAAAAATGTTGGTAAGGGTGGTTTACGGTGCTTAGGGTGAATGAGGAAAGTGAGATTTTGCCTAAAAAGTTTAAAGGATTAGAAAAATATTGTCTTTATCTAGATTTTTGAAAATAATCTCTTTCTCACTCTACAAAATGCTAACAATAAAAAAAAAGTTTATATATGTGGGAAAAATACGTTTGATTACCCTATATAAGACTGCAAATCTCCCGGTAAATATCTAGATTTCTCTGACTAACCTAAGTATGGACACTAAGACTACCAACTATGATGGGTTTAAGTTTATACCACTTTCGCTCACTAGGTAACCCATAAACTTTCCTAGACTGAACCCCGAAAGTACACTTCTCTGGATTCAACTTCAGTTCAATAGTTCATGAATTCTTGAATTTTTATTCAAAACCTTTGATATGTTCAGCATCTTCGGAACTTTTCTGGAGCATGTCATCAATATACACCTCCACATTTCGGATTATCTGACTAAAAAAGTCCTTGTTGCCTAATCTTTGGTAAACTTTTCCTGCAGTGTTCAATTTGAAGGGCATGACTTTGTAGCAGTCAAGGAATTGGTTAATGATCAAGGTATTGCACTCTCGATCCACTGGGTCAATCTAAATTTGGTTGTACCCCAAATACACATCCATTAATGATAAGAGTTTGTTACCTAATATTGAATAATCCAACTCATCTATCTCAAGGACTAAGTAAAAGTCACTATGCATACTCTTTTAAAACAGTAATGTCTACAGACATTCGCCACTTTCCATTCTTGTTTCGGACAAGGACTAGGTTAAAATTTCATACATAGTAGGGTCAATCTAGATTTGGTTGTACCCCAAATACACATCCATTAATGATAAGAGTTTGTTACCTAATATTGAATAATCCAACTCATCTATCTCAAGGACTAGGTAAAAGTCACTATGCATACTCTTTTAAAACAGTAATGTCTACAGACATTCGCCACTTTCCATTCTTGTTTCGGACAAGGACTAGGTTAAAATTTCATACATAGTAGGTAGACTCACAGATATGCTTGACATTAAAAAAAATTGTCTACTTTGGCCATTATAGAATCCGATGTTTCAAGAAATACAGTTTTCTCTTTAATTGACAGGCCAAACATTAAGACTGACAATAGCTTATAACATATAATTATGGGCCAGACTCCTATAACATCCTCAGACTTTGAATAAAAAACATATAAATTATTAGCTAAAAATAGTACCAAAGCAGCCCGGAGGCTAACTAGATTTTTTTACCAGTATTTAGATAATTTTCATTGGCAAGCTCAAGAACTTTTGTGTTCTTGACCAGGACTACTAATCTCGGGACCTTGCGAGGGTCCTCAACTCTCTTATATTCAAGTGAGGTCCCTTCTGACTATTATTTCTTCAAATCAAAGGTAGTCGATCACAAATGGTCTTTTGATTTCTCTAGACGACTTACAAATTACCTCTTACTATACAACGAAACTCTTGAACGCTAAATATTTTCAAGTCATTAGTGTCTCACAACAACATTATAAACAGAAGAGCTATCAACTATCATTGTCTTTCGGTGTTTGTGTTGATGTTTGAATTTATATTAATTAACCTTTTGTTAAACAAATTATTGTCTATATATTATTTGTTTGTTTATTTATCCATGTGAAGTAAAAGAAGACTAGAACTTTGTTTGGTTGTATAAAATGAAAGGAAACAATCTTTCAAAATTTTCAACCAAGTCGTTATTGTTGATAACAGCCAATTCAATATCATGCTCTAGGCAGGTAGTTCAATAGATGCTATTAGAAAATAATACATACACAAATTTCTTTCTCAACATATATTCCATTTTTTGACAAATACTATTAGAAACTACTAATGAAGATATATAAATTGTATTTTTTAAATTTCAAAGACATATTTCATTTTTTCATTTTTAGGAAATAAAATATGTAATTCATTGTTCCACTTTTTAGAAAAAATAACTATATCATTTCTTCGAATGAAACTCCAGCTCAAGAGCAATATGACTACTTAAAGAAAAAAATGGTTTGATTTTTCATAAACGCAACAGATTCTGAGATAGTGTTTTGGAATTAGTTCTGATTTTAAAAATTTGAAAACATATTTGATTTTAAAATTGTTTCACGAAAATAATCGCTTTTACAAACTAAAAATGGAACTAATTTCAATACATCATCTTAGAATCTCCATCTCTAAAATATGAATATGAATATGAATATATTCAAGAATCTTGACGACGAACTTCATGTACGAACTCAAAATCAAACCTTAGATGCTCAAAATTTTAGAGAAAGTGCTAGAGAACATAAAATTATGATTAAAAATATCATTCAATGAATCTTAAGTGATAAAAGTTTATTTTATGATGGAGCTTTTTTGTGGTTTTCCAAATATAATTGTCAGTAAATGAGTTTACAAAGTTATCTACAAAAATTAAAATTAACTTTCGTACGAGTTATATATTTGTTAGTTAAGAATACGTATCCAACTAACTTTATTATTACCATTTAAATATAACTCTCAAGTTACGAAACAATGGTTAAAATATATCACACTTATTTCGCAATTCATTTAAACTTTATTTTTCATTTTGTAATTCATTTAACACATTTTGTAATTCATTTGAACCTTATTTTGAATTTCATCTTTCATATTTTGAATTTCGTATTTAACCCTTATTTAACATTTTGTATTTAACTGTCATTTTGCAATTTATTTTTAACCCTTATTTCGTATTTCGCAAAAAAATGCATCTAATATTATTTCTCATTTTGAAATTTATTTAACTATTATATATCATAATTCATTTTAACCACTATTTCATATTTTACAAATAAATTTAAGTCATATTTTACAACAACAACAAAATCACAGTTAAGTTTTATTTTGCATTTCACAATTCAGTTTCTTCATGTTTCATAATTCATTGAACCTTTTTGTACGTTTTTTAATTTATTTTTTCATATTTTACAATTCATTTAATTCTTATTTTTTTTTCTAATTTGAATTTTTCTCATTTCATGATTGCAGTAATAGACACCCTTGAAGATTTTTAAAATTTGGTTTCAATTTTCAAAATTCATAATTACCATGTTGTACCCATTGTTACGGTATTTTAAAGTGAAAGTGGGCACCTAAAAGCTAATACCCAGTCACTGGGAAGAAAATTGCTTGAGACCCGTGTTTTAAATTTTATCTTAACATCAACAATATGGGCATGAAAATTGATAAGATCATATTCTTCTAGCGGTCTTGTGTCCTTATCTAAGAAGTAAAGATCTATAATAGAGATAAGGACATATTAATGAGGAGGGTTATATTATGGTAGACGACCCAATTAATTGAGAACCAAGCTTAGAGATGATGATATGAAGATCAGAGAAAAGCCATGCATTGAAGAAAAAATATGGAAAATGAATAAAATAACTTGAACATAAAAGAAGTGGATAAAATAAATAGTGTTTTATAAGGTGTAAAAAAATGTTGATACATAAAAAAATATACAGTTAGAGTAAGATAAAAGAATAAGATGGTCTAAATGCAAAAGAAGTGAATGGGAATACGAGTATTTTATATGATATAAGATGACCTGAAAATAATAAAAGAAGGAAATTAGATTAGGTGAATGACGAGAATAAAAGAACCTATGTGGAAATAAGAACACTCGAGAACCTTCTAATTAAATGTACGATATTACTAAAACAACATAAGTCATTTGGGATAATCTCGTAATATATGTGACAACCTTTGTAAAGAATGAATGCCACGTAGTCGTTCATCCATATAACTTAAATAGTAATATAATAAGAGGTTCTGATCTCATTTATAAATGATCTAATCTTTTTAACTTGAGAGTAAAATAACATCATTAAGGGTTTTTTTCCTAAGTTGTTTAGCTTTATTTCCATCAGGAGTGATTTGTTAAGAATCTTCCTTATCATTTTTTGTGTCATCTGTGGGAAATTATTTTACAAATAATCATTAGAACCAATAGTGTTATCTCGTTTAGGAGTTGAAATATATATATTTCTCAAGATTTTTGGGTTTGTAAATCTCCAATATTTGTTCCATGATTTACCAATATTGTATCACCAATTTCTAAAAAGGTGATCCAACGAGGTCAAAATGGATTCGAAATTGTTACTTGTGTATGAAAATGAAAGAGTACAAGGTAATCCTAGATTAACTTCTCTGGTTATTATGAATGAAACAATAGTGAAAGACTATGGTCTGTCTTTGTTGTTCTGTATAATCATGTAGTTGAATAGGTAAATAATGTACATGGTAATGTAGCAAATAATTCACAAGGTACTGTATCACTAGTCCAACAAACTGTATTTGGATCGGTGTTGTCTCGCTAAAGGTTTACTACATTTGAAGTGGTATTTTTATGTTATTAATGATCTAAAATCACTAATGAATAAATTAAAGCAAGATAAGTATATTTAATTTGTTATAATATCAAAGAGACAATAAAATATGTGTTATAAAACTTGGCAATTGTTAATGGAAAAACGTAACGGAAAACGAAAATGAAAATCAAGACGAGGTATTTGTTCAAAAAGATATTAGTAAATGAAAAGAAAATAAACATAAATAAAATAACGACCGTTGGATAATGAGGTAAATTCAAAAGGAAATGAAAGATTGATAAATTCATTTCAGGAAATATATAAAAAGTCTAAACTTAGCTACATACACATTAGCAAAATCTTATTTATCTCAGAAAGTTCTTGAATAAGAGTTACCAATAAAGTTTTATCCTCATAGGAGAGATAAATATGATCGAACATATGATCTAGAGCATAACTTGTAACAATTCAGAAATATAATACTTGGATTTAATCCTGATGATACTCTTCTTTGCATAGCGTTTTCTATGACTCTTAGAGGAAATACATTGACATGGTTTAATAATCTTTCTTTTGGATCTATTTATAGCTCTGAAGATTTGTAGACAAAGCTATAAAGAAATATGTTGACTATATCATGTATTTAAATAAAAAACAAGGTGAATCTCCACAAAATTATGTGCAAAAGTTCATCCATAAAATGAATAATTTGGATGGATGTATGCAAGAAGTAGCTTTATCAGAATTTAAAATAGATTTATCAACTGATAGAAAATTAGTGGAGAACTTGATTAAATACCCAGTTAATAATGTGATAAATTTATTAAGAAGATCTGAGATGTTTAATATAATGGAAGAAACTAGACGAGAAGAGGTTATACCAATTAAAGTCTCATAACAAAGGTTAGGTTTGTCTGATAGAATATGTAATGAGGAACATATACCAATAAAGGTCGTTAACATATAATAATTACTAGATACTCATACTTTGATAATATGAACATAATATTTACTCTTCTTAATGCATATATTACAAGGAAATTTGATACAACGTGGGCTAAGTTGAATTACCGACATTCATAAACCATAAATACTCCAAATAATCAAAGATCCATGAGATTTTATTGCTCTTCATACCGTGATCATTAGCAAAAAACATGGGATTGTTTCCATTTGAAAGATAAGACTCAGAGATTGGTATATAGTAGTGAGTTGGTTGAGTTTTCCAGGAAGATAGAAAAGGGAGCTATAGATGAAGTTAAAGAAAACCATAGTCCCAGGAAGCAAGAGGCAAATAAGAAAGTTTTACATACTGTTGAAGGGATACTTTAGCAGATATGTCTAATAATTTAATGAAAATGTATAGGAAATAACTAAAAGTACATATTGTTGATGAGTCTTCAATGCATTTTTATAGGTTTTCATCTTCGTCTTTCGAGTTCACTAATGATGTCCTGAGAGGATTTATTAATTACAATTGAAATTGTTTGAGTTATTAGTAAAATAGTTTTATTGACATATGCAATTCAGGTAATGTTCTATTTTAACGTGATTATGATAAGATTATTGGAGTAACGTCGTATAAAAATATAGAGAGAAATTTAGTTGGTTTTGTTCAATGAAATATAAATTGTGTATGAGAGATTAGATTACAAGTAGTTGTGGGGCATGGAGTAACAAAGAACACAGTAAAAAATTTGTTTACGGTGGCTGGCGTATCTGGTTCGTAGAATGTTATTTCGGGCCGTCCTTGGTTGCATAAAATATATATAGTTGCTTAATATTATCATTAATTTTTAAAATACTTTATAGTAAGGCATAATGGAGTAATTAGAGTAAGCCAAAGAGTGTTAAGGGAATATTGTTTAGTTTCTCTATCTCCAAGTAATATTATTGCATAACAATTAAAGAATCCATTAAAGTATGATGAATTAGTAAAACATATAAAACCTTTAATGGAAGTAAGTGAAGAATATACTGACAATAAAAAAAGAGTTCGTATGTTTAACCAAACCGTTGGATGAAACAATTTAATGTAGATATTGGTAGTAGAAAAGTGGTAATGGTTGGAAAATATTTTAATCAATGAATTAATGACGAAGTTTTGAATTTCTAAACTCTAATGCGACTATTTTTGCATGGATCGTCAATGGTGTTACTGGAGTAAGTATGTCGATTATTTGTCACAAGCTGGTTGTTGATAATAGGGTGAGGTCAATTTGGTTAAAAAGAAGAGTATTTTTCCATAAAATACCAAGGTAATAATAAAATAGGTAAAAATACTATTGCAGGTTGGTCACATAAGGGATTCAAAATATCCAACCTTAGTGGAAAACTCATTGTTGGTTAAAAATAAAAATGACAATAGAGAGTTGTATTGATTTGACGGATCTAAATAAGGCTTTTCCAAAAGACATTTTCTATTTTACCCAGTATTCTTCGTTTAGTGGAGGCAACAACTAGTCGTAGTTTTTTTATGGATGCTTACTCAAGATATAATCAAATAAAAATGAATATCAATGAAGAGTAAAGTACAACGTTTATAATATTATGTGGATTATATTGTTACAAAGTAATTTCGTTTAGATTAAAAAACGATAGATTAATTTATCTAAGGTTTGTCATCTAATTTTTGTTGATTAGTTAAAGAAAAATTTGAAAGCTTATATTGATGATATGATTGTGAAAATTGATACTGAGGTAGAGAATTTTATTGTGTTATCTAAATCGTTCAATAATCTTAAAAAATAATTTAAAGTTGAACTCATAAAAATATAATATTTGGTGTCTAAGATGGTAAGTTTTTGTTTATATAATTAGCAAGAAGGGTATTGAAACTGACCCGACACAGTTGAAAGTAGTATTAACTATGACTCTATGAAAATATGTTAAGAAAATCTAAAAGTTGATATGTCATCTTATAATTTTATCTAGGTTCATATTTAAATCCTCATATAAGAGTCATGCATTCTTTAGGTGTTAAAAGAGGTGAAAAATAGATTAAATGATGAATGTATCAAGTCTTTTAACAATCTCAACAACTATTTGGCATCCACTCAAATATTATCAACACATGTATAATGAGAGATTTTGTTTTTATAGTTGTTAGTATCAAATGTAGCTGGAAGTTAAGTTTTAGTGCGAGAAGATAACACGATTCAAAGACCTATTTATTATATGAGTAAAATTATGATGAATGTTAAGACAAGGTATTTGGATTTAGAAAAATTAGCCATTGGATTAGTGGTAGTTGCAAGAAAGATGAGGCCATATTTTCAAAGTTATGTCATAATTGTATGAACTTCTTTTTCTATAAAAAATATCTCAGATATCTCAACATGTTTAACGAGATGGTCTATTAAAATTGGTGAGCATGATATAAAGTACTAATCAAGAATTAAAATTAAATAAAATAAAATGGTAGGATTTTACAAATGTATTTCAAGATGATATAATGGACGATGAAAGCAAACAATTAAGTGAATATATGTCTAAACAAATACATAGTGGATTATACGAAATGATAGAGCTTCAAGTTTCAATGGTGATGGTGCATGTACTGTGTTAATTACTCCATTCGGATAAGATATAAAATAAGTTGTTCAATTTGGTTTTAAAACTACTAAAGTTGAATACAATGCAGTTTTAGCATGAATGAAGTTAGCTCAAATTTTTGGATCAAATGTGGTTCGTATATCTCATTCTCAGTTAATAGTGAGTCAAATCCAATGAATGTATTATGCAAAATAAGACAATATCAAGGAGATGCTAGAGTTCTTTGATAGCGTAATGTTTTAGTATATGCCTCGATTAAAAAAAACAGTGTCGACTTTCTTGCAAAGTTCAGCTGTCTCGAAGAAAATCTTATGTTTATACTCCAAGAAATTTCATCAATAAAGGTTAAAAAGGATGATATAAGTGATATATATTGATATTTTTAATCATTGGCATTAAGATTATACATTATTTCTCAATGAAAAAGTGTTTCTTGAAGATAAATTTAAGGCAAGAGTTATAGAGATAAGAGCGATAAAGTATGTACTACTTAACGGGGCATTATATAGAAATGTTAACACGACCCCTTCTAAGGTGCTAAAATAAAGAGGAAGTTATGTTAAGTATGAAGGATTTGCATGAAGGGTTAGCTGATGCATATTATGGATACAAAGGGCTGATTATGAGGTTTTTATTGAGAAGGACTTATAGTCCAACATTAGCAATTGATGTTAATAGTTTGGTTCGATACCGTGATCCATTTCAGAAGTTTAATAATCCAAGTGAAAATATGTCGTCAAATCCTATCCCTTGTAAATTTTATAGATAAGAAATAGATTTAGTAGGACCATTACTAATGGTAAAATGAAGAATATTTTTCTTATTATAGTTGTGGATGGCTTCACAGATTGGGTATAGACAATGCCCTAGATTAGAACTTCTTCAAAATAAGTAAGTGATTTTCTGTAAGGAAATATTTTGAGTCGGTTTAGGATTCCCAAAGTGCTGATGACAAATAATGGCTCATAATTTCAGAATGAGTTGGTTACAATTTTTTGTAGAAATATGGGATTGAGAATTTTTTTACTTTGTATAATCTCCAAGAAAATGAATAATTAAAAGTAAATAACATATTTATTTTGAGTGGGTTAAAAACGAAACCTGCGCTGTCTAAGGAAAAATAACATGACTTCTTGCAAGAGGTGTTATAGGCTTATAAGATGATCTCAAGAGCTACCACAAATAAGACACTTTTTTCTGGTATATATCAGATGAATGTTTTTGTTCCTGTTGAGATTTTAATACCAAGTTATAAAATTCAATATTATTCTTTGAGGCTACTCAATTTTCCATATTGTAGCGTGATTATTATGTCAAACCATGAATGACTATAAACCAAGCTTAAAAGGCTACAAAAATACCCATATTGTGGTTTGACTATAATATCAAATGTGAACATGGCTATAAAAAAAAGGCCCCGAGGTTACGCGGTTGCCCATAATATGGTATGAATGTTATGTCAAACTCGAACATGACTATAAGCCAAGCCCCTGAGGTTACGCAATTGCCAATATTGTGGATTTACTGCTATATCATATCGCAAACATGACAATACGCCAAGCCCCAGAGTACGTAATTGCACATAATATGGTATGAAGATTATGTCAAATACTACTAATTTCATATTAGACCATCATGGTTCTAAATAACTTAACGAACATATGGACGAATGGGCTACAAAACAAAATATATTCAAGGATGATTTTTTTTCTTATGAGGTGTTTTTTGTATGTTATTTCCTTTATAACTATTCTTCTGTGAGGTATTATTTTATAGCATACACTAAAAAGCAACAATATTGAAATCATGAAATTACTCATTTTGGTATTATTTTGAATGATTCCAGTATTTATTCATTTGAACGATACTGATTATTTCAACATTTATATAAATATTAATATGCTGAGATCATGAAATTACTCATATTATGACATTACTATTATGTTAAATACCAATAATTTCACTTAACCCATCAAGGCTATAGAAATTAATATGTGTAATGACAAACTCCATTAAAAACAATAAACAAGATACATAATAAGTAATTTAATATGCTTAGGCAGAGTTATATAATAATAATGACCAAATGATAAATAAGAAAATATATAAATCAACAAATATTGACAACCTAAGAATAATAAGATAAGAAAATACAAACTAAGGATAAGTAACAAATAAAAAACATAGATATTCAAATAAAAAATTGTTAACAAATACAATTCAGATACAAGTAACTTAAATAAACGGAAACTACCCCGCAAATATCTATAGTGGTTGAAAAAGATACAAATATAGTTTGTCAATGATTTGATATAGTTTTTCAAACCTAGTAAAGAATACTATTAATCTTATTTTCTAGTATTAAAATTATATATGTTCATCAAGAATAATAGTAACATTTTTTTTAAGGTAAGCTTCAATATTTGTTGGAAAAAAGTGTCGATGGGAGTTTACATTGTAAGTTCGTGTTCAATATCCATGAGAGTTGGTTCATCATTCTTCTCTATATAAAAAATATATCCATCTTCTTCAAATTCATCTTTATATGAATAATTATCTTTTCTATTGGCATATTGGTATTCTTTTTCGGGTAACGTGTATTATAAGAGAACCTAGACTGAGTCCAAGATTAGCCTTCCAAATATTGAGTATCAGATTTTTCATATATTTGTTGCATGCGATGTTGGGTGACTGGTTAAACTTTCCATGAGCATTAAAAGCATTTTCATTTATAGCTTCATCGGATTTTTCAAGATTTTTATGAAGATATGATATCTTAGTATTAAGAATATCATTGTTTGTTGCAGTTTTCTTGAGTCTGTATTTTCTTTAAGTAAGTCATCATACGAGGTTTTTAACTCAGGATATTCATTTTCTTGCTTCTTAATTTGGTATTTCAAAGCAAATAAAATATGGTCAAAAGTAATTAGGGATTGAGCCCGGGTGCTAAGAGTTTAGATGTCAGTAAATAACCTAAATTTTCTAGCAAGAAATATGGAGTTGTAATAGCTCTAACAATAAAAATAAAAAATTGTTATTAATAAGAACAAGGAAGAAGTTATTACCTCCAAAAAATTTTGTAACTTGTTTTTGTAAGTTATCAACATGAGAAGCAGATGATTCAAACGGTCCGGTTGGACATAAAACAAGTTGACGATCCAATTAAAAAAAGATCTAAAATGGATAACGGCTTAATTATTACTTTTGACGAACGGGGGATACCAAATGGAGTAAATAAACCTTATTCTTGAATAGTAAGAGCATGAGAGCTATTATTTTACTTGTTGATTACTTGTATTTTAATAGAAAGATTCTCTAAAAATATAGTTGTAATAGTGAGTTTCTTTAAATAATGAGCAAGATTTATATTTCTTGGAGAAACTTTTTGGATATTGTTTTTCCATTTAGAATTGTTCATAGTATTTTTAGATAGTGTAGGGTCATCATTGTTAGTTGGACGTTTGGGGCTATTTTTTGTGAGGAACCTGCAAACACAATCCATCTAAATCACCATCGGCTATTTTGGGTCAAAAGAGTTTTGCTAACATCATCTTGTTTAGCTTTGAGTCCAGTTTTTTCAATAATCAATTTTCCCGCATTTGAATGGTGAATCATTTTAGCACCCATAAACCATATAGGATAAAGTTAACTTTAGTAGACAAAAAGATAGTGTTCATCTTTCCAACAATTGAATGAATCTTGTGATAATATCTTTAAACAAAGCTCGTCACATTAAAAAGAAGGAAAATTCTTTGTTAAACGGGAAACAACTGCATTAAAACTATAAATAAAAGGTAGTAATTAGTCAAGAAAAAAGGCGGTCAAATTCTTGGTATAGTGATTTATGACATTGTTTCCTATCTTACATGGTTACATCCAACGTCTTTCAGCCTGACCAAATTCTTCTCTTGATTCTCAATGAACACTTACAGAAAATAAAATCACCATGATCATAATTTGAGTCCGGAAGTTTGACGATGCAATCAAATCATCCAAGAACAATGGAATAAAATATATTTTTATTTGACTATTGAATTTTACAATATAAAATGATGTTTTTAATTGTTATTTCTAAGGAGGGTAGAAGATAGTGTGACACTTATTAGGTTTCTCCACCTGTTTGGTGTAAGCTGTGATGTACAAATTTTGGCGTATACTAAAAAATTGGTTATCAAGGAATGAATAGTAAATCTTGATCTCCAGTTTAAATGATTATGATATAAGCACACCTCGTCATCTTTGATATAGTGAGAAATTTCTCCATTTGGGGAATTCTAATAGAAGCAAAATCATGAATGCCCAAATTATATCACAACTCTTCCTCTTCAAGTTTATCAAGATATATAATTAGTTTACTCGATGAAGATAAAACATCATCTAAAAAATTCATCATTTTCAACTAGATAGTCAAGGTCAACAGTTAACGAACATTATATCACAAGTTTATTAGAATATAAGATTGTGGTTATGTTAAAGATCTCAAGAAGGACAAGATCAATAGTTATTTTTGAAGTGCCAACTTATTTTCTAATCAAGGGAAATAATATCTTACTTTCTTAGAATAATTTTATTTTAGGTTTCACAAGCTATTTTTTAATAAATGAACTTTTATGATAAGAATATTCAACAATATGAAAGCTTAAACTACCAACGGACCCACTTCGATGATTATTCTACGAATCTAATTGGCAAAGGCTTTCAAACACTATATATGAATCTCGAAGTGTTTCTATTGAGTCGTGGCTCTACCACCAACTATACACCAAAATATAAACAAGCAAGTAATGAGTATGAAACGCCTTTATATAGATAATTTAGGATGATTGAAACTGTTAAAAGATGTTGATGATCTACGATTAACAATTTACGTTCATAAAATACGAGGTAGAAAGTTGAACAATTACGGTATAAAGTTTTTTGTAATAATATTTTAGTTTTTTATTTGATAGATTATCTTTTATATTTATGAATTTTATAAAATAATAGTTTTTATTTTAAAGCTAACTTTTACCTCGTTAAGTAGTTTTTAAACATAAAAGTTTTACTTAAGGACTATGGGGAGCCCAAATAATATCATATTCCCTTAGGGGTCTTATATTCATATTTAAGAGGTAAAAGTCCATAACACAAGATCGTAATAATGAGGAGAGTTGTATTATCGTAGACGACCCAATTAATTAAGCACTAAGCTAAGATATAATGAGATTAATAAATTAAACAAAGCCATGTGTTAAAGAAGATAGGGAAAATCAATAAGACAATCCAAACATAAAAGAAGTGGACAAGAAAAAAAGTATTTTACAATTTAGAATACGAGCTAGATACAGAAAAATGAGAAAATTACATTAAGATAGATTAATACGACAATTTATATGCAAAAGAAGAGTATTTTACAAAGCATAAAATGACCTAGATACATAAAAATAAGGAAATTAGATTAAGGTGAATGACCAGAAGAGATGAACCTATGTGGCAAGATGAACACTTAAAAGACCTTTTAATCAAGAATTCAATATTACTAAAACACCTTAGGCAATTAGAAAGTGATGTCTTAATATATGTAACAACCTTTGTAATAGATAAAAGTTATGTGTTCATAAAGGCATGTGTCGTTCATACATATAACCAAGGTTATGAAATACTATAAATATGGATTTCGATCTCATTTGTAAATGATCTAATTTTTTTGTTTTGAGTTATAATATCAACTAATGTGATACTGTATCTTTTGGGCCATAAGTTCCGAACAACTTTGCTTTTGGTTCAACTCCAAAAAGGCCTCACTATAGTTGAGATGTTTCATTATTTTCAGTCATGACCAAGTTAGGGCTATGGTTACTCTAGCACTCCATTTTAAACGTTATCTTCTCTAATGGGCACGTTCCCATTGAGACATGGAGGAATGATAACATTTCTCTCAAATACAGCGGAGGGCATTGTCTCATCGCTATAAATTACACATATTGCTTAAAACGCAACGAAGGACAAATATTCCAAATAAAAAAAATGTTCATTATCGAAATCTTTATAAATCAAATCTGATAAAAAAATTATGAATTACAAATAAAAAAGTATGAGATTGAAAATCGATTTATATGAAAAATGAAATGTTTAAAAAGATAAACAAATTACGTTGATAAAATATAACATAATTTGATAAAAAAATATGATTATTAAAATATTTTAAAGGGTGAAGCTATTTCCTCCATAAGATTTATTAAAAAATACTTAACATTTGCTTTTACTTTTTTGTTCTCAATTTACTTTCCAATTTATATTTTGATGCCACTATGCACTATCCAACCCTTATTCCAACAAATATATCAGTAAGTCAAATTACACCGAACATATATCATTTAACTTCTAAAATTAAACCCTAAAAACAAAAACAAAAACTCAAATTTCTTAAAAATTAGTCAAGAAAAAGGAAGACACTCCAACCAAAGATCCAAACACCTAAGAACATCACCAAATCAACCAAAAAGACAATTTAATCTTGTAAAACTGTCAACAAACAAATATTAGAGAGTCACAAATAAAAAAAACAAGTTAAAGTTTTTCTATAAAAAAAATAAACAAATCAAAAACAGAATTCTAAACTTGTATAAAATTAATTTGATAAAACAAAAAAGAAATCTATTCATGAAACTCAATATGGAGGAAACAAATTAAAAAAAATCATAGCAAGAGAGTTTCAGGAACTGTAATTTCTTCTGCATATCGAGTTTGTGGACTCGTTATTCATAGTACAACCAACTTCCTGGAACTCTTGACAGTCGATAGATTAAAAAAAGATTTAACAGAGATATTTACCTTTGATAGATTGCTTCAATCGAAAGTGGTGGCTAGGTATTTTTTCTCGATTAAAATAGTTGATGAATGAGTATTATATTGGATTAGAGTTTATGAGTGAAAGTAAATATGATGAGTAGAAGGTTGCTGGAAAATATTAAGGCGGATTTGGTGTTTGGATAGTTGCTGGAGACAAAGGTAAATAATAGTGTTTGAAGTAAAATTAAAATAAGGGTAAATTAATAATTTTCTTTATGGACGAAATAACAAAGTGAAGTATATTTTGAAATCTGGAGAAAATAAAAAATGTTATAGAAGAAATAGATTCACCTTAATTTAAATACTATAAAAATGTTAAGAAGTAGATGATGGTAACCAATATGGTATCTATTTTAATTTAGATTATTTATTAAATATTTATTAAAAGGTAAGTTTGGTTTTTTAAATCCATAATACTTTGCTCTATTTTCGAACATAATTATAATTAGAGACTAATAGATTCATGGTGTTCTCTGAAGAGTTAAAAGGTTGTCCAAGGGTGATTTTGTTATGCGAAGATTTGTTGATATAGGATTTAGTGATAGAGATTTGTTTCAATGTCAGATCTAGAGAGAGAAAGTGTTACTTACTAAACAACGTAGAGAGAGAAAGTTTCGTACCATTCATCTCGGGATTTGTGAAGCGTGTGTGGTCCTTTTATAGTACAATTGCGGACCCCACACGCTTTAATATGGTCTAATTACATCTTTTGGTCCCTGCTTTTTGTTTTCTTCCTATTTTGGCTGTGTCTTTATGATATAGACATTTTCGCCCTTACACGTTTATTTCTATACATTTTCCTCCTATCATACTTTTCCTTTGTTATTTTCTCCTATCAAGTTTCTTCTTTACAATTTGGCCCTTGTCTTTTATTCTTCCTCATCAGTAGCCCCCCACCCCAGTCTTAGTAAAAATCGTTTTGCTAAGACTGAATAATTCTCTTGACAGGCCAAAATCGTTTCTTCTTCGAACTTCATAAGTCCTTCCTCGAAAAGTCGCTCCACAAAACCCTTCGAATTGTCAGGGCCATAAACTACTTCTTCGAATTCTTTGAATATCTACAAGCCTCTTCGACTGATTTGTAAACCTCGTCGAAGATCTACAAAGTCTCTTCTAACTTCTGTCATTAACCGGGTAGCCCCCTCAATCCTAGCAACGTTTTAAGCAAAGTGACCTTCGGATTTTTGCATACTTAGGCGAAAAAAGGGGTGCTAGGATTGATGACATCATTGCATAAACACCTGTGTCAGGATACTTTTTAAGAAACGTTACCAATTCTTCTGACATTTTTGTCAGAAAACTCTTCCCCTTCCCCTGACAGTCTCTGACACAAAACTCTTCACCTTCTTCTATAGCTAGTTGGCAGAACAATGTCCACCTATGTGGACCATCATACCCCTAGGCAAACATCATGAAAATGTCCCCGGGCTCACTTGGCACAAAAGCCCACTAGTCTCTATAAATACCAAGCATCTTTCTTCATTAATGCAACTTCTGTTCAATTATTTCTAGAGAGATAAAGCTGGCGAACAAGCCCCGTCGAATTCCTGAGTGGTTGCTGATTAGTAAACGGTTCGAAGAGAGGGTTGCCGCTGGTGAAGACGTAAGGCCTCCTCCCCCACCATCGACGACAACCTTTTTTGGTCCCTGGCCTCCTTCGAACAACTCGACCGCCATTATTCCCCGCGAAATAGCTCAACAAAGCTTGCTCATCGAATCGAACCCCCTTCGAGAAATGGGTAAAGAGAGATCACACAAACATTCATCAGGTTCGAAGAGGAAGAAATCCCATAGAGATAGAAAAGGCTCTCATGAGCGAAAACGGGCCAGGGAGGCTCCCCTAACTATTAGAGAACCAACTGTCCCAACCAATGTTGAAAACCTCCCCCAAAGATCTGCAAGTCCTCGAAGGACTTCGAGGAGCCCTCCTCGAAACTTAGACCCTCAACGTACTTCTGGTAGTCCTCCTCGAAACCTAGATCCTCAACGTACTTCTAGTAGTCCTCCTTGAAATCTAGATCCTCAACGTACTTCTAGTAGTCCTCCTCGGAGACAAGGAACAGATGTGTCTAGTCTGCCTTCCACTCCATCCATGACCATTCATGGAACTCAGTTCTCCCCCTCGAAACGCTTATTACCGAGGAAGATATGCGTATTAGACATGAGGAAACTTTAGACCCCAAAGTCACAAGGCCTCTTAACAAGCCCCTCGAACAAAAATTACCAATCACCTCTTCCTCGGGTCCTGCGAACGATGCAACATCTTCTTCCACGACAATATCCGAGGAGCAAGCTCGCCGGATTGCTCCAAAATTGAAGGGGGATATTGTGCTGCCCTTGGAGTTGGACAACATTACCGGCAACAATATTCGGGGCATTGAGAACAAACACATGGTGGCCCTTGCCAATATCATATATAAATACTTTTCGAGGGAGGAGGAGACGATGCTGAGGGCTCGATAGGGCATTCCCACTTATATCAATATCAGATTTCCTGCTGAGGGAGAGACACCCTTATCTGTGAGGGACAACGAGGTGGTGGTCTACACAGAGATCATGAACTGGGGGTTAAGGTATCCCTTGGACCCCTTCTTTATTGAATATTTCTCGAAGATAGATCTTTGCCCCTCACAGGTTGGGCCCAATATGTGGTTTACCTTAATGGCCTGCATAATGGCCTCGAGACTCTCAGGTCAAGATTTCTTGCTAGAACAACTTATTGGTCTTGCTGGCTTGGCTCGAAATCCATACTTTCCATTTTACTCGCTGACATTCAATCGAGGGCAAAAGGTATTGAAAGATTTACTTGAAGCTGATAAGAAATGGAGGCAACAGTTTCTCTTCTTCTCTGGTTGCTGGGAGACCGGATCAGAAGCCACTCATTCAAATCCTCACAAACTTTCTTTGAAGTGGACCATGAAGTGTAAGTACTAGCTCTACTTTTTACTCCACGAATTTTATAGTCCCTAAATAATATGTTCCTTCAAATTGTAAACTTGCTTCAAAATTTATATTTCTCTAAGTAAATTGCTTCTTCGAAATCACATTTGTCTTCGAAAAATATGTCCCCTCGAAATCGCATTTGTCTTCGAACAATATGTTCCCTCGAAATCATGCTAATACTTAGTTATTTGGTGCAGCTATGACCGGCATATCCAAACCTTATACAGACTATGTCGAGGGAGCTACGAATGTGTTCACCAATCTTCGCCTGTGGGCAAAAGAGCAGTGGGATAACCGGTTTCATCTTTGCTTTACCGATGAGAATCTGGCAAGGAGTCGATTATGGAGGCTGAATCCCCTCGATCGTATTAGCATGAGAGGATTAATGACTCCTCCTTCGGAACGGGAAGTGTTGGAGCGGCGTAGCCAAAAGGATGTCACAATCTATCTGCCTAAGCGTTCCCGTTCGCAGAGTCACCTGGGGGAACCTCCAGAAGATGAGGTAGTGCCAACCCAACCACTGAATCCCAAGATGTCCACTCATACTCAAAGGCCTCACTCCTCGGACAGTGCGGGGACGTCGAACTCTGAACCCCCTCGACCAAGTGTTGTTGCTCAAGGAAATTCCATTCCTCCTCCCCCTGCTCCCATCCTCCCTCCAAGGAAAGATGGCAAGAAAAAAGATTTGAAGGGAAAAGGCATTCTGCTTGAGCCCATCAAAGAACAATCCGAGGGAGGGGAAACCCCTGACAACAATAAAGAGACGAATTTTGAAAGAGAAGTCCATGAGAGTGCAAATGATGCTGAAAATAATGGTGGCCAATCATTCAAAGGATCTTCGCATCAATCCTTGCATTCTCCTCTCACTGAGACTTCTCACCCAGCTTCTTTCGAAGACAGCCCAAAACTAGCTCATATCCCTGCTCCTCGAACCAACCCTCCACTACTCGTTCATCCAGATGTTGCTTGTGGTAATTTTTCCGAATTTGATTCTGCAGCGTTGGGGTCCCCTTCGAGCTCCTTCGAGGTCCCCTTGGATGATGAGTTCTCAATGAGTCTTCGGAGACTGCTACACACTTCAGTGAACAGAGGAAAGAAGATGTGTCATCTTGAAAAACGAAAAAAATACTACAAGTTCAAGGCATCACTAGCTGCCTCTCAGCTCGAGGAGGCCAAGAAGGAATATACAGTGATCGAGGGCCAAGCCGACGCCTTGTACGAGCGTCTTTCTGCCTCTGAGAGTTATGTGATTATGCTGGAGGACTGTTGTCAGAAGGAGAGGGATTTGTACAAGGAGAAGACTAACTCCCAAGAGCTAATGATAGCTGAATACAAAAAAGGGCATCGTTTGGCTTGTGATGGATTCAACCAATGTACTGAAGCTCTTGGAAAGGTAGTTGCAGAGCGTGATCAGTTGGAGAGAAAGATCAAAGGTTTCCCTATAGAGGTCGAGGAGGCGAAGGAAAAGGCTGCGGATGCCTATGCAGCAACGTGTTCGAAGACCTTACAGGCCCGTGATGCTGCTACTCGAGCTGGCTTGTTGACCCAGATATATGCTGAGCACCCTGAATATGACCTGGGGCCTTTTTGGAAGCTTGTCCCCCCAGAACTTCGCCCTCCTCAAATAGTCGTAAGTGAGAGTGAAGACTCAGATGGTGAGGGGAGTGACTCCTCGAAGAATGCAGACATTAAGTCAGTTTTTTTTTTGTTCATGGCCCAATAGGGCCTCTTTTTGTAATGACCTGAACATGTTGTATTGTTCTATTCATGTGAGATTGGGTAAGTTTTGTAAGAGCAATGAATATTCACTTCTATATATATTATGTTTGGAACAAGGTCTGCCAACATCCCACTGTGTTGTCCTTCGAAAAATTATTAGTTAGTTAATATGAACACATATTACAAAAGGAGGCCTTCGAACTCCAATTTTATTGGCCTTCGAATAATTTTATCTTTGATATATTAGTATTATGTTTGCAATAAAGCTTTCGAGTTCCCATTTTCTTGGCCTTCGAACAATTTTGACTTGGATAAACTGACAAATATCATTTTTGCAATGAGGCCTTCGAATCCCAATTTGATTGGTCTTCGAACAACTATAGGTTCTCCGAAAAAAACAATTAAGAGAGAATAGTTTGATTCACAATCGAGAGTGGATTCGAGGCATACTATCATATGATCCGAAGAATAATTTGAAAGTCCCAAGACATCGAGGCACACCGCAATGTGATCCAAAGAATAGTTTGAAGGTCCCAAAGTATCGAGGCACACCGTGATGTGATCCGAAGAATAAATTAAGTAACAATAAAAATGGAGTAACTCAAAGAGACAACTAATCGAGGCACATTTTACTGTGACCCAAAAAAAATAGTGCGAGGGACAGCAATTCGAGGCACATGTTACTGTGACTCAAAAAATAGTGCGAGGGGACAACAATCCGAGGCACATGTTACTGTGACTCAAAAAATAGTGCGAATGGACAATAATTCGAGGCACGCGTTACTGTGACTCAGAAAATAGTGCGAAGGGACAATAATTCGAGGCACACGTTACTGTGACTCAAAAAATAATAGTTAAGGCAAAGAAACTTTGTATTTAAGGGGATCATCGAAACACCTCATTAAAACCTTCCTGTGCCTAACAGGGTAGGAAAGAGTGTGTCCTCACCAAAATTTGTTCCAAGGGATACATAGAAAGCGAAAAGAAATACAATGCTATCTGGCTCTGCTAATCAAGGTACAACTTTAAATGCTCAATATTCCAAGGTAAGCGGAGATAGCGCCCGTCTTTATCTTTCAACCGATATGTGCCTGGCTTTATCCGTTCGATGACCTCATAAGGGCCTTCCCAATTAGGCCCCAACTTCCCCAAAATCTTATCTTTAGTGTGCAAGAAAACTTTCCGTATGACCTTGTCTCCCACCTGAAAGTCTCTATGTTTTACTTTGGATGCATATCGACTCCTCATAAGAGTTTGATAGTGGAGGGAAGTCAGCTGTGCCCGCTGTCTCTTTTCCTCAATCAAGTCTAAAGCCAATGCTCTGCTCTGGTCATTTGCGTCTGAGTCATAAGTTGCTATTCGATGTGAAGGGAAAAGGATCTCCGGAGGGACCACGGCATCCATCCCATAGACTAAGGAAAATGGAGACACAGCGGTGGCCGTTCGGGGGGTCGTTCGGTATGCCCACAATACCTCCTGTAAATAGTCGGGCCATTTCCCCGCTTTGCCTTCCAAATTCTTTTTCAAACCGTCGAGGATAGTACGATTCGTTACTTCCACCTGCCCATTTGCCTGAGGGTGAAATGGTGCCGAAAAACATTGTCGTATGCCCCTTGATACACAGAAGCTTTGGAATTCTTTGTTATCAAATTGAGGCCCGTTATCCGTGGTAATCTGCAATGGTACACCAAAACGATAACAAATATTAGATAAAACAAATTTGATTACTTCCTTGGCCTTTGTTCCCGCGAGCGGCTCAGCTTCCACCCACTTTGAAAAATAGTCAACGGCCACAATTATTGTCTGTCTGCCCCCAGAAGCCATGGGCAGAGGCCCAACCAAATCAATGCCCCACCTGTCAAACGGAACTGCCTGCCTCCAATATGCTCTCCATCAATACCCCAGGTTTGTGAATTACATTGGCATAGCGTTGGCACGTATCGCAATGTTTGACCAAATCTTTTGCGTCGGCCGTGATAGTTGGCCAATAATAGCCTGCCAGGAATACCCTACGGATTAGAGCCTTATATCCACAATGAGCAGACCCTTCACCATCGTGTAACTCGGAGAGGATTATTTGTGATTCAAAGCCACTCAGACATCTTAGTAAGGGCCGACTCGGAGATCTTTTATACAATAATCCTCCCAACAAAATATAACCGTGAGATTTGAATCTAACTTTTCTGGCTTCATGTTTGTTGACGGGAAAAATGTTATGAGCTAAAAAATCAATGAGAGCGGTTCTCCAATCAGGCGTAATCACATGGCTTTCCTCCGAGATATTCACTGCATGCTCTTCGCCAATCGAGATCGAAGGGCATGCCTGAACCAACACCCACGGATATCCTTCTATTCGTGAAGCGGAGGCGAGAGAATCCGGTATGGCATTTAATTCTCTTCGAACATGCTCGAACTTAACTCCCTCAAATTCAGATGCCAAATTCTTCATCAGCTTTAAATACTGTATCAGCGATTCCTTCCTGGCCTCGGATTCCCCGGAAGCTTGATTTATCACCAACTGAGAGTCACTGATCAATTTTACTCGTCGAGCACCACATATTTGAGCCAACCGTAAGCCCGCCAAAGCAGCTTCATACTCAGCTTCATTATTAGTAGCCTTGAAACCGAAACGAATGGCTTGAAACATAGCTACCCCTTGCGGGGATATCAACTGGAAGCCTGCCCCACTGCCTGAAATATTTGACCCGCCATCCGTCCGTATTACCCATTCCTCTTCGACAACCGCGTCATGTTCCTCCTGCTCTTCTCTATCTGAATGGAACTCAACCAGAAAATCCGCTAAAACTTGTGCCTTTATCGCCGTTCGAGGCTCAAACGTTATGTCGAAGTCTCCCAGCTCCACGGACCACTTAGTCATCCTACCAGAGATGTCTGGCCTCTGTAATAGACTCTTCAAAGGAAAAGTCGTCCGAACAACAATTGGATGAGCTTGGAAATAAGGCCTCATCTTCCGCGCCGCCGTCACCAACGCTAAAGCTACCTTCTCCAAAGTAAGATATCGCTTCTCGGCGTCCAGCAAACTCTTACTGACATAATAAATCGGCCTTAGAAGAGAACCATCTTCGCGGAGGAGAATGGCACTGACAGCACATTCGGATACTGCCACGTAGACAATTAACGTCTCCCCGACCATAGGTTTTGTTAAGATTTCTGGAGAGGCCAGATACTCTTGAATTTTTCGAAAGGCGGTCGAACATTCTTCAGTCCAACAAAAATGCTTCGCATTCCGCAATACTTTAAAGAACGGGGTACACTTATCCAACGAGCGGGAAATGAATCGATTCAGAGCAGCCAATCGTCCTGTCAGAATTTGGACTTCTTTAACATTTCGGGGGGGAGTCATGGAGATCAGAGCTTTTAGCTGCTCGGGGTCAGCCTCGATGCCTTTTTCGCTGATCATGTATCCGAGGAATTTCCCTGACCTTACCCCAAAAATGCACTTCTCCGGATTGAGTTTGAGATTGACCCTGCGTAAATTGTGGAATGTCTCTGCTAAGTCAGCAAAATGATCTTCGTCTCGCTCACTTTTGATTAACATGTCGTCGATATAGGCTTCCATGTTTCGCCCAATCTGTCCATCGAAAGTTTTATTAACCAGACGCTGATAAGTTGCCTCCGCGTTTTTCAACCCGAACGGCATGACCTTATAGCAATATAAGCCTCGTCCAGTAATAAAAGAAGTGCTTTCCTCATCG
This sequence comes from Limnanthes douglasii subsp. nivea, assembly GCA_036936605.1. Lineage (NCBI taxonomy): Eukaryota > Viridiplantae > Streptophyta > Magnoliopsida > Brassicales > Limnanthaceae > Limnanthes > Limnanthes douglasii. Next base: position 47,858,048 of record JAUPFV010000004.1, on the reverse strand, counting down.
TTGGCAGCAAATCGAATTTGGTTGTACCCCGAATAAGCGTCCATAAAAGATAACAATCGATTTCCGGAGGTAGAGTCTACTAATTGATCAATGCGAGGCACAGGAAACGGATCCTTAGGGCAAGCTCTGTTCAAATCTGTAAAGTCAATACACATTCTTCACTTGCCATTTTTCTTTCTCACCAACACCGGATTGGAAGCCCATACGGGATAATGCGACTCGCGAATATGACCTATGCTCAACAGCCTTTCCCACATACGGCGCCACTGAATAGTTAAAAGGTTGTCCAAGGGTGATTTTGTTATGCGAAGATTTGTTGATAGAGGATTTAGTGATAGAGATTTGTTTCAATGTCAGATCTAGAGAGAGAAAGTGTTACTTGCTAAACAACGTAGAGAGAGAAAGTTTTGTACCATTCATCTCGGGATTTGTGAAGCGTGTGTGGTCCTTTTATAGTACAATTGCGGACCCCACACGCTTTAATATGGTCTAATTACATCTTTTGGTCCCTGCTTTTTGTTTTCTTCCTATTTTGGCTGTGTCTTTATGATATAGACATTTTCGCCCTTACACGTTTATTTCTATACATTTTCCTCCTATCATACTTTTCCTTTGTTATTTTCTCCTATCAAGTTTCTTCTTTACAATTTGGCCCTTGTCTTTTATTCTTCCTCATCATTCTCAAAATAATTTTAAACTTTAGATTTATTAAAATTTTGTTTTCAAGTAGTTATATTAAATTTAAAATTTAGATTTATAGCTATTATTGAAAATTGTGATTTCGATTTTACGTTTAACTAAAAATTAAAATTATGCCGAAATCTTTTCTTATATATAAATAAGGGAGACTTACAAATAAATACTCATTCAACAAACCTATTCTAAAAAATTTAAGAGACCTAAATACCCTTCTATATAAAATACAGTAACCAACTTCTCTTTCTTTGTTTTTTTTAATTTTTAAAGGTCCGTATTTTTTATACCGTAACTGAGAAAAAGATTCCGAAAATACCATTGGTTTTATTTTTTAAGACGAACAAAACTAGTACCATTCATGATATGTTTTGAATTTTTTATAAAAAATTATATTTTACACACGTTTCTGAGTTATATGATTTCGCATCTATCAAAATAAAGAAGGTTTCACATCTATCAAAACAAAGAGGTTTCTCATTTAGAAAAATAAAGAAGGTTTCACATCTATCGAAATAAAAAAGATTTCGCATCTATCAAAGTAAAAAAGGTTTCGCATCTATCAAAGTAAAAAAGTTACTTTACCATACAAATAATATATATATATATATAAAAGTATATCGAAAATATATTATTGAAGCAAAATATAATATTTTTAATTAAAAATCAATGTATTTATTTTTAATTTGCACATTTATTAAATATGAGTATCAAACGATAGCTTTCTCATTATTTAGAAAACCAAATCTACTTGTTTTTTCTTCTACTACGTAATATGCGAAAATCTAATGTTGGAACAAATCTTAATATTGCATGATTTAGTTTTGGAGAATAGCATTTAAAATATCTATTCAACTATTATATTTTTATTTAATATCCAACTTTTTATTATTATTATTATTTAATACTTATCTCAATTATCTAACTCATACTTAAACCCAATATTTTTAATATCTTAAATATCCTATACCAATTATATAAAGTAAAATTTATATTTTCTTCCTCTTTTATAGTTTTTAAACATTTGAAAATATCTAACCATCTTCTAACAACCTTAACCCTACACCGAAAAACCTCCAATAAACCATAATTTGCAGGTGATCAAAGAGTTTACGGTTAGTATGTTTATGTAATCTCTATATAAAATGCATCTAACCATTGTTTTTAGGTTATACTAGCCGATCACACATTCATCGGTATTTGTATGCCTCTGGTTCTTTCATCCTACTCGTTTCTATAACGACTGGTTTCTAACTACTGGTTTTTAGGTTATTTCTTAATTTTTTGGTTAAACCAAATGTTTCTTTATAGAAGTGAGCTTCGTGCAAAACGTGATTGTGATCCACGTTTTTTTGTTTTTTTATCGAATGAATGTTCATTATGGAAATTCAAGACTTGGATCCTTGTTTAATGTAGTTATTTTTAGTGTATTTGATGTGTTTTTGGGGTTGAAACAATATATAGACTTTGCATTATAGTTGTCCAGACATGTGTGATAGAGGGTGAGAATTGTTTGAATGAGGATGCAAATTGTTTGGTTTGTTAATGTGTAAAGATGCCAGTTGTATTCATTATATTGATGATACGATTTTAGCTGATTAAATTAGAACTTGAGAGTTGTGTGCATTATTATGTGTTCTTTGTATAATTTGTTACAATGAGAGTTGTGTACATTATACTGAGAAAGTGAGAGTTGTATTGATTAATTTGATAATGTGACTTATTCATGTTACCGTACAAGCGAGTTCTTTTACTACTTGACTTAGCGAATTATATGGTTATAGTTATTGCGAGTTGTGTTCATTACTAACTAACATATTGGTATTTTTATGACACGTGAATGCTTTATAATTGTTCAGTGCAAGGTAAGGTATGTCTAAAACACGAGTTTGTATTTTCAAACATGGTCACTAAACTGCAATTGTGCCTTTCACCGAGTTTGAAAACTTTTAAAGTATGCAAGAGTACATGGAAAGCAGATGTGAGGAGCTGGTCAGAGGTAACTACATTATTACCTACTACTGCGGTGATCAAAAGAATTGTTTCTTTAATCATGAGAAATATTTAGTTGGTTTAGATTTATGTCTTAATTTAGTGCGTTTAAAATGGGTTAGTTCTGTCATAGAAAACAAAACCTTGATAAAGATTCTAGTGATTAGGGTTATGGTCAAAAGCGTAAACAACCTAGCATAAGTTTGGGATAACCCTCTCATAATCAACTAACAAGTGGGGAGAGTAATAATGGTTTAGTTAATCCTGATCAGAGAAAAGAACAACTTGCTACTACTAGTTGGGTTGATGCTATCACAGGGGTTGGTCAAGCTTTTGAAAAAGGTGTTGCAGCTCTAAGGTTATCTTAATGCCGATATGCTTTAGAGCATGGTTTTGATTTCAAATACATGCACAATATAGCAAACAAGATCACTGGTTATTGTGAAAATAAAGTCTCAAACGGATGTAAATGGAGAATTTATGCATCAATTGATTCCGGCACCGACTTAATGATGATTAAGCGGTATGTTGAGCATCATACTTGCAGTCCCGTTTTCTCTCAAAAACATAAGAGACATAGACATTTGACATCGGATTTGATTGCGGAGGAAATTCATGATACTATACGTACATGTCATTCATTGACAATCAAACCCATACAATCGTCTATCAAACAAGACTACGTTGATGGCATAAATAACATCAACAACCGAGCAATATCCTCCAATTCATGCTCCCCCTCAGCTAATGGCTTTGGTTATACCTTCTTGTAAAACACGGCACATCATGATATATTAGTGCAGTTGAACATCATGCTTATAACATAAATTAGATTTATAGGTACCTTTATAATGTTGTTGGATACGACTTTTGTATTTTTTGGTCAATATTCCTTGAAGTTTCACCCATGAAGTATGTTTGCATTATTCATGAATAATTCTACGTCCCGTCTACGTAGTTGCTGAATAATCCTCCGATATTTGTTATTACCATCTCCTCTATGTCGTACTTAAGGCCGAAAATGACCTTTAAATCATTGGTCTCTAGCTTCACCAACTTCAACCCTAAACAAAATGTGTCTTCCTCAATCGAGAATGTCCTTATAATTAGCTCAATTAGCGCGTAAAACTTTTCTTTGCGATCTTCTCCTAGCGAAAGTCGAATGACACCTTCAAAAGCGTGTAGAAAGGTGTGTATTTCGTAGCTTCGATGTGGGCAGAGGTAATATGGTTTTGTTTCAATATATTCATAAGGCTTACCAATCCGGACCAGTAGAAGCTTGCTTTGACAGTCATATTGTGTGAAAAAACATGAATTAACAATAGTAGATAACAAATAACTCTCATAAAGGTAACTATAACACAACTACCTTAATCAATGACACTCACATAAGGCTTGTGGTGGTGGCACTTAATAACGCGATTTGTTTGTTAACATAGACAATGAGTTGTGTGTGAAACATTAGAAGCATCGAGTTGTTTGAACCATTAATAGCGTGAGTTGTTTGTTAAACGATCATATATCGAATTGTGTGTAACAATCAGAAAGCGAGTTGTGAATAAACTACTAGAATGCAAGTTGTTCAATCTAATAAACTACCAAGATGCGAGTTATTTAATATTTATATGATGAGGATGCGAGTTTTTCTACTTTACATGCTACGTAAATGTGAGTTGTGACCAATTTTAACATGCACGTTGATAGAAACTGGAAAATACGAAAACAGAAACTAAAATAAGAAACTACTGAATAAACTACATCCAATGGACAACACAACACGCAGAACGAACACAGAATATATGCAACTGCAAAACCTAATGTCCACCACAATAAACCGAATACCTAATATCCTAGTCACGATCGTAACTACGTAATTTCAGTAGAACTAACCGATGTCAATTGTAATGAAACACCAACATGTATTTTAAACTTAGTAAAACTGCAATAATGAGATAGTTTCATAAACTCGGTACCTGTAAGAGCGACAGTGGGTCTCTTTACCGACATAAACTCAACGGTTTCTGGTGTACGGCTTCCTGGTAATTGGTTTGAGTCTATCGACGACAGTCGTCGGCCAAATTTCGGTTCGTAATGTAAAAAAAAATTGGATAAAGTTTTGGGATATTAGATATACGGACGTCGCTAAATTTTTTATTTTTTTTTCTATTAGAAAATCTCGAAAAATATAATACCAAAAACGTTTTATCTAACTTTTCGATTGAAAAACCAAAAATGATACTATTTTATTTTCGGATAGTCAATGAGAAAAAAAAAACAATTGAATTGATATTTAGTGGTATTTTTCTCAACCGTTGATATGCATAAAGATATTCAAATGAATGGGTAGTTTGAAAACATAATAAAAAGACATTCATCGATAATATCAATTAGACTATTACCGCATCAATTGATAACTATATACTAAATTTTAGACTATTACTGCTAATTCTATAGTAAAACAGTACTTATATAATAATAAACGCCACATATTTATGTAATTCAACGCGCTGTCATTATTATTAAAAAAACTGAGTAAAATCTTTATAAAAAATATAACGATGACAAGAGACGTAAAAGATTGATTTTATTATAAAAAAGAAGTTAAAAATCTTTCAAATAAAGGTTTTTATAGTCTCCAAAAGTAAAGCGAAGGAATACACAAACCGAGTGACCAATTCGAAACAAATTACAACTTTAAGGACTAAAGAAAAATTCGTTATAAGGCAATCATAGGCGTATACCGCAAAGAGTAATAAAAATAGAAAATCCAAAGAGAGAGAAAGAGAATGATTGAAGGAAAAAAAACAAATCTGTCATTACAAAATGTAAATCCAAATGCAAACCGGTCCCTACCAATTGTCTTTGTCGTGTAATAATCTCACATTCCACATTCTAAATACCTCCTTCCTCACCCACACACAACTCCAACAAATCTTGAACAACAAGATCAATCATCTAACAATGGCTGGTATGCTTCCTGGTGTCGAATGCGCCAGAAGAAGAAGATTTCATGGCAGTAATGTCTCTTCCGATTCATCCTTCGCCGCCTCCACTAATGGATCTTCACGTCGATTCTCGCTCTGTTTACACACCACTTCTTACGAATCTAACAACAACTCTTACACTTCATTGGTATGTTTACTCTTTTTATTTCGGTTTCGGTTTCGGTTTCGGATTTTGGATTTGAATCTGATTAATTCGATTGAAACAGCAAAGAAGTGAATCGAATCAAGGTTATGATAACAAGAAAGAGACTCTGGTTGGGATAGCTAGAGAAGCTAAAGAGAGATTAGAACAGAGATTAAGAACACCGGGAAAATCGGATACACAAACCCAAAGGTAATACTCCTACTGATTTAGTTTATCTGTTCTGTAACTGAATTTGATATGTTCTGGTAAAGTATGGTCTGGTTTGGTCTGATTCAAATTTCAATATTTAATTAGTTTGGTCCAGCCATATGGCAAAAGTTGTCCGACACCGACACATCTTACCTTAAACAATAATAGTTTTTTATTCTCTGTATATGTAGACAAATTTTATTTTCTTAAACAATTTTTATTTTTATTTTGAGTGACAAACGTATTTTGGTTACAAATTATTTAGATTTGTAGTAAGTTTGATCCGGATTCAATTCGGATTTATAAAAAGCTCAGATTATTTTGGTCGGGTTGAGTTTGGTTTTGTATTCTGATAAAAGTGTACGGTTCTGCTAAAATAGGCGCTGTACTATAGCTTGATGAAATTGATATTTGAGTATAGGAGAAACAGGAAGCAAGAAGGATGTGTACGAGGGGAGATGGATACTGAAATCTACGGGACTAAGAAGAAGAAGAAGAAGGGATTGCTGAGTTGGGCTAAGCAGCTGCAGTGGAAGGCGTCGGATCAAGAGGAGTGTGTGGTTTGTTTAGAGAGATTCAAAGTAGGTGAGACACTAGTGCACCTACCATGTGCCCATAAGTTCCATAACATGTGTGTGTCGCCATGGTTGGCGACCAACGCACATTGCCCTTGTTGTCGAACCCAAATCTTATGATAGAATTCGTGTCTTGGTGTGTAACTTTCAGTACTAAATGATGTTTCTCGTCATTGGATTGTATGTATGGTTTGCTTTGTACGCGTAATGTTGTTGCAATATTGTTAATGATAAGTTTGCTGTTTGAACTGAGTGTTATTATTATCTAAATTTTCCTTCTGGTATATGAAATCCGGACTAATCGTAGAATTGTGGATACTTGTCTGTATTATGTTATGTTTGAAGAAGCTATGTCCACAAATATAGCATTGATACATAATCGTTCACTTTTGTTCACCTCAATAACGATGAACTCAGTTGAAGCATAAGTACTAGATGTTTCGTTTTGAAAAATCCTTCTATTAACACGAGACTAGATGTTCAATTCCCATATAATCGATGTTTCAAAAGTGGTTGATAATCCTCCAAGGGCAGCAGCGGACAGTCAGAACACTGGCGGTGGTTCTGCTTATCAGTAAAAGCCTAAAGCTGCCTTTGGGCTGCTTCCTAATAATGTTTAAGGTTTGACGATTTTCTGTTATCATTCATTAATGATTCTCATTTTGGTCGTTTAAGAATTATCCATATCGCTTTGTTTTAGGTGGTATAATAAATATCAGGAGTTTAACAAAAATAGGATAGTTGTTTGTATGCCTCTCCTTTCTTATAGGCTCATGATGCATCAAGACTCAAGTCCTCTCTAGTGAAAACCTGATGATAAATTGATTGATTCGTATAGTTTCAAAATTGTTCAAGCTAACTAAAGGTTGGGTTTTTTCGGGTCGAAGCTTTATAATTTGTTATAAATTACAAATTATGAGGTAAATGTTAAATGGATTGCGAAAAGTAATATAAGTTATTTAAGTTATTGGATTTAAAATATGAAATAAAGTTTATATATATTATTTTATTGTAAAATAGGAGTTAAATTTATTTTAAAAGGTGAAATGCGGAATAAAAATAAAATGAATTGTGGAGCGTAAAATAGGGGGGAATGAATTTGAAATACAAAGTGTGAAATAAAAGTTAAATGCGAAATACAAACTAAGAGCTAAAAATGAATTGAGTAATGCTATGTATTATGAAATACAAAATAATGGAAAACGAATTGCAAGATGCGAGATGTGAATTAAAAGTTAAATATTTAAGGCGAGGTGTGAAATAAGAGTTAAAATTAAATTACCATTAAGAGATAAATGTATTGTCCAATGAGAAATAAAAGTTGAATACAATTTTGTAACCTTCTAAAATAAAAAATAAGTGCGAATTACGAAATAGAAACCATATGCGGAAACAAATGTGAAATAAGAATTACATAAAATTGTAATTTTTTTTTTCAATGTAAATAATACTTGAATAAATAAAATTTTACGAAATTATAGTTGATTTATTTGTGAACAACAAAATGTAAAATAAATGTATAAATAGTTTATAAAAATAATGATTAAATGTGAATGCAAATAAGGTTAAAATTAAATTGTGAACCAAGATTTAAATACTCTTTTTGGAAGACAAAGATAGGATTGAATTGTGAAATGAGTCACATTTTGTAATTTATTTTAAATTTTATTTCACAACTTGATATGGTGCAAAAATATAAAAATATTATTCATTGATCTAATTTTATTTTAAAAAAAAACAAGAGAAATTGCACCTAAAGTATCCACTAAACTATTCTATTTTCATCTAGTACCTAGGTTTTGTTCTATTACCTTTTAATACTCATCTCAACTACCTAATTACCACTTAATACCTAACATTATTTTAACACCCTAACTACCCTCACCTTTATCAACAACCACGTAACCAAAATTTATCTTTCTTACTTTCTTTTTTTATTTTATTTTTTAAAAGATCCATATTTTTCAACCGAAGCTCAGAAAAAATATACGAAAGTTCCATCGCTTTTGTTTTTTTAAGATGAACAAAATTAGACCCATTTATGTTATTTTTTTAATTTGTTTTTTAAATAAAATTTCACCACTAACAACTCTCGGGAAATCGAGAGAGTTGCAAACAACTCTCATGAAATCGAGAGAGTTGCACACAACTCTCAGGAAATCGCGAGAGTTGCACACAACTCTCAAGATATAGAGAGAGTTATAAACAACTCTCAGGTTAGTTTTTCAAACAACTCTCAGATATATCTTTCAAACAACTCTTATGTTAGGTTTCCAAACAACTCTCATGTTAGTTTTTCAAACAACTCTCAGGCATGTTTCACAAACATATGGTGGCCAAGTAAAAGCCACCACCAATGAAAGTAGGCTCAACCCGCATCAAATTGTTCAGGTCGTGTTGTATACCGGCCAGTTTATCAGACGGGCTGCCTTAGATAACCTTAAATTACATCCTGGTTGAGTTTGGTTTTGTATTATATAAATCAGATCACTATTTTGGTCATCATTATTGAAAATATAATTGTTTATAATAAATTCACTATCCCGCATAGTTTTAATAATTCAATATTTAGTGATCAGTGTGATCCTTTTTTTGTTTAATATGAATTGTAATATAAGTGTATGGTTCCTGTTAAAATGTATATTGCTATATCTTGATGAGTTGATATTTGAGTATAGGCGAAATACGAACAAACATATGTACGAGGGTGATGAATACTGAAATCTACAAGCCAAAGAAAAAAATATATTAGTGAGTTGGGCTAAACAACTACAATAGAAAACGTCAGATCAAGATGAGTGTATGGCTTGTCCAGAGAGATTCAAAGCATGTGAGACTCTGGTTCATCTACCATGTCTCATAAGTTTCATAACATGCGTGTGTTTTCATGGTTGTCGACCAATGCACGTTTCTCTTTGCTGTATAACCTAAATCTTATGAAAGAATCATATTTCAACGTGTAAATTTCAGTAATAAATGATGTTTTATGTCATTCTATTGTGTGTATTTCCTGCTTCATAAACGAAATATCATGTTTTTTGCAATATTTTTAATGATAAGTTTATTGTTTTAGAGCAATCATTATATAACTTTATCCACCGATATTGTTTAAATATTTCATAATATTTAACTTTTTAAAGTGTTTATCAATTATCATCAGTTGATATAGCTTAGAACTTACTTGGTCGTATATTATCATTTTTAGGTGTGGGCTTAAAGTAAGTGAAAACAAAGTACTGCCATAGACTATAAGTGGTTGGAGATAGAAAATGAAGACTTGCATAACTGAAGTGTTTGAATCTGTGTGTTGGAATGTCGTTGAGGGAAGCATAGGTGCAAAGACATTTTCAGAAACCTAAAAGAAAGATTTTGTGAAGGCATGAATAATGTTTCTGCTGGAGTCGAAGTTTTAGACTCCTCATCTGCGGAACCAAAAGTGCAAAACATGATTCATGAAATACTTTTAAAGATACATATTTGGTTATATAATAAGCTAAATAACTAGGAGTCTAAAATTGATGTGTGATCTTAGTCATTGATCAAAGATCATTTGATCTAGGCGGTCTTAACATGTGGAAAGTTAGTACAAAGAGGCGTCACTACCTACCATGCAGTGTCATTGTTACACTTATCCTTTATGGTGCTTGGCCAATTAAAGAAGAGAGTTTTCAGGCGTTATTGGAAGCATGAGGAATATTTTTCATATATTTGATCCTTTATAAATATCGAGAGCATGGTATGAAGTCATTTTTTACACGAGAAAAATACTTGAGATTCGAGAAATAAAGCTGAAAGTTTTGAGATAGTTGAGATAGAAGATAAACACTTGAAGATACTTTAAGATCCATAATTCTTTTTTTAAGTTTTATAGGTTTTTTTAACATATTATGAGTGGTTGAGTGTTTAGTGTTTGAGAAAGTATTCTTGTAACCTCTTATATATAAAATTTATGTATGTTGCTCGTGGATGTGGGATTTCTTCACAATTCAAACCAGATTAAGTTTTTTTTTCTTGGTTAAAATTATCCTAATACATTTTGTTTTGTTGTTTTGGGTTTATAGTTAAGATTTCACTATGAGTAAAAGTTGCGTGGCTCTGATGTTTCTTGTTGCAGGCTTTATTATGCAAATAAACAAGTATCGGCCTAATAGAAGTGGGGTTTAGGCTAACGATGTTTGCGATTCAAATGTTGTTGAAGATTGGTATTATTGATTATTATGAAGTTGGGTTTCTCTTAGAGTTGGATTTCTCTAAACAAGTGGTGCGGTCAGCTTGGATTATCTTCTGGAGTAATATTGTTTATAATGTTTAAAATAATAAAGATAATTTCAGATCTTGATGTTAGAGAGAAAGTTCTCACCGAGAAACCAACAAAACCACCAAGATGAGTTCCATTAAGTTCAACCTAGAAAAAAATAAGTGAGATAATAAAGGTCTGGGCTTGTCTAGTACATAAAGGGTTGGTTGTTTCCATCGATATGAAATATATAGAGAATGATGATGTCAAAGTCTTGTCCAATGCTCATAGTTCTTTAATCTTGAGTTTGGGGGATAAAGTCTTTCGAAAGGTAAGTGAAGAGCTTATAATATTTGGGATATGGTATCAGCTGAAATCCATTTACATAAAAAAATTTGGGGCTAATAGATTGTATCTAAAAAAATAATTTTACGTCGTCAATTAATGGTAGTAAGAAGATCCAAAGACACTTGAAGGATTTTAATATAATAATTCTTGGTTTGAATGCGTTTAGTGATAAGATAGAGGACGAGGATCATATCATAACCATCTTAAGTTATGTAAATAATGTGTATTAGCACTTTGTTAACACCATGCTTAATGACGATGAGTTCCTTACGATGGCCGAAGTAAGAAATTTCCTTAAATCCAAAAAGATATTCAAAGGAAGACAATTCTGAATGGTGACTTTGAAGGTATCATACATAGTGTATCATGTAAGAAATGAATGAGAGAGTCAATGATAAAAAAGAAACTCCCAATGTAAATCTAAGGAATTTGTTATGGGTTCAAACTGAAATGTTGGTTGTAGAAGAATAAGGGTCATATTAGTAGGAACTGCCCGTAGAGAATAAATGACAATTATTATATGGAAGTCAAAGCTAGAGCTTCTGTAATGGTTTTAAATGACTATGATTATAATGATGGTTCAATGGATTCTACCTGTAGGTGCAGTAGCAAGTGGTAGTTGGATTCAGGTGCTTCATTTCATATCACTTCCAAAAAGCTTTGATTTGGAATCTAAGATTGTTTGATGGTAGAAATGTCATCCTCGGAAATGATGAATCATGTATTTTTAAGTGAGTGTGAACTATTTGGCTCAAGTTATCTACATGATTTGAGAGAGTGATAACAAACATGTGGTGTGTGCATGAAATTAAATGAAACTTTCTTTATATTGAAATGTTAGAAGAGGAAGGGTTTATTTATAAGGGTGTATATGGAAAATTTAAGGTTTTGGAAGGCTTACTTGTTGTTATAAAGCCTATAGGAATAATAGGGTGTTAGTTATTGAAGGTTCTATAGTAGTAAGGGGTGTGTATAGTATGGAGAAATATTCAACCAAGTTGTGGAATCTGAGCTTAGCAAACAAGGTTGTTGGATGATAGCACAATTTAGAAGTTGAGTTTTTGTAAAACTTATATGCTAAATAAAAAGTAAGAGGGTTAAATTTATACTTAGTGACCATACAACCAATGATGTGTTTGAGTTTTTTTATTAAGATATTTGGGGTCCAACACATGAACCCATAGTGGATGGTGCAAGTTACTTAATGTCATTAATTGATTATTATCCTAGAAATCATAGCTTATACTTTTAAATACCCAAGATAAAGTATTTGGTGCTTTTAGGAACTGGAAAACGTCAGTATAAAATCAGACTGGGAATATACTAAAGATGTTATGGACTCACAATGGCTTGGAATATGTGAATAAGAAATCTATTAGTTATTGTTTGGCATTATTATACACTCAATCGTGAGAGGAACTCTCCAACAGAATGGATTTGCTGAAAGAGTGAACCGAACATTGCTGTAAAGAGTTAGGTGTATGCATCAAACAAGTGGAATGAACCGAATATTCAGGGGACAAGTTTTTTTTAAATTAGGTGTATGCATCAAACAAGTTTTTTCAATTTAGTTAGGTGTATACTATGGTTACATATATCATCAACATGAGTCCATTTATGACACTAAAGTTTTTTTTTCATCAAAAGTTCTGGAGTGGAAAAAAAACCTTAGTTTGAACTATTGAGAGTATGAGGATGGGTTGCCTACTCATCTTTTTAATAATATATAAAATACAATAATTTATTTTTTTATTAATAAATTGATAGTTATATATAAAAAATAGTTAAAAAAGAAAATAATTGAAATAAAAAAATTAAAAAAAAATCGAAGTTTGACTACAAAAAGAATTATAAAATTAAATAAATAAATCATATTTTTTTTAATTTCAAACAAAACCATTGCAAAATATCTTAAATCAAATTAACTCACATTTTAATATTATTGAACTCATTAATTATGAGTTTTTTTCTTTATAACTAATGGGTAAAAAAAATTGGTTATAGTTTTTTGGTATAAAAATTGAAAAAAATATATTGGGAAACTAAAAAATCCTACAAACTCAAAATATCTTTTTTTAAATTAATTTATTAAAACTACGAACATGATTGATGAGCTACTTTTTTTCGGGTTAAAAAAATTATGTATGAATTAAGTTTTAATTTTAATTTATATATATATATATATATATATATAGAAAGTTTCCGAATTAAAAACTTATGTATATATATTTGTTATGAATTAAATATTTAACTTATATATGGTGTGGATTATTTTTGACTCAGAGCAATTTTGTCAGGTGCTTTATGGTGTTTCAAAGGTATTTAATGTTTGGGTGTTTTGTAGTGAGAGATTTGAGCTGCATGGTTGTATTAAATGTTCATTACCCTCATTAATGAAAGTGGTTGGGTATTTATATCCTTAATTATGGGCCACATGGACTTTCAGGTCAAACTTATGAAACCGGGTCGGGTTCAAAAACCCATTAGTTAATTAAGCAGATTAGCAATTAGCTTAGTCAAAAGGTGATTAAATTTTAATACTTTTGTCCAGTTTGGATGGTTCAGTGGGTGGCTTTTGTCCGAATTTCCCCTGTCCGGTTTCTACAGTGAGTGGTGAAAATTTCCGGACTCAACAGTAGCCCATTTTTTAGGTTTTGTTCGAAGGCCTTTAGCAAGACCTAAAAAATCGCCTCTGGGCACTTGTGACATTTTCCGGACGGATTTAGTATTTAGTAGAGGACTTATCCGGACTGAAAAACTCTTCAGAAGTTCAAAGGTTTCGCCATGGATCGTGGGACACGTGTCACCTTCTGATTTGCCTCACCAACTGTTTTTTTCCTAGAATGGCGCTCCCACTAATCCCAACAAGTAACCTCTTTATTTAATGCATGTGACGTCAATGCTTTCTTTAATCATTACTCTTATCTTTTTATATTCTCCTAGGTTTATGGGTATCTTTTTGTCTCTTTAGTATTAATTACCTCATTTTTCACTGTTTTACCATCTTCGTTACTCTTTCATTCCTTTACTTCAAAGCTTTCATCTCTCTTTTCAAAATCATTTTGGTGTAAGTTTATGTTTACAGCAAGAAACGTACTTGTAAAAGGTGGGTGGCTTAATCTTTCGGAGTTAGAGAAAGCACAAAGAGTCGAGCGAGAAAGGCGCATTGCTGCAGGTCTTCCAGTTTCTCCAATCGACAAGTCTGAAACACCAAACTCAGAGCCTGATCGAGGTTCATCTTCTGCTTGAAGTTCCAAACCCAGAAGGTTATTTCAACCAAGTCTTTCACCCATCGTCTTTGGCTCATCGGTTCAGGAGTCACGCCCACTGTCGAACGGGAAAAAGCTGTTACAAACACAAACAAACCCTCTCCGTTCATAGCTAAGGGATCAGATGCTGAAAATTCCCAGAAAATCTGACACTTAGACGAAGAGGCCGCTTAGTAAAAGGCCATGCTGTTGTTCTACAGTGTAAATCTCCAAAATCAGCCCCCCCTAAGTCTGGGGTTCAGGATAAAGGTACAGGGTCAGAGGCACCCATCAAAGTTCCTAATGATAAGTTGTCTGGTCCGGAGGCCACCGGAACAAGCCTTCGAAATGAACCCTCCGGATCTGAGCCCCATTCGGACACCAGACCACAAAGGGAAAGCGATGCTCAGCCATCCAGACAGCTTACTGAGCCAACTACCAGCACTCTTCCACCAAAGACCACTGACAATCCTTCCATGGTGATGGAAGATGTGATGGAGGAGAGTATTGAAGAAGCCCCCTTTGAGACTGATGTCTTCGAGCAGACTGGGGAGGCTGCCATTGCCAAGAAAAGCAAGGGTAAAGAGAAGCTATGTTTAAAACATCCGGACCTGCCGGAGTCCCTTGAAGGCAGAGTGGGACCTTGCTTCCATAAGGTGAGCGTAAAGTATCTGCTAGCCATGCAGAACATAAACTACGCTTTCATTCATACTGCTGAATTAGGATGGATCCGGACGAAGTGGGGGATCCCAGAGTCTGTCAATGTGAGGATACCGTTCGATCCGGAGACGCCTATGAACTGCAAGCTAAGTGAGATAGTTTTCTACACAGAGTTGTTCAACTGGGGGCTTAGATTTCCCTTGGACCCAGATATTGTCAGATATTTCCATGTGATAAAGCTCTGCCCAAGCCAACTGAGTCTCAATGTTTGGTACACTCTCATGGCCTGCATCATGGCCTTTAGGCTCTCCGGAATCCAACTTCTGAAGACCCAATTCTTGTTCATCAGTGGAGCTTAGGAAAATGGGAAAAAGATTAAGGCTGGTGATAACCCAAGCATGCTTACCAGTAGATGGAAAAGAAGAGGTAAATATTTCATCATGTTAGTTTTTCCTTCCTTATAAAAAGTTTGTTTACTTAAATGCTCTTCTTCTTCTCTTGGTAGTGCCGCCGAAGGAGTTCTCCGACTACTTGGAGGATGGGCAGACAACTTGTGTGAAGCCGAATGCTTGGGCTGCTCACAAATGGGGAAATCGCTTCCACAATTTTTTTACTCCGGGCAACTTGGTGAGATCCCACCTCTGGAACACAACCGTCCGGAGAGACTTGTCTTAGGAGGAGTTGACCACACCGCCTCCTCCGGGTGTCATTCTACAGAGGATAGATGAGAAAGGTGGGAAGCTGGCCTTGCCGGACAGACCTAAAGCCCTAAGTAAAATAAAGGGCAAGAAAGGCAAGAAAAAGCCAGATGTAGATGATGTC
This sequence comes from Limnanthes douglasii subsp. nivea, assembly GCA_036936605.1. Lineage (NCBI taxonomy): Eukaryota > Viridiplantae > Streptophyta > Magnoliopsida > Brassicales > Limnanthaceae > Limnanthes > Limnanthes douglasii. Next base: position 47,842,134 of record JAUPFV010000004.1, on the reverse strand, counting down.
AACCAAGGTGGTGCTGAGGAGATTGTCCCAACGAACTAGGAGGTGCGGGACCAATGAGGAATTGATGCTGCTCTGCTTCAAGTGGTGGAAAATGAGAGTACCAAAAAGGAAGTTGGACTTCTAAAAACCTTAAAGGCTCCTAAAAAAGACCAAAAACGGGGAGCATATAGTGGAGATAGGGAAGCCAAGAAGAAGAAAATCTCAAAGGGAGATGAATTATCTCTCCGGCCTCTGGAGTCTCTTCCTCCGGCCGACCCAACAGACCCAACACATGCAGAGCAAATCCCAAGTGACTTTCACACCGGAGAGGGTGCCGGAGGGGATATTAACATTGATGGAGTAGACATTAGTGGCCTTCAAGGGATTGGCCTTTACTTTGAAGACCTCAAGAAGGACGACTTTGCTGGCCCTTACCTCCCTCCAAGCTCTTCGAACATTGTTACTTTCAACGGTAAGTCTTTTTCTGTTTCAGGAGATAAGGATATGGTGACCCACTCATTGTTGAGCAATATTCAACCGGTGCTCAACTTGGAGAGACAAGTGTGAAATCAATCCACCCTCATCAAAACACTCAAATCAGATAAAGAAAGCTTATAAAATGACCTCCTTAACACTAACCAGAATGCTGAGGCATTAAGGAGAGAGATCGAGGAGTTGAAGAATGGGAAAGAGGAATTGGCCACCAAGCTGGCCACTTCAGAGGGGGTTAACAAGGAACTCCAATCTAAGTGTTCTGGCTTGGAGAAGGATCTCTCCACTTCAAAGGAGGTGGTGAAGGTTGGGGACAATGTCATATAGACCCTGACCAGTGACAAAATTTTGCTCGAAGATGTTGTGTCTAGAGTTAACCAGGAGAAAGATGACTTGATAAAGGAGCAGGAAAAGACAATTCAAGCCAGAATCGATGCATACACCAATAAGGTGATAGATTCCCAAGAGGAAAGGTATGATGAAGTTAAATCAGACATGGTCTTGCTCTTTCATCAAAAATTTCCAAAGAGGACACTAGGAGATTTATGGCGATTTGTGGAATACAAAGACCTTCCTCGCCATACTATGGCCGATGGTGATAAGAACTGTTATTCCAATGGTTGGGATGATACTACTGATGAAGATGAAGGGACCGGAGAGAGCCCTAACGAGGAACCTAAAGACCCCAAGAAGAAGCCAGATGAGGCTGGACCATCTAAGGAAGCTCAGCCTTGAAGTTTTTAATTATCTTTTTATTTTCTTTTAATTACTGTGTTAGACTAAAGTCCTTAGATGGCCAATGCATTTTTGTAACCGTGTCCGTCTCTTGTCCGGATAAATATTTTCTTTAAAAACTTCAAAGTCCTTGGATGGCCAAGGCACTTTACATATTTTAATATCATTCCCCGGTGCTAGCCGGGCAATTTTATCTTACATAATTCTTGTATTGTCTTATAGTTACCCAATTTCGATGGCTAATGTTTAAATAGCCCTTAGTTATTTTATAAGTATTTTGAAGTGAGAGTGTTTAAATTCTCTGATGACAAATGTTTAAGTGGTCATCATTCTACCAAATCAATCCGGTCTATCAGTGATAAAAAGTTTCAAAGAAGCTAGCAATCGAAACACTCCGAATTTTTTAAGAAGGCATCGAATTTCATAAAAAATCCCGGACACCTTATTAAAACCTCCCCGCGCCACCAGGGTAGGAAAGACTATGCCCCCTTAATATTTACATGGACTTTAAACAAGTAAATATTTACATAATTTTCATTCTAGATACAACCGGAGGTGTTCAATATTCCAGGGATGATTCAATATCCTTCCATCTTTATCTTGAAGCCTGTATGTCCCACGTTTAAGCTTTTCACTGACCACATAGGGTCCTTCCCAAGTTGGAGCTAGCTTGCCGAACTGCTTCTCCTTAGTATGTAGGAAGACTTTTCTCAACACTTTATCCCCTGGTTGAAAATCCCTCCTTCTAACTTTGGAAGCAAACCTGCTTCTCATCAAACCCTGATAGTGTGTGGCTCTGAGATGAGCCTTAACCCTTTTTTCTTTTATCAAGTCAAGTTGACTTCTGACTGCCACTTCATTAGTCAATTCGGAAAAATTGTAGACTCTGAATGAAGGAAGAGTTGCTTGTATAGGAGCTATTGCATCCATACCATATACCAAGGCAAATGGGGATTCCTGTGTAACAGCCCCAGGAGTAGTCCAGTAGGCCCATAGTACTTCTTGTAGATAACTTGGCCACTTTCCAGCAGCCCCTTCTAAATTCTTTTTAAGACCGGACGGGATGGTCATGTTTGCCACTTCAACCTGACCATTCCCATGTGGGTGGAAAGGAGAGGAAAAGAAATGTTGAATGCCTCTAGAGGCACAGAAACTCTCCATATCCTTATTATCGAATTGTGGCCCATTGTCTGTAGTTATCTTTTGTGGAACCCCAAATCTGCAGAAAATATTAGATAAGATAAATTTTATAATAGCTTTTGAAGTAGTTCCTGCCAATGGGGCTGGCTTCATCCACTTTGAGAAATAATCGATGGCCACTATAATATTTCTACATCCCTGGGACGCCATAGGTAGAGGTCCCACCAGATCTAGCCCCTTACTAGCAAAAGGTATTGGCTCAGAAATTGACTCTAATGGGACAGCTATGATATGAATTGCATTACCGTATCTTTGGCATGTATCACACTTCTTCACCAATTGCTTGGCATCTTCCATTATAGAGGGCCAGTAGTATCCGGTCAACAAAAATCTTCTAGTTAAAGCTCTATAACCATAGTGTGCTGACCCATCACCATTATGTAGTTCGGACAGCACTACTTAGGACTCTTCAATCCCCAAACATCGCAATAATGGTTTACTAAAAGACTTCTTGTAAAAAACGTCTCTTAGGATTACAAATCCACGAGCCTTATACTTTAATTTCCTTGCTACTGCTTTCTCTGGAGGCAAGATACCATCTGAGATATATTGCAAAAGAGGATACCTCCAGTCTTGAGATTGGCTTACTTGTATGTTTAAACTTTCCTCCCCCTCCTTGCTCTGGTTGAGATGAATAGATGGGCATTCCTGCACGTGAATCCATGGGTAGGACTCAGAATATGCTATGGTTGCCAAGGAATCTGCTAGAGTATTTTCTGTTTGGGGTATGTGCTCAAAGGTAATGCCTTTGAGGTTAAGAGCCAATTTTTTAAGAACGAACAAATATTTAATCGGTTTCTCTTTTTTTGCCTCGGATTGACCTTTTACATGATGGATAAGAAGCTGAGAATCGATCATTAACATGACCCTTTTGGATCCACAAATTAGGGCTAACTTTAAACCGTCTATAACAGCTTCATATTCGGACTCATTATTGGAAGCCCTGAAAGAAAAACATATAGCCTAGTACACTATGTCAACATATGGAGAGGTTAAACATATCCCAGCACTACATCCCATGGTACTTGATCCACCATTAGTCCGGAAAACCCATGATTTCTTAGTCTTTTCACCTGATGTTTGCTTAGTATCTTTGTCCGAATAGAACTCAACTAGGAAGTCAGCAACAGAGTGAGCCTTGACTGCAGTTCGAGGGGCAAAATAAATATTATAGTCTCCCAACTCTACTGACCATTTGGTCATTATGCTCGATATGTCCGCCTTTTGAAGAACATTTTTCAAGGGAAACGATGTCCTGACAACAATAGAATGAGACTGAAAGTAAGGCCTCATCTTTCTAGCAGCAATTACTAATGCCAGTGCTAGATTTTCAAGCTTTAAATATCTCTTTTCAGCATCCATCAGGCTTTTTCTAATGTAGTACACCAAATGAGGATAATTGTCCACTTCTCTAACTAGCACCGCACAATCAGAGACTTCTAAATATAGGTATAGTGTCTCTCCATCAACAGGTTTAAACAAGGTTTTAGGGGAGGATAAGTGTTTCTTAATTTCATCAAAATCCTGGTCACATTGTGGAGACCAATTAAACTCTTTTGCACCATTTAAAGTTTGAAAAAACGGGGCACACCTATCCGAAGACCTTGAGATAAAACGGTTTAGAGCAACTAACTTCCCTGTCAATCTTTGTACTTCTTTAATATTCCAAGGAGGCTCCATCTGCAATAAAGCACTAAGCTGGTCTGGATCAGGCTGTATCCCTTTCTCACTTATCACATACCCCAAGAACTTCCCGTATTGCACTCTGAAAACACACTTCTCTGAATTCAACTTTAAATTTACTTTACCAAATTGGCAAAAGTTTCTTGCAGATCTGCCAAGTGTAATTCTTTTTCCACACTCTTTACCATCATATCATCAATGTAGACTTCCATGTTTCTTCCAATCTGATCAGCAAAGGCTTTGTTCACCAATCTCTGATAAGTAGCCCCGGCATTTTTTAACCCAAAAGGCATCACCTTATAACAGTTAAGGCCCATATCAGTAACAAAAGTAGTGTGTTCTTGATCCGTTGGATCCACTTGAATCTGATTATACCCGGAGAAAGCATCTATAAAGGACAACAACTTGTTCCCAGACGTGGAGTTCACCCACTGATCAATCCGAGGGACCGAATATAGGTCTTTTGGGCAAGCTCTATTAAGGTCTGTAAAGCCAATGCACATTCGCCACTTCTCATTTTTCTTGTTTACTAACACCGGATTGGTTATCCATAAAGGGTACTGGGATTCCTTTATGTGCCCCATCTTAGTAAGCCGCTCGACCTCTTGAACTATGACATCAGCTTTCTCCTTAGAAAAAGCTCTCCTCTTTTGTACAACAGGTGCTACATCTCTTCAGATGGATAGCTGGTGTGATATAATACTTGCAGGCACTCCGGTCACATCAGCATTGCACCAAGCAAAAACATGCTGATGGTCTGTTAAAAAAGACAGCATTTTACTCTTCAGTTCTAATGTCATTTTAGATCTGATCTTAACATTTCTTCCTTCAGCCAGAGAGTGAGTTTCAACCTCTTCAATCGGTATCAAAACACCATGGGTATCTCTAGGGTCATCAATTTCACCCTCTCCCCCAGAGGGCCCCTCTAACTGTTAATCCTTACTGATCCGAACTGCCCCCAAAAGTTTGAGGGGCCAGTGCTGTTGCATAACACTCCCTTGCTATCTTTTGACTGCTTCGGACTACTCCCACTTGTCCTTGCACATCGTATTTTAAACATTGATGGACTGTTGAAGCCACAACATGCATCCTGGAAAGCCAAGATCTTCCCAAAATGGCATTATAACATGTGGGAAAATCCACCACAATAAAAAGTACTCTGGCCATCTTCTTAAAAGGGCCCTTCCCCAACAAAACCTCCTCCTCAAACTCCCCGATCACATCCCTTGAGCTTCCAGTGAAACCCATAATTGACATGTTCGAACGCTGAATCATTGTTGGATGAACTGTTAGTGTCCACCAAAATTCGTCTAATATCATTGCCCCCAATGGATGCTCCTATCACCACAACATCTTCATGGGGACCAACTATGTCCCTTAAATCATCTTCATCGAAAACAATAAAGGGAAAAATGAATTTGTGATTGATAGGAAGTCACACCTCCTTCGAGTTGAGTAGCTAGAGTATGAACATGCCTCTTTCTCGAAGAAGCAGTCGGTGCAGTCATGGTGTCTCCCCATAAATATTGTAAGTGACTCAAAAAAGGTGATGAGTCCGGACACCGTCTTGCTGTGTTCTGTGATAACGCCCACCTTATTTCGGGTTGGATCAGGATCGAAATACTCTGACTCCACATCAAATCTTTCAATTATCACCATAGCCCCATCCGGAGATGATGTTCCTGCATTGTTTGGGCCAGTCCGATGAGAATTATATGGCCTATTTCCACTTCTTCTTTTAATATAAGCGCCTAACTTTCCTCTTTCGATCAAATTTTGCTCCTCTTGCTTCAAAGCGATGCAATCTTCTGTGTTATGACCAATATCTTTATGATATTGGTGGAAAAAATTATTACGACTTTCCCTGGGAGATTGAAGTGCAGCTGGCTTACTGAAGTGTACTTCGTCTTTTGTTTTTTCATAGATGGTTGCCACATTCTCTTTTAATTCGGTAAACCACTCTGGTTGAACCCAAGGCCCTCGCTTATTTCTGGATTGCTGACTCTGAGCTGGTGCTGGGTGGGATTGAGCCTTGGCCCTGTTGGGACCCTGTCCGGCTTCTTCCTCTATAATGGAAGATACCCGGACTAATTCCGGTTCTGGTTTGGTACAGCTGGGGCCAATCTCACCTGCCTATGCACTCTGGTCTTCTTTGTTTCATCTATATTGATTTGTTTCCCAACCTGATTCAGTAAACCTCCCCACGTTATGGCCTTCTTTCTGGTTACTGAATCATCCAAATTACCAGGGTCCAAACCCTGCCTTAGAGAAGCTATTGCTACTTGTTCAAAGTAATCAGCTAATTCATTCTTGGTGTTCACAAATCGACTTATATATTCTTCTAAGGATTCATTTGGTTCTTGGGCACAATGGATAATAGTGTCTCCATTGCCCTTCACCTCTTTACTTCCAACGAACTGCCTCCGGAAGGCCACCCAAAAAGTATCAAAATTTCTGATGCAGCCCTGTGGCAGACTATTGTACCACTTCAGAGCACTCCCCGTAAAAGACTGGGAGAACGCTCGACAAAGCAACTTATCATCATCGTCAAAATTCATCATAAATTTTTTGAATTTCTCCAGATGATTATCTGGATCTTTACTCTCATCGTATTTTTCCATCTTTGTGCTTGCAAACCTCTTAGGAAGGTTTCCGGATAGTATCTTGGAAGAAAATGGAGATTGTCTCCAATTCCGGCCACGACTAAACATAGTATCTTCATTGGGAGTCGCAAAGATACCTGGTTCATCATGAAAGGCGAAAGGATCCATCAACAATCGGTCTACATGTCTCCGGCCATGGTTGTGGCCATGAGATGACCCTTTTCCTAGATGCCTTTTCAGCCTTCCATGCATGTCCCTCTTTCTTAAATACTTCTTAATCAACTTCTGCTTCTTTTTAGAACGGCCTTCATCGCTGCTGGATGACAGGGACTCCTCAACTTCATCTTCGTTCGAGGAGCTACTAGAGGAGTCTGAATCCGAATCTGAGCTCTCCACCGGTTTAGACCGATGAGACTTCTTTGAGCTAGCATGAGTCTTTTTAGTACTTACATGGGTTTTTGCTGATGGGTCATGCTCCCTTGGATTGTCAGTGTGGTGTACGGTTGACACTTTTGATTTATCTTTTAAGCCCATCTCCACCCTTTTAGCAACCCTTAAGGCTTCTATCTCAGCTTTCAATCTATCTCGCTCTTCAATCGTGTATTCATCATTCTCCCACCACTTATGCCAAAGTTGGTGGCACTGCCTGCTCGTCCGGATTCATCCGAACTGACTTTTCTTGATGGTTTCAAATGCTAAATTCAAGCACCTTCTTCTCCCATTGTGGTCGCCAATTTGGTGTGGATTATTTTTTACTTAGGGAAATTTTGTCAGGTGTTTTATGGTGTTTCAAAGGTATTTAATGTTTGGGTGTTTTGTAGTGAGAGATTTGAGCTGCCTGGTTGTATTGAATGTTCATTACCCTCATTAATGAAAGTGGTTGGGTATTTATATCTTTAATTATGGGCCACGTGGGCTTTCGGGTCAAACTTATGAAACTGGGTCGAGTTCAAAAACCCATTAGTTTATTAAGCAGATTAGCAATTAGCTTAGTCAAAAGATGATTAACTTTTGATACTTTTGTCCAGTTTGGATGGTTCAGTGGGTGGCTTTTGTCCGAACTGCCCCTGTCTGGTTTCTACAGTGAGTGGTGAAAATTTCTGGACTCAACAATATATATATATGTAATATTAACAATGAATATAATGCTTTTGATTTTTTACGAGTGTAATTGATTGATAATAGATTTAGATTTAGATTGAGAAGTGATGTTTACTTTGGATATTTACTAATAACACTTGATTGGATGAGTAGTACGCTACAATCATGATTCACTGAAGTCTGAACAACGTTTTTAGAACTTGTAGGAGGTAAAGGACTAGAGGTATAATTAATCATATAAGAAGGTTAGATGTTGTCATACAATAATGGTATATGTGAGTGATCAAGAGATAAAATGAACACTTAAATAGAGAATCTAGCTTTGAAAAATATATGTTTAGATTTAATTTAATTAATTGTTTAAAATTGTTATATATATATGAATGTTTTAATTTTTTAATTTTTTTTAATTTTCATATTTTTTAACCTCATAACGGTTTTGTTTATTATTAAATTTTAATTTTTTCTTTTCAAAATACCTTGATTTTTTGTATCATGAATTAAATTTTAATTTTTTTTAATTAGTAATTTTTTATATGTATTAAAATTTAGGAATAAAAATTATTTCAAGTCTAGTACTCATTAAAAGTACGACGAAAATCGTACATTTACAATTTCCTCATCAAGTTTTTGGCAACGTTATCGGGGAATAATTTATTTATATTTATACACATCAATTTTTATTTTTATTTTTATTTTTTTAATTTTGTTTAGAGATAATTGATAAAAAAAAGTCTTGTGTGCTTTGACCTAGAAATCCAAAAAAACGTTTCGGAGAAGAAAGAATGAGCTGAAAATGGCTAAAGAAGCAATACGAGGAGGTCCTTGTTTTGAGAAATCTTAATGATTATTTTAACTCATCGTTAGTGGGGTTTGACCCCAGCCTCTTGAGGCCAAAGATGACTAATGATTATTTCAAAATGAAGCTGGTGTTGATTATAATGATCATAAACTACCACATGTTCGCAGGAGATCTAGAGCAATGTCATAATACTCATCTTGTTAATTTCTTAGAGATGTGTGACACATGTCAGTACAATAAATTCTCCTTTGATGCGATACTACTTAGACTTTTCCTTTTTATCTCAAGGTAAAAACTAAAGTGTGGATGCAATCATTACCTCTATGTTGCATAACAACATAGGAGAAACTAACCTAACATTTTCTGGCAAAATAATTCAAACCAATGAGGTTAACAACGTTTCAAAACGACATTGTAACCTTGACATAAAGAAGTGATGAGTCAATGCAGAGATTCTCTCGGCATGGTATACTAAATTGCTTGATTGTCAAGACTATCTATAATGGGTTGATGGGAAACATAAAATTAATAATAGGCATTACAAATAAAGGGTCTTTAACAGAAAAACACCTAAACAAAGGTCGGAATGTATGTAGTAAATAATAAGGCGATCCTTCAGCCAAAGATAACCATGCATGAACAACATATGTCCTATATAAAGATGAACTCTTGTAATATACACAAAAATTTATGTTTACCATCCACCGATTACAAATCAGTTCACATCATCAAAATATCTAATGTATGTAAGTATCTTCCAATAAGGCCCTAGACCTTATTATAATAACAATGTTTATCAAGCAGGTCATAATCAAAATCAAACATTTTCACGAAAGAACAATAATAATGTATGGGAACAAGAATATTTGGAAAAGTTGGAAAAAATCAAGTTTGGAAGATAACCTGAGCAAAATCATGGAATCCTGACAATCGCTTTGAGAGGGATGGAATGAGTATGAAAAACCTAGAGGCTTCGGTTTGGAATCAATGAGCATGGATGAAGAACCTAGATGTGTCGGTTCGGAATCAAATAACATGTTTGAAGATTATAGAGGTTCAAATAAGTTAGATACACTTCATGTTGGCCTCAAGAATCAAAGAATTGGGTTAGCAATACCGAGAATAAACCAAAACAAGCGAATGTAGTCATACCAAGAACATGATAACAAATCGATCAAGAAAAGGAGCAATATGTTAAAAACCAAAGTGTTGATCGCAACTACGAATGATATAATCATGGAAAATTTGCTAAAAAAAGAAACTGTACGGAAGATGTTCATCACGAGGAGAGCGATAATAATCGCGACCACACAGTACTTTTCCAAGTAAATGACCTTGTTGGTTACGGAAAAGTTAAGATAAACATGTCCAAAATGCTAAACCATGAAGTTCATCGCGACCATTACGGTAGTGATCACAACCAATACTGCATTTTACCACGACAAGACTAATGTTGATCGCGACGATGATGAGTTTTCCGCAACAAAGAAATGCATTGAAGTAATTCATCATGAATAAGGTTCCAGTAATCACAATAAAGTCTCGATGGCAGCCCGAAACACTCCAATATCAAAATATTCATCTTGAGTTCCCTAACCAGGCCAAAATAAGAAGTAAAACACTAATAATAATAAAAATTGTCGATTTGCTAGAGCCAATGCATAAATATGTGAAGTGTTTAAAAGATATCCTTTTACACAAAAGGAAATTGAAATACTTTGAGACAACTACACTGATAGTAGAATACAGTGCGATAATTTAAAATTAATTTCCACTAAGTACAAGATCCATGAAGTTTTTTTTTTGTAAAATTAGTGATTTAACTATGAAAAATGTTTATATGATTTAGGTGTTAACATCAATTTAATGCCTCTTTCAATCTATAATAAATTAAGATTGTTGGAATGACGACTATAATTGTTTCACTACAGTCAGCTGATATGACCTTTGCATATCGTAAGGGCATGACATAAAATGTTTTGTTTAAGGTTGGTTAATTTTTATTTTTTGTATAGATTTTGTAATTTTAGACATATATGAAGATATACTTGTACCCCTCATTCTATGGAGACTTTCATAGCTACCGCTAGAACTGTGGTTGATGTTAAAGCTAGAAAACTAATAATTTATGTATGAGATGAACATGTGGAATAGTGTCTTGGAATCTTTGAAATTTCCAAAAGATAGTAATGCGTGTTTGCCAACTGATGTGGTAGATAATCTTGTGAGTAAATGTTTACATGAGTTATTACTTTCTTCTTCTTTATAAAATTATCTAGTATATTTTGAATTAGATGAAACAAAAATTAAAATAGGTAATAAAATGTGTTAAGAATTTGAATAATCTATGGTGAGTTGAATAATTGGATTGTCTAAGTAAATCGAGAGAAGTCGGAATATAAAGAGAGAAATAGGTTTTAGAGAGAGAAAGTCAAATTTCCAAAGTGATCTATCTCAAAAAGTTAAACCGTTTATTAGATCGGTCTTGGCCTTTATACAGAGGCGCAAAGACTTAGCTTCTAACTGATTACATAAAAGGGATAATTAGGTGCTAGTCCATGACTAAAATACAAAGTTCTAATTCCCTCCTCTAATTTTACAACCTGTCATAAGAAGTTCTATTCTTTACATTTCATTTCTCGAAGTTCTATTTCCTTATCAGTAGCCCCCTTAGTTCTCATGTAAGTAAATGAATGAGAACAAACTAGCCTCGGAAATCTTTGATGGTGAAGAAAATCTCTTTATCCACAATCTAAACAGCTTCGAATACGATGTTATCTCATAATTCAGGTTAAGTGCATCGAATTATTTTAATAGGAAATTATTTCATTATATCATGATTCAAAGCGGAAGCCAAATGTATGGTGATACTCTAGATGTTAAGTCTATCTTCTTAGAAAATGATGATACCATAGGCACTAGGTCTTCCACTAGACTCATAGCGTGACAGACGTTAGATCATCATTTATGCAACCGCTTCAAATTCTCTCCAATCATTGTCCATATCTTCCACTTCTCAATACTTCTTTTCTCTTCTTATAAATATCACTAGGACCCACTGCTTGATTCACAAACAAAATTCCTTGAGAGAGAAACTGTAGAAACTCAAAATTCATTTGCTACCTTCAACGGCTTCTTCAATCTGCTCGCTACCATAACCGGAAAACTCAACTTTTCCATTCAATCTTTAACTAGTTTATGAGAAAGTATCCAAAAACTATAAAATCCAAAGCCATAATTCCCAAAAAAAACCCAAATCTCCAAAATCAGACAACAAAGTATTCAGATCTTACAACTACTTCTGTATTAGTGAAAGAGCAGATGAATATAAAGCAGCTGGACTAATAAGCAGCGCTCCTCTTGGTTTGTCTTCAAAGACAATATACTACGATAATTTCGATCATAAAAAATCTCCTATATTTTCACCTTCTCCTCTTACAGAAGAAAGTCAATCGTCAAAAACCCAAACACCACAAACATCTCAAATATCACCCTCTCTTACTGGATCATCATCTCGAATCAGTCGTGAGGTGAATAGATCGTTACCAAATAAATCCGAAGAGGCTTCTTTCTCAACCAATCCTCCAAGAACTCACCCTCCTCGAACTCCAAGAAGAAAAGCTTTCATAACAATGGGTGATGAAGTCGATGTCACCTCGAACATTAATATTGCTTCAAATCCATAAATCTCTTCTCCTCCTCTGAGGGAGATTGTTAAGACAGTAACAACGTCTCAACAAAATCCCTCAAGTGATCCTCCTCAACTGATGGACGAGGCATCTGAAGGATAAATTGATTTTGAAGCTACAGGGTCAAATCAAGAAGCTGAAATAGAGAAAGAAGCTTCGAACAAGTCAGAAAATGCTTCAAAAGGTAAAGCTCATAAAACGAGAAAAACTAAGATTCCTGTCACAATATCCGACGAGCTGCGTGTCTCAGTTGGTAAGAACTTAAGGCCTCTCGAAGCGCATTACATATTGGCTTTGATGAACGTTCGGTATATATATTACGAAGAGAGCCAAGCATCAATTGGGGTCTTCGATTTCCATTGGACCCCATGATAATTGAGTACTTCGAACTTTTAGATCTATGTCCAACCCAGGTGACAACAAATCAATGGTTCACTTTGTTTTCTGTGATCATGGCCTCTCAGTTGTCTAAAATTCCACTATGCATTGAAGATTTCATTTCCTTGACCAAGCTGTCGATGGGACCGATGCTTCCTTTTTATTATCGTATCCTGGATGATGACTAGAAGATAATCGACGAATTACTAGAGGCATAAAAGGTTTGAAAAACAAAAATTTATCTTCATATCAGGAGCTTAGGAGAACAGTAACGAAATATCTGAAGCCAACCCATCTAAATTGAATCTCGTCTGGAGGAGTAATCGTAAGTCTTTCAATTTCATTTCCTTGAATTATATTTTCAACTCATGTTCTCCTTATCTCTTATCAAATTCTATGCTCTGTACAGAAATTTCAAGGTGTTATGCACTTCGTCGAGAGAAAGCAAAATAGACCTTTATCAAGCTTGCTGCCTGGGCCGAAAAAGAATGGAACAATGCTATCTACATAGCTTTCCAACCTATAAATTTTCTCAATAGCCATTTGTTTCCAACCAAGTTTGGAGCTCTTCCTCCCGAGAATATGATGGAGCAACCCAGTCCTTTACACGCTATCAAAAGGTATAAACTATAACAAATATCTTATTCATGAATCTCTAATATGTGGCCCCTGTATTTTTCAATCCAAAAGGCATAACCCTGTAACAATGCAAGCCTTGGTCTGTGATGAAGGTGGTACTCTTTTGATCATTTGGATCCATCTGAATTTGATTATATCCTGTAAAAGCATCTATAAAGGTAAATATTTTATTCTCAAAGTGGAATCAATCAGTTAGTCTATTCGACGAACAGGAAACGGGTTTTTAGGAAAGGCTCGATTCAAGTCTTGAAAATCAACACACAGTCTCTATACTTCACATTCTTCTTCTTGACCACTACTGGGACCGCCATCCATAAATGATATTCTGACTCTCTTATGTGTTTGAACTTCGATAAACGGTCCACCGCGGAAACAATAGCTTTCGCCTTTTCAAAAGAAAATGCCCGTTTTTTTAATAACAGGTTTCACCTTCGGATTAATGGCTATGCTATGGAAAATCACTTCAATTGGAACTCTTGTTACATCATCTATTTTCCAAGCAAAAACATCTAAATTGTAAGATAAAAACTGTAATAATTGTTGACGTAAAATTGGGGTCGGTAAGGTTCCTCTTTGAAACACTCTTCCATCAGGAAAAACACATTTCTCTATTTCTTCACTTACTGTTAATAACCTTGTTGTTTCTCTCAGATTGTCAACCCCTTCTTCGAGGTCTGAGGTCTACCCCCTGATTGATATTCATCCATTATATCACCACTACTAGATCCTCGGATCCGAAGAGTAGTGTCATAACATTATTTGGCAACCTTTTTCTCACTTCGGATGACCCCCACTCAGTCTCCAACGACATACCTAAAACACTGATGGACTGTAAATACAATGTCATACATCCTTCATAACCAAGATCTTCCAAAAATGGCATTGTAGCTTATTATACAATCCACCACCATAAAAAGTACATGAAAGTTCCTTTCCTCAGACTAACTTTCCCTTTGAATTCCTCAATTACTCGTGCAGTCACTCTAGTAAATCCGATGATAGTACGCTTTGATTGGGAAATCTGAGGAGGGTTGTGCATCCTATCATAAGTTATTTTAAAAAGAACGTTCGCAGAACTCCCAGTATCTATCAATATGCGTTGAATTTCAACACCAGCAATCTCTGCCCCAATGACCACCACATCCTCACGTGGTCCTGCAATACCTTGTAAATCATCTTCATCGAAAATGATAAAGGGGATGTCTCTCTTACCGTACAGATGGGTAGATATTTTTCCCTCTATCTAAGTAGCCAGGCTCAGTATGTGCCTATTCTTTGAACTATCAGTTCTACCAGTTATAGAGTCGCCCTCGAAAATTTCCTAAGACTCAAAATACTCGCAAAGGCTTCGAATGTGACCTTGGTTTAGTGGTTCCTCTACTGCCATTAAGGTTAACCGATCTGGATCCGCATTTAAATATTCTGATGCAGCATCAAAATCCTTAACCTTAGAACCCAAAATCATCAAATTTTCAACCTGTGTATTTGGATTAGCTGGTTGTGAAGTCGATGCAATGGGATTATTCGATACGCTCCTCTGCACTTTCACATAAATCAATAATTTCCTATTTTTAATTAAAGTCTGAAATTTCTTTTTTCAAGGTGACGCAATCCACGGTATCATGTCTGATGTCGTTGTGATACCTGCAAAACCTGTTGTTTCACTCCTCCCTATGCCTACTGATTGGAGTGGGCTTCCTGAAATTTACATACCTCTTAGCTTTGTCGAAAATTGTAGCCACACTGCAGTCATATCTGTATAATACTCGGGCTTTATCCATTGATTGGGCCTCGACTTATGAAATTGATATGTTGGTGTTGGGTTCGAATACCCTCTAATTCAAGGTGGTAGGTTTTTGTTCCTCGGACGTGCTTGTTGAGCAGAATTCGAAGATTGTCCCTAGTTATTTGGCACCTGCCCAGAATTCTTTTGACCAATTCCAACTACTCCTCGAACCCTGGTCGATTCTTCCACCTTAATTTGGTCATTCACTTGAGCCATTAGTGCTCCAAAAGTTAAAGCTCTTCTTTTTGTTGTTTCATTAGCCAGATCTCCTGGTAGCAATCATTGGCGAAAGGTTTCCATTGCAACCAGCTCTTCACAATTATCTAGACTCGCTTTAGTTAAAACAAATCGCTTCGTATAATTGTATCCAACTGCCTACTTGCATTGGATTATTATATCTCCATTTACTCTATTTCCTTACTCCCCACAAATTTTCTTCGAAAAGTAGTGTAAAAGTCTATGAAATTTGAAATGGACCCCTCAGAATTCGGTTATACCATTTCAAAGTTGTTCATTTGAAAGTTTGAAAAAAAGCTCGATACACCAGCATGTCTTCATCCTCGAAATTCATCATATAATTCTTGAACTGTTTGATGTGATTATTTGGGTCTTGCATCCCATCAAATTTATCAACTTTTGAAATATCAAAATGCTTTGGAAGCGTAATAGATCTTATTTCAATTGTCCATGGAGAATTCATCCAATCAACACCTTGAACATATTGATCATCTGTTCGCATCACTTCATACAAGTTTCGATCATCCCCAACATTGTACTGGTTTGACGTATTTCCTTCGCACCAGTTTACCACCCTCAAACACCGAGGCACACTTTTCATTCTAGCTTTATATTCTTTTTTAGATTTGTGAGGTTTATCCTTCTCTTCTTTCGAAAAGCCTAGGTATCTATTAAAATCAGATAAAGAAGTTTCAATTTCTTCGTTAATAGATATGACATACCTATTTTTATCTTTCTTGTCCTTTCGAGAAGTATAATGCTCTTAGGAGGTTTAAACCACGCTTTTTCTGTTCACTTCTGATATGACGATCAGTGCAAGATCGATCAGATTGATTACCAGTGTCATTTTTGGTCATTCACTTGTCTCACCTTGGATTTCAACCTGGTTGACTGAATTTCTTACTCTCTATGGTCATATTTTTCGTTTAAAGCTGTTATTTTTCCCATAAGTTGGTTCATTCGCAGCTGTATATCTGATTGATTTTGACGAACCGGGATAGATTCTTCTTGTCTATCCTCAGCTTTTTGCAGATCTTTTTTCAGTGTTTCAACAGCCAATCGAACTAGCAGACTGTTAACAAATGAACTAGGCACCAATCGATGACTAGGTCCCCAATGAGGTCGACAATTCGGTGAGTTGAAGAATTGGATTGTCTAAGTAAATCGAGAGAAGTCAGAATGTAGAGAGAGAAATAAGTTTTAGAGGGATAAAGTCAAATTGCCAAAGTGATCTATCTCAAAAAGTCAAACCATTTATTAGATGAGTCTTAGCCTTATATAGAGGCACAAAGACTTAGCTCTTAACCGAAATAGTTACATAAAATGGATAATTATGTGCTAGTCCCTGACTAAAATAAAAATTTCTAATTCCCTCTTCTAATTTTATAATCTGTCATAAGAAGTTCTATTCTTTACATTTGAGTCCTCGAAGTTCTGTTTCCTTATCAATCTACACACTCAACGTTTGAATGTTTAGATTTTAGAAGTGAAATCACCAAAAACGGGAACATGTAAATTTGAATTAATAATTTTACTATTACATTTTCGTTATAGTTTTTTAGAGGAACCTAATAATTTTCCGATGATTATTAATACCTTGTTGAGTGATACACATACATGAAATTTGTTGAAGATGCTGAGAAAATTCAAGGAAGTCATTAGATGGACGATTGTGGATATCAATGGAATTAGTCATTCTCTGTGTCAGCGCAATATACTGATTGGGGATGTTTACAAACCAATTCTTAAACCTCAAAGACGATTGAATCCATAGATACAAGAGGTGGTGATGAAATAAATGTTAAAGCTGTTGGACACATAGATCATATATCATATCTCAAATAGTACATGAATGAGCTTGGTACATGTATTCTCAAAGAAAAAAAAAGATGACACTGATCAATAATAAAAAAAATAAGGTGATACCGACTAGAACAATGACGGGAAGGAGAGTATGAATTTATTATAGAGGATTAAATGATGTAACACGTAAAGATCACTTCCCACTTCTACTAATTTATCAAATGTTAGAACGGTTAGCCTATCATGCTTTTTGTACTTATCTCAAAAGATACTCCGGATATAATCAAGTCTATATCTGATCGAAGGAAGAAAATAAAACTACTTTTACTTGAACATATGGGACTTTTGCATATAAGAGGATATCATTCAGTTTATATAATGCTCTCGCCACTTTCGAGTGATGCATGATGTCTATTATTTTCTACATGGTTGACAAATTCATTGAGATTTTCATGGATGATTATCTATTTTTTGTGAATCTTTTGCTAACTATCTAGCTAATTTATCTTTTGTGTTGTAGTGATGTATAGATGCTACTCTTGTTCTCATTTGGGATAAATTTCATTTTATGGTACATGGTGGGATTGTCGAATTTCAGAATAGGGAATAGAGGTAGATTAAACTAAAATTAAGGTCATTAAAAGATTAACATCTCCTAAATTTGTAAAAAGAATCCGATTTTTTCTCGGTCATTAAAAGATTAACATCTCCTAAATTTGTAAAAAGAACCCGATTTTTTCTCGGTCATGAATGTTTTTATATGATATTTATTAAATATTTTTGAAAATATTTAAACATATTTATGATTTATTAATGAAAGATACTGATTTTTTTATTTTCTGTTGAGTATTTTGATGCATTTGATAATTGCTCATGTTATTGTATCACCAGATTGGACTTTACCATTCGAATTGATGTGTGATGCTAGCAATTATGTGATGGGGGTTGTCCTTGGACAGCGTATAAAATGAAGTCTTTCATACTATATATTATGCTTATAGGATATTTACATATGTACAACTGAATTATGCAACAACTCAAAAAATAATTTATAGTTGTAATTTTTGCATTAGATACGTAATAGTATATATAAATCATATTGCACTCAAATATCTTTTAATTAAGTAATATTTAAAACCATGGTTGTTATGTTGGGTATTACTTTTGTAGGAATTCGATCTTGAGATCCGAGATAAAAAAAAAGTTCAGAGAAACTAATAGCAGATTATTTGCATAGAGCCTAACAATCATATTGTACAACATAGTATGCCGATAAATGAGAATCTTTCTTATGAACAGTTATTGGTCGGTACAGTTGAACCTTCGTTTGCAGGCATTGCAAAGTTTCTTATAGACGAGGAGATCTTAAATAACATGATGTATCAGCATAAGAAGAAATTATTTCAAGATCTTAAACAATAGTACTGGGATAATCCATAATTGTACAAGAAATATACCAACCATATTATTATAAATTATGCAGCAGTGATGAAATGGTTGATGTATTACGTCACCGTCATTCTTTAGAGGTCGGAGGTCACTATAGCGCAACAAAAACAACGGGAAAAGTACAATTAGTTTTATTTACCATATTCTTTAAAGATGCTGATATATATATATATGATGAATGATAACAAAATTCCATTGAAGAATATTTTATGGGTAAAGTTGTTCGGCGTGTGAGGTATCAATTTCATGGGCCTTTCCTATCATTCTTCAACTAAAAATATGTCTTAGCTACAATTGATTAATTCTCCAAGTGCGTTGAAGTAATAACCTTACCCATAAATGGTCCACATGTGGTGATCAAGTTTCTAAAGAAGAATATCTTTTCGCGATTCAAAACCCCAAAAAAGGTCATTAATGATAGAGGGTCACATTTTTTTCAATTGTCAATTGAATATTCTCTTAGCAAAGTGGAGGTCTCAGATCGAGAGTTGAAAAATATTTTTAAGAAAACGGTGAGTGTTTTTAAAAGATTAATAATCAAAACTAGATGATGAGCTATATAAAGCTACTTTCAAGACCCAGATTGGTATGTCACCTTATAAATTATTCTATATGAAATCATGTCACCTTCATGTAGAACTGGAGCATCGATAATAATAAGCCATAAAATTGTTAAATTTTGATATAGTTGATACTGTGAAGAAGAGATTGTTGGGGTTAAATCAGTGAAAAGTCCATCGACTATCCCGTTGTCTTTAATTTCCTTCATTGACTTTAAAATCACAGGAGAGGGCCTCTAGACTTGGTAAAATCTATAAATTTAGTCCATTGGCTTAAAAATCTATAAATATAGTCCATCGAATTCGTAAAATCTATCAATTTAGTCCATGGTGAGTAGTCTTTTTCTTGGCGTTAGGGCCTAAATTTATAGATTTTTCCAAGTTTATGGACCATCACCTGTGATTTTGAAGTCGAGAGACTAAATAAAAGAAAACGCGATAGTCGAGAGACTATTCACTTATTTAAGCCGAGATTATTGCAGCTAAATGGGTTAAAGAAATATGGTAATGAAGCATATGAAAACTCTAGAATCTACAAAGAGAGAACAAAGCTCTATAATGATAAAAATATATTTCAACGAAACTCCTACATGGGACAAAAAATATTGTTATATAATTTACACTTCAGACTCTTCTTGCGAAAATTACGACCAAAGTGGTATGAACCTTTTTCAATAACTGAAGTCACTCCTCATGTAGCAATCAAAATATTACATCTGAAAAATATGAATTTTAAAAAGGTTAGTTGGTGGTGATCGAGAGATAAAGACAACACTCTAAAAAAAGACTAGACTTTGAAAAACTATGTTTAGATTTAATTTAATTAATTATTTAAAATTATTAATAAGATATATATATATATATATATATATATATATGCACATGTTATAATGACTCTGTAATTATTTTAATGTTGATATTCCTTCAACCTCGTAATTATTCTATTTATTTTTTATTTTTTAGTTTTTTTCACAAAATATTTTGATCATTTGTAATATAAATTAATTCTAAATTTATTTTTGTTAGTTAGTAATTTTTTCATATATATCAAATTTTGTAAATAAAAATTAAATTTTATTTCCTTAGGTTTGATAAGTTCCGAGTCTAGTACTCACCAAAACTATAACAGTAATCGTGTATTTGTTACTTGTTTATCACATAAGTGTGTGTGAAATAAGACAACCTTTAGTCGAAAACACTAAAATATGTGTTCCCCGATTATCCAAAATGAGTAAAAGGGTATAGGTTGTGGTTTTTTAAACATGGGCGTCAAAAGGTTGTGAGAAGCATGGACGTGGTTTTCAATGCGGAGGACATGTCTTTGAAGAAGATGATGGAGACAAAGCCTAGTAATTTCGAGAAGAGATGTGAAGTTGGTGATGAGTCTAATCTAGAGAGTGGAGCCAAAGATGTTTCAACTGAATATGATTTTATACATGGTCCACCTTTGGCTAATGTCGATGAAGTTCACCCATTGCATGAGTCTGAAAATGGATAAGGGTCTATTTTTTTTAAGGATTTTGGATTATCATACTGGAGAATAACATGAACTTGGCATTTATCAATTGGTAAGAGATCCAGAACGAAGACCAAGCAAACCTCCCCAACGGTGTGGTTATGTTGATGTTATTGATTATGTTTTATCGGTTCAAATACACATGTATATTTTGAACCCGACTTCTCTTACGATGTTATGAAGAGTTGTGACAAAGAGAAGTAGTTGAAGCCATAAGAGAAGAACTTAGATCTCTAAAAAAGATAGGCACCTGAATTCTTCTGAAGGATTTGTAGGGTAAGAAACATGTTGGGAGCAAATGGATATTCAAAAGAAAACAAGGTATTCCTGGAGTTTAGTTATCTAGATACAAATCTAGACTGGTAGCGAAGGGTTTCACGCAATATTAGGGTGTTGATTTTAATGATATTTTCTTATATGTTATGAAACAAACCTCAATAAGGGTTCTGATGTCAGTTATTACTAGATTTGAACTTGAGTTAGATCCAATTGATGTTACAACTGCCTTTTTACATGGATAATTGGAATATACAATTTACACATGTCTGGTGGAAGGGTTTGAAGAAGAGAATGAAATAGATGTTTATTTATTGAATAGATCTATATCTAGGTTCGAACCGTCGTCATGATAATAGGATTGAATATTTGATTCTTTTGTGAGATCTATTATGTATGTCCAAACTTTCCATAACAATTGTGTCTATTGTAATGGGGGAAAACACATGGAAAACAGATCTTGTTGTTATTGTATATGGATGGTATCCTAATAGCTAGAAAAGATACGAAGATGATTGAAACAATAAAGACTCAGCTGAAGGGATAATTTTAAATGAAGGATATCAGAAAGGCTAGGAGAATACTTGGTATTGAGATCAAGAGGAACATGTATAAATGATATTTATTATTATCTCAATAAGAATACATACATAATGGTAAGAACCTCCGAGAGATTATTGAGCTTATTCAGATACCCAATTTTGTATTAATGGTCAAGATGTTCGTCTATAAGGTGTTAATAGATTAAGTGGTACATTTTCTATTAATGATACATAAAATATCATTAGATGGCTTGCACGTAGTGTTAAATTGGCCAAACAAGGATTTTATTATTTGGCTCACAATCTTGGTGGAAGCATGTCTTGTAGTTTTGTAAAACACCACCTTTATGTATGTAATGCTTTAATTTATCAAAATAAATCACAACTAAACACCGTTAGTTCACTTTGAACCATTGTGTTTGGATTATATTATCGTTATCGGGATACGTTTTTTGAAATTATAATATATTTTACTTCTTAATTCAAGTTTTTATTTACCAAAAAAATCACTAGAAAACAATTTTTCTATATATTTAATATATTTTTAAACCTTTGTAGTTGAAAATGTTGAGTGGGTTTTATTATTTAAACGATTGTATAGTCTTAAGTTTGTTATTTTTATATGACATTCATAAAAACTAAAAATTTATCAATGGTGAATGACCAATATATATTTGAAGCCAAACTTATTTTCATTTATTATCATTTACCAACTTGTGTTCAAATACAGTTTTCAGTTTAATATCCAGTTTCCTTCGTAATTATATAAAACTATATGTTTTTAATAAATTATATTTTCTCTCCCTACCTCTCATCTTCTTCTTTTTTCAATTTAAGATGAAAACCTTATTCTCATAAACTCTCTTGTAGTTTTTTTTATTGTTATTCAAGAGCTTCACACCAAGCTTCAAATACATTAGATAGTCATGTATGTTTATATTAGTAGGTATATCAGTTTGTCTTCCATTAGTCCTGTTTGCATTTTTTCCAACTTTAAAATTGTTTGGCCATATTTTGTTTTACATATGTCCTAAATGTTAGAGTATATTGGACCGATATGTTAGTTATATATCATTTTAATATTTTAATTTAGTTCAATAATAAAAGTAATTAGTTAATTATATTATATATATAATTAATTGTATTTGACCTATAGGTGAATAAGGTGTTATGCACCTAAGTGTAGTAATCAAGTTAAGTTTTGGGCATTGTGAACGAGAGTGTCCAAATCTCAAACCTGATCATGAATTAATAACTAATAGTGTAAATCGATTTAATTAATTTACTAGGTTGTGATCCCCGATCACAGACGGTAAAGTAAAATAGACTTTATAACTTTGGGTTTCAAGTTATAAGTTTATAAATAAGAATGTCTATGGTTTTAGCATTCCTCTTAGCAAAACTCAAACACAATCGCGCTCTAATGATTGGAAGATCTTTTAACTCTTGTTTTAATTCTTTCAACATATGATCCTAAAGACCGCTGTTAAACATCAAATGAGCAGTATATTCCATGAGAACACAAAACAAAAAGTAGTAGGCTAGCCCTTAAGTGTTCTTCTTATTCGTTTATTCTAACAAAAACTCTAAATGATGCGATTTCAATCTAGTATAACACTAGGCATTTTCAAGCAGAAAAGTAGATGACTTAGCTATTGAAAACCAAGTGTTGCATAACATTTTATATGCTACTTAAATGAACATTTTCCATGTGTTTCTATATATAATTGTAAGCTTTTGATTTATTTATGGTCGTTTATATTTTTTTGGTTTATGAACATAACCTTGATCGTTGGTAGAGAATAAGTTATCCAATTTTAGAGTTTTGAAGCTTTAGGGTAATGTAACTACAAACGTAAAATAAATAGTTCATTTGCGAAATGTTAAATAAATCTTAAATATGGTTTTTTATTTTGAATTATGGAAATTCAAAATAAGGGTTAGATGAATTGTGAAACATGAGTAAAATAAATTATGGACTACAAAATGCGAAATAAGAGTTAATTTAGATTTTTTGGAATTGTAAAATGCAAAATAATGGGTAAATGAATCATGAAACATGAGTAAAAATGAATTGTAAAGTGAAAAATAAAGGATAACTAGGTTATATGAATTTCAAAATATACGCAAAAATTGAATTGTGAATTATGAAATGCGAAATAAATGTTAATTCCCAAAAAACAAAATTGTGAGATAGCGTTAAATGAAATATGAAATAATATATTCACTTTGACTTTTGATATTTTTAGATATTTTTTCTTTAATTATGATTTGATTATATATATATATATATATATATATATATATATATATATATATATATTAAGATATCTATTAATACTTTAATTTTACTTAACATCAATTGTTACAAATTTAGTTAGGTAGTTATTAACACCCTATCTTTAATCAATATTGATCATCTTTAAAAATAAAATAAAAATTATAAACTTTTCACCTCTAATTATAAAACCCCTTGTTTTCATCTTTGATATGAAAAAATCTTATGTATATTATTGATATTAATGAAAATAAATTTAAAATATATCATAAACAACTAGTTTTCTTAAATGTTGAAACTTAAAAAAGATTATATAAAATCAACAACAATGGATAGTCATACCTTTAATTAATCGAGAAACTTAATCTCTTCATGTGTAGATATAATAAAGAGAAAAAGAATAAACTACATATCGTTTGATATATTTTCTTTCAGTTTTTAAAGACATGCAATAGGGGTTTTGAAACAATTTGATTTAGGAGACTACTAAATGCAACTGATGGTTCTTCCAACCTGCATACCAGCTGCACACTAGAATGATTCCCGAAGAGATATATGAATCAATCGGCCTCCTAAAAGATCTGCAAAAAAATAATAACATATGAGAGAGAGAAAATAAAGAGAGTCTGAAAATCAGCCGAATATTTCATATAATTAAGTTAGAGTTTAGTTTGGACTATGTATATTAAGAGAATTTAATTCTCTTAATTGAATAATAGTCCATCAATTAACCATATTCTTTTTATTTCTTTTTTGAATCACTCACCTAATCATTTATTCTTGCAACAGTCTGGCGGACTCCCCTTTTCATGGACCATAACTCTTGGATTTCTATAGCATAATACTATATTTTTAGGCTAAAAGATGTTTGTTCTAGATATACTTTACCACAATGAGAATCCACACATTATTTATTTATTCCACGAGGAGACCAAATATTATTATTATTTGTAAGTCCAATATTTTCAATATTGAATACTTTAGTTACTTAATTGAACTAGTAACAACGCACATAAATACTTTGAATTTACACGTGATGCAACATTCCAATTTAGGATTTCTTTACACATTAAACACTAATTTTCCTGAAAAATCAAAATATTATTCTTAAAAAAAGACTAGTTTATTGAAAATCAAATTTTTATTTTTATTTTTATGAAAGATAAAATCTTCGATACTCAAGTTAGAAAGAGATAAAAGTTATAGTAGATCTCTATTATAATCGATCATTAAGTAAGAAAGACAATTTTTTTATTCAAGATAGATTATTTTGGATGGGAATTGATAAAAAAACCAAAACTACTCTATGAAGTCGTCTTTTTCTGATTTTCAATATTTACAAAATTGTCACTAGGCAAAAAACCTAAAAAAAATTTAAAAGTTTATTTCATTACGCTTTATGCCATTATTTACTTCATGAAGTTGCAATGCAAAAAATCTACCTTAACCTAACATTTTACTTCATAAAACTCACTAAAATCATAAAAACTCAAAACTTAAACTAACCAAAACTCTCTTTTTTCAACCTTGTAAAATTTAAAAATTCTTGCCGAAATGGTAACAAAATTTGTTTTTCTACAAACCAACATGAACATGGACCCTTCTATCTTTCTATTATTTTTGAAAAATGATTTAAAAAAAATAAAAAATGCTTGTTTCCGCTAGACAATGACGTCCAGGTGGTGTTCGTCGTCATCATCCTGTCGAAGAAGATGATACTTTCCGCCGAGCAAATGGCGGACATGATGGTGCTGACGCCATTGTATGGTAGAAATGGGGGTATGTCCGCCATTTCCAGGCATACAGACCCTTGTGTCCGTCGTGCAATGCCGGACAGACCTCCTGTTTCCGCCATGCAATGGCGTCAGCACCATCGTGTCCATCATTGCATTGGCGGACAAACTTGTATCGTTTTTTTTTCTAACTTTTTAACATTTATCTTTTAATTTTGTTCTTTTTTGTAATTTTTTTAGTAGGTTATCACTTACTAAAGACTAATACTAACTAAAAACAATATCAATTTACAGTAAAACAAAATACCCGTTATGGTTTGAGAAACGTTTCTAATAACTAAGATGCAAATATGTTTTTTTTTTCAAATAAGTCATTTAAGTGTTAGGATATATGATTAAGTGGTTTTGAAGGTAAGGAGTAACATTTTAATTCATAATGATAGTGTTAATTTCTTTAGTTTTAGTTTTAGTTTTTTATATTTAGAAAGAGAAAGTAGAGAGAAGGTAGAAAATTTGCATTTTTTTTGGAAATTGTGATAACTTCACGGAGTAATTTCTTCTATTTATAAGATTTCATGAAGGACAAAATCGTCAAAAAAAACTCTGCGGAGTAATTTTTAAAATTCAACACAAACGACCTCACCGAATAAAAATAGTTTTTTTTAGCAATTCCCATTTTGAATTCTTTATGTATGGGACACTACACTACCGATACATACTCTCGAATCGCCAGTACAGACCAAGAATTCATGTGTTTAGAAAACCTATTATACTGCTAATACACAATTACACTGTCAGCACTGAAGATTATTTTCAATGCAAAAGCTTGAAAAAAGAATTAATAAACAAAAAAAATATTTTATAAAATAATTATATTTCTCTATAAAATGTATAGTTATTCCGATAAAGTTTCATATACAAGTTAAACAATAATTATTATTATTTTCTAAATTTAAAATAATAACTAAATTTAAATTTTAGTCCAACTTAATTTATGAAAATAATAAATGTTAATTAACAAAATTTAGTATTATCAATTTAAAATATTGATTAAATAAATATATTTTTTAATATATATTTTGATTTAAATAAAACGTTAAATGAAATAAAAACAGTATTCATACAAATAAACGAGGCATACCCGAAATATTTGGCGTTTTGAAAAAGAAACATTTATCAATATTGCTCCTTGATTCAACGAGAGTGGAGGAGGGTACACAAAAATACTAGACCTACATATAAAAGGTCAATGAACAACAAAAAAGTCAATAAAAAGAATGAATGTTAACAAAATCTGGAGACATAAGAAAGGCAATCAGACGCAAATGTACACTGTGTTACGGTAGCGGCCAAAGTTCCACATCCCACATCAGGAATACATGAGAAGGATTAGTGGTATATAAGTAAGAATATACCTCAACTAGTATGAGGCCTTTTGGAAGTGGACCAAATACAAAGCTGTGAGGGCCTTCGGGTGCCAACACACTGAAACACAAAAACACCAAACCAATCGATAATACCAAACCAATCGACTATATTATCGACGATATGAGAGAACCTCAAAAATGAGGGCAAGGGCGAGGGCAAGACAAAAATAAAACCAATCGACTATATTATCGACGATATGAGAGAACTTCAAAAATGAGGGCAAGGGCAAGGGCAAGACAAAAATAAAAGATTCAACTGAAGCCTACAAGGAAAGAGACAACACAAGTAAAACTTTTAAAACAACCACACAAGGAAAGAGACAACACAAGTAAAACTTTTAAAACAACCACAAAAACGTGAATGGACTTGCAACCAACGACATAAGTAAGTAATTGGGCGTAAGATTGCATCGTTCAGACCACCTTGGATCCAAGAAATCGAAGGTAGTGTACGAGGAAGGGAGGACAAACATAAATTAAGAAGGTTGATAGATTTATCACCAAAATTGCACAATTAAGAAGGTAGTGTATATTGCTAGGTAATGAGCTTTTCTTGAGTAGATAATTAATCCAGGATGACAATACAAGGGATAAAATAATGACGAAGGAAATTGTATTTATGGCCCACCTTGCAAATTAAGTAAGTATCTTTAAATATAAATTTAACATTTCCAATATTGGCAGACCATCAACGTACATCAACATAGTTGATGCTGGGGAGGGAGGGAGGGAGGGAGGGAGAGAGAGAGAGAGAGAGAGAGAGAGAGAGAGAGAGAGTTAGGTGGTTAATATTCTAGAAGTTTTAATAGTTTCTAGCACTGGAAGTCGTTAAATATGACGGCTAATTCCAGAGACCAGCCCAACTCATATCCAAGACTTTAAGATTTCTTCCCAATCTAGATTCACGAATAATACTTTTCCCATAATGCTTTACCAAAGAGGTAGAAAGCATCCACGAGTCATACCAAAATGAGATATTCTCCTCATTGCCTAAATTTTAAAATTTTCCTCCAAGTCCAAGAGGGAGAAGAGTAGATCATTAAAGACCGTAAGTTTTTATCTTTAAAATTCTTAGAGTTAATTTAGCCACACCAAATTGATTTGTGATATTTACTAGTTGTGGACCACAAGTGTTTGAGGAAAACCACGCGATTTCAAATTTTTAGATCTAGAACACCAAGGTCACCCTTAAATAAGGGCAAAGTAACAGTAGACCAAGCCACTTTTGCACTTGAAACCTTCATTTTTTTTGTCAGAACAAAGGAACCGATGGAAAGATTATGTGGTTTCTTTAAGATATTTAGCATGAAGAATGAAGATCGAAGGTCAATAAAATTTCCCCTCAAAGAGCACTTATTTAACGAGCTGAAACATACCTACGGAAGAGAGATGATTGGAAGCCCACAAGGCAATATGGGTAATAATGTTTTTTTATATTTGATTATATTTATACTAAAAAAAATTGATTATAGATCGTTAAATTATCTATTTAATTATAATTACAATCCTTACAGAATAGATTTCAATTTTTTGTAAAACTTAATTTAAAAATACGATTTCGTAAAACTTAATTTACAATTCTCAGTTTAACTATATGCCTTTAATTATGGATGTGGTTAGATCTCGTCTTATTTTTTTCGGATTCCGCATTGATATATCTTATACCATTTTATTGATCTCATATCTCTTTTGGACACTTTTACATTTTTATGAAAATAAGAGTTATAAATAGATATTGTTAGATCGCACACTATTTTTTTCCTTCTTCTTCTTTATTAAAAAAATATCTCTCTCAACCATCATATTTTTCAAAACCGACATCACAAAAATATTAAGGTACGTAATACAAGTATAAAGGTATACTTTTTTTAATTTTATTATTTAATTTTGTAGTTATTTTTGGTTCAAAAATCTGAATTAGAAAATTTTAATTTTCATATCTTTTGAGTTGTTTGTTTGATGATATTCCAATTGATTAGTGTATGGAATTGATAAATCTATGTTTAGGATACTTATTTATAGAAAATAGTTCAAATTTGAGTAATTTGGGTTCTTAGTTTGCAAAGGATTTTTCTGGTTCTCATCGCATACATTATGCAATGAACCTCATCCTCATATCACATATCGCGCGATGAAAATCTAGTTCATCGCAAACTATTATGCGACGAGATGAGTTTCATCGCATGATGCATGCGATGAAGATGACTTTCATAATATACTTCATGTGATTTTTTGTATTTTTATTTCTATATTGTTACGATTTTAACATAGTTTTGTATTTATTTTGTTGGCTCGTTTCATATGTCGTATGAAACTAATACACTACATATAGAGTTTTAAAATATATATATTTTAAAAATATATAGTTTACATAATATTTGGTAAAAAAAATTGGTTTTCTTATTAATAAACTCACTTTTGTTTTTTTTAAGATGATTAAACGTAAGGTGACGAGTAAGGTAAGCGAGTGTTAGCCACCTCACGTATCAAAATCATGGGAGTTGATTACCCGAGTTGATCATATTTCCCATAGTGTGCAATATAATCGTCATCACCCATTGGTAAAGTCATCATCGGATGAAGGTACTCATTCTTATCCTCCTCTTACAAGTTGTTCTAAAGCAGGAAAAAGTATGATGGACCATCAAGAATGCATGCCCTAAATGAGGTGTTCACAAACACAAATACTTACGTACCTCGATTTTATCCAGACTACAAGAAGCACGAAATGTACAATGTCTTCACCGATGATGTAAGTTTCTTTGAAATTTATGTTTGACTTATATTCCGTATTTTGTTTCTTTGACTAATATTCTATATTTGTTTATCAATTTATTTTTATATATTTTATAGCCTTCACTATCATTATATTTTTACTCTATATTTGATATTGATATTGTTTTGTGATGGGATAGGATGATCCGTATTGATTGTCTTGCATGTTCTACCAACAATTCTATGCTATCATGGGTCTTATCATATAATGTATACCATTTGAGCTTGTTGACTATTTTTAGTAAGGATAAGAGGTGTCGTGATTGTGCCGCTATATTTGATATAGAAGTGTCTAACGACAAACATAGGTTGGTATGTCAAATAGTAGGGGTAGGAAATATGTTCGTCTCTTGGGGTCACAGGAAACCTATTTTGTTAGTCGCTATCATGATGTTATTGTGACCGTTGACTGTGTTTGTCATGCTACTCGAAGTTATATATCAAATGTCTTAAGTAGTACAATATTTCCCAACAAGAATAACAATGTGGTTTCTCACGATTATTTACAAGTTATTCAGCATTACCATATAATGAATAAGTATAATAAAGGTCATATGATTTTGGCCTAGTTATACCATGTCCTTTGGACAAAGTTTTATCTATGGTACCAGGATGCTAAAGGCTTGGATTTTTTTTTATCAATTTCCTCGGTTAACAGCTCCTTTATACAGTATAGATGTTATCATTTTACTATATATTTATCGTTATACACTGCAGAGTATTCTCTCGAACAAATCTATTCGAGTTGATATTTGATACACCATAGTTATATTTTGAGAGATTTATGTAAGTTTGAATTAACACTTTAAAATTTCAATTTTATTTTTATTAACTTATTTACGAATTTAATATATACTAACATTTTAACGATGTTGTAGGTCATCTTTTTACCATCTGGTTATTTATGATTTGTGCGACCTATTTTTTTAGATTAGTTGGATCGATCATATGTTGAGGTTGTGGGACATAGTGAAGCCATATTATTAGTTGTCTATGACACACCAACTGGGCACATTCATATGGTACCATGTCATTGACGATATCAGTTGCCCATGATATGTTAACATGTTGGAACAAGGTTTGCATGGCATGAGTTGACTTGAGATAGTTGGAAAAATAATCTCATCTAGTGTATAAGTGATATATATGAGGATAAGTTGGATAGTACGGGCCCATTGTACCTTATTTGGATTAAGAGTAACCTTTGATAGATAGTAGGCGACCCAAACTCAGTAAGATCTGATACATATGTTAGGGCAAACCCTTGCATGCACTCGGGGTAACACGGATGGTGTCTTTGATCAGATACTCGAGATGGACGCAAGTCATGGTACGATGACGGTGAATAAGAAACTAGAGGCATTAGAGGAGTGCTACCATATTCTACACCGTTATCAAGGTAATTGATTGATTATAGTTTTTGTTTGTTATGACTTGTACGACATATGATGTTTATGATTTTTTTTACTTGTATGACTATTATGATCTTTGATGTTTTTGTTTTTGTTTGTAGTTGTATGATTTTTTTGATATTGTTATAAATTCTATAATATAGTTATAACTTTTATGTTATTCTTATTATCTCGTATTTGTTTCATTTTATTTTGTGAAAAAAGTTGTTGTTAACTTTAATAAAAGAAACTTTACCGTCCAACTATAGCATTAAATTGCACATAATGCACGTTGTATGATACTGAAATCACATATTCTATGTGATTTAGTGTTATGTTTTCATTTTAAGGGCATAAATCTTAGCCTTTGATCTCATATCATACGTGATTAAATTTTAAATTTTTTGTCCTTGACAGAACACTAAATTCATATATTTTTATTATTTTCTTTAAAAAATAACAAATTCTATGCAAATTTATTATTCTATTTTTTATAGCATAAATTTACCCTTCGATCATATTTTTTGTGTGACGTATGAACCATATATCACATATAATGCGTGATACACTACTAGTGTATGAAATTTAAGACTAAACAATCATACATTAACCATAATGTTTAGATAAAATTCAACATAATATGAAAATATATTATTAAACATCAACACAATGAGATTAGCTTACGAAAATAACATTTAACATCAAACTACATTAAACATTAAATTATTAGTCAAAGTCATATCTTCTGTTAAATTTAAGAGGTGTGTAATTGGTTATCGCGTCCGCTTGTTCAGCAAGGCGCTCCTCCACATAAGTTACCATAGCTTTTGTAATGAAATTAGTGATTTTTCAATGGTCACGTTTTGAATGCCTCTTGTCTAACTTCATACGATAGGTCGAACACCCAAACCATTATTTCATATTTTAAATTATTGTACTTGGTATAGAGTTAATCAAGATTGTGTGGAGGCATATACGGAGCTTCTTAGACGTACGTACATATAGTATATTGTACATATGAGTTCATCAAAAAATACATCAATGGTCTCATCTGACATTGTTCTCTGAATAAATTTGACGACTTGTAGCAAGTGGTTGTATACTTCAATGGCATATTCTATATCTAAGATAGATCACATTTTTAAAGTTATCATATTTGGTAGATGAAATAATATATCATGCTTGAGTAGCAATATATAGAGAAGTGAATTATGAGGGTGGTGAGAAATCCTAATTGGCGAGAATTTATAATTGGCAGGAAACTCTTTGGCGGGATAATAAGCATCAAAACAATTGGCAGGCAATTGATTTGAATATAAAAATAATTTAATGAAGTTCCAACGTAACATGTGAAATCAACTATTACATAATTAAGTTCGTGAGTGTACTAACATAATCTAACAAGGTGTAAAAAAGATTAGAAACGAAAGATATATAATCACATTTCATTTTTGGTTAGATTGGTCGGTATTTTCTCTTTTTTACGCTATGGTGCAATGATCAGCGTGATTTGGGTAAATTTGTTGAATTTTTCATAGTAGATTACCGACCAAGCACTTGCTTACATGGTATGGTACCGACTTCATACAAAGTATAATTCCAAAAATGGTCCATCCAGGGGAATGGTAACTTATAAAATTAAATTCAAAAATTAGAGAAATATTACAAACTTAAAAAAATATCGATATACTTGCGTCTACGAAATAGACATCATGTGTCAAAGAAATTTCAATATCTAGAACAGGTGCAGAACGGGGTAGAAAACCACATAATGGTAGATATACTAAACTTTGGTATAAAGATATATTGTAAGCAAGATATTGATATCGAGTGACTAACTAATCTAATATCGAATAATATCATCAAATAGTAGGTATTCGGATGGCTTGTGAACCAAGCTGACCAACGTATTAATTCATCTAAAATATATGATAAACCATAAACATCCAACCATAAATCTTGGTGTTAATGGAAGCCCGATTGCTCTCCTGATCTTATATTATTCTCGATATAATCTGATAATTTCATTATCGTATCGGGTGTGCTAACACTCTCGGTTTGCTCAAGGGCATGTTCGTAATAACACTTGTCTCATTTAATCGATTGGTCTGAACCAACGTTTTTTCTACCTTTAGTAATAACTGGTTTTGTTAGGCTCTAATACATT
Source organism: Limnanthes douglasii subsp. nivea (assembly GCA_036936605.1). NCBI lineage: Eukaryota > Viridiplantae > Streptophyta > Magnoliopsida > Brassicales > Limnanthaceae > Limnanthes > Limnanthes douglasii. Next base: position 47,808,893 of record JAUPFV010000004.1, on the reverse strand, counting down.
ACTAGTTTTGGGTTTTAGGATCTGCATAACCCTATTAATAATACAATCTTGAATTTCAGGCTCGTAACCATGTATGGAATTATATATAATATATAGTTATATTTATAGAACATCTTCACACGTAGTTTCATCTCTAGGAACGATATTTAATATTTTCAAAAATATATTGTAATCGTTCGTAGGAATGGATCTATGTTATATTTCTATCATAACTATTTCACATGCGTAAGGCAACATGTGTGTTTTCCAAAATAAGACATCCATATTTTACCCGATCTAAGTTTATATATTTATCTCTGTTACAAGTCTTCTTGATTATTTTTATGCCTGCAATAGATAAATAACTATATAGTTGTGCAAATAATGTAATTTTATAACCTGATTTAATATGAATATTACTTCCCTCGAAATGTTGAAAAATATTTGAATGTTAAATATCAAGTAGCTTGTGAACTTTGTCTCATAAAATTTTAAAATTACATTTATCAATACCAAGGTAACGTTTTAGAGATGCGTGAGCACTCTCATGCCTACAAAAAATGAATCTTAATATTATAAATTGAATTGTTTTTATAAAAATAAAAAATTTAAAAAATAAAACATTTACTTACCTATTGGTTGTTATATTGCCAAAATGTTTGATCTCGTTGGTGAAGCGATTAAGAAATTTTCATTAGTACTTTTTTATCCATGTCATAACATAATCTATACATTTTAGGTAGATGTTGAACAATTTGCACCATAATGTTATATTTTAGAAATACTCTTCCTATGTGTTTGATTTAACAAAAAAAGTATAGAACTCCATAAAATCATATGCAACGCTTTCGGTGGGCATCAACTTTTTAGTTTTTGTAAGAACATTATTGTTTATATGTCATTTGTATAGCGAGTGGATTGTATCCAAAAATAAATATATAATAGTTAGATCAAAGTTAATTCCCGATATGCCAAAATGATATTAGGAAACGCACACATATTTGTAGAACAACTAAATTTCACGTGTAGTTGTCTTTCTTCTCCTTACTCATAAACACGAAACCAATACAAAATATAAGTTGTGTTGAAGTTACATCAACAGTCTCAAACAATGACATTCTATACCTTGTCGTCTTGTAAGTATAATCTATGATAATTACATGCGAGAATATACACAATAATTCGATACTTACAGGATGCGCAAAAATAAATTGGTGATCACATATGTTGCATCAACTGTCCAATCCCACATGTAGTAATAGTATTCCTTTAATTTCGTCAACAAGTATTTCATTTGAAACTGACCATATTTTTAAATATCAAGATGGTTTATTACAGTGGTAGATGTTGCACATCTTGCAAACATTTTATGTGTTATGCATTTTCAAACCAACATATATTTCCCTAAGATGCAAACTAAGGAAAGATAAATTAAGTACTAATTTTTATTTGTGTGTCTTGATTTTACAAGCTTGTGAATGGCCGCCTAACCGAATGAGTAGTTGATGGTTATGTTTCCCATTTACAATGGTCAATCCATAATAAGCAGCTAGTACATTAATCAGATTCACTTTTAATTTAGTCGACCATTCGTATTTTTTTTGTACACTTTCTTTTCCTCAAATTTTCTCCTCTCGCATTTGTATATTATCATAGGATTTTACTCTCATTTACCGGAGTCATAAATAAAAATAATGTAAATAAATCCTATATTGTTTCCTTTGAATCTAACTCATGCATCCAAATCAGGTTATAATAATTTTGTGGTAAAAATGTATTTGTTATTGGCCATCATAAATGTTGGTTGCCTAGATTCTTAAATTATATAATCACACACTTATTCGCACATATGTACATATAATAACATTTATTTTTGCACCTATGTCTTGACAAATAATACCCTATGTTGCCCTAGCTTGCAACGAGACAGCAATAAATTGCACTCAGTGTGCGACTAAGCTTACATAAACTCGCACATTAGATGTTATTCAATATAAGGCAAGTTAAATCTTTGTTATCTATCTATACTTGAAGTTTAAAAAAATTAAAAGTTTTAGATGGTAGGTGTTTAGGGTTTAGACCTTTAGACTTTTACGTTTTATTTAAGTTTTTTTGGTTGAGTGGCACACATTTAATTATGAGAAAACTACCAGTAAATACTCACTCAAGTATGTAATTACCTGGTGGTACCCAAATTTTGGATAGTGTTACTTAGTACCTCCGCTAAAATTTTGGATAAAATTACCCCCCGACTATATATACCCATTTTTCACTTCAAACACACTTTTTCCCTCTTCTCAGCACCCTAAACCAACCCAAACACGTCTAATATTTTAGAAACCACCAGAAAACAAATTGTTCGACTTCCAGCCTCTCTCTCCAACCAAAAACCCTTCCAGCCTCTCTAAAAAAAAACGTTCTTGAACCTTCATCGGAATTCTACCGGCACCGTCTTATACTCCGTCAAGCGATTAACCACCTTCTGTTGGAAAATTTGCCGTCAAGTGGTCGTCGGCCGGTGAAATTACAGTTTTTTACAGTAACCAGGTAAGCATTCTCGTGGGAAATGTTTTTTTTTTTTGCGTTTTTGATTATTTTGAACCACTTGTTTCTGTTATTTCACGATCGATGTTGTTTTTTTACCGGAATCAAGTATTTAGTGATGACAGTTGGTTTATTAATTTCTCGGTTTATCGTCAAACCCAGGGGTTTGTTAGGTTGCATGTAATGTTAATACTTTCTTGAGAATTGTGATGTATGTTAGATGTGCATTAGGTAGTTGATTCCACTTGTTGATGTTAGTGTTATTTTGATATTTCCCAGATCACTACAACGTGCATGTAAAAAATAGAACAATTCGCAGCCTGTACGTGTGCGTTGTAGTACAGTTTGCATCTTCATCATGTAGGATGCAAACAATTCACAGCTTCATCGCTGTTTATAGTTCATAGCAATTTGCAGCTTGATTGAATGTGTATACTATACAGTTCGTAGCTTGTCATGCAAATTGTGTGACACTCCAACTGATAGATAGGCAGTTCGGAGCTTGTCATGCGAGGTGTGTGACACTCCAACTGATTTGTGTTTGTGCAGGAAGTATGACAACAAAACCAAGCTATTACAGGTCAGGATTGGTGAGCCTTCTCAAACTGTTGAAAGAGAACCGTATTACATGTGCCCACATCGAAGCTGCAAGAAACACACCATTCTACACGCTTTTGAAAACGGCTTTCGACATCCGTAATGTAGCAGAGCTGCCGAAGAAGAAATTCTATTCGATAATTCAGTATGTTGTGGAGAGGTTCTCCGTCGATGAAGACGCCTTCCTTATTGGCTCAAAGTTTGTGAAGCTAACGACAGACGACGTGAGGGGTCATATGTCATAATGGCACGAAGGAAATATCGTTAACAAAATCCGGAGTATTTCACAGCAGATATGTAAACGGCGAGGAGAACGAATCGAGGATGATGAAGAAATACTTTATGGGTAAAACGACTAGGAAAATGGGACCGACGAATACTAAAACCATAACGAACGAAGGTACCTGTAAAATAGACTTCATCTTATAAAGTAGGATGTTGTACTTTACTAACATAACATGTTGTCGTGGGTTTTACAGACAGGTATAGAAAGAGCCATAAGTGAAGGGGGGAGCATGAGTTGGAAGATGTTGTACGACTGTTGATATTGTTTTTGTGCTCAACCCTATTCTACTCCGTATCTGGAGATATCCTGGGTTGGAGTACGCTTTATTTTGTTGAAGACCTCAGCAAAATAAACAATTATGACTGGTCCGAATCAATATTGTTCAAGCTTTGACAGTCTATCAGGAGTTGCTTAGCTATCGAAAAACTCGATAGAGTCGTCGGCTGCGTCACCCTTCTAATTGTAAGATTGATTTATTCAGTATAAAAATTAGTTATGTACAGAGCATATTAATGATAATACTTATCCTCATGCAACCCTTTATCATGGAGCACTCAACAATCGGTTGGGATTAGAGTGCCAAGCATCTACCGTGTTGTTACTTGTTAGAATACCCAAATGGTTGCGAATTGTTCGCAACTCCAAGCTGATATAGTTCCAAACAACTATCAGGATTTCATGCGAACTGCTTGCAAACAACAGTCAGTCTATATCCTGATATTTTCCAAACAAACCGCGCGCAGCTATTTACTTCCATGCTCCTCCCTTTGTAGGTTTTGGAAGGTCCACTATGTCTTACTGAGGTTGAAAGCGTATTCGGAGGAGCAGTAGGTAGTGGAGATGCAGATGCTGAATCGATTTCACCAGAAGAAAGACCAAAGATAAGGAAGAAAATCATAGCCCCAAAACCAAGAAAACGGGCATCACACAAACAGAAAGAATCCAATCAGGTGATATCAGTCAGACCCCAACCACAAACAGTCCCCCAGCCAATGATTCCACCAACACCAATTGGCACATCCCAGCAGGAGCCCTAAAGACGAGGGCACCACTAGTATGAGTGACATAATCGGTAATTTTATCCTCAAACACAGCGGCTACTCTAAAGAAGTCTGGAACTGTAGGAGAATCGAAGCGTTTGAAGACGTACACCGATAAGAACAATTACCAGAGGAAGATAGAAAAACAAGAAAAAGAAGTAAGTATGAAATTGAGCCTTACATAATCGCGTTAATCAACACGTAATATGTTATAATACGTCTATTATTACTTGTTGAACTGGAAAAATTAAAATTGAAGATAGCGGAGCTTGAAGCACAAGAACTCCACAATGATCTCTCTCAGCCAATTCGCCAAATTGGAAGCCCTGCAATTGAAAAGGTACCTGGACTACCAGCATTGCTATCTGAAGCGGCGTCCACTGAATTTCAGGCATCTGTGGCAGCTAAAATTTAGGATAATGACCCGAATCAAGACGGGCAAATGCAGGATGCTGAAAAGCATGATGGATTACTGCCGGAAGAGAAGGATGATGATGGGAACCATTCACCCGTACCGGTACCATCTGGTAAAATACACGAAGAGTTGTTGGTATCCACAAAGACAAACACCACGGAGAGATAGACAGACAAGTCTCCTCCTACACAGGAGACAGCGACAGTTCTGAGTCCTCCAAAGGAGAAAGAAAGACACGAGTCTCTTGCGAATGACTAACAGCTCATACTTCACACAGCAGAGGAGGTAAGCTGCCAACAAAAAAAAGCTAAAGAGGTAGAAGCTCGTGAGAAGGAAGTGGCAGTGGAAGAATCTGGACGTACAGACGCAGATAGTCGTGAAGATGTAAGTGGATCGAAAGTACACTAAGATTCAAATATCTTAATTTATTGTTGTGATGAAATTATTTCTATAATAATGTTTATTATTGTATACATAGTCAAACAAAATCAGTGTATGTATTTAAAACAGTCAGGGGTTTTATCGTTGTATACATATTGAAACAAATCGCATTAGGATAACTTTCAAACAAATCCAGGACTATTGTGTAGTACTACTGTCCAAACAATTCTCAGGATATCCTGAGACTTGTTATATATTATATTGATTTGGGTATCACACAGATCGCAGGTTAGCGTGCGAGTTGTTTGATATTCTGATCTCAAACAACTCTCAGGTTAGCATCTGATTTGTTTGACCTTCTGATCTCAAACAATTCTCAGGTTAGCATGCGACTTGTTTGCAACTCAGACTGCAGTATGCTTAACCCCTCCACCTTTTTATTTTAAATTTTGTATGAAATAGCAGGCCGACAGACAACAACAACAGCAACAGGAACAACAAGAACAACAACAACACCCACAAAAAGAACAAGAACAACATAATCAAGAAGAACAACAATAACAACACATAACCTTGGCAAAGAGAGAAAGGGTAACACAAGATGTAGCTCCGAGAGAGTCAGAATCTTCAATCCTTGTGAGAAGCTGGAACTACTTAGCCAGGCAGAAGCATTGTTAGAAGACCAAAACCAAGACGGATATGTACCTCAAAGACCAACAGTGGCCTACGCAAAGTCAGAATTGCTAAGCCAAGGTCAACCGAAAGTACATTACCGAATCAACCGCAAGCTCCAGAGTCGAACGATAACACAGTATGTTTTCCTTATGCTTCTATTGATGGTATTTACACTCAAGTTTCACAGATATTTTTAAATGAACTTGATAATTTTGAGTTCGATGGTATAATACAACGGTGTTTGGAGAATATATCAACGGCAGAGATTATGCCGAACCGGTCAACGATATTGGTTGTCGCTGAGCGTGTGGTAAGGGCTATTTTAAATAATTTCACAGCATATCATGAGACTTGTGTGGATGTATTTTATAATTTATAAACAAATATCATGATAGCCTCCGAATTGTTCAACATTCTATTTTATTCGAAACTCGAACAATTCCCGTGATATCCAGATAGTTGTCATGTATTATATTCAATTAGAACCCAAACAATTCGCATGTTATCATGCGACTTGTTTGGGGAAGTTAATATTATAATGCTTGACACACTCTCTATTAATTTTTGTTATTTTATAACCTCGAGTCAAGTAAAGAGATAGAGGGGCCTACTTTTAATCTACTGACACCGACACAGCATCCAAAGGTAGAGGAAGAGGAAGAGATAATTATAACAGAACGTCTACCGCCAAAAGTAACATTCACCGACTGGCCAAAGAAAACACAAACAACTGACTGTATCGATGTCGGTGAATACCAAAAAATACAGATAATTAAAGCTAGTGAAGACACCATTGATCTAGTAGTATGGAATTTACCATTGTCCAAATTTTCCTACAGAATTAGTATGCAAATGATTGATGTGTTGGCGCTACCTTTCGAACTGGAACTGGACGTAAAGGTATCGAATTGTCAACCAACTCTCTTTTTAATGTTTCAAAGAAGTCTCGTATATTTGATGTAAATAAACAACTCGTCTCATAGGTTGTGGATGCTTGGATTCGAAAGATACTCAAAGAAGTAAATTTCAAAGTTCCATATAAAGTTGTTCCAAGAGTGAAATATGACTGCGTACTGATTTCGGGCATGACTACGGTAAGTTTAGCTACGGTAAATTTCAAATTTCCCCGTATGTTCTCGTTGTAATGTACTCTTGCTTGAATGCATCATAATATGGAATTAGGGTGGGAAGAAACAAATTTAGTTGACACAGTTTTTAGCAAAGCTCCTAAAAACCTCAACCTCATCATCATTCCAATATGCAACAAGAAAAAGAACCAAGTAAACCATTGAACGTTGCTAGTCATTGATGTAGACGCCATGACGGCAAAAAAACTATAACCCACTGCTGCTTAAACTCAAAGTGACGGACCACACAACAAAGACACCGACACAGTTGGTAAAACTCTTAACTGCTACAATTACTGTTAAACACATTTAAAAAACAATGATCGGGATATCATGCGAACTGTGACCAAGTCAATTGTGTTTAAATGCAAACAATTCCCATGTTGTCCTGAGAATTGTTGGCAACTAGAAGTCCTGATATTTTTTTGAAAATGTAATGCGTTGGAGTTTCATATAATTCGCAACATATCGTGAGAGTTGTTTGCAAAGTTCTTGGACCGGTTTGCCAAACAATTCGCAATATAGGCTGCGAATTGTTTGACATCCATAGTATAAGTATTTGTGTTGATTTTTGACACGAATTATTATAACCAGATTAAGTATTTACTGGATAAAGAATACCTGCATACTACAAAGACATGGTGGAAGGTGCGAAATAACACAAAAATTACATAACAAAAACCTGGCACCCTTGATTGTGGTATTTTCATTTGTCAATACGCTAGAGATATTATCCAACGAGGATATGTGTAGGATACTTACCATAAAGATATGGTTCCCGACTTTAGAGCGGAAATGTTTTATTTTTTCCTAAATGATGATGACAGTAGCTCGTATTGGAAATAATATAGTTTTTTGTATGGCATTATGATTTTTTTTGTACATATATTCTTTGTAATTTTTTGTTGTATCTAGAGTTTTTTTGTTTCAGAAATGTGCAATGAGATTTTTGAAGTGACATTAGAGAACAGTTGGTATTTGAACAATTCCCATCATTCCTTGGTATATATATAAATACAGGGTTTTTATCAAACAATTTGCATGCTAACCTGATATATAAAGATTAGTTCGTATTTGAACAATTCCTATCGTTCCCTGGTATATATCGAAAGACACGATTCTTACTAAACAATTTGCATGCTAACCCGATATATGCTGAGAAAACTACCACTTCAACAAATACAGGCTGAGAAACTACCACTAACAGTTCGCACATAATTCAAAATCATCGTTGAAGAATACGAACATGATATGGCATCTGCCTTTATAAATGTTAAGTGCATTGAGCACGCAAAAAAAAATCTAATCACCACAGCCCATTAATTGTTGATTGGACAAGGAGGCTATGTAATGATTAATATAGCCATACCACCTCATAAGCTCAAACTCCCTCCATGCCTATAAATAACACTAGTAACCATAGGCTAATTTAAAAACAAACTCTATATTTTTAAAACGCCTCTGGTTCTCTTCAAATTCCAAATATCATGTTATTTTCCACCACCACCACCTCTGGTTCTCTAGGTGACTCCTGGTCATCCATAACAACCAGCTGGAGCTCAGACTTAATCACTCCGGTGGCACCACCAAACATCTCATCCTCTGTCATGGATTTTGACATTGAGGACTCCTTTTCTGCTGACTCTGAACCAGTTGAAGTGGTTCCCCTGGTTGTTGCTGAACCTCAGCCAGCAGAGGTTCCAACTCATAGTGCAGAGGTTCCAAATAAGAAACGGAAGAGGGAGGACGATGATGGTCCATCAAGGACCAAATTTTTGAGCATAATGGACCTAGATAACGAGGATAAAGAGTATAATGGAAAGGATGATGATCAGCATGAAGAGGAGAAAGATGGTGAAGAATCCTCTAGTGATGACTGATAGTTTCTATTTTATTTTATTTTTTTTGGAATGCAACTAACAAACACTAAAAGGTTGTAGTGATTGTTTGAAACTTATTAGTGCATGAAGCCTGTAATCTTTTTTTTTATAAACTTTTAATCATATGTGAATATGTTATAATATGTGTGAACGTGAAACAATGCCCACAATTCGCACCCTATTACTACTTGCAAACAACTCTCATCCTAACTTGAGATATTGTTTAGCAATATTACTCATATACACACAATTCGCATGCGGACCTGAGAATTGTAATACTTTGTAGTTCCATACAATTCGCATCATATCATGAGATTTGTAAGCAACTAAAAGTCCTGATATTTGTTTGAAAATACAATTCGCAGCATATCATGAGATTCGTAAGCAACTAAGAGTCCTGATATTTGTTTGAAAATGCAATACTTTGGAGTTCCATACAATTCGCAGCATATCATGTGATTCGTAAGCAACTAAAAGTCCTGGTATTTATTTGAAAATGCATTACGTTAGAGTTCTATACAATTCGCAACATATACTGATAGTTGTTTGAAACACTTTTGATTTGTTTGCCAAACAATTCTCAGTAGACTGAGATGAAAATAATCCGCATTCTGGTGGAGTTTCACACAACTCGCACAAAAACCGGAGAGATATTTGCAATATGATATCGAGATATCGCACACAATTCTCAATAGTGAATGTGAATTGCATGCAACTCAAACACCTAGCATTTCGTTACTGTAATACAAACAAAAAAATGTGTAAAAATGTTTAGTTTGTTGTCCACAACAATAAAAGTATTACAAATCAATGTGGCCAACGAGAATTGTCCACAACACGAATTGTATCTAAACTAGAACATCATAAGTCCTCCTGTTATGGCCTGATTTCGAACAACGGTCACACCTTAACTGCTTGGTTGAGGTTTCTCCCCTATATGGGATTTGTTTTTTTTAGGTCTTCCGGATCGTCTTTTAACGTTCGGAGGTATAATTTTAACAAAAGAAGGATCATTAGGGCTGGACCCTTCCCCGAAATCGGTTATAGCTAGTATGCTGAAAGAGTAACTTTCCCTGTAATTCTTAACTGTAACGAAGGGCTATATTACATTAAAGGGATCTTGATCGGTATACTCTATTACTGGATATGGAAAAAACTCGTGTTGCCATGATCCACATGAGCATTTAAAATCCAACAGATTAACAACGGCCACAGAATTTGAAAAGACTTCGAACATGGCGGTATACGACTTACGTACTACCCAAGTTCGGCACATGTCAACATTCTGCTTTAGTTTCTTCTTATATTCGGGGACAAAATTAGTACTCCAGCTTAACTCCTCTTCGTATCTTCGTGAAACTTGAGTCATAAGAAAGACTCTACTCCAGTCAATAAACTCAACAATGGGTAGGCCGCAATATTTTTTGATCTGATTGTTAAAAGATTCTGCCGCAGTAGAAGCCATAGAGCCGTATCATTTCTATTTAACGTAAGCATGCGCATACTTTTCCGGGGGTAAATTAGCAAGAAAATCACTCATTCTGTCACTACCTTCACATTGAAAATCTGTTAGTATATCTTTAAAAAGCTCTCGACTGGGAGCATAAGCAAGACGATAGAAGAAATTCAACATCCTTTTTCTATAGTCTCTGTTAGTATGTTCCAATTTTGCTTTCAAATTCTGCATGATATGGAAATAACAGTATGCATGATAGCAGTTTGGATACAAGACAGAAACAACATTATCGATACCAGAATGACATTCTGAAATAAATGTGATTTGGTGCTCCAACAAATGTGGTTTCAAACACCCCAAAAACCACATCCAATTGTCACAATCTTCAATGCTAACTATACCAAGAGCAATAGGGAATAGTCCTGGAAAAAGACACCTCAAATGAACAATACAATAGAACTCAAGCATGTAAAAAATTTAAACAATTCGCGTCCTTTCCTGAGAGTTGTTTTCAAATATAGACTGCGAATTGAGTACAACCATAGGCTGCGAATTTTTCACAATTTTATGTCTACACTAGCCTAATTCGCATCCTCCCCTAAGAATTGTCTGCAAATCAAGTTACTGCCCAATTTGCATTCTCTCATGAGATTTGTTCTGAAATATCAGGATTTTATGAGAGCTGTGTGCTACTATAGGATGCAAATTGTTTACAAAATTTCCAACAAAACATCATAATCATTCAGATTAAATAGTTAAATAAAACTAACCTTTGTTGCCGTCCTTTGCTAAGGCAGTAAGAAAGGTACCCTTATACTTGCCATATAAGTGGGTTCCATCGACAAACAACATTGGAGGGCATGAATGGAAACCCTAAAGGGACGAACCGAATGCTACAAAACAACGCTTGAAGTGGTTTCCAGCTGATAACTCCAACTGGCAGTCTGTAGTAATATCACGACTTTTCAATCGCTTAAAGTACCCGCTTAGTAAACTAAAAGAACTTGAACTATCTCCGAAAACTCCCCTCATTGCCTTCTCTAAAGCATTCCATGACAAGCGGTAAGAGATGTCAAGACCGTAATTTTGTTTGACAGTCAATTGTATGGTTTTGGCTGTCAACGAATGGCAGGTCCGCAGAGAATTCTGAATTTCTTCCGTAATCAAATCCGATGTCAAATATCTATGTCGCTTATGCTTCTGGGAGAAAACGGGACTGCAAGTATGGTGCGGAACATACTTCTTGATCGTCATCAAGCCGGTGCTGGAAATAATGTATGCATAAAGCCTCCATTTGCATCCGTTTGTGAACTTATTTTCACAATAAGCAGTGATCTTGGTTGTTGTGTTGTGCAGGTATTTGAAAGCAAAACCATGCTCTAAAGCAAACTTGCACAAAGATAACCTGAGACGTGCAACACCATCTTCAAAAGCTTAACTCACTCTTGTAATAGCATTAGCCCAACGAGCAGTAGCAAGTTGTTTTTTTCTCTAATCAGAATTAACTAAACTGTTACTACTCTCCCCGCTAACTAGTTGATTAAGAGATGGTTCTCCCAAGCTTATGTTACGCTCTTTACACTCTACACCAGAACCCTTACCACCAGAGCTCTTTTCACCAGAAATTTTTCACCATAACACTTATCACCAGAACCCTTACCACCATAACTCTTTTCACGAGAACACTTATCACCAGAACCTTTATCGAAGACGTGTTTTTCTATGAGAAAACTAACCCGTTTTAAGCGCTCCAAATCAAGATATAACACCAACCCAACAAAACAATTCTGGTTATTAAAGAAACAATTATTGTTCTCCCCGCAGGAGTAGGTAATTAGGTAGTCACCTGTGACAAGCTCCTCCCATGTGTTGTCCATATAGTCTTAGATACTTTGAAAGATTTCAAACTCTGTGAAAGGCAAAATTGCGGTTTGGTGACCATGTTTTAAAATACAAACTCGTGATTTAGACATACCTTATCCTGCACTGAACAAGCTATTAGTTATTAATCCCGAAAATAAAGTGCAAGTTATTAATTACTGAACCAAGCAACTCGCCTATTATCATGCGATTAGTAAAAATAACCACTCAACTATATTAGAATAAGTTATGATATATTTTTTTGAATTAAAAAAATATATGAGATCTAAAAAACCAGGAACGCTTTTTAGGAACGCTTTTTAGTTATAAATATATTAGTATTCATATTCTATTATATTTATTTAATATTTATTTTATCATAAATGTTTCATAAATTCAATTTGATAATCTAATATATTTATAGTTATAAAAATTATTATTAAAAATATAGATTAAACATATTCAATATTTATCATTACTAATTAATCACCTCGGTACACCAAATACACTTCTAGTGTTTATGTCAATATATTATGGGTATGTCTATATATACCCAATTCAGGTTTAAGTATACCCAAAATCTACATTTGACTTTCGTTTGACTTTTTTTTACATTTTTACCCTCCATCAGAATGTTAATATCTAAACTGCCATTAAGTAAAAAAACTACTAAGTGTATCCTGAGTATACCCAATTCACCAAAAGTCCTATTTCGCTATCTATACCCAAACAAACATTCTTCTTTGCTGAATTAAGTATCCAAATAGTATAGTTTTCTTTAAAATTTTGAAACCAAATTCAAACTTCATAACAAAATCAAGAACATTCAACCTAAAACACAAAATCGATCATGACCGAAGCAGAATTAGGGATCATCGTGGAGGAGTTGATGTCGCCGAAAGAAAAGGGATGATGAAATTTTGCCGGAAAAAGAGATGGAGTTGCCGGAGAAGCAGTCGTCGTCGTCGGAGCAGCCCCCACCATCGCCGGAGAAGGTAAAAACCACACCGGTGGCCCATGCACCATCGGTTCCATGGCCTGGAACCGATGGTGCATGGGCCACCAGCCGGTCGGTTCCATAGCCTTAGCACCACCGGTGCTGAGGCCATGAACCGGTGGTGCATGGGCCTCAGTCCGCTCGGTTCTGAGGCCCCAGCACCACCGGTTCATGGCCTCAGCACCGGTGGTGCTTATGGTCGTGTCCGGTCGGTTCTGAGGCCTAGAACCACCGGTTTTAGGCCTCAGAACCTTGGATTCGCGCATGTTTTTTGAATATTTTTTTATGTTTTTAACTATACCTGAATGTTTATTGTGGTTATTTGTTGTGTAACAGGGGACGGATGTCGCAAGTGGGACTGAGGCACCTTCCGCTACTGATTACAGTCATTTGTTCTTCACTACCGAGTTCTACACACACGACGCGTTGGTGAAATGGGTTACGAAGATAGGAAAACTCTATGGTATGGTTATCAACATAAGTCGGCACGACAAAGTAAACAGCAGAAAAAATCCGAGAGTTTATTTCCAGTGTGAGAGGGGGGGAAATATACTCCAAGGGTTGCAGAAAAAGACCGTAAACGGAAGTCTATAGGAACGAAAAAGATTGACTGCCCATTTCAGCTTCTCGGGTCAATGGTTGAACCAGATCAATGGAAGTTAGAAGTGAAATGTGGTATTCATAACCATGAGACTTCTATACATCTAGATGGTCATTCTTTTGCTGGCCGTTTGAATGATGAAGAGATGGAATATGTTGAACGAGCGACCTTCATTGGTACTAACCCCAGAGATATACTGAATGGTGTCAAGAAATTGAACAAAGATAATGTTTCTACCATGCGGACGACAGAAAAGTCGGGTTTTAAAGAAGGCGGGTAGGTCACAACTTCAGTTCTTGTTGGGTGAGCTTAAGTCACAAAATTATTATGAATGGCATAAATCTGGTGAAAACGATGGACAAATCATTACAGATTTGTTTTTTTCCTATCCTGTCAGTGTTGACCTTTTGCGGACATTTCCGACAGTTTTGATTATAGATAGTACATATAAAGTCATACAATATGGTATGCCATTTTTTGAGATAGTGGGTGTGACGTGTACCGGATTGACTTTCTGTGCGGCATTTGCCTTCATGTCCGGTGAGAAGTTAAACAACTTCAAATGGGTGTTAGAGTGTTTGAAGTCGTTGATTTCCGTTCACGGAATTCAAGAACCTCGGGTCATCCTAACCGACAGAGATTTAGCATTGATGAATGCCATAGAAGTGGTATTCCCACAGACAACACATATGTTATGTCGTTGGCACATAAACCAAAATGTTCAAGGGCAAACAAGAAAACACTTCCTCGAGAAAAGTGATCATAACAAATTTGTTACTGCTTGGAAGAAGATTGCGTATGCAGAATCAGAGATTGAATTCGATCACGCCCGACGGGACATGCTATTGGAGTACAAAGATTACCCTCTTGCAATTAAATACACTGAAAATCGTGGCTTGATAAGTACATGGACAAATTTGTTGTTTGGAAAACGAACAAAAACTTGCATTTGGGACATTGCACAACTAATCGCGTCGAGAGTGCTCATTCTAACCTAAAGCGGTACATACGTACGAGCAAATTAAACTTCAAGTTATTTTGGGGGAGGGTTCAGTCGCTTGTTAAAATCCAACATGCTGCCATTACGTCGTCGTTCGAGAAGAGTCGTTACATAGCACTGCATAAGTTCGCGGATAAACTGTTTTATGAGATCCGAGGCAAGGTTTCCCACATGGCGTTAGAACTACTTTTCTCCGAAGTAGAGAAGGCCGAAGATACCAAGATGGTCGCTATTGAAGATGAGTCAGATGTTAAGGACATTGGCGTCTGTATATGCGCTATAAAATCTACCCATGGTATACCTTGCTATCACCAGGTCCGCAAGTGGTGTAAAGGCGGAATGTCTGCCTCTCTAGATGATTTTCACATCCACTGGACAAGGTTAGAAATAATGCCTCGTACATTCCGTACGACCATGGAAATTCTCAAAGATGATCTGCTAAAGCTAGTAACCGATGTTATGGAGACAAAAGATGAAAGCCGTATAAAACATATTTACAAGAAATGGTTTGAAATTGTTTATCCTGAAACGACGTCATTGCTAGAGCCATTGGAGAAGCAGAAACACCGAGGCCGCCCACAGGTGAAAAGAAAGTTAGTAGTTGATACATCATCCACTAAACGGGACATGAGCGGATGGGAGTACCCGCTAAAAGAGGATGAAACTAGTCATGACGCAGTCATGCAGTCTTTAAAACCAACAAAAGTTAAAAAGGGTAAAGCAGTTGGTAGTGAAAATACGATTCGGGAAGATGTGCCTAAAGTACCTCGTACTCGTACCTCTTCCATTGCCTCGCTAGGTAGCAACATCGTACAACCGTCCATTGATCGAGTCACGGAACTAATACATGACCCGAAAGGTTTTTTGCGTTGGTTTCCGATTCACTTCAACCCTTTTATATCGGGTATTAATGATGTTAAGCCAGATGGACATTGTGGATATAGGGCAGTTTCATTTGGGTTGTATGGTCATGAAGAAGGTTGGCGAGGTGTTCGAAAGGCAATATACGATGAACTAATGGAAAACTACGATACGTACAGCAAGATTTATAACGGTAAAGAGGATTACCTAAAGGTTGCAGAAAGTATAAACTACTACGAGACACCAGCATCACCCAAATATTGGATGACAATGCCTGAAATGGGGATTGCGATTGCAACCAAGTTCGAATGCATTGTTCATTTTGTGTCACTCGTAGGGTCTCACAACTGTAGTTATACTTTTTTACCTTTGCGCGGTAAGCCCCCTATTATGGCCCAAAAACGTGAGATTGGGTTTGGATTCGTCGACACTAACCACTTTGTCAATGTAAGTCATTCGATATACGGTTATGTTATTTCTCACTATATTACTCAATTGTTGGTTCTAATTTAAGTTGTATTAAACAGCTATCAATCAAGCCCCCTTGCCCTTGCGCACGCATACATCCTACGTGGCAGAAGTTGAAGAGTGAAGAGGCTACGCACTGGGAGCTACCAATAGTTGGTCGCTGCAAGAAATACACGGAACTCGAAGAGAGAAAGCCAGTTTGTTCATTCCCAGAAGTAACTAATCTTGATGAATTTGTTTAGTAGGTTTATGTGTTTTGGTCGGGTTTATGTTAGTGTTTTGAACTCATTTGTGTCTTTTGGTCGCTTTATGTCATTTGGACGAATTTATGTTGTTTAGAACTTTGTTTGTTTTACTACATCGTTTTGGTCCTTCCCTTTTATTGCAGTAATTCATGCAACTTACCAACTTATAACGATACGCCAATAATCATTCCATAACTAAAATAAAACATCGCAACTTAGCAACAACAACATCTTCTAAACATTAGTACATAACTTTGGATTGAGAATACAATTAGTTAAAATCGTAGCCTCCATTGTCGTTGAGAATACGCACTGTTTCCTCCTTCATGGAAATTTGAGAATGAACGTATTGTGCCATTTCCAAAGACAAATAGTCTGTGATCATTAAACCGAAGGAGTCGAATGCTTCATTCCTAACTTCTGGGGGCTCGTTAAACACTAAGAACATCGATCCACTAGTTATAGACTTGTACCTTGTGGCTACCTCCTCACGAGTTCGAGATCGAGGCATTTCTCTAGACGTAGACATTTCGCCGTACATGAAATACATCATACACAAAACTTCATCAAAGAACTCATCAACATTATCGTCTGGGCGTTTGAACTTCACAGCTTTAGCAGCCTTGAGCAGATGAGCATCATCAAACACACTCCAACCCATTAAGAAAGACTTCAACTATGTTAGAATGAGAGTTTTGTGTGTTTGGTGTTGTAAGGTAGACTTCCTTATATAGAAGAATGAGAGTTTACTTTGGCGGGAATTTAAGAACGCGAAAACAGAAAACGCGGGAAAAAAAACGGGGAAAAAATTCCAAGATACAATTGCGCACCATAGGTACTGTCTTCTGTGTACCTATGGTGCACAGGCTACGGTACCTATGGTGCACAGTCTGGTGTACCGATGGTACACCAGACTGTGTACTGATGGTGTCATGCACCGGTCGGTACGTAACGTGCCGACCGGTGCATGGTACCATCGGTACAAGGGGGTTGTACCATCGGTACATGCCCCCTTTACCGATGGTACTCTGCACCATGGGTACGCCTTCTTCAGTACCCATGGTGCACGCACTATTGTACCATTGGTACGCAGTAGTGTGCACCATAGGTACTACTGACTGCGTACCAATGGTGCACAATAAGTTGTATTTTTTTTAACATCGTTTTGTTTTCGTTTTAAAAAGTAAGTCTTAGGGCATAATTTTTAAGTGAATTTTTTTGAATGTTATGGTGTTATTTTTGACGAATTTAAGATGAACATTGTTAAATATATGTTATAGAGCATTGATTGAAAGAATGGTTCGACTTATGTTTGTTTGTGGAATCTCAATTATAAAAAACGAATTCAAGATAAGTAAAAAAATCTAAAAGAACAATAGAAGCAGTAGATAGTAGATGTCATAAGTCATATTACAAAGTAGATGTCATAAGTCATAATACAAAATACGATAGTGAAACAACTAAGAAGTCCACGAGAATGAAAGATCACAACAACGTTAAAACAAGTCTGATAATGAGGACAAACAACCAAGGAGAGAAGAGCTGCAGGACTTGATCTCTCCACCTAAGCGCACCCGCCTCCCCACGCTCTACGGGCATGGTAACAATCGAGCGAACAGCGTCTAACAGTCTGTCGTCTGTGGTACATGGTGGTGGAGTAATAGTATGCCAACCATACTCAGCCAGGTACCTCCAGTAGGTGTTCGTCGCAGACTGTCTATACGTGGCAATGGTAACTGTCAATCGATCCTCGGAAAGCAAGTGCTGACGCAAATCTAGCCATGCGCTCTCTCGCCACGTGTACCTCGCTAGATCTCCTTTCCTGTAACCCGGTCGTAGTACAAGTGGGAGTTCGGGCTCATCCTGAACCCGTCCAAACTGGCGCATAACCCAATCAGGCATGTAGCCCTCAACCGTGCTCATCATCCGCAAAGGATAAACAATGGTGCGGATCTCCTGAACGGGGAACTGGACTCTAATGTCCTGGTATGGCTCAAATATCACCTGTTACAAAACAGTAAAACAATTAGACCGTTTTAATAACCTAAAACTTAATATCAAAATGTTAATGCAAAAAAAAAATTTAAAATCTTACATCTGCCTCCTTCTGATCAGCAAGGAGAGTACGGACAACCGATTTGGGGCGGATGTTTTGCCCAACAATCCGCTTCGGTAGCCACTTCACAATCCTAGGCTGCCTCGCTACATGGTCAGCATTCTCTGAGGCCCTAAACGCGGGGAAGTGGTCGTAGATCCAGCAATCGAGCATAGCTACAAATCCATAAAGGTTATGCTTCGATGCTTTCGAAGCATCACCCAAACCACGGAAAAGGAATGCCAATGCACTCGTACCCCATGCGATGTCCCACAACCCAGAATCCGTATTCGCTAACCCGTACAAGTAGTCATCCTTGATGCTTTTCTGACTAGTATCCGCAAAAATAGTGCAACCAAATAAGAACATAAGGTATGCTCGTGATACCTGGCGGATAGTCTCAGCATCAGTCTGCTCGATGTAGCGACCCCTGGTGAAAGTCTCCCGCAACCATTTTATCTTAAAGCCAACGCCTCTGGTGGACTGTATCTCTGTGCGGACCTCATCCACTGTCAGACCTAACATACTAGCGTAGTAGCTGTATGCCTCATCACGTGGAGCTGTGACTACATCCAGGGTCCGACCAACTACAGCGAGACCTGTAATGCAGCTGACACCGTCGAGCGTAATCGTCATCTCCCCAAATGAGAAATGGAAAGTGTTGGTCCGTAGATGCCAACGCTCAACAAAAACCTTGTCAAGGACGGAGTGTGTGAAGTACTGAGGCAGGTGGGCTATAAGAGGACCAAAAGGAGTCTGCGCCAAAAATCGTTGCACATCTGGCTGAGCACTGAGGTCCCGCATACGAAGCACATTATAATGTGCCTGTATGCCTAGTGTAGTCCGACCCTATAAATTAAAAACTAAGTCAGAACATAATAATAGTAAAACCTTAGACTAGACGTTTAATAGTTAGGTACTTACCTGTCCGATGAAGACGTGGTACGCCTCATGCTCCTTGTAGTCAGGAAACAGAGGTATCTTGTTGCATTTGAGAAATGCAAACGTCTTTCGCTGCTCCTCGGTGTGGATAGCATCGATATGCTCCTCATCGATCGTGTCCTGCTCAGGGTCCCCAGTGGCATCCACCCTGTCACTAACAGGTGGTGGATGTGTAATAGTATGCGCAGGGGACGGAGCTCTGCGAGAAGGAGAGGGAGGTGGTGGATCACTAGCAGTTGGAGGTGGTGATCTATGTGTATTTGATGACGACGTCTCTCGTCGTAAGGAGCCTCCACCTCTGATATCAATGTCCGCAGTCTCTATGGCTTTTTCCTTCCTCTGGGCATGCTTGATTCGGCGCAAAGACCGATCACTCCGTATCCTCTCCTCCTCCTCCCTAAGACGAATAGTCTCAGGGTCGTCAGGTAAATCTCGTCCGCGCTTCGCATCGCGGACTCGCTCATTTTCAACCGCCCGAACAGTCTTAATACTCTTCCCTGGCGGTGGCGGACGTGACCCATGGGGATACGCCCTCGATCGAGGAAGACGTCGCTCCTCAACCGCGTCTGACCTACAAAAATAGAAAACAAAGCACGAAATTAATAACAGTAACATACAAAATTAAAATCATCAACACTCTTATATGCAACCGAACTAACTTTATAAAGTAATTTCTTATAAATTTGAAGTTTTTTTTTTAAAAAATGCAAAACTGCAACTTTTGAAACACAATTTGGATATTTTTTTAAAAAAAAATCGGCGCACCATAGGTACGCAACAAGGCGAACCGAGCGGCACGGGGGCTAGTGCCGAGCGACACAGGTGCTTGTGCCACTCGGCACACAGTAGGTGTACCGAGCGGCACACCTACACGCACCGATGGTGCTGCCCAAGGCGCACCACCGGTGCATCGCCGGCCATTTTCCAGCCGGCAAGTTGGCTGGAAAATGGCCCCTAAATCCTATTTTTTTCCGAAATTCTCTACCTAATTCTATCCTAAACACCAAATTCAACCCTAAATCTAACCAAAATCTAAAATTCATACCTAAATCTAACAAAATTAAGAAACAAATTTAGTTTAGGAACTTACGTAGGTGGCGGCGGAGGGTTTTTGTTCTTGACCATGATGAAGGAGGAGGAGGAGGAGGAGTGGTGGTGGTGGCGGCTCGCCGGAAAATTTGAGAGAGAAGTGAGAGTGAGATTTTAGAGAGAAGTGAGAGATGTGAGTGAAGTGAGAGAAAGTGAAGGTTAAAATGGTGTGGATGAAGTTAGTAAAAAAAATTGACTTATATACCCACAAAAGGATATTTTTGAAAAAAAATGGATATACCCAAAATTGAGTATACTTAAACCTGAATTTGGTATATATAGCTTGACCATATATTATATGTATTGCGGTTTATGTACCGACAACACTGGTATTTACCCTAGCAGTAGATAAGATTTTACTGCGCGTTGACCATATTTAATGAGAAAATCTGAAATTCATAAATCAGCAAACTTATTTTTTTTTTTAATACAGTGAAAATAATTGATTTTTATCCCAAATTAACCACCAAATCACTCATAATATGTACCACCATATTTACATGCAAATCTAATTAAAAATTATTAATTTAGTCCGAGAAGTAAATATGTCGATACAATAATGACCAAAATAAACCGTCAACATATTCTTGTATGTTGAAAAGTCAATTGACTTGTTAAAAAATAAAATCTTACATGTATATTTATAAATACACACTTCTAAAACTTCTAAAAGAAAGAAAATATTTGGAAGAGAATATTTTTACAAAAAAAATTAAAACTTAAAAAGATTATCCTATAATTATCGAAAACAAATACACAAATATTAATTGTTAGAGAAACAAATTTAAAATAAAACAGTTAAAATTTAAAAGCATATATTTAAGATAAATAAAAATACTAAAAAATATAAATAATTGAGAAAATATAAATAATAATAATAATATACACTGAGTTTTTTAGGAAGACTTACCAACAAAAATCAATTCAACAAATCTATTAGGGATAAAGACCTAAAAATTTCAAGAGATTTTATACCTTAAATACCCTTCTATATAAAATAGTAACCAACTTCTTTTTTTTTAATTTTAATTTTTAAAGTTCGTATTTTTTAAGTCGTAATTCGGAAAAAGAATCCGAAAACACCATTGGTTTTGCCTTTTTAAGACGAACAAACTAGTACTATTCATGATATGTTTTGAATTTGTTTTAAAAATATATATTTTTTACCCACGTTTCTCAATTATATGGTTTCGCATCTGGTGACTAGTTCTGCATCTATCAAAATAAAGAAGGTTTCGCATTTAGCAAAATAAAGAAGGTTTCGCATCTAGCATAACAAAATAGGTTCCGCATCTAGCAAAATAAAGAAGGTTTCGCATCTAGCATAACAAAATAGGTTCCGCATCTATGATAACGAAGACAGTTTCACATCTTCTTCGCGAAACCCTTATAAATTTTAAAACTTTAAAGTCTGTATCTTTTAAACCGTAAATCGAAAAAAAAAATCCGAAAATACCGTTGGTTTTGCTTTTTTAAGACGAACAAACTAGTATTACTCGTGATATGTTATGAATAAAAAATAATAAAATAAATTAGAACAAATAACGTTTCGCATCCATCAAAAACGTGTTTTTTGCATCTACCATTCCAGAAGAATTACACGTTTCGCAACTATCAGTAGGTACATATACAAACGTTTCACATCTATTCTTACTTCATGAAATCGCACGTTTCGCATCTCCTTCACTGAAAACAAAAAATCTGTTACGCGACTGAAATTTCCAAAAACACAAAATAAAAGACTAAAATCAATGAAACACGAAAACAATGCTACAAATAAACTACATTACCATAATTCGAACTAAAAAACTAACTAGAATTTCGACAATAAACACTATGAAAACAAACAAAAACATATCTTAAAAAACAACTATTTGAGCTCAAATTCGAGTTTCAAACACACACAACATCAAGTATCTTCTTATAATAAGTAAAAACACAAATCAAAATCATACGGAAAAAAGGAAAAAAAAACAAAAAATCGAGTAAAGAATTAATCATCACCATTCAGGTAGAAGAAAGAAAACTTGGGGAAAAAAAGAGATATGGAGCATGAAAAAAAAAATACGAGGCATGGGATGTTAAAAGCTTTTATATTATAGGTAGGGTATTTAGGATAACGAATCTTTCTAAAAAATAATTAAAATATAAATTTTAGATGGATAATTATTAGACTTTTTGGATCCTAATTTACTTTATTTATTAATAGAGTTAATAAACGTAAAATTACTGTATCATAATATAAAGATAGGAAAAATAAAAAATATAAAAAGCTCAAGTCAAGACAATACTGAATTAATTGAATTCAACTTTTTATATTAAAATTTTCTAACATAATTTTTTTTTTTTTTATTAACAGTTTAAGAAAGACATGAGCCGATAGAATTAACAAAGTGTCAAAGAGAGCCAATTCATATAGTCAACTTTGACATCAGAAGCGCCAGAATGCCCACAAACGGGCGAGAGCTCTAGTGACCATATTTCTGAAACTCCCACTCACTATTATCCAATGGACACACTTGACGAGTCTTAAGCCAGCGGCTGATGCAGTGGAAGTGAAACGCATGGTTGCAAACTCCCCAAGCAACAGTGCATTCCTCGCTAGTGGCGCTAGCCTGGTTTGCCTGGCACTCAATGCAGAGATCCATGATGTGGTTCCTACAGATCGCACAGTTATCAACGACGATATCCCAGGCCCAGAGGGAGACGGCGCTCCACTTTTTTATCTCGAAGCGCTTGGGCTTCTTGGAAGAAGACGAAGAGGCGTTGCTAGAGCTTTCACCGACGGGAACCATCGGCACATCGGAGTCCAAAGTCGCCATTAACGATCCGAAACGAGAAGAGCCTAAAACCCTAGATCCAGCGAGGTTGGGTGATTGGGTTCGATTTTTGGGAGAAGAAAGACCAAAAGTCTAGACGTTTTATAGGGCTAAATAATCAAACCCAATAAATATCTCCTTTTTTTTTTCTTTTTTTTCTTTTTTTTTTTAAGAAATATCTCCTAAATACAAACCTCAGCGTTTTCTCCTTAGCCCACGTGGACCAGCAATGGTAACACTCAAAAGCAAGAAAAACGACACTTTAAGTTACCGTTTTCTTCAATCTTTCTTATCACAACGGCTAGTTATCAAATGACCGTTTAAAATATACACTTATTTGTCAAAATTTTCAAAACCTTAACTCTGTCTCTCTATCTCTCTCAAACAACACCAAGAAAACAAAAACATCAATCACAAAAACAAAAACAATGGTGAACACATACACAACCACATACTACTCCACTCTACATGATTCAATCACCTCTATCTGCAAAACAATTCTTCCATTTTCCTTAAAAAAGAAACGTTTAGCTGCAGCAGAGCATAAGCTTTCGAAGATGCAGTCTGATAATCTAAAATGGCAGCAAGAATCGTTTCATCAAATCTTGAACTTGATGGGTTTGTATAAAGAAGGAATCTTAGCTCAAAACGAAGTCGCTGCTTTTCGTTCACATTTGCTCGAGAAGATCATTGTTTCTCCACCTGACCAAGAACATACGTTGATCTTGAGGGATAAGTTAGTTTTCTTACAGGTAAGTACTTTGGTTATGAGTTCAAGTTTGTTTCTTAGATTTTTTAAGTCAGCAGTTTGTGTTAGGATAAAAATTAGAATTTTAGCTTCTATTCTATAGGAATAGGACTTTGAAATGTTTAGTACCAGGAAATGAATTTAAAGGATTTGATTGCTTATAGGAACTACTTTACGCGAAATGCATATCGGAAGAAGAGTATCATTCTTCGAAACGACCGTTGCTACAACGGCTAGCAGTCCAAGGAGCTGAAATAGATGCCAAAGATGTAATCTTAGGTGGTCCAAAAGACAAAGCAAAAGAGAACTCTGATGAAAAATGGACTGACATTGATTTACAAGACGACAACCAAAAGGAGAACTCAAACCCGAAACATAAGTCAAAACATTACAACTCTGCTATCAAGCAGATCAAAGGAGCAGCTTCTGTTTTCGGCTTCCCATCCTCCTCACGCAAAACCGGAACAAATAAACAAGAAAAAGGCATATTTGATATGGAACAACAGCAACAACAACAATCCCATGTTTCGAAGAAGAAAGAGACAGAAACTCAGTCTTTTCTCATGCAAGAAAGTGTACAGGATGATACTAATGTGGCTAAGAGAAAACCTTTTAAGGCTTTGTCTTCTAAATCGGATAAAAAACAATGGGGATTTAAGAAATGGAAGAGAAACGAGTTAGAAGATGAGACTTCTCCTTTACGTTTGAATGAGAAATCGGACACGAATTCGTATCCTTTAGTGAGTAGCCCTATTGGAGGAGGACCCGATACAAAACAGATCAAGAAGAAGCTGAATGCAGATGGTTCTAAGTCAGATTTCTTCATTGATAAGGTATAATGAAGTTCTTTCGAATAAGATATCGTAGTTGTTAGATGCATCATAAGTTTATAACCCAAATGATATATTTGCGTAGGTGTTGGGGGAGAAAATCAAGAAAGAGTTATCGAGAATTCAGACCGAGCTATGCACTACGAATCAGAATCTTCAGTTTTCGTAAGCATCATATCTCTCTTTAATGGTCTCTATTAGTACTAGTTCTGGTTGTGACAGATTTGCTTAAGTTTTGTAACAATCTCCTTTCAATGGTATATATTAGTACTAGTTCTTGCTTTGACAGTTTTGCTCAAGTTTTGCAAGCATCTCTATTCAATGGTCTATTAGTACTAGTTCTTGTTTCGACAGATTTGCTTTAAGTTTTGTAAGCATCTCTTTGCAGTGGTCTATTAGTACTAGTTCTTGTTTTGACAGATTTGCTTAAGTTTTGTAAGCATCTCTTTGCAGTGGTCTATTAGTACTAGTTCTTGTCTTGACAGATTTGCTTAAGTTTTGTAAGCACTCCTTTCAATGGTCTATGTACTAGCTCTTGCTTTAACGCTTTGTAAGCATCTTTTTGCAATGGTCTATTAGTACTAGTTCTTGTTTCGTCAGATTTGCTTAAGTTTTGTAAGCATTTCTTTGCATTGGTCTATTATTAGTACTAGTTTTTGTTTCGACAGATTGGCTTAAAAGTTATCTAAGCATCTCTTTTCAATGGTTTATTAGTACTCAGATTTGCTTAAGTTTTGTACTGTGAAACTCAAACCAGGAATGATCAGATTGAAGCAATCTCCACCAAGCTTCCTGTGGATAAAGCTGATCTCAATAAATTCTTTCCCAAGTAAGACAAACAGATTTAGTCTCATTGTTTAGATAGCATCCGCCAATAACTTTTATATATTTACATAATGTTTTCTAATGATTTAAAGGTCGTGGTGTGACCGCTATGGCGAAGTAGTATTAGATGTGGTGAAGAAAGAGTTTAAAGAGCATGTAGGAGAGATGGAAATAGTGAGAAACGCCACAAGAGAGAAACGAATAAGCAACTCAAAGAAATGGACAACATTCGAAGACGACAATGATGATCGGGAGAACTCGCACCCTAACCTTTTTTCGCAAGATTATAATCCTTTCTGGTCTCCTTCAACAGATGGTCATGTTTCTTCTTTTAAAAATTAGTAAAAGTGATCAAATCTACACTTTGATCATGTTGTTTAAAATATGTATTATTCTAAAGATGTTCATTAATGAAATCATGCTTCTGCTAATGCTTCATGACTTATCAGGCCAAAAAATTATATGCTATACAAATAAGTATTGAATCATGACAAAAGGGATAGGCTATCATGTATCAGGCCAAAAAATTATATGCTATAGAAATAAGTATTGAATCATGTCAAAAGGGATAGGCCTATCATGTAGTTTGCTACCAAAGTGTTTTTTTCTGTGCTGTGTTTGCTAGACAATATGAGGAAGAAGAAGATAGTATTAAGTCTTTTTATAGGCCAAAAAGTTTCATACGAGCCTTAGAAAGATAGGATACTCTCACTGAGTATTTGGGTATTGTATATAATACCTCCAAATCTCTGAGTTTAGTTACCTTGAGTGAAAACAAGAGAGGGACATAACAAATTTTGGAAATATTATTAATTTGTAACAGCAATCCTAGACTCATTTATACACAGTAATACAATGTGTTATGCAACAATAATAGTTGGTTACATTTTCGGTTACATTTATTGTTATATTGAATTTTATTTTGCAAGACTTTAATATTGTTGACTTGGCCCTATATAACATAGAGGGCTTGTGAGAGAGCATGGGTTAAGAAACGACTCTCATACTAGCCTGACCCAATACACGACCCGTCATATATAATATATATTTCTTTCTCATACCTTTTCAGACAGAACCCCCAAATCTGTTCGTGAACCCTAATCGTGTTCAGGCGTAGCCACCCTTTCCTTCACCAGCCTCTCCTTACCACCGTCAGCACCACTTTCCTTAACTTCTCCCCTCAAACGAAGCGGAGGAACACCGATGCTAAGTTTGTCCCGCAAGAACAAGAAGCAAGGCTGAGATAACGGCTTGGTGAGAAGATCTGCAACCTGATCATGTAAACTGATCACGAATTAAGTGGAGATCAATTTCAACATGTTTTGTCCAAGTATGAAACACGGGGTTTGAAGCCAGAGACGTTGCTCCAAAGTTGCCACACCAGATAACCGGAGACCGGTGAAGAGGAAGACTGAGGTCATCGAGAACGAGCGCAGCCATATAAGTTCAGAAGACAGATTGACTAGTGAGTGATACTCAGACTTTATACTGGAATGAGAGACTACACCCTGCTTCTTTGAAGACCAGGATACCAAAGTGTCACTAAGAAAAACACAATAGCCTCCCACAGACTGGCGATCATCCACAGAGCCAGCCCAATCTGCATTAGTGAAGCCAGTGAGTTGATGGGCATCACTCGGCTTGATATGAAATCCTAGCGAAGAAGTCTTAGATAAGTAAAGCAAGATTCTTTTTACAATTTGCAGATGAGTAGTCGTCGGGAATTGCTAGGTACTAACTCATTTTGTTGACAGTAAAAGTAATGTTCGGTCGAGTATGCAGTAGATAGTGTAAGGAGCCTAATATGCTTCTATATTTTGTAGGAGACTGAAGATTCTCACCATCAAACTTGGACACAGAAAGACTGACCCGCATAGGAATGAAACAAGAGTTTGCTTTAGAGAGACCCTCTCTGACCAGTAAGTCTTTTATATATTTTGTTTGAGTCAAATATAAGCCAATATAAGCCAGTATCATCCCTGTAGACTTTCACTCCCATAAATAGTCTAAGACTCCCATATCCTTGAGCACAAAGTGAGAGTTCAGTTGATGTATGAACTTAGTCAAATAGCTAAAGTTGTTCCATGTGACTATAATGTCATCAACATAGACTAGAAGCACAACGGAAAGCTCATTAATAATTAGTAAAAACATACAACAAGTTGCCTTTGAGTTCTTAAAACCCCACTTAAGCAAAGTATCCTTCAGCTTGGAATACCAAGCTCTAGGAGCTTGCTTTAATCCATACAAAGCCTTGTGTAACTTACACACATGATCATGGAACTTTGGGTTAACAAAACCTTGAGGCTGGACCATAAAGACTTGTTCTTTTAGGTCACCATTTAAGAAGGCATTGTTGATGTCCAACTGCCTTATGGTCCAGTCTATGGAAACAGCTAATGTCAGCACAAGCCTTATGGTAGAGGCTTTAATAATAGGACTAATCGTCTCTGTGAAATCAATTCCAGGTTGTTGGTGAAACCCTTTAGCCACAACTCTGGCCTTACACCTTTGAATAGACCCATTTGGGTTATACTTTAGCTTGTATACCCATTTGCACCCAACTAGACTCATATCATTTGTGTATGGGATAAAAGACCAAGTGTGATTGGTCATTAGGTCATTGTACTCTGCTTGCATAGCCTGAGAACACTGAGGAATGTTAACAGCCTCAAAGAAATTTGTAGGTTCTGTGTTAGTAGCAGTAGGTAATATAACCACACCAGAATAAACAACTTTAGGCTTAGAAATGCCAGGTTTGGCTCTAATAATCATGGAGTGAGCATTTTAGGTTTGGAGGTTGGGATTATTGGTAGCAATAGGTAGTTCACTTACTAATTGAGGTTCATGTAATTGTTTTGTGACAGGTTTTTGATTTGGCAAGTCATGGTTCTCAGGAGAAAGTGAAGAAGGAAGCACACCGGGTCGGGGAGAGCTTTGGCTTACAGGTAAGTTTTGGTGAGGTAATTTTGTTGTGTGTGTGGAATGAGACATGGTGGGTGAAATATTGTTGTTGCTATAGTCAGTTAAATGGTTAGGTAGAGAATCAGAGGGGGTCCTTGATAAACTAGAAGTCTCACCAGACACCCTAACATTAGAAATCTAAGGTAACAAAAGAGACCTAGACTTAGAAGAACATGATTGTGAACTTAAGAAACTAGAAGAACATGGAAATTCATATTCAATGAAGATGACAATTTGAGATATATAGACTCTCCCAGTTGAACTTAAACATTTATAACCCTTGTGAACAACATTATACCCTCCAAACACACACTTAACAAAATGATATTGAAACTTATTAGTTTGATATGGCCTAAAACAAAGAAAGCAAGCACACCCAAAAACCCTTAGGAACCCATAATCCGGTTGAACACCAAACAATTTTTCAAAAGGATACTTGTCTTGGAGAACAGAAGTATAAAGCCGGTTAATTAGATACACAACAATGTGAAAAGACTCTCGCCAGTAGTTGAAAGGGAGCTAGATTGAGATAGCAAAGGGAGACCAGTCTCATTGACATGTTTGTGCTTTCTCTCTGCTCTTCCATTTTGAGCAGAAGAGTAAGGACAGGATATTCTTAGCTGAATCCCTATAGAAAGAAAAGCCCTAAACGCACCCCTCCCATTCAGACTGAAACTGTTTGATTTTCCTGTTAAATTGATTTTCCACAAGATTTTTGAATTCTCTAAAAGCTTGTATAACATCACTTTTGAGTTTTAATGGATACAACCAGGTGAACCTAGAAAAATCATCCACAAAAAGGATATAAAATATGTATCCAACCTTACGAACCACAGGAGAAGGCCCCCATAGGTCAGAATGTATGAGATCAAGAACATTAGTATAATGAGAAGCAGACCTAGAGTATGGAAGAGAATGTGACTTGCCCAACTAGAAATCATCGCAGAAAAATTTCTCATTATTAAAATTAATAGGCAGATTACATTTTTTTAGAACAGCAAACATTATTCTTGTAGAAGGGTGGCCTAACCTCCTATGCAAACCCTTCTTTAAGGAAATTAGAGAACTAGACTAAACAAACATATTAGAGACTCTAGGAAAACTCTTTAGGACTTCAGCTTTAGAATGAATAGGATAAGATGAGACCTCCAACCTATATAAGTCATTCTCAACCTTCCCTGTAAGAAGAATCATCTCTGTTGTTTTTTCCTTCACAAAGCATTTAGAGTTATGAAATTCAATGAATATGTTGTTATGTGAGGTGAGTTGAAAAATAGATAACAAGTTTTTTGTTAATTTGAGGTACATGTAGAATGTTGTTTAGGTGAATAGTTTGGTTAGTTTTAGTAGGTAGACAAGTTTGCCCAAGATGTTTGATACTGATTTTGGTTCCATTACCCATTGCCACAGATTTAATACCTGAATACTCTACCTTTTGAGACATCATCTTAGCATAATTGATGACATGGTGACTAGTACCACTGTCCAAATACCATCCCTCATATGCACCTCCAGGCTCTTGAGTAACTGTCAAGGCATTATGGTCTTGAACATTCTTGTTCTGATCAGATGAAAGTTGGCCCATCACACTATGATCATCCCTGAAATAGCAATAGGAACCTCCATGGTCATACTTCCCACAAATTTGGCAAAAAGGTTTATTGTTAGAGTTGAATCTGCCTCTTTATCTTCCTTTATAAGAACATCTACCTCTGTAGTTATTGTAATAGTTTTGTGAGTACCTTCCTCTGTAGGCACCCCTTTCCTGTCTTCTGCTTGTGTTTCTTGAACCAGAACTATAGTTGTTGTTGAAAGACCTAGACTTTATTTTGTTTGCAGAAGTCAAATTGACATTAGCCATAGAGAATTGCAATTTGCCTAACTGATCAAGTCTATTTTCATAGGTCAGTAGAGTAGCATGAAGATCAACCCAGTTTTTCACTTCTTTATCTGCTAGGTGAACTGTAATTGGTGTATACTCAGTGTCTAGACCAGCTAACACCTGGGACACCAAATCATCCAAAGACACAGGAAATCCTCCTAAAGCTAGATTATCATAAATATTCTTCATTCTAGCTAGAAAGTCTTCCATTGATAGGTTTCCTTTCTTTGTTCTTTGAAATTCTGCCTTGAAAAAAGTCACTCTAAACTTAGTTTAGGAACCAGATAAACGAACTATGGCATCCCAAAGGCCTTTGGAGGTTTCTTCCTCCATTACTTGGGATGTTATCTCCAGACTCATTGTATTATAAAGCCATCTCAACAATAACTGGTCCTTTGCAATCCAGTTATCATACTCAGTATTTTCAGTTATTAGTCCATCAGGACTGCTCAAAATCTTGGGAGGACATGGTTCATCACCATTAATGAACCCTCGCAACTTGTTACCCCTTATGATGGGTAACACCATTGTTTTCCATAATAGAAAGTTACTTATGTCTAGTCTCAAACTATTGAATGTACTTATCTGGTTCAATTATGTGTTTGTGTTGCTTAACAGGTTATCTATTGGTGAGGAAACTTGATCAGCATATCCAGAACTGAACAAAGGAGAGTAAGTTTCAGCCATTGAAGAGGCACTTGCTCTGATACCAATTGAAAACAAGGGAGAGACAGAAGAAATTTTAGAAATTCTATTTCAATTAATTTGTTACAGCAATCCTACACTTATTTATACACATTTATAGAATTTGTTATGTAACAATAGTTTGTTACACTTTCAGTTACATTTATTGTTACATTGAACTTATTTAGCAAGACTTTAATATTGTGTGATTTGGGCCTGATATAACAATCGATCCATCACATAGAGGGCTTGTAAGAGAGCATGAGCTGAGACCCGACTTTCATACTAGCCTGACCCAATATACAACCCGTCATATATAACTTATATTTCTCTCTCTCACCCTTTCAGACAGAACCCCCAAATATGTTCGTGAACCCTAATCATGTTCAAGCGTAGCCACCATTTCCTTCATCAGCGTCTCCTTACCACCATCAACACCACTTTTCTTAACTCTCTATACACTTCATAATAAACCGGTGTTTAATAATAACGAAGAAATAAATAATTTCCAAATATAAAAGGGTAAAATTACTCAAATTTGTGTTACAAAATAAGTAGAGATACAAAAAGAAAATGTTTTATTTAAACTATGCTAAAATTGTGAATGTTGGTTTACTTTTATTTAAAAAATAAATAAAAAATGATAAGAGTAATATTGCGAATATTGGTTTTTTAAAAAGAAAAGGCAAAAAATGTTTTGAGTAATATTAATTACAACATTTTAAGTAAATTATCTATATAAACCAGTAATCTGAACGATTAGT
This sequence comes from Limnanthes douglasii subsp. nivea, assembly GCA_036936605.1. Taxonomy (NCBI): domain Eukaryota; kingdom Viridiplantae; phylum Streptophyta; class Magnoliopsida; order Brassicales; family Limnanthaceae; genus Limnanthes; species Limnanthes douglasii. The sequence continues at coordinate 47,776,839 of JAUPFV010000004.1, read as the reverse complement.
GGCTCAAATAGCTTAATGATATTTCAAACTCAGGATACAACAGTAATGAACATGGAAAAATAGTGGTAAAATATTTTAATATTTCCAAATATGTTACCCCGACTACTTCAAACAAAGACATCCCGTAATGGATAACTTTGTATGTGTTATCCATAATTAGCAACCATGGGAAGGTCCGTAGTAAATTAATACTAAGTGGGTGTGCAAAAAAATCGGTTATCACATTCAAGACATCGTTGGTCGTCCGTTCCCAATACTTGTATTTGTGTATTTTTAATTTAGCTAACAAGCATTGCATTTAGGAACGACCACCATTTCAACCATTTTCGTTCTTTGACGTTGATTGTATATGTGACAGATATTTGACGCATTCTTCGGATCGACCTTCTTCAAAGCACCAAATATTTATCATGGAGTTGTTCCGTTCATCGTTAAAATTTCGACGAACTCTTTTTTCGTTCGGTTTTAATTTGGACCATTGCAAATGTCCTTTGGCATACACATTCGGTTCATAGTTGTGTTTGCCGGAAAAGACACTTAGAGTTCATTTGTCATCACCTTTTACTGGAATTCCTACCAAATGAAAATGAAAAATTAATTTGTTTCATACCGGTAGCGTTACGCTTACGATCGCACTCTCTAATGGCCGACTTAAATATACCGGATCGTTCACACCGATAATCTACTCTTGGTATTCTCTTTCCTCTCCCTCGCTCTCTAGATGCTATATTAATTGAGAAACCTAACGACTTGCCGATACTTTTGACCCACTCGATCATCGAAACTAAGTTATGCTTATTGTAAGCGGTGAAATGATGAGCATAGTCGGAAACAAGCGAAATGTCGCATTAGTAACCTCCTACAACATGTAAGAAATATACAAATCAATTAAAATAGGAATTCATTTTAGGTGAGGCTATTCTGTTGGTTGTATGGCGCATAGAAAACTTCATACGCCATCTCATGGCGTAACAACCCTAAGTTACGCCACACGCCTAGGGCTGGTGCGTCATAAGATAGCGTATGAAGTGTTATATTCGCCATTACTGTTGGCGAAGAACTATATCTCGACGTCAACATATGGTGAAGAACACAAAAATATGGGTTTTTAAAAAACTGTATTTTTAAAAAATAGGGTGGAAAGCAATGTTCCTCCTCGACGTTCATGTTTGTCTGCAGGGGAACTGGTTCCGATTCAATTTGGGTCACGTTTGTAAGGTTTTCAGAGTTTTGAAACAAATAGATTTATGGGTTTAGAGTTTTGAAGTTTTTGATAGTTTGGAGAAGATGGGTTATGATTTTGTGGTTGGATCTATGCTTGCAACTTCATAAAATGGTTTGGAGTACTTAATGACATTTATCGTAATTTTATATAAAAACCAAACTTCTACCTAATGATAATTTTGTAAATATTGGGGGAAAAAACGATTGCATGGAATAAAATTGTTTTGGGTGAAGTTATTTTCTACATAAGATTTATTATTTCCTCCATCTTATATTTCTAAAAAATATTTAACACTTTCTTGTACCTTTTTGTCCTTAATTTACTATCTAATTTATATTTTGATGCCACTATGCACTATCCAACCCATATTCGAACAAACACATCATTAAGTCAAATTACATCAAACATGTATCATTTGACTTCTAAAATTAAATCTTAAAAACCAAAAAAACTTAAATTCGTTAAAAATTAATCATAGAATATGAAGACACTCAAACAAAAGATTCAACATCTCACAACATCACCCAATCAACCAACAAGATAATTTAATCTTGTAAAAATGAAAACAAACAAAAATAAGAAGGGCAAGGCTATATCTAGACCCCCCCCCCCCCATTTGGCTACAATGAGACCTTAAATCAAACTCTTTGTTTTACTTTATGTAAAATGACCATTTTACCCATCATATAAAACCAAGTTTTCGACCAAAAATCTAAGCAATTTTCTTCCTCTGCTCCAACCAAACTTCTCTCTAAAACTAATCTAATAACCAAAGAATAAATTACATTAAAAACTAACTATTTTCTTCCTCTTCTTTAACAAAACTTTTTTCTATTTTTAAATTATATTTTAATATCGCCTTGTGGAACTTTCTGACTTTTCATTAGCGTAAAAAGAATGAATCATACTAGTCGAAGAGCCATTTGTTTTACAGAATTATATTACAATGAAGTAATCTGTGGACCCAGTAATTTGTAAAATTTTCTATTAAGAAATAAACTAGTAACTGTGATATTTCCCAGCCTGATGGTATAGCAATCTTGTTCGAAACCCGATCATCTTGATGGCAAGATAAGACGCGAGCTGCAATTTTAAAAAAAAAATCAAAGAAATCAATATTTGAAATCAAGATCTTTGATTAATAGCAAAATCGGAAACATCAATTAGTTAACAAAACCACAAGAAAGAAAACAACACATCGATTTCTAAGTTTGAATTTAATTTACAACCAGAAACCCTAAATCCCCAAATTCCATAACCTAAGAACTTGTAAACTTTGTAACAGCCTTCGTTCCTTCAGATACATCATGTTTAGCCAATTCACTAGACAACACCAACCTCACCGTAGTCTGGATTTCCCTTGAAGTGATAGTCGGTTTCTTGTTGTACCCCGCAAGCTTCGCAGACTCACCAGCCAATTTCTCGAAGATATCGTTGATTAAACTGTTCATGATTCTCATAGCTTTGCTGGAAATACCGATATCGGGATTAACCTGATTTAAGATCTTTAAGATGTGGATCTTGTAGGTCTCGACGCTTTTCTTGGATCGTTTCATCTTTTTATCAGCTCCGGCGCCAGCTTCCTTTGGTAACTTCTTTCTGGCCTTTGGTTTCTTCTCAGCTGCTACGACAGCCAAGGAATATTTCTCGGCGACCTTCTTCTCAGTCAGCTTCTTTTCTGCTTGAGGTGTGATGAGGGCGGAATTCGCCGATCTCAATTAGAGGGGTAAAAACACAATAAATAAATATTTGATGTAGTAAAAAGAGTATTCAGAGTCAATCAGGGACCAATGTATAAAGATAAAGATAGTAGAGGGGCCTCATTAATATGTGATGAACGGCCCACTAAGAGCTTAAATGGGTCCTCCTTATTTTAGTATAAAAGGGTGACCCACTTGCCTAAAAAAGGGATTTGAATATTATTTTCTAAGAATATTCCTTTATCTCTCTACATTTTCTCTCTCTAGTCACCTCAAGCACACAGATTCTAAACATATTCCCTAAACAACTATTGACTCATCATTGGCGCCGTCTGTGGGAAACGGTGATACCAAAAAGGAATCTTTTGTTCTTTGAAAATCACATTTTTCGGGATGAACAGCGAAGCGGCGATAGAGAGGGACGGGAGAGAAGTCGTCCGAGCCGTCTCAGGTTCGGGAGGCACGGTAGTCCCCGGCCGAGAATGGCACGGCGGACGGGACAAGCGGTCAACTCTGATAATGACCCGAAAGCAGCTCCTCGAGGACATTGCTCGGTTGGAAGAAGAAAAGGAGCGGGCGTTGGGCGAGAAAAGAGCCCGGGAAGGAAAGGGCAAAGAGCCCCTCCTGGAGGACCGGGGGGCAGTTGGCCATGGCAACGATCCGCGAATAGAGGCCCGACCTGTTAGGTACTACCGGGATCCTCTCCCCGATGACGAAGAAGATGCTAGGACTCGTCGGAACCTTGAGAACCATCGGGCCATGACGTCGGACTACCCCTCAGACGATTCGTCAGGCAAAGAATATCTGCGGCGGGAAAGAGTTCAGCGAGCGCAGAAGAATCGATCCCGACGCCTTCGAGGGACCAGGGCCGACCCTCTGCAGTATAAGAAGGGCGGCGCCGATAAGCCGACCCCGGTATCTTTTGAGAAAGAGGAAATGCATACCGCCAGCCGCGGAGAGCGGGAAATATTGCCTCCAATTCCGTGGCAACCATCGAATAGCCAGAACCATGGTTACAGAACCAGTAGCCAATTCGTCAGCCCAGGAGTCGAGGGGCTTTATGGAGTTAGGACTGAGGGTCTCGGGGGAGGAGCATGTGAGCTCGGAGTCAACTGGAGGGCCTCCCCATTATCCGATGAAATATTAGCGGGACAGCTCCCGAGGAGATTCGACATTTCTAAGTTAGAAAAATACAACGGAAAAAAGGACCCGGACAACCATTTGGAGGCTTTCAAAAATTTCATGTTAAGCTTCGACAATGATGACAAGCTCCTGTGTAGAGCATTTTCTATGACCTTCAAAGACAGAGCTTCTAAGTGGTACAACCGCTTGCCGTAGGGGTGCATTCGGAACTTCGGGACTTTCTGGACGACGTTCAGGCAACACTTCGTCGGAAGTAAGAGTTTCCGTGCAAATGGAGATACCATCATGAATTGTAGACAGAAGCTGGGGGAGAGCCTCAGAGACTACACAAGGCGGTTCATCGACGCGAAAACTAACCTGGACCATTGCGAAGAGAATGTGGCTCTAACGGCATTTCGTTTGGGCCTACTCCCGGGGCCGATGAAGCATGCCGTGACAAAAAAGCAAGCATTCACTTTTTCGGCGCTTCTGGCGCAAATAGAGAAGCAGATTTTAATCGAAAAGACCGAAGCGTCTGAATTGGCGGCACAGATCCAGCAGAGTGCTCAAGCGTCGGTCGTAATAAGGTAGGGCTCCCGGTCAGATTACGCCAGGGCGGCCCAACCAGTTAGCACGATACACCCGAGCCCACCTACGTCGACCAAACCTCCGACCCCGACCGGTCTGAAACCAAGGCAAACGGGACAGGCGATCTCTCGATCCATGTCCAACAAGTGGATGCGACCTGCCTACTTCGCAGACCTCACGGAATGCGTGTCATCGATCTACGAAAAAACCAAGAGGAGCGGAATGTACCGAAGACCTTTCCCCATCCCGACGCCCCGGGAACAAAGGAATAACCGCTATTGCCGCTACCACGAAGACATCGGGCATGACACGAAGGATTGCATAGCCTTGAAGAAGGAGATACAGATGCTCATAGAACACGGGAACTTGTTGGAGTATGTGAAAAAGGCACAGCAGGGCACGACCTCGAAAGAAGTGGCGATCGTACCAAAACCAGAAACGACCATGGCCATTTCAGAGGTGACCGACCACTTCGACGTAACAATTGAGTACCTTGTCCCGAAGCCAACCGCAATATCATCGGGGTCATTGAGGAGCGGGTAGAGGAAAGCGTCGGTAGCGTCCGTGGTCTCTGTGAATTTTTCGAATCATTAACCATCTCCGGGGGAGGACCGATGACGGGAAACCCGCGCTCACCTAGGAAGAGGCACTTGGGCGACCAAACCGTTCAGCTGAAAACGCAAACTTGCTTCCAAACCGGAAGTGCCCTTTCCCCGACCTCGCACTTCGGTGACCCGAGAGCTAATCACAATATTATCGGGATCATTGAGGAAGAGGTTGAGGAGTGTATCGGTAAAGTACGAGGCCTCTGTAATCTTTTTGAATCCCTGACCATTTTTGGGGGGGGATTCGATGGCGGGAATCACGCATTCCTCCAGGAAAAGGCACATTGTCAACTTGACCACCCAGTTGGAAGCCAGAACTTGCTTCCAAACCAGAAGCGCCCCTTCGCCGATTTTACATTTCGACGACGACGACATGAGAGACATAGCCGGACCGCATGAGGACGCCATTGTGATCTGGGCAGCAATAGCGGGAGAGGAGGTTCGGCGCATCTTGGTAGACACCGGGAGTTCGGCCAATATCATCTTCGCGTCTACCTTTGCTAAGTTCAGAACGCGACCGGCGATTGCGCGATCCGACCGCACCATTGTCGGGTTTACGGGTTCAGCAGCCGACGTAGTTGGAGAGCTCGAGGGCGTGGTCCAGTTAGGCCGCGGCCCATTCAAAAAGGAGGTCACGGTTTTGTTTGTAATAGTGGACGCGCCGGCCTCACACAACGCCATTCTTGGCCGGTCTTAGATATCGCGCATGCATGCTGTGACTTCTACTATTCATCAATGTGTAAAGTACGTGGTCGGGAACAACGTAGGAGTGGTCCGAAGCAGCCAAAAAGCGGCGCGGGAATGTTACCGAGCTGCGTTAGCTCTGAAAAAAGACCAGGAGATGTTTCCGTCTCAAGAATAGCAATTAAGGGGGGTCCCTCCGGGATCGCAACCGGTGGATAACCCCCGGGAGGCCCCAAGCCTTTTGACAACAGACGAGGAATGCGAACTACATTATTTTGCAGACGGGCAATATCTGCGGGTCGGGGTAAACCTTTTGCCGACCCTAAGGGAACAGCTATTGACCCTCCTACGAAAGAACCTAGACTTGTTTGCATGGTGCTCAGGGGATGTCACGGGGGTACCAGAATCCTTCGCGATTCATAAGTTGACTATCAACAGAAATATCAGACCGATCGTCCAGAAGCGTCGGGCTTTTTCCCCCGAGAAGGCGGAAGTAATTATGCGGGAAGTTGAGAGAATGACCAGCGTCGGGCACATCAAGGAAGCAAAATACCCTTTATGGATCTCTAACCCCGTGCTAGTTAAAAAGAAAAGCGGGAAATGGAGGATGTGCGTGGACTTTACTGATCTTAATCGGACATGCCCGAAGGACCCTTTCCCGATGCCGAGGATCGACCAACTGGTGGACTCGACGTCGGGTAACAAGCTACTCTCGTTTATGGACGCCTATGCCGGTTACAATCAAATTAAGTTACATGCCGCGGATCAGGAGAATACTACGTTCATTACGGGTCGGGGATTATATTGTTACAAAGTGATGCCCTTCGGGCTGAAGAACGCTGGCGCGACATACCAAAGGCTAGTAAACAGAACATTCGAAGGCCAGATCGGGAGAAACATGTAGGTTTACATCGATGACATGTTGGTCAAAAGCGGTACCGATGAAGCCCATCTCGCCGATCTCAGGGAAACCTTTGGTAACCTACGAGGGATCAACCTTAAGCTAAACCCGGAGAAGTGTTCCTTCGGGGTCCGATCAGGGAAATTCTTGGGATTCTTCGTCAGTGAGAAAGGAATTGAAGCAGACCCTATCCAACTGCGAGCCCTGGCCGACATGACTCCCCCCCCCCCCCCGAAGCGTCAAAGAAGTCCAGATCCTGACCGGGCGATTGGCCGCCCTAAATCGTTTCATTTCTCGATCATCTGATAAATGCGCTCCGTTTTTTCAGGTCCTACGGCAGGCAAAAAATTTTGTTTGGACTCCTGAGTGTAACAAGGCATTTTTAGGGATCAAAGAGTACCTATCGTCCCCGAACCGCCTCACCAAGCCTACTATGGGCGAGACGCTGTTCCTCTACATTGCGGTCACGGACTATGCAGTCAGCGCAGCTCTGGTCAGCGAATTAGGGCCGGTTCCGACAGCGGTATACTACATGAGCAAAAGCTTACTTGACGCCGAAACTCGGTACCTGAAACTGGAGAAAATGGCGCTGGCCCTGGTAACGGCAGCGCAGAAAATGCGCCCATACTTCCAAGCCCACCCTATTGTCGTCCGCACATCGTTTCCGCTCAAGTACGTTTTTCAGCGACTAGACATGTCCGGTAGAATATCCAAGTGGTCGGTAGAATTAGGGGATTTCGACATCGAATTTGAGCCCCGAACAGCTATCAAAGGCCAAGTCTTGGCCGATTTTTTAGTCGAGTTCCACTCCGAACGACCCGAGCAGGATGCACCTTCACAAGAGGCAGCGAAGGGCGAATGGACCGTCCGCACCGATGGGGGAGCGAACATTAATGGTTGTGGGGCGGGGATTCAAATTGTAACTTCGTCGGGTGTGAGCATGCTCCAAGCCATCCGTTTTGGTTTTCATACGTCAAACAATGAAGCAGAATATGAGGCTGCTTTGGCAGGATTACGGTTGGCACAGGTGTGCGGGGCAAGACAAGTACGACTCGTAAGCGACTCCCAACTTCTGATAAACCAAGCAGCGGGAAGTGCGGAGGCTCGGAAGGAGCATCTGGTACAATACCTAGCGGCGTTAAGAATTCTGGCCGCTCCTTTTGACAAAGTCACATATGAGCATGTCCCAAGAAGTGAAAACACAACAGCGGACTCTCTCTGGCAACAATTTCCTGCTCTACCAGTTATCCTTGGGTAATAGAGCAAGAGAACCCGTCCATCGTTAAACGACATGAATTGGACAGCCGACCTGAAATCGCATGCCAGATCTCTTCGGTTGCAACTTCAGACTGGCGGCGGGGTATTATCTCTTTCTTGGCTGAGGGTCGGCTTCCCGACGACACCGCCTCGGCACGGAAGTTGCGCAACAAAGCACGGGGCTATGTCCTTTTAGGGGATGTGCTGTACAAAAAATCTTTTAGCCGACCTCTGCTTCGATGTTTAGGTTTCAACGAATCTCAAGTAATTTTGTCCGAACTACACGATGGGGAGGGCGCGACGCATTGTCGGTACAAGGCTCTGATTAGGAGAGTTTTTCTCGCGGGATTCTATTGGCCGACGATAGCGGCAGACGCAAGACTCATGGTGAAGACCTGTCATACTTGTCAACGGTTCGCGAACGCAATCAACATACCCGCATCTCCCCTAGAATCCATATCCGAAGGACTGCCTTTTGACCGGTGGGGAATCGACCTCGTCGGACCATTACTGATGGCATCGGGAGGAAGGCAAACGATTTTCGTCGCGGTAGATTACTTCTCCAAATGGATCGAAGCCGGACCTCTATCCACCACGAAGACCAAGGATATTGTCAAATTCATCTGGGCAAACATTTGTTGCCGATTCGGAGTGCCCCAGCGGCTAACTATGGATAACGGGCCACAGTTTGATAGTGCGGAAATGAAGGCGTTCTGCACCACTCATAATATCCGACAATGTTTCTCTGACCCTTTTCATCCACAAGCCAATGGCCAAGTCGAAGTAACAAACCGAACCATTCTGGATGGCCTCGGAAAAAACCTCGAGGGAAAGGCCGGAAAGTGGCCCGACTACTTGCAAGAAGTGTTATGGGCTTACCGAACCACACCCCGCACGGCTACCCAAGAGTCACCTTACGCCTTAGTGTATGGTATGGACGCGGTCACCCCCGCGGAATCTATTTTCCCTTCTTTCAGGGTCGGAACTTATCAGGAGGAGATGAATGACGACAGCCGACGACTAGAACTCGACCTCATAGAAGAGAAGCGTCATCGCGCCCATTTAAACTCTTTACACTACCAGACTTTAATGAGAAGCCGATATGCAGCCAAAGTCCGCCGTCGGGAGTTCAAAGTCGGAGATAAGGTTCTACGACGCGTTTTCCTCCACACAAAAGACAAGAGCCTCGGAAAGCTGGCCCCAAATTGGGAGGGACCCTACGAAGTTGTCGAGAAAATCAGGAGCGGGACGTACCGCCTCCAGAATCGGCTCGGACACCTCCTAAGGCTACCATGGAATATTGAGCACTTGAAATTATATCTAGAATAGTTTGTAATTTACGATGTATTTCGCATTATGTTCCACTTGGTTCAAGTTTGTAAACGGTCGGGGATGCACTCTTTCCTACCTCGGTGGCGCGAGGAGGTTTTAACGAGGCATCAGCCAAAACCCGACCCACGTTTTTTATAATCAAAAAATCTTTTGCCTTCAAAATATTAAATCGTTGCGACTTTGGACAGCTGACGAGCTGGACGTCGTCTGTTTCTATTAATATTAATCGATCTACAGAACCTTAAAATGGGTTTTTCGGTTTTACCGATCTACGCATTAGTTTTCCCGACCCTCCGGAAAAACTTTCGATGACAAATCGATCTACAGAACCTTAAAATGGGTTTTTCGGTTTTACCGATCTACATATTAGTTTTCCCTACCCTCTGGAAAAACTTTCGATGACAAATCGATCTACAGAACCTTAAAATGAGTTTTTCGGTTTTACCGATCTACATTTTGGTTTTCCCGAACCTCTGGAAAACTTTCGATACCAGATCGATCTACAGAACCTAAAAATAGGCTTTTCGGTTCTACCGATCTACATTTTGGTTTTCCCGAACCTCGGGAAAGACTTTCATAACAAATCAACCTACCGAACATTACGATTTGCAATCTGCAAAATAATATACCCAGCAAATTAAAAATGATAGTCACAGGGGGCCCCCTGACCCCCAAAGAGTTAAAGTGGTTCAACAAAAACAACAGAGGGGCCTACGGCCCCCAAAGAGTTACAGAATTTAAAAAAAAAAAAGGAACGGTATCACTGGTCCCCGTCTTCGTCCTCATCCTCATCGTTTTCTTCATCGTCAGCATCATCGGATTCCCCCCAATCGACTCCATCGGGCCGGTCTTTCTCTGGTACGTCGAGCCACAGCGACCCAAGGCGAAGGTCCGGGAAGCGGTTATGGAGTGACAACACGTATGCGGCTTTGGCATCCGCAGTCTCCTTGTCCGACCACTGTCTACATCGGTTGATGTAAGCAACGTTTGAGGATTTTAACTTTTGAACCTCCAGTGCCAAAGAGGAGGCGCGGTCTTCCGTGGCTTTCCTCGCCGTCTCCGCAACATTCACCGCGTCCTCCGCGGTTTTCTTCGCTGTCTCCATCGCCTGCTTCGCTGTCTCCGCGGCCGTTTTCGCTTCGGTAGCGAGATTTTCAGCTTCAACAACCCGACCTTCCGCCAACACCCGGGCCTCCTCGACAGTTTTTACCTCCGCGGCAAGACTGGCAATCTTTGTCTCCGCCGAGGCTAACTTTTTGCTAAGCTCATTTGCCCGACGCTCTTATAAGGCTGCCGGTACCAGCAAGTTGTATAGCGACAGAGCCAATCCATCAGTGCTCCGAAGAGGAAAGGGGTGCGGGCTGCCAAGCATCGTCAGCACCGGGAATTTGGGGCCACTTGACGAAGAGGCGTTTGGGTTTGCAGCCTCGGGGGGCTCAGTGACGTCTGGAATTAACACAACGTCGTCCATTGCAGGATCTCCGCCGTCGGCAACCTGATCCAAGAGTTTAGGCCCTGAAGCACTTGCCCCCGCGCTGACCACCGCCGGATCCTCTATCACAGTTTTGGATTTCTTCAACTTAGACCCCCCTGTCTCTACACGGTTTTTTCTCTTTTGCACCACGGCCGGGTTATGGCTCACATCCAGTCGTCCTGCCTCGGGCGCCGCCACCCTGATCGGGTCACCTACTGCCTCGGCTCTGGCCCCCAATACCCTCCCTCGTCATCTGACTTTGGACGCTTACTGGGCGCCTTATTGCGTTTGGGCAGGTAAAGTATGTACCCGGGACGCCCGGTTCGGGCAAGCACGTCGTCCAGGCTTGGAGGCTCCCGCAGTTGTTCAATGGTAAGAGCCTCGGATGAGCACCGCCAGAGGTTGCTCATGAACAAGTTCTTATCCATGAAGGTACGGTGCATGCCCCGACCCCAATTCCTTCGGGCGTAGTTTTTCAGCACCTCGAAAGTGTCCTCCGCGGCTTTCGAATGGTCCTTCTTCACCCCCTGCAGCCAGTCCTTCGACACTACGCAAAGGATCGGTAAATAAAGGTATATAAAAAAAACTATATATATATATATACATAGGAGAAGGTAATACCATCATGGACCCAGGTCCGCAGCAGTTGCTTCGGGTTCTCCGGAGAGTATGGAAGACCGTTCTCCCAACACCCGCTCAAAAATACGAACCGATGCTTCCACCCTTTGTCCCCTTCCAAGAAGTCGTTGACAATTTTCCACTTGTTGCAAGAGAAGAGTAGAAAAATGGGGATTTCGGGGACTTGGACAGACCCGACATGGCGATGTACTCCTCCATCGGCATAACTTGACCAGAAAGGCGGGAAGCCATGATGCAGGACATTAAGGTATACCAAGCATTTGGTGTCAGTTGCGACGGGCAGATTTGGAGGGTGCGAAAATAGAGTGCAATCTCAGGGTCCAAGGGGAAACGCAAACCCCAGTTGAACAATTCGGTGAACACCACGATCTCTCTGGGTCTGACGTGAACGGGGGTCTCCCCTGGGGTCGGGAATCGGACGTTGACACACTCAGGAATCCCCCAGCGGGTCAGCAGTTCTCTATGATCGGCCTCGGGGAAGTAGAGGTACTTCCCTTCGAAGAGAGAAACCACGTCCCTGGTTAGAAGCCAGCTGAAGTACTTGGTGGTAATGGCAGCCGCAACCTCCTCGGGCAAGGGGTCATCCTGGGGGTTAGCCGCGTGGCCAGCAGCAGCAATACAGACTCCCGCGGGAGCAACATCGACTTCCGACTCTCCAGCTTCTTGGGTCGGGACTTGACTAGAACTGCGGGCGGTAGCGGCATCTGTTTCAGACGGTCGGACCCGAGAGGAAGAAGCATCGACAGCGTCGCGTGCCATGGCCCTATGAGCCTCCTCCGCTTGCTCGGGTGTTAGCCGCATTTTGGGCAAACCTAAAAAAGTGACCGCAGTATTAATACCGGTCTGAATCCCTCTAATCGAGGGCGTAAGTTGAACCATTTCGGTACTATTACCTCCTGCTGAGTACTTGGAAAGATCGTCTTCTCCCATTATCAAGAATGTGGATTTACGGGCACGTCGGGGAACGGGCGAGTTGACGGACGGTAAGGTCGGATTTCTTGGCCCGACTGCTGGGGAATGGGAACTATCACTGGAGGAAAGGATAATGGGTTCTGGGGATAGACTAGCCTCAGGAATAGGAGAAACCGGAAGGTCGGATACCAGGAAAGATTCTGCGGGAACCGGGGTGGCAAGAACGGGATCGTGAGGAAGTGGAGCGGGAACAAAAGGTTTGGAGTTAGACCCCCAGATCAGACCAGCACGTCGGTATTCTTCTGCTCGATCTCCGATACTAGACCACTCTTCAAAACTCCACTCGGATTTCTTTTTCTTGGTCAGTTTTTTCTGTGAACGTCTGGGTTTCATGCAACAAACATACCAGAATGAAGAAGGGTCGAACGAGCTCTTTTTCTCTCTAGAAATGGTCGGACAGCGTTTTCTCTCTCTAAAATGCCTCTGAGATACACTAAGGACCTTGGGGTATTTATAGGCTGGATTGAAGGATCGGGGGATACCAAGCGACGAAAAGACAGCGGGAAGATGAAGAGTCTCGCTAGGAGCCTAGTCTGACAGAGGGGTGACCTGTTGGCTAATGACACGTGTCGACCACCGACTGACAAGGGCTGACATAAGCAACTCATCACGAACCCATCGTTGATATGGGCTGACACCACCGCGATCGGAAAGAAGGATAGGCCCATCACAAGAGGCCCGGGATGAAAATCCCGGCAGAAGAGGAATAGGAGGCGCGGGAATATCACCAATGAGGAAGCCTCGAGCATCGGGCTGTCAAAACTTACAGAGCCCGAAGCTTGACAAGAGATCGGACGAGTGGCAATGGCTTTTTCACAAGTCTCCGCTCACGAGACTCCCGAAGACTGGGGGGCTACTGATGAGGGCGAAATTCGCCGATCTCAATTAGAGGGGTAAAAACACAATAAATAAATATTTGATGTAGTTAAAAGAGTATTCAGAGTCAATCAGGGACCAATGTATAAAGATAAAGATAGTAGAGGGGCCTCATTAATATGTGATGAACGGCCCACTAAGAGCTTAAATGGGTCCTCCTTATTTTAGTATAAAAGGGTGACCCACTTGCCTAAAAAAAGGATTTGAATATTATTTTCTAAGAATCTTCCTTTATCTCTCTACATTTTCTCTCTCTAGTCACCTCAAGCACACAGATCCTAAACATATTCCCTAAACAACTATTGACTCATCAAGGTGCTATTGTTGATTTTGATTAGGAAATGAGTTCTCTGGAGAGAGAGATTAATTGGAGAAGAGAAATAATTTTCTAATTTTGATTGGTGAGATGCGAGCTGCAACTTGAATTTGATAAAAAAAAAAAAGGGAAAATAGAAAAGAGAAAAGAGAGAAGAGAGATAGTCGGCTGAAAAAGGTTTATATATTAAGGGTATTTTAGTAAAATTTGGAGTCTCATTATAGTTGAAGAAGGTCTCATATAATGAGTCTCCTTATAACCAAAACGGGTCTCGGTTTAGCGTTGCCCAAATAAGAAAGATAGGAATAAAAAACAAGTTAAAGTTTTTTTTAAATAAATAATCAAAAACAGATTTTCAAAGTTTTATAAAATTAATTCGATACTAAAAAACTGTTTCTCGAACTCGATATACATGAAATTAAAAAAAACAATCAACAAGAGAATTCCGAGAACTGCAAATTTTTCTGCATATCGAGTTCGTGGAACTCGCTATGCAGAGTACACCCGACTTCCTAGAACTCTTGCTAACCAACAGATTAAGAAAAAGATTCAGGAAAGATTTTTACCTTTGACAGATTGCTTCAATCGAAAGTGGTGGTTATATTATTTTTCTCAGTTAAAAGAGTTAATAGTTGTGTATTTATATTAATAGGATTAGAGTTTATTGGTGGAAATAAATATGGTGGGTAGAAGGTTGTTGGAAATAAATTAGTGTAGATATGGTGTTTGGGTGGTTGCTAATGAAGAAAGTAAATATAAGTTTTTGGAGTAAAATTTAAAAAAAAAAATTAATAATTTCTTTTACGGAGGAAATAATAAAGTAGAGATTTTTTTAATATGGAAGAAATAAAAAACAATTGCAAAGAAAATAACTTCCCCCAAATGTTTTTTTATGCGATTTCCAAATTCGGTGTACATAGCCCAAATCGTTAAATATTAGGATTATAAAATGGGCAAGGCTAAATTGAGACCCCTCTATAATGAGACTCCTCTATAATGAGACCTCATTTGGCTATAATGAGACCCGAAAAAAGACACATTTACCCCTGATATAAAACCCTTATTTTCAGCCTCTTTTCTCTCTCTTCTCTCTTCTCTCTGTACTCTCTCTCAAACTCACCAAAAATCTCGAAATCAAAACAGCAAGTTTTCTCAAATCCAACATCACAAACAGCTTAAGGTATGAATCCTTTACATATCCATGTAATTTTTATGCATTTTAGTTTAATATTTTTAGTGATTTTTAGAGTTTAGGGTTCTTGATAAAAAGTCGGATTTTCATGTATATTTAGTTGTTGTTTTTGAAAAAAACTTCAGATTCGTGTTAGTCGATTCAGTAGGATCGTTTTGGTACCATGCATGATGAATTTGGGTTGGGTTTTGGGGATTTGGGTTCGATTTTGGGAATTAGGGTTGAAGGTTCTGGAAATGGCGATCTGCAAAGGCCCACTTCGCAATTTTGCATTTTCAACAAATTGGAAATTTGAGAAATTGCGAACACCCAGTTCGCAATTTCTCAATTCATAGATTTTTTGTATTTTTTTATTTTTTGTTTTATGAAATAGTTTGTATCCCCAAATTTATTAATAATTTATATGTTGTATTTCAGCATGCCTCGCAAACAGCAGCAGACACCTGTTCGACATTTAGGAGGCTCGAGCGATGATGGAGAGCACTCTGAGCTTGTGTCACAGTCACGGTCCGTTAGGCGTAGGCCTAGCGCTTCCACTCCGGCCCCTGTTCTATCCCAGGGGTTTGGGATATTGGACCAGTTATTTCGGAGGGTGAACCCTCATGTGCCTGGTCTATATCCAGAGTATACCCAGCACGAGGCTTACCACGTCTTTGCTGGAGAGGTAAGTAATGACGTGTTTTAAAATACGTTTATATGTTCTTTTTTATTATTTCTAAGTTGTTTATGTTTTATGTAGGCTCGTCGGCACTCACGGACCTACTCTATGTACGGTACCCACCGTGCATGGGGTCTTGTTGGGCAGCACAGGGTAAGAGAGCAAGTTATGATGACTTGTTTCGGCCCACTGGTAGATGTGTTAGAGCGTTGGAGTACCAACGTTCATCTTGTATATGCTTTTCTGAAGAGGTGGCATTCGGAGACGAACACCTTTCACTTTAGCTTCGGTGAGATGACGGTTACGCTAGACGACGTCCACGTCATCACTGGTCTCCCGGTCACAGGTGATGATTTCTTAGTTCAGTCATTTCCTAGTGATGGACAGCGTGTAGCTTGGTATTCTAGTGCATTAGGGATAGATGTGGATGAGCTTACGTATGAGTTAGGGCGTAACAGGGGGGTAATGGTAGATCTATTCGTTTACAGTTTTTACGCGAGCAGTACATGGTACCCAGTTATAAAGATGAAAACATGTCTGATAGTGATGTAAAGTGTGCCACTAGGGGTTATCTTCTGCATATGATCGGTTGTTGTGTTCTGGTGAACAAGACGGGGAATAGTATATCTTTAGATTACCTCCAGTTTGTAGAGCATTATACCTCCTCCGTTAGATATAACTGGGGACAGCATATATTAGCTCAGTTGTACCACCACCTAGGAAAGTCATCGCTGCACGCGACTCTAGGGGTTGCGGGTTGTACTGCCTTGTTGGAGACGTGGATATACGATCACTTCTCCACCTGTTTGCCTACGATTAACACGAACTACGACTGTTCTATGCCGACCATGTGCCGATATGTACCGACGTCGTTTCGTGCGGATGATGAGACTCGGATTAACATCCGACAGGGACTGATTTCGTTGACGGAGAACCATGTGAGTTACAATGCTTTGTTATATTTGTTTCCATAGCGTTAATTTATTATTACTTACATTTTTTTAAAGATTACTAACTAACATATGACACAGGTTTGGTTCATGCCTTACCAGGCGCATCGTGCTCATTTCCCTCTTCAGCTTGTGGCTTGGATTGACCACACGCTGAAGGCGTTCGACGTTGTTGAGGCGTACTATCCGCTTCGGGTGGCTCGACAGCTCGGGCACGTTCAGGACATACCACCGGCGCTGCGGACTGTTTTACCAACACATAGGCGAAAGCGTATGAACACGCGCTTCACGTGGGATGAGGCCACGTGGATATCATGGGATTCACACGTTGTTGACCCGAGGATTCGCGGTGACAGATAAACTATAGGCGGTCCTGGCACGACCACTTTGTACGATGTATGGATCAGTTGCCACCTATGGTACGTTCTGCTTGATCCTAGTATTCTTGGTCCATCTGCTTTACATGTTCCAGAGCCCCCTAGTGCGATGACATATCAGGCACGACTGTATCAGCTTTCCGATCGTGTGACTGATGTTGATTCTAGAGCGGAGTCGATGAGTGTGGAGGACTTGCGTCGGGAGATACACGAGTGTCACCTTTTAGGGGTCCAGTACCGCTAGTTCGATTGAGTTTGAGGGCATTTGTATTATATGACTACCAGGACGGTTGTTTGATACCACCTTATTTTTTTGCTTTGCTTTAGTTGTTGCTTTGGTTGACATGGTTGTATGGAATTGATTTTGGTTCTTTATTTGTCGCTTTTGTTCGGATAAGTTGATACTACCTTATTTTTTTGCTTTAGTTTTGCTTAAGTTGTTCCTTTTGCTTATATGATGTGTATCTTAAAAACAACAGCACCTAAACAATAACACCTAGATTTCTCGCATAATTAGAAATACATAAGGAAATTACACACATTAATCAAAAGCATTGCGTAATTAAAAATACATAAGCAACTAAATTAAAACAAACGGTAGATAAACTAACCCTCAGTCAGCATTGCACACTTAGTTCTATGGAGTCGGATAGTTCATTCCATACCCATCTGAATCACTACTTCCTTCGGGAGTTGAATACGTTTCAACGGCGCTCGCTATTGCGTCTGCTATTTGTTGCTCTTCCGACTGTGTCGCATACGACACCATCTCCGGCGTGATTGTACTTTGCGATCCCATGTCGAATACCTTTCGGAGGTTGGTTTGGACTTCCCAATGAAGTGACTCGATTTGTAAAGTCACTATTTTAAGGTAAGCTAACCTTTCGGACACTTCTTCGCGTGTGCGTGGTCGCGGCATCATACATCCTGGGCAGGAAGCCTCCCTACCGTGGTTGAAGAACATTCTGCACAAGACCGCATCGATGAAGCCAGGAACCTCTTCTTCCATTGTACCTCTCACGATGTCAAATGCGTTTATGAGGCTTGCATCTTCGTCTACGTTCCAGCCCGAATCACACATTGTTATACCTTAAATGTTTAGTTTCTTAGTCTGATTATAGTATTTATAATGGATTAAATTGGGTGGTTCAGCTCAAAATTTGTTAGCGGGAAAGGTTGTCTTTGTTCCCGCTTAAATCTCTTTTAAGCGGGAAACCTTCACTTCGTTCCCTCCATATGTTTCCATAGAATATTATAATATTCAGATGAACTACTATTTGTTTAGATTTTTTTATGTAGTCTTGTTATCCTGCAACCAATAAGTTTTTTTATCTATTCTCAAACTGACCACCTACATTTCACCTCATCGACACGCCTTGACATTGTAGGCGGCTGTACACCATCCCTTCCATAGAGGAAGTACATCTTGCATTGCAACGCCTCCCAGTACTTTCTACCCCCCTCTATCATGGTCTCATTACCAAGTTCAGCTGATGCCATCATCAGATATTGATCTTCCAACTCAGTCCATGGACACATTTTTTGCAATTGGTATATTGGCTATTTTTTGTTGTGCCTAAAATTACGTATTTCTGTACCAATTTTATGGTTAAGATAACGTTATCCAAGTTGACCTATCGATAAACAACACCTGTAAGAATAGGATACCACAATCCAAACGGACGAATGAGTACGCGACACCTAATATTTAAAAAAGTACAATAACTTTGCAGTGCAATAATAGTAGGGGTCTCATTATAACAAAACTTCCATCACCAGGTTTTCCGCTATAACGAGACACCTAAAAAAGTTGCCGCAAAAAACATCTGCTTTTAATGTAGTTCCCGCCCAAACAACCACGACCCTATAAATAGACGCGAAGCATTATTCGAACAGTAACAATTTAACCAATGGAGTTTACCCCTAATGAAGATTACCATTTACTCGAGGCAGTGAAACTTGCCCACCGAGAGTTGGGAGAAGATAGTAGTGAAGCGTTTTTCGAGCTGGTCTTGTGTAATATGTACTACAACTACGGGCGTTTAGGAACTGAAGGGTTTGTCGTGCGTAACTGTGACCAAATCAAGGAGAGGTACATTTTTTGCAAACCAATGGATCGCTTGTTGTTTCTACCCTTTAAAATTAAGCAAGAAGCAGCTACCGTCTGGAACATGACTGTGGTAGACTACATCACGAATGATATGGTAGCGTATTTTGAGAATAGGATTACTGAGAGGGAAGAGGGGATTGAGTCTGACGACAACTTGGGATACGACTTCGACGATTGAGCATTGTGATATGTTTTTAATAGTTTCCATCTGGTAGTGTCTGTATTGTCTGTTTGTTTTACTTAATGCTATAACTTGTTAAAGTTTTCATTACCTTGTTTTGTAGACATTATTTGGTACCCACAACTTCAAACAACAACTAATAAAAAAGTCACACCTTAATAATAACAACCGGTAATACGAAAATAACAACTTCAAACAACAACTGATAAGAAAATTGACAACTTCAAACAACAAACAGTAATACAAAAATCACAACTTCAAACAGCAACTGATAAGAAAATTGACAACTTCAAACAACAAACAGTAATACGTAACAGTGCATAAGTGGAAGGCTTAGTCGTAGTCGTATCTAAGTTTGTATTCCACATCATCCACTTCACCCCTTGCAATTATTTTGTCCTCTAGGAATGCTACCATATCCCTTGTGATGTAGTCTATCAAGGTTAGGTTCCAAACGGAGGCTGCTTCTTGCTTAATAAGCGATGGCAAGAAACACAAATGCTGTATTGGCTTGCAAAAACTGTATCTGCTTTTGATCTGCTCACGAGTACGTATAACGAAACCTCTTGTACCGAAACGACCGTAGTTCATATACATCGTACATAGGACACGCTCGAAAAACTAATCGCTTGTATCTTCCCCCAGTATCTCGCGTGCAATCTTCACAGCTCGAAGCATGTGGTAATCTTCGTCCGCCGTAAACTCCATATGTAAAAGTTAAAGAGTTTTAAATTTTCGTTCGTGCGGTAGGTTGCAAAAGTGTCGTATTATTTTAGATTTTATGTCCCATTTTATAGGAGGCGAGTCAATTTTGGTTGGCGTTTAATATTTGGATAAGGTCTCATTATAGCTCAATTCATACTATTTCGAATGTAATGTTGTCTTTCGCTATAATGAGACCCTGATTTAAACAACGTGGGTTGTAATAATTATCTTTCATATGTGTGTATTTTTGTATATATTATGTGTCATCACATTAGTCGCCCATAAAGATTACGTTATCCTTACATGTCTGACAACGCTATCCTACTTTTAAGTAGTTTTTAGTCGGTTCATATATCTTATCTTATACTTCAAATCACAATTAATATTAATGGTTTAAAAAAAAATCAGATTAGAAAGAAAAATGAGTTTTGGAGTCGGGAAGGTCATAAAATGTGACCATTTTAGGCTACTTTGATGTCGTTTTTTTAACTATTTGGAGTTTTTTTCCCCACAAAATTCAAATCATTAGGGCCACTTGACTAATGTTTGATGTTGGTAAAAAGAAAAATCAGTTTTGGAGTCGAGAAGGTCACAAAATGTGACCATTTTAGGCTACTTTGATGTTGTTTTTTTAACTTTTTGGAGTTTGTTTTTCATAAAATTCAAATCATTAGGGCCACTTGACTAATGTTTGATGTTGGTAAAAAGAAAAATCAGTTTTGGAATCGGGAAGGTCACAAAATGTGACCATTTTAGGCTACTTTGATGTAGTTTTTTTTAAATTTTTGGAGTTTTTTTCCCACAAAATTCAAATCATTAGGGCCACTTGACTAATGTTTGATGTTGGTAAAAAGAAAAACCAGTTTTGGAATCGGGAAGGTCACAAAATGTGACCATTTTAGGCTACTTTGATGTAGTTTTTTTAACTTTTTGGAGTTTTTTTTTCCACAAAATTCAAATCATTAGGGCCACTTGACTAATGTTTGATGTTGGTAAAAACAAAATCATTTTTGGAGTCGAAAAGGTCACAAAATGTTGAAAAAACAAAATTTCCAGAGGGCATTGCGAACACAGGTACTTGTTAAACGCCGGATTCGCGAATGCATGCCCGTGTAATTTGACAAAATTGCGAACACCACCTTCGCGATTTTGCCAAATCGTAGTGGTGGGAGTTCGCAATTTGTGCAAAATCACGCGTTCACAGTTCGAAAATCCGCCACTGTGCCGAATTTTTAAATTTTTGCACATTTTTTTTGATAAAATTGTAATTTTTTAGGGAACTAACAATTTAATTGTTTTGTGCAACTTGTTTTTACAACAATTATATGAAATGGAATTTTAAAAATAAATAAAACGTGGGAGTATCGATTACAAACCGAGGTGAAAGTAAAAAAAAAGTATTCGTAGACACAACGGGATAAAAACAAGTAATGCATAATCAAATTATTAGTATTCATTCAAAGCGAAGACACGTGGTGGCTCTTCGTGTGCGGTCGATGGTTGCGCTGGCTTGATTTGGTTATGTTTGTTCAATCTCTTGTCGAGCGGTATTGCCCAACCGGTCACGTCATGATCCGTACGAAACAGAAACCAAGTAGGATATATTTCCGGAAGTGGTCCATCCAACACAACCTACACAAATAAAAGGTAGATAAATATTTGGTCACGAAAATAATATATAACATTGAAACACACATTAGTAAACTTACTTTGACGAAATGGTTACCGTGAACGAAACCTATACCAATTTCGAGGTTAGGACATGATCGAGGAGGCACACCACGTAGAGGTATATAAGTGTACGATTGGTGGAGTGAAATGTGGTATACGATACATTAGTATCTAGTGGCTATCACTAACCCTAAATCGGGTAACGTCATCCAATGCCTAGTACCGGCACCATACAATTCGAAAACGTTCAACCTTCTCACAAGGTTATCTACACCTTGTGATCCATCAAACACTCTCTCCTATAGCTCACGTTCGTTTTGCAATTCGCCGATCAAATCCCGTCTAACTTGGTCCCATGAATCGGATTTACCGTATACCGTCAAAGCAACGGCTCGGAATCCGCAATTACCGTCGGGAGAGACGTCTTCGACGCTAGAAATGTAGTCATGCAAATAGCTAGGAAACCAACTCTCGTACCCGCTAAAATCTTTGCCCTTTGATGATTTTTTCGGTCGAGGCACTTTATCTTTCTTTGGTTGAGCCTTGGTTTTCGCTTTTTCTTTCGTCTTGTTTTTTGGCGGTAGAAATGTTCTATTACCTATCGAGGCGGTCGTGCTACCAATCGTGCCGGGAGTGCTAGCGCCTAGACTACCATCGTATTCCCACTCGCTAGGGTGTCGTTGTCGTTTTTACTCCGGACCAAAATGAATCCTAGTTTTATGCTTTCAGACTCGACCCAATCAACCAAATCGGCTTTGGTGTAATAAGTGTCCGTACTAAACACTTTCGTGTAATCGGCCATCGAACATGGCGGTGGACCGGGTTCCTACATAGTTCATTCATGCAATTATATGAGAACATATTTATACCTACATGATCATATAAATTCCAAAACAGGTCATTTTTGCGAATACCGAATTCGAAAATTCAGCCAAATTGCGAATTGGGAACTCGAAAATTCAGCCAAATTGCGAACAGCCCGTTCGTGCATTTGGTGTTTTCGCGAACGGACCGTTCGTGCATCCGGCTTTTTTGCGAACGGTCCGTTCGTCCATCTGGGATTTGCGCGAACGGGCAGTTCCTTAATAGAGTATCTTAATAGAGAGGTATAGAGGAAGTGCGCGAACGGGCCGTTCACAATTTGGCACGAACTGCGAGTTCCCAGTTCGCAGTTCGTCAATAATATAGCAGTGGTACCGCTATATTCGCACTGACTCGAAATTTTTTGGAAAATACCTCATTTTGGGTATCCAAATGGTCCGTCAACGGCTCTTCTTCCTCCGATGCGAAATCATCAAGGTTGCAGTTGAAACCTTCACTCCAATCACTCAAATCCATGATTTTTTGGAGATTTTAGCTAGTTTTAGAGAGGGAAAGCTCTAGAGAGTAGTTGGAGAAAAGTTGGTTTTTGGTTCAAAACTTTGACTTATAAATGAAGGGCAAAATGGACATTTCACATTGAAGAAAAAAAATTCTGAATTTGGGATCTCATTATAGCCAAATGGGGTCTCATTATAGCCATGTCCTTATAAAATACTCTCTCTGTCTCATAATATGTGTCTTTCTAGAAGAGATTTTTTGTCTCATAATATATGTCGTTCTCGTTTTCCAATGCAACATTATTACATGTATTCCACTTTCCACCAATAAAATAGTTAACTTTCTATATAAGTTATTAACTAAACGAATCAAATTTATTTTCTTTTATTCTTTCAAAGTCATTATTACTTTTCTTAATATTGGTGAAGAAACCTTAAACGACTAATATTATGAGACGGATGGAGGATAAACAAATTCCTATATGGACATTAAATATTAGAATTATAAAAG
Source organism: Limnanthes douglasii subsp. nivea (assembly GCA_036936605.1). Lineage (NCBI taxonomy): Eukaryota > Viridiplantae > Streptophyta > Magnoliopsida > Brassicales > Limnanthaceae > Limnanthes > Limnanthes douglasii. Next base: position 47,753,474 of record JAUPFV010000004.1, on the reverse strand, counting down.
AAAATACTTTAGGTTTTTTTAAAACTTTGAAAGAAAATTATTGTATACACGTGGCGCAAAGGCCGGGTCTCATTCGGTGATTCAGTCGCAAGAAAGTCCACGCCAAACTCTGTCAATTCAAATTTGAAAATTTAAGAACTCAATAACCAGAGAATCTCTCTCTACTTTTGGCCTCATCGTCATCCAACAAACCCATCTCATCCCTTCTTTTGATCGTAACCAACACGCGACCGCTGGTTCTCTTTGTGGTCAATAATGGGTACAACCACTAGCCGACTCGAGGACTCGCCTCCATCGCGGACCCGACGCTCTTCTCTCTCCTCTTTCTTCGTCTGCGGTTGTTCTTCCTCTCAAACGTCTCTCGGGGTAAACTTTTCCGATTTCGCAGATTCAAATCCTGTGTTTTTCCGTTTGTTTTTCCTTGTGATAAACCCAGATTATTTGATCTCGATGGTTTTTTTTTTCTAACTTCAACTCGTTTGTTTTGAGAATTAGTCGTTTGATTTTTCTGGATTGTTTGGATTGATTGATCGATGCTGTAGGAAATAGATCATGTTTCTGGTTTATTGTTCCTTATATGGTTAGAGGGTTTATCTATTTAGTGTCTTTCAGATTGAGTCTAATTATATTATATTGGAACGATATCCTTCCTTATGATATAGAAATTAGTTTAGTTCTCGCAAATTTAAACATTATATTGATGATTAGTGTTTATCTTCTAGTTCTGAGTTCTTGAATACAGCTAAGGAAGTCCAGGAGGATACTACTATGAATTTTTTTAATAACGTGTTGTTTTCTTACAGATGGAAGAATACCCTGAAATACTAGAAAGCTCTTCAAGACATAGTAATTCTGTCATTGATGTGATTCAGAAGCCAGAAGAGGAATCATCTTCGAAAAAGGGTAAAGAAACCCATAGTTCTAGGGCAAATGCTGAAATCTCAATCCTATCTGAAAGCAGTGTCAGTGAGTATGTTCCCATTTTGGATGTTTCAAGCAATGTTGACGCGAGCAGTAAAGGGAAACACTTGATTAAAACGGACGACTTACTTGCTCCTTGTAAGGTAAAGGTTGATCTCAATTATGGTGAGCATTCTAGGGATAGAAATAGTGTTGCAGCTAGTAGTTCTTCTGCTGCAGTCAATGTTCTTGTCAGTTCTGTGAAGGAGCCAGTATCTAATATACGTTCTGCACCAAGAAGTCCACCTAGGGTATCGAATGAGAATCATTTGGACAATGTTATAGCACTTAGAAATGCTGGTCCTCATTTTGTTTCACCTGTTTCTAATCAACCAGACTCTGGCTCACCAACAGAAGCTACAACATCTATAGGGTTAGGATTTCTTGTGTCGGATAGGGCAGGAGGCCATAGAGATGAAAGTTTGCGCTATGTCGATGCGGTGAGTATCAGGTCCAACAGTTTGTCCAGTGCCAACGGTGCTACAAATGGCGAGGCTAGGAGGGATAGTAGACGGCAATTTTGGGATGCATTTTCGAGACGTGGTTTCGGAAGGCTGAGTGAATCTCCTACAACCCGTTCCTCAAATGATGATGGCAGCGATAGGGGATCTCTTAACAGGTGGCTCTTTGACTTCAATGGTAGTCTTTCCAGTGATGGGGTCAGAAGTGATTCCACTTACCTTCGAAGTAGAACTCATATCATCAATGAACGAAGACAGCAGTCGAGATCTGAGGTAATTCACAAAATATTAACTACTTTTATAGAGTCCATAGAAATCATAGTACTCCGAGGCACTTGATAGATTACTTGTTCATGGCTCCTGTAGATCTGGGAAAGATTATATGGTGGAACCAACGAACCTGATCAAACAAACACCTTATGCCCATTTGGACTGCACCTTGATGGCCCATGTTCGTGTGAGTCATTCTTGATGAGTGATGATGAGTCTAGCATTCGTGCAAGCATTTCACGAATAGTCATGCTTGCCGAAGCTCTATTTGAGGTAACTTTGCTTACTCTCATAGTGTGGCTCTATATTTTTGTTGTTGTTTTTAGTCAGCTAATATTCCTCACCATATTTTGTATTCTTTTTAGCTGGCACCTTTGTCCTCTTTATCACTTCCGATTTGGCTTTTCAACGACTTTGAAAAACGACTGTTCTTGTTAAAAAGAATGTCTGTTGTTTAGTTGAGATATCCTTATAGTTTCTTATGTTAGTAGCTAGTGTAGACTTGCATGGAGATGTTTTATGGTATATGGATGTGATTAGTTCATGTTTTTATATAGTTTTTGCGGGTACAAGAATGACGAGGAAAGCGAGCACTTTATTAAACATTTCTTTACATTTGTTCCTAAAATAATATGAATGAAATAAATGAATAAAATAGAACTTGTCACTAATACTAGCTTTCTGTCAATAATGAATTATCAAACTAAGTTGTTTTCTTTCTTGAACTTACAAATCCAAGAATTCGTGCAAAGTACAGCATAAAGTGATTGCATAAAGTGATTGCATAGTTTGAATCTCCTATAGGATGTGCGATACAGTCTTTCAGGATTAATTTTCAATTTCATATATTCATTGTGTTTTGAAGTTGTATTCTTTGTTTAATGATGAATTTGAATTTTAAGTTTGTTAGCTATTTACCTCTCTTTCTACTTCTTCATTCTAAAAACTTGTGTAAATTTCACTCCAGTTTTTTGTTGGCCATTTCATCGTTCATTTTAATTGTGGGTAGGCTTTAGGAAAAACTTTATGCTATAGTTTAATTTTGTCCTTTTAATGGTATTCTTTTTGGTTTTTACTTGTTACACTGGTTACTTAGCTTACCCGTGATGCTTGTCCCTTAGGTATTGGATGAAATACATAGTCAGGCTGGCACACTTTCTCTATCTCGGGTGTCACTACCAGCTCCTGAAGCAGTGGTTGACTCTTTCCCTCTCAAGAACCACAAAAAAGTGAATTCACCTGGAAGCGAAGACGATGTTGAACAGTAAGTTCTTCTTTGATAAAGTCCTTATTGAATAAGGAGGCACATACATCCTCCTCTATAGTATAAATCGATATGACCATGGTTTGTATAAAAAATTTATATTGCACACTAATTAATATATTTGTTTTGTAGGTGTTATATCTGCCTGGCTGATTATGAAGACGGGGACCAAATACGAGTTCTTCCTTGCCACCACGATTATCACATGTCTTGTGTTGATAAATGGCTCAAAGAGATCCACGGGTATTGTTATTAGCGTTCGGTGTCAATTTCTTGAACCTTAAGTTTTTGTTTGTCTGATGCTTGTCTCATTGTGTTGGTGTTTTTCAGGGTTTGTCCACTCTGTCGAGCAAATGTATGTGAGGGTAGTACGACTGAGATTCCTATCTCCGAAACTCTTTCATAGAACTGTGTATGTAAATAGTAAGAATTCTTCTTTGATGTTCAACTATGATCTATAACAAAGATGGGAATGAAAAGAAAAGGTTTGTATAAAGTTTGATACTTTTTTTCGCCGGGTTAACATCCAGAGAAGTCTAAGACCATTAGGTAGAAACCTACCACTCAAAGCATGAGTTTTGACTGGCAGTTGTGCCATCTTATACTTGTTTATATATATTAACCACTCTACAATCATTTTATAGCTCATTTACAACCCATAAGTTAAACATGCCTAGCAATCCACCACCACCAGGACCTCACCACCCTCATGCCCCTCCTGCCCCCGCAAGGCATGAGCCTCCTCCACCTCATGCCCCTCCTGCTCCCCCAAGGCATGAGCCTCCTCCACCTCATGCCCCTCCTGCCCCCCCAAGGCATGAGCCTCCTCCACCTCATGCCCCCCCAAGGCATGAGCCTCCTCCACCTCATGCCCCTCCTGCCCCATCAAGGCATGAGCCTCCTCCCCCTCATGCCCCTCGTGCCCCCCCAAAGCATGAGCCCCCTGCCCCCCTAAGGCATGAGCCTCCTCCGCCTCCTGACCCATCAAGGCATGAGCCTCCTCCCCCTCATGGACCTCCTGCCCCCCCAAGGCATGACCCTCCTTCATGCCCCTCGTGGCCCCCCAAGGCATGAGCCTCCTCCCCATCATGCCCCTCCTGGCCCTGCAAGGCATGAGCCTCCACCGCCACACCGCGAACACCCTCCTGTAGTCCCTCATGTGCTTTTGCCAGGGCCGCATCGACCACCCCCAACTCGTCATCATCCTTAAACATATCTCTTAGATCATATCTCTTAGATCATATCCATCGAATGTTATGTAAGAAGTACTTGAAGTGTATGCTAGTGTGTTATAGATCGTATTTTATAGCATGGTATTACGAGTTTGTAGCAAATAAATATGGATATGTATAATAAATGAGTGTAATTATACATCGTATGATTTGAACTTCTATTACTTATTTTAAAGTCTGGAAGCATGTTTCTTAAATATTTTATCTCAAGTTTCAAATGTCTTGCTATTAAATATTTCAATTGGTATGTCAAATGTTTCTGTAGTTACTATATATATATATATATATATATATATATATATATATATATATATATATATATATATATATATATATATATATATATATATATATATATTAAAATAAATGATAGAAGACCGTCAGATATATTAAACTAGATATTTGTCACTTTTAACAAATTAAACCTTTCATCAAATCATCAAAATAAAATGAAGTTGTACATACTAGTTGGAGATAAGATCGCTCTCTAATTCAGTAAATATATGTAAGAGGTATTTATAAAGTCTGAAAAAAAATTGAGATAATTATTTAATATAATTACTATGTGTCTTACCGTCGACTAAATAGTGTTAGCCTGCTTAACAAACTTATCTAATTTATTGTCATTTAATTGGTATAAATTTAAATTTGTTTTATAGCGGATTTTCTTGAGTGTGTATTTCTTGTCGTGCTTATCATTTGTAGTGTTTTGAGAGTTTGTTTCTTTTGTAAACATGTTAGGGTAAAAAAGAAACTTTTTTCTAACTTTTTCTTTTATTATTTATTTTGAATTATTTTATTTTTAAAAAACAAAATGTTAATCTATTATATTTTATGAAAATAATTTTTTTTATACAATTTTTTTTGTTATTATAAAATCAATTTAAGAACAAACGGACATAAATGGAACAATACAAATAAAAATGTTTAAAACATGAAAAATATGAGTAAACGTTTATCAAAAACAAAAAATTAAAAATAAATTTACGAATATTTTATCGATGGTTATCAGAGCCTATTCATAAAGTTTATTATCAAATTATATATATTTGAGATATTAGGAATTTGTAATATTATTTTTTCCAAACAACTTATGGTATCTTTTATTAGATTTTTCGGACTTTTGAGTTATTACATCTGATATGTCAATGTTGACGGTTTATATCGTTTACATTTTTATTAATAGATTCATAGTCTTGCGCGAGTAATGAGGAGTGATAAATTTGATTGTTCGAAGCATTTGATATTGGTCTTAACATCTATTGATGTTGGCCGAAGATTGTACACTTGAACTTGTTGTTTGGCGGAGTTATGTCTTTACATACGACGCTATAATTGATAAGGAAGGATAAAAGGCGAAGGAGGTAATTGCAAAGAAGTACTTAAATTAAGGAAAGATTGGAAAATATGTATTGAAAAATGACTAATTATAAATAAACAATAAAAGTAAGAGCTAAATTTGTAGCATGGAGGTATAGCCTCAGAAATTGATTCTAAAGGGGTGGCTGGGACATGAATTTCATTGCTATATCTCTAGCATGGATCACACCTTCTCACCAGCTCCTTAGCATCCTGCATTATAGAGGGCCAGTAATAGCCAGCCAGTAAAACTCTCCGTGTTAGAGCCCTGAATCCACAGTGACTGACCCCTCACCATCATGCAATTCGGAGAGGACTACTTGAGACTCATCATCTCCAAAACATCGCAAAAGAGGTTTACTGTAAGATTTTTTATACAGAACGTCTCTTAGTATGATGAAACCACGAGCTTTGTGCTTCATTTTTCTTGCTAGTGATTTATCCGAAGGCAAGATGCCATCGGAGAGGTACTGCAGGAGAGGAAATCTCCAATCTTGAGGTTGTTTCACCTGTACTTCGAAAATTTGTTCCTCTTTACCCATATTAAGTTGAATAGAAAGGCTCTCCAGTACATGGATCCAAGGATATGATTCAGTGTAAGCTATGGTTTCCAATGAATCTGCTAATTCTCTGTCTGGGGTATATGCTCATAAACAATGCTTTTGAATTTAAGTGCTTCATTTTTAAGAAGAAGTAAATACTTCACTAGTTGCTCCTGTTTGGCCTCAGATTGACCTTGTGCATGGTGGATAAGGAGTTGGAAATCACTCATCAGCTTGACCCTTTTGGCCCCACAAATACAAGCTAACTTTAAGCCAGTTATAGCTGCTTTGTACTCGGACTCATTGTTGGAAGCCCTGAAAGCAAAACATATAGCCTGGTACATTTTGTCACCATATGGAGAAGTCAAGCACACCCCTGCACCACATCCCATAGTACTGGATCCACCATCCGTCCGGACAACCCACACCTTTTTGTATTTCATCTCAGTGGTCTGCTCCGAATCCCTATCAGAGTGGAATTCAACTAAAAAATCAGCCACAGCTTGGGCTTTGATTGCGGTTCGAGGAGCAAAATCAATATCGAATTCCCCCAGGTCTACCGATCACTTAGTCATTCTACTTGAAATGTCTGCATTTTGGAGAACATTCTTCAAGGGAAAAGATGTCCGGACGATAATAGGATAAGCCTGGAAATAAGGCCTCCTCTTCCTCGCAGCTATTACCAAGGCTAACGCTAATTTTTCGAGTTTCAAATAACGCTTTTCTGCATCTATCAAGCTCTTGCTGATGTAGTATACTGGATGGGAGTAGTTATCCACCTCTCTCACCAATACAGCACTGATGGCACAACTTGAAACTGCCAAATATACGAAGAGTGTCTCTCCATCAACTGGTTTAAATAAGGTTTTGGGGGAGGACAGATGTTTCTTAATCTCATTGAAGGCCTCATCACACTGTAAAGTCCAGTCAAATCCCTTTGAACCCTTCAAAGTTTGAAAAATTGGGGCACACCTGTTTGAAGACCTTGAGATGAATCAGTTTAAAGCAGCTAACCTCCCCGTCAATCGTTGTACTTCTTTAACATTCTGAGGATGCTCTATTTGGAATAGAACATTAAGCTGGTCCGGATTGGGCTGTATCCCTTGCTCACTTATTATATAACCTAGGAACTTCCCGGATTGCACTCTGAACACGCATTTTTCTGGATTTAGCTTCAAATTCACTTTTACCAAGTTGGCAAAAGTTTCTTAGATGTCTGCCAAGTGTAGTTGCTCATCCACACTTTTCACCATCATGTCATCAATGTATACTTCCATATTTCTTCCAATTTGATCAGCAAAAGCTTTGTTCACCAATCTCTGATAAGTGGCCCCAGCATTTTTCAACCTGAATGGCATCACCTTGTAGCAATGAAGACCCCTGTCAGTGACAAATGTGGTATGCTCCTGATCCTTTGGATCTACTTGAATCTGATTGTACCCGAAGAAGGCATCCATGAAGGAGAGTAGCTTATTCTCGGAGGTGGAATCCACTAGCTGATCAATCCGGGGACTGGATATAAATCTTTTGGGCAAACCCTATTGAGATCTGTGAAGTCAATGTACATACGCCACTTGCCATTTTTCTTTTTCACCAAGACCGGATTGGCAGTCCACAAAGGATATTGAGACTTCTTTATATGCCCCATATTTGTGAGTCTGTCAACTTCTTGAACAATAACATCAGCATTTTCCTTGGAAAAAGCCCTTCTTTTTTGTACCACATGTGCTATGTCTCTCCGGACGGATAGGTGATGTGATATAATATATGCTGGAACCCCAGTTATATCAACATTTCACCAAGCAAAAACATGATGATGGTCTTTTAGAAACTTCAACATTCTATTCTTCAGGTCAGGTGGCATTTTGGACCTATCTTAACACTTTTTCCTTCTTCTAAAGAATGTGTTTCAACTTCTTCAACTGGTATCAATACTCCATGGGTCTCTCTGGGGTCATCAATTTCACCCTCACCCCCAGAAAGCCCCTCAAACTGCTATTCATCGTTGATACGAACTGCCCCCAACGTCCGTGGAGCCAGTGCTGTAGCATAATATTCTCTTGCAACCTTTTGACTGCTTCGGACAACTCCCACTTGTCCTTGAACAGCATATTTCAAACATTGGTGGACTGTCGAGGCCACTGCATGCATCGTAGAGAGCCAAGACCTTCTTAAAATAGCATTATAACAAGTGGGACAATCCACCACAATAAAAAGTATCCTGACCATCTTCTTGAAAGGGCCTTTGCCCAACAAAACTTCCTCCTCGAACTCTTCGATCACATCCGCTGAGCTGCCAGTGAAGCCCACAATTGATTTGTCTGAACACTGAATTACGACTGGATTTTTCATTTTCTTTTAAGTGGTTAAGAATAGGATATTGGCTGAGCTTCCAGTATCCACCAAGATTCGTCTTATGTCATTGCCCCCAATGGATGCTCCTATGACAACAGCATCTTCATGAGGGCCAGCTATATCCCTTAAGTCAAGTTCATCGAAAACAATAAAGGGGAACGGAATTTGTGATTGATAGGAGGTCATGACTCCTTCTAGTTGGGTAGCTAAAATGTGCATCTTCCTCAAAGAAGCGGTAGGAGCTGTCATAGTATCCCCTCCGAAAATTGTAAGTGACTCAAAAAACTTAATGAGCCCAGAGACTGTTCTACAACATTCCTCAACGGCACCCACTCTATTTCGAGTTGGATCAGGATCCAAGTATTCTGATTCTACATCAAATCTTTCGATTATAACCATAGCTCCCTCCGGAGCAGCATTGCTCGGACCAACCCGGTGAGTATTGTCAGGCCTATTACCTCCTCTTCTTTTGACATATGCCCCCAGCTTTCCTCTTTCAATCAAGTTCTGAACCTTTTGTTTCAAGGCTATACAATCGTCGGTGGTATGACCAGTATCATTATGGTACTGGCAGAAAGAGTTGCTACGATGTTCCCTAGGAGATTGCAGTGCGACTGGTCTTCTATAATATACTTCTTCATTTATTTTATCATAAATGGTGGCCACACTTTCTTTCAATTCTGCAAACCACTCCGGTTGAACCCAAGGCCCTCTCTTATTTCTGGAATTTTGACTCTGAGCAGGTGCAGCTGGCTGAGATTGAGCTTTAGCCCTGCTATGCCCCTGTCCGGTCTCCTTTGCCTTGTTGCCGGACTGATTTTGATTGGGGTTTGGTGCAACCGGGGCAGACCTCACCTGCCTATGCACCCTATTTTTCTTTGTTTCATCAACGTTGATCTGCTTTCCAACCTGATTCAGTAAACCTCCCCAAGTCATGGATTTCTTTCTGGTCACCGAATCATCCAAATTCCCAGGGTTTAAGCCCTGTCTCAAGGATGTTATTGCTACTTGCTCGAAGCAATCAGCCAACCCATTTTTGGTGTTTACAAAACGATTATGTATTCTTTTAATGACTCGTTTGGTTCTTGGGCACAATGGATTATTGTGTCCCCGTTGCCCTTCAACTCTTTACTCCCAACAAACTGCCTTCGAAAGGCCACCCAAAAGGTATCAAAATTCTTGATGCAGCCTTGAGGTAGGCTGTTATACCAATTCAGAGCACTCCCCGTAAAGGATTGGGAGGATGCTCTGTAGAGTAATTTGTCGTCATCATCAAAGTTCATCATGAAGTTTTTAAATTGCTCCAAATGGTTGTCCGGATCAGTACTGCCATCCTACTTCTCCATTTTAGTGCTATCGAACCTCTTAGGGAGGTTTCCGGATAGAATTTTGGAAGACAATGGAGATTGTCTCCAATTCCGGCCACGACTGAACACGGTATCCTCATTGGGAGTTGCAAAGATACCTGGTTCATCGTGGAAGGCAAAAGGATCCATCAGCATCTAGTCTACATGCCTCCGGCTGTGAGATAACCCTTTGCCTATATTCTTCTTCAATTTCCCATATCTATCCTTTTTCCTTAAATATTTTTTGATCAACTTTTGCTTATTTTTGGTTCGGCCCTCGTCGCTGCTAGAGGACAAGGAATTTTCAACTCCTTCCTCATCCGAGGAGCTACCAGAGGACTCTGAGTCTGAGTCAGAACTCTCTATTGGTTTAGACCGGTGAGACTTTTTGGAGCTAGAATGAGTCTTTTTGGTACTCACATGATTCTTCGAAGGCTCATGCTCTCTAGGGTTGTCGGTATGATGAGCGACTGATGCTTTTGACTTTTCTTTCATGCCCATCTTAGCCTTTTCTGCCCTCAGAGCTTCTATCTCGCCCTTTAATCTATCACGTTCCTCGATGGTGTACTCATCGTTTTCACCCACCACTTCAAGCAAAGCTGGCGGTACTTCCGGGGCGTCCGGATTCATTCGGACTGATTTTTCTTGTTGGTTTCGAATGCTCGATTCAGGAACCTTCTGCTCCCACTGTGGTCGCCAATTTGGTGTGGTTAATTTTCGTCTGAGGGTAAGATAGTAACTTTTATTTTGAGTTTTGTGGAAGTTTGTAAGTATTTAATGTTTGAGTAGAGAGTAGAGGGAGAATTAAGCAGCCTGGTTGCATTTAATTTTCATTACCCTTATTTAATGTTGGTGGTTGGGTATTTATACCTTTACGTTTGGGCCTTATGGGATGTCGGGTCATGTTTAATGGACCCGGGTCAAGTTTAAGGACCCATGAGCTCTTAGTAGGAGAGCAGGCAGCTTAGTCAAGAAGTGATTAGGTTTTTAAGTACTTTAGTCCCAGTTCGAACAGTTCAATGGATGAGGTGTTCGAACTGCCCTGTCCGGTTAAGTGGTCTTTGTCCGAACTGTCCCTGTCCGAAGAGGTAACGGAATCCGGACTCATCAGTTGGTTGTGTTTTTATCCACAAAGTTGAATATGTTTGCTTGGTGTGCAGAAGACGTAATAGGGGTTCCACCAGAATAATTTGTCATAAGCTATCAGTGCGGAATAATGTTCGGCCTATCATTCAGAAAAGAAGACTTGTTTCTCTGGAGAAATCTGCAGCTATACCCACAAAAGTTGAGTGGTTACTAAACATAGGCCATATTCGAGAGTCACAGTATCTTGTATGGGCCTCGAATCCAGTGTTAGTCAGGAAGAAGAACGACAAGTGGAGAATGTCCGTGGATTTCACGGATTTGAATAGAGTTTGCCTAAAGGATCCTTTTCTAGTTCCTCGGATTGATCAACTAGTGGATTCTACGTCGGGTAACCGGTTTTTATCTTTCATGGATGCCTATGTGGGGTATAATCAAATCAGATTGGATCCAAGGGATGAATAAAATACATCATTCGTTACTGGGAGAGGTTTATACTGCTACAAGGTAACGTCGTTTGGTCTAAAAAATGCGGGGGCGACTTATCAGCGGTTGGTAAACAAAACCTTTGAGGACCAAATTAGGCGAAATGTGGAAGTTTATATTAACGATATATTGGTAAAGAGTTTACAAGATGAATATCATTTTTCTGATTTGGAAGAGACTTTTAACAATTTGAGAAAGGTCAATTTAAATTTGAACCCGGAAAATGTATGTTTGGTGTCAGATCTGGAAAATTTCTTGGGTATGTGGTAAGTGAAAAGAGAATTGAGGCTGATCCGGTGCAGATAAAAGCTCTGACAACAATGACTCCCACTCGAAATATTAAGGAAGTACAAATATTGACAGGAAGATTAACGGCGTTAAACATGTTTATTTCTCGTTCCTCGGATAAGTGTGCGCATTTCTTTAAAGTGCTCAGAAATGTCAGTAAGTTTAGTTAGACCGAAGAATGTTCTGAAGCGTTTCGCCAGATTCATGAGTATTTGTTGTCTCCAGAAATACTTTCTAAACCTTTGTTGGGAGAGAAGTTGATCATGTATATGTCAATTTCAAATTTTATAGTCAGCGTTGTGTTACTTCGTGAATAGTATGATGTTTTAAATCCGGTGTATTATATTAGCAAGAGTTTGCTAGATGCAGAGAAACAATATTTGAAATTAGAAAAGTTAGCCTTGGCCTTAGTAACAGCTGCTCGAAAAATGAGACCGTGCGCAATCTATAGTAGTTCGAACAGCATTCCCTCTTAAAGATTTATTGCAGAGGCCAGATATCTCATGAAGAATGACGAAGTGGTCGGTCGAGTTGGGGGGATTTTGACATAACTTTTGAGCCTCGAACAACTATAAAGGCTCAAGCTTTGGCAGACTTTTTGGTCAAATTTCATTCGGAGCGAGCAGATATGGAGGTCGGTGATCAGCAGGGTACGTCTGAATGGTTAGTTCGAACTGATGGAGGGTTGAATGTTTCTGGATGGGATAACAATTTATCAGGCTAAACGTTTTGGCTTTAAAGCAACAAATAATGAGGCAAAATATGAAGCGGCATTAGCAGGGTTAAGGCTGGCTCAAGTATGTGGGGAAAAAAGGGTTAAGTTGCTAAGCGATTCGCAACTTATGATTAACCAAACATTGGGAGAATCAAAATCAAGAACGGATTAGCTAGTCAAATACTTGAAAGTGTTGAAGGATTTCGTTTTAAATTTTAATGAAGTTAGATACGAACATGTTCGAAGAGAAGCAGATTCGATCCCTGATTCCTTAGCAGCTGCTTCACATTCAGAAAATTATCCTTGGGTTATAACTCAAGAATGTCCCTCGATTACAAGAGATGCAGAGCAATAGATGGCAATAGATGGGGAAAATAATGTTGTTATAGAAGATTGGAGGTTAAAAATTGTTGAGCTTTTGGAAAATAATGCTTTACCAATGGATAAATCAGAGGCTAGAAAATTTTGATTCAAGTCCCACGGTTATATCGTTTTAGGAGGAGTTTTATACAAAAAATCCTTAAGTAGGCCTTTGCTCAGATGTTTGGAGAAGGACGAATCGCAAGTTGTTTTATCAGAATTACATGACGGGGAAGGATCCGCGTATTGTGGGTATAAAGCACTGATTTGAAGAGTGTTTCTAGCTGTTTATTATTGACCGACTATTTTAGATGATGCTAAAGAGTTGGTAAAAAGGTGTGATACGTGTTAGAGGTATGCCAATATAATACATAAACCAGGGGGTTCTTCTTGAGAGTATTTCTGAAGCCTTGCCATTTGATCGATGGGGCATTGATTTGGTTGGTCCCTTGCCAATGGCATCCGGGGGAAGACAAACGATTATACTCGCGGTTGATTATTTCTCTAAGTGGGTGGAAGCAGAACCTTTAGCGGGGACAAAGGGGAAGTATGTTATTAAGTTCGTTGTTTCGAACATTTGTTGTTGTTTTAGAGTTCTAATGAAAATTACAACAGATAATGGACCCCAATTTGACAACAAAGAATTTAAGAATTTCTGCGTTTCTAAAGGCATACAACAATGTTTTTCTGCTCCATTTCATCCGCAAGCTAATGGGCAGGTGGAGGTTAACAATAGAACGATTCTTGACGGTTTAAAGAAAAAATTGAAATGAAAGGCTGGAAATGACCATATTATTTACAAGAAGTGTTGTGGGCTTATAGAACAACACCACGAAGAGCGACTTCAGAATCTCCGTTTGCTTTGCTTTACGGAATAGACGCGGTGGTCCCCTCAGAGATTATTTTCTCATCATACCGTGTGGCAGCATATACAGAGGAGTTAAATGATCAAGGCAGGGTAATAGAACTTGATTTGGTGGAAGAAAAAAGACGGCGTGCACAGTTGAAATCCCTACATTATCAAACATTAATGAGAAGTAGATACGCTTCACAAGTAAAGCAGAGGGATTTTAAGGTGGTAAATAAGGTGTTACGAAAAACATTTCTTCACACCAAAGAAAAAATCCTCAGAAAATTAGGACAAAAAATTTCCTCGAAACTAATGAGGAATTATACAAAAATGGTGGAACAAAAAAGACTACTGATTACTTAGAACTATTCGAGGAATCATTATCCTTGGAATCTGATATGTCACTCTCACTCACAACAATACCAAGTGGGCAAAGTTCGGGGGAGACAAGTTTCTATAAACTACTTAAGCCATACTCAGGATAGTTCTCATGGATCTCAATGATTAATCCTGCTCGGATGGTAGCCTCCCTGGCATTTAACTTGTCCACGCATTTATCAGCATGGACATCTACAACTGATTCTTTTTCCTTCTCAAGGTTCCTTATCAGATATCTTTTTTCTTCCACTATCCTCTGAAGGCACTCTGTAAAACCTTTTGTTGTAAGTTGGTGAGCTTCTTTGAGGGTCGTAAGGAGTTTTTCTTGAGCATCGGTCTTTTTGTGATAGAGATCCCTTTCTTCTTGGCAGTATTTTTTTAGAAGTAGAACATAGTTTTCCGAGGCAACCAGTTTTTCCAAAGTGCATCAGCTTGTTTTTCCAGATGAGAATGTTGTTTTTTCATCTCTTCAAGTTGGGAGGAGGAACGGGAAGCTTTGAATTTGTAATGATTTTTTATGTCTTCCAGATGCTGCATTTTTTTCCCATAGTGACAGCGACATAAAGTAGACTTCGAACACTAAGGGAAAAGTCGTATCCCTGAGGAATTTTGAAGGAACTGCTGGGAGAGCCCATTTCAGCAGAGTTAAAATTCGAGGACTCCACTGTCAGTATGACGGGTTCAACAGTTTGTGGGGGATCACTTTGAGGAATAGGAAGAGGGGCTAATCTTGGGAGAGGATCATAATTTGATGAGGGACTTGGTGAAAGAGTAAGCTGGGAGTTTGGAATCTGACCTGAGTTCTCTTTATATTGATCTCCAGTAGAAGCATCTTGATCTCTGGTACCCTTAGATATTTCTTGAATAGGTTCAAGAATTACTTGTTTTTTCTTGGGTTCTTTTTTCTTTATGGGATGAACTGGAGTTTTCGAGGAGGAGAAGTTGAGGTTGTGGTTGCAGTGGTGTTTTTCAAAGAAGATGGCTCTTGTGTGGCAGCTAGTCCTTCGGAATCTGATTGTTGATATTTGGTTAATACTTTCTCTTCGGAATCATCCAAGTGACTTTTGGTCCGGGAGCGCTTTGGGAGGTAAATAACAATGTATTTATTTTCGAGACGGTCGAGGACTTCTTTTTTTAGGGCACAAGCCATCAATTTTTTCACAGATATCTTGTCTAAGGGGTTTAGCCTCTATAGTCGACTCTTGGCTAAATTGGTATTCATGAAGCATAGCAAAATTTATTTTCCCAAGCTTCTTTGCCCATTCGTTTGGTTTGGTAAAGACCTTGGTGGCTTTTTCCACATAATCAGCGTATGGCTTAGAGATGTCAGTCATTTCTGCGCAAAAAATTCGAGGAGTAAAATTAGTGAAACAGTTATACGAAGAATATTAAGGTAGGAGTTGAAATTTTTACCTCTGTTAGTCCACAAAAGAGAAAGATTATGTGGGTTTGAGGGGGTTGACTCAGAGCTTGTCTCCCAACGTCTAGAGAAGAAAATAAATTGTTGTTTCTATTTCTTATCAGCTTCAAGCAAATCTTTCACTACTTTTTATCCTCGACCAAAGGTTAGTGAATAAAAGGGGAAAACAGATTGTTTGCCAAGCCTGAAAATCCTATGAGCTCCTCCAAGGAAAATTCGTTACCAAAAATTATCGAGGCCATAATATACGCCATAAGTGTGTACCACATGTTTGGACCTGCTTGGGTGGGGCAGAGGTCGATTTTAGCGAAATATTCGATGAAGAATGGATCTAAGGGATACCTCAGCCCCCAATTCATGATCTCTGTGTATACGACCAGTTCATCATCTTTAACGGACATGGGAGTCTCACCTTCCAACCAGAAATCTGATGGTAATGTATGAAGGAATTCCTCATCGAGTTCTTATCCCAGTTTCTTCCGATGGCAATAAGTATTTATAGGTGATATTGTGAAGTATGACAAAGTGTTTGTATTCTATGCCTCAAATATTGTTATCCACGATGGCGTCAAGTTCTAGAGGAAGTGTAATATCACCTTTGGACTTGGGAGCAATTCTTAGAGACCGTTCTTCGAAATTTTCAGGAGGGGTTGCAGATACTTGAATTGAGGAGGCCAAGGAAGGGCCATCGGATTTACTTTTATCTGTGTTGGGTGTTTCATTTTGATCTGAGTTGGCGTTTCCAGAGGCAACTGTTTTTCCTTTGTTTTTTAGGGCCTCGTTTTTCGCTGATTATACTTCTTCGTCAGTAATTGTAACTCTTGAAGGATTAAATCTAGGACTTTTGTGCCCTGCCATCGAGGGGGTAGCCGGTAAATCTGACCCAGAGTTGTCGGCTTTCTGAGGAGGATTGTTGTTAATCTGAATCGGGGTCGGACTTTGGGGTTCTAAGGGGGCTTCTTTGGAGCATTTGTGTTCTTTAGAGATTTTCATATCTTTGTGGTACATTTTCCTCTTGCCAGAAGAGATTTTTGTGTGTTTATCTTTACCCATGGATTCGAGGAAGTGAAGGTTAGAGCTGAGAGATTAACAAGAAATGTCGAAAAGAATACTGACAGAAGAAGTTTCCGATAGAGGCTAGGCACCGTAGAATATGGTTACAGGAGGTTCAGATTGAGGTTCAACATAAGTACCAGCAGCAAGTTTTTCTTCGAATTTTTTACTAATGAATAGCCACTTTGGAATTTGATGAGGTTTAAGGGGTATAAGCTGGTTTTCTCTCTCTAGAAAGTTTTGAGCAGAATATAGTATATATTGAAAAGTGTGAGTTGGGAAATAATATTTATAGAAGGCAGTGGGCTTTTGAGGGGATTAAGGCCTGGGGACATTTTCCTTTGTTTTCTTAGGGGTGTTATCGGTAGCATAGGTTTAATTTTGTTGTATTGGGAAGTATGATAGAATGTGAAAGGACAAATGATATGATGAGATATTTTGGGAAGTACGTTAGTATCTAGAAAAAGATTTAGTTACAGAATTTTATTTAGGATGACATCACTAAAGAAAATGCGGGAGATTGTTTGGTTGGAATATGAAAGAACGCGATTGAAAATTCGAGGAAGGTTACTGGAAAAAGATATTCGAAGGACGTTTATTATGATCTAGTCTTCGTAATATGTTAGCCAGGACTGGGGGGCTGTGCTCGTATGAATATTTTCAAGGAGCTCTTTTCGAGGAGGCAAAATATTGGGAAATTTTGATGTTTTCTAGTCTTTTCTAAATTGCAAGGATTGGGGGACTACGACTTCATATGAATATTGTCGAGAAGGTAAAGTGTTATGCATATTTTCGACGAGGTAAATTATTTTCAAAGATGAAATTTGAGGATCGATTTTATAAACTTAGAATTATTATTTCAAGAAAATCATAAACAAATTTGCGAGGAGGTATCTTTCAAGGAAGTGAATGTGAAATTTTGAGGAAAGTTAGAGATAAGAAGAAATTCGAAGATTACATCATAGTCCTTGCCAAAAACATTTTCACAAGGACTGGAAGGGTACTGATAAGGAAGGATAAAAGACGAGGGAGGTAATTGCAAAGAAGTAGTTAAATTAGGGAAATATTGGCAAATATGTATTGAAAAATGACTAATTATAAATAAACAATAAAAGTAAGGGCTAAGTTTGTAATTGTTAGGTAGTTAGGCATGTGGGATCCATTAATTGTATTATAAAAGGGCCCCTAGATTTGGGAAAAGGGTGATCATTATCATAATATACTTTATCTCTCTACATTTGTTTAATTTCTCTCTCTAAAAGAATAGTCACTAAGAATTTGTTATCATATAATAGTCTTTCATAGTATTGTTCGATACGAATTTTTCCTCCGTAGATTCTTAAATCATCAATTACAACTTACACATTTTACATAGTAAAATATTTGTATCATCCATCTTTGGCTATACTCTTAAGATTTTTAAGGCATATTTATTCTAATTTACCTTACCGAAATGTAACTTGAGACGTCTCTGATTTGGTTCGTACTAAACTGTTCATGCGTCATTAAAAACCTTTATCGGTCCAAACCTCCATTGAGGATAAAAAAAACTTTATTTTGCTGAAGGGAAATAGTACAACTAATAATCAGTATGTTGATCGATATTTATTATTTACTAATTTATATTTCCTTACTACTAGCTGCAGAATGCTTAATTCTTCATTGAATATAGTTGAGCATCCCTCTTAGTCCTTGATGAATGATAGATGATGAAGTAAGAACTACTAAACCGTTTATGCATCATTACAAACTTTTATCAGTAAAAAAATATTCACGATAAAAAAAACTCTATTTTTCTAAAAGAAACGTGTACAACTAACAGTTAGTAAGCTAATATGTGTTCATTATTTACTAACTTACTTTTAATTAGTGCTAGCTTCACAATTCGTCCTTCTTCATTGAATATAGTTGATTACCTCTTAACCCTCATAGTATTTGATGAAGACTGGGGTAAGGGCTAACCAACACATGGAAATATTCTCAACTTTTTTAATTTGTCGAGGTTTATTTAATATGTTTGTATTTTTTGTTGAAGTTATATGTTGGTGAGTGTTTCTTAATAAGAAAATATTTTTGCTGCATGAGATTTGTATTTATTCGGGTTTTTAATGGCAATAGTTGAGAAGTTGGAGGGATTGTATTTATATTTTGGTGAAAAGAAAAAATGGTAAAGGAAACTTACATGTGTAAGAAAGTCTTTTCTTTTAAGCAGTCGTGTGCATTTTTGTCACCTTCTTCAGTCACGACCCTCCATAATTCTTTGAATTTAAACCACTTATTCTGCAAGTTAATCCAAACTATATGGGAAAAAAAATTGGTTGAAATTTACTCGAACATTTGGGTATAAAAAACTTGTTCATGTCATTTCTTCACTTTCTTAATTTGCATTCTCTTCAAGTTCTTCCAGTGGTTTCTTAATTTCTTGAATCATTTTTTTATTGTTCCATTTTTTTAATTTTTTTTTATTATAAATGGGTAAAGCGGTGAAGATAGCGATTATTCAGATAGCCAGAATAATCATAATAGTGGTTCATTTGGGGACTGATTTTTCTAACCAAGAAAAAGTGTGTAAGGTTATGCATCCAATTCCTCATAAAACCCATAAGAATAAGATGAGAATTATAGTAAAGAAGAATAACTAATTTAAAGTTGTTGTTTCACTTCATTCTATTTCTCTTACTCATTCCACTCTTGAAGGTATGAGTCTCTCAACAATATGAGATAATAGTAGATGCGTCGTTTGTAGTTGTAACGATGAATCAAATATTGAGGGTGACACTTTGAATGAAGTATGGACGAGGAGCATCGTGGATGATTCATATCCGGTATCTTAAAAGATGAATAAAAAATCCCGTTGATTGGACAATTTCTCATGACGTAAATATTAGGTTTCCTCAGTTAGATTTCCTATATAGTCAACTAATAATTTTCTATCAAAATTAATATTACGTTTCTAAGCATGACAAATCATGTATTATTGTTCATTTTTATATATTATACGACTAACTCAAAATCTTTGACACGTGACCTAAATATATCAACTAAAAGATCTGGTCGATTGGATAATTACATGTGACCTAAATAAGATTAGGTTTCCTATATGTTTCAACTATGAGAAATCATGTGTTATTGTTTGATAAATAAAGATTAAAGATCTAGGAAAGATAGGGGTATTTTATTAGTAAAGAAAGTTTATTAGGAGAATTTGTCAATTAGAAAACAATAGACTTAAGGATATGACCACATTTATTAAATTGTTAAGCTTGTGAGACCTACTATATATACTATAAGCAGCCCTTCATTTTTTGGGAAATGGGTGATTGATAAATGATTAAAAAAATTGTTACATTGATTTTCTCTCTCTAAAAATATGTTTTTCTCGCTCTAAAATATTGTTGAAGTAATCTGAAGAACATAACAGTCCTCAAAATATTTTTCTATCCAGAAAACCTCCTCCAAATATTTTTGGAACGATCATTGGCACCCTCTGTGGGAACGATTTGGTACCAGGAGTCGTCTTCCGAAACCAATATGATTTTTTTTAAACAGTAACAAAAATCCGAGGAGATTTAAGCATGAGTAACAATTTGGAAATTGGAAAAGAATTCGAGGAAAACCATGCAGAAAATAATATAGAAATCGATCAGCAGCATGATGAGCAGCATACTGGTGAAATTTTGGAAGAGTCTATAATAGTGGCTCGTAGGAATGAGTTGTTGGAAGAGATTTAAAGGTTAAATTCTAAAAGAGATGCAGCGATTGATGCTAGAAAAATCTGATCTGAAGTCCGAAGGAAAAATAATACTGAGAAATATGAGCTTGATCATTACCATCGGATTAAAAAGAAGGACAGGTATCAAAGGCATCATCTTAATTCTCCGAGGAAGAAGTTGAAACCGAGGTACAAGTATGAATCTTCCGAGTCAAGTGATACTGAGAAATATGAGCTTGATCATTACCATCGGATTAAAAAGAAGGACAGGTATCAAAGGCATCATCGTAATTCTCCGAGGAAGAAGTTAAAACCGATGTACAAGTATGAATCTTCTGAGTCAAATGATTGTTCAATCTATGACTCTAGTGAATCTTCTTCGAAAATGGAGTGCCGTAGAACAGAGGAGATGCTATAAAGAAATATTCGAAGAAGTATAGGATGGAGCATCGATCAAATCATCATTCTAATAAGTTGAAAGGGAAATACCAGATTTTTGAGGATCATGTCAAGAAAGATAATGTTGTGAATGTTCAAAATCACTCAGGAAGTCAGAATTTAGAATATCGTGTAAGTAATCAATACACGTTGCTTTCCGAGTAAGGTCTTTACGCGACGGCTCACGAGGGTCCAAGAACTAATGTTTATACAGCATGCCATAATTGGAGGTCTTCTTTTTTGTGTGCAAAAATACTTTCTGGCAATCTTCCAAAGCATTTCGATATTTCTAAGTTGGAGAAATTCGATGGGACTCAATATCCTGATAGTCACATTGAACAATTTAAAATTTGCATGATCAATTTTGATGATGATGATGATAAATTGTTGTACATGGCTTTCTCTTAGACGTTCAAGGGGTCGCTTCAGAATGGTATAATCGATTACCATAGGGTTACATCCAGAATTTCGATATGTTCTAGAATGTGTTCCGTCAACAGTTTTTGGAAAGTAAGAAGTTCTGTGCTAATATAGATACTATAATATATTGCATACATAAGGTTTGGGAGAGTCTAAAATATTATACCAATCGTTTTGTTAAGGCAAAGACTGATATGGAATATTGTACATATTATATAGCTTTGGCAGCATATCGAATAGGGCTTCTCCCCGCAATTTTAAAAGATATAGTGGCTGAAATTCAGGCAATGAAATTTGGAGCTCTTCCTGATCAGGTTGAGAAGAAGATTTTGTTGGAAAAAACTCAAGCTTCGGAAAGAGGATCTAATGATCAATTTAAGCAAAATCAGTTTCAAAGATCTTGTGCTACTACTCAACCTCCTTGAATTAATGCACAACCAAAAGCAGTAAGTCAGTAGTATCCTCTGAGGCCCCGAGTAAATCAGCAGACATATAATACACAACAAGTGGGAAGGCCTATATCTAACAAGTGGATCCGACTAGATTACTTTTCTGAACTAACTAAGTGCATCACAACTATATTTGATAATACTCGTGGTCATGTACAATTTCAGAACCCTTTCCCAACTCATACCCCGAGGGAAAATAGAAATAGCAGGTTTTTCAAGTACCATGAAGATGTTGGCAATGATACAAAGGAGTGCATTGCTTTGAAGAAATAAATTCATGCACTAATTAAAAAACGAGAAGCTGATAGAATTTTTAAAGAAAAAAACTAGCAAAAATCCAATGATTAAAGAAAAGTCAAAAGAAGAGATAACTGCATTGGTTATTTGAGAGGAAATTGATTCTTTTGATATTGTGACTGAGTATGTAGATCCAAAAGAAGGTAGAAATGTTATTAGCATGGTGGAGGAAATCATCCCAAGAAAAAAAGGTTAGTGATTTATGTGCTTATTTTGAGTCATTGCCAATTTTGGGGGGTGATACTGTAGCAGGAAATTCGAATAGTTCACGAAAAAGGCACATAGTCAGCTTAAATACTCAGTTAGAGGTGGGTTCCAAAACGCATCAGTATTGAACTCCCTCTCCAATAATCTACTTCGAGGATGATGATATGAGAAATGTGGTAGGCCCACATAAAGATGCAGTATTAATTGCAGCAAGGATAGTTGGGGATCATGTACAAAAGGTTTTAATCGATACAGGAAGTTCTGCTAACATCTTGTTTATGAGTACTTACAAGAAGATTGTCGACCCGCTTATTATCTGACGATCTGATAAAATTATTTTAGGATTCAAAGGAGAAACTGCTGAAGTAGTGGGCGAATTTGAAAGCATGGTGTAATTAGAACGAGGACCTTTTAGAAAATAAGTTTAAATCCTTTTCATCGGCATAGATGTACCAACATCTTAGAATGCTATTTTTGGAAGGTCGTGGTTGTCAAAAATGCATGATGTTATTTCTGTGGTACATCAATTTTTAAAGTATATCGTGAAGAATAATGTGGGAATAACTAGAAGCAGCCAAAAAATGGCTAGAGAGTGCTATCTAATTTCTTTATCTTCTAAGCAAATTTCGAGAGAATGAGGCAAAAATATCATAGGAAATAGCGGGGACTTCCTCAGAACCAACTCCTTTTGAAGATCATATATTCCCAGGAGGAAAAAGTTTTAAAAATGGGAACAAAGTTGTCCCCGGATTTAAAACAAAGGTTGATTGAGTTTTTGTCAAAAAGTTAGATATGTTTGTTTGGTGTTCCGAAGATGTTACTGGTGTCCCCTAGGAAATTATTTGTCATATATTTTCAGTAAAAAACAATAAAAGACCATTAATTCTGAAGAGAATACCTTTCTCTCATGAAAAATCTGAGGCGATAATAGCTGAGGTAGAGCGTTTAACCAGAATTGGGCATATTCGAGAGTCTTGTTATCCGCAGTGGGATGCAAATCCGGTTCTGGTTAAAAAAAAGAATGGAAACTAGCGAATGTGCATAGACTTCACAGATTTAAATAAAGTTTTCCCAAAAGATCATTTTCCAATCCCGCGGATTGATCAATTGGTAGATTCAACGTCAGGGAATCGAGTGCTTTCTTTTATGGACGCTTAGGCCGGGAATAACCAAATAAAGATGAATCTAAAGGATGAGAAAAATACGTAATTTATCATCGGAATGGGTTTGTATTATTATTAAGTAATGTTGTTAGGGCTGAAAAATGCAGGGGCAACTTATCAGCGTCTAGTAAATAAGACCTTCGAATCACAAATAGGAAGAAACGTTGAAGTATATATTGATTATTGATGACATGCTTGTTAAAAGTTCGAAAGATGAATATCACTTTGATGATTTAGAAGAAAATTTTACCAACTTAAAAATGGTGAATCTAAAATTAAATCCAAAAAAGTGCACATTTGGGTTCGCTCAGGAAAGTTCCTCGGATATACAGTAAGTGAAAAAGGTATTGAGGCTGATCCAATACAATTAAAAGCTCTTGTATCCATGACTCCCCTCGGGAATATTAAGGAAGTTCAAATTCTAACATGAAGATTGGCAGCACTAAACAAATTTATATCTCATTCTTCGGATAAGTGTGCTTCTTTTTTCCAAGTTTTGAGACATGCAAGTTGTTTCAATTGGACAAAAGAATGATCAAAGGCTTTTCATCATATTAAAGAGTATATTTCTTCCCCGTAAAATCTTACTAAGCCTTTGTCAGGAGATAAACTCTTTGTTTATATTGCTATTTCAGATTATGCTGTAAGTTTCGTACTAATCCGAGAGGAGGATAATGTTCCAAAATCAGTTTAATATATTAGTAAAATCTTATTCGATGCAGACAAGCGGTATCTAAAGTTGGAGAAGCTGGCTCTTGCATTAGTGATTGCTGCTCGGAAAATGCCACTGTATTTTCAGGCTCATTCAATTACGGTGCAAACATTTTTTCAACTAAACTATATGCTTCAGCGCCTGGATTTTTTGGGGGAGAATGACTAAATGGTTGGTCGAATTAAGGGATTTGATATTAATTTTGAACCAAGAAATACAATTAAAGCTCATGCCCTGGCTGATTTTTTAGTGGAATATCATTCTGAACGTTCGGATATGGATATTGATAAAGGTAGCTCTAAGGCTGAATGGATAATTCGAATGGATGGAGGATCGAGCACATTTGGAAATGGGGCTAGGATACAATTGGTTTCTCCAGAAGCGGAGTATGAGGCAGCTTTAGCAGGTTTAAAGCTTGCACAAATTTGTGGGGCTAAAAAAGTTAAGTTAATTAGTGATTCACAGATTCTCATTAATCATGCATATGGACAGTCCGAGGCTCTAAAGGATCATCTAATAAAGTACTTAAAAGCATTAAAAGACATTTATTCAAACTTCGAAAGAATAAGCTATGAGCATGTTCGAAAAGAAGAAAATTTGGTACCATATTCTTTGGCTACTATTTCATATTCAGAGAAATATACGTGGATTATTACTTTGGAAAACTCATTAGTAAGTAAGACTTTAGAGGAAATTGTTGGGATTATTGATGAAGACACTCAAGTGTTAATTTTTGAAGACAAGGATTAGAGATAAGATATAATCAAATTCTTAGAGAGTGATAAGTTGCCAGCTGACAAGTATTTATCTAAGAAAGTTCGCTTCAAATCTCATGGTTATATTGTTATGGGAGGAGTTTTGTATAAAAAATATTTTAGTAGACCTTTGCTTCGATGTTTAAGCAAGACTGAATCACAAGTAATATTATCAGAGCTGCACGATGGAGAAGAATCCGCACACTGCGGGTATAAATCTCTGATTAGAAGAGTGTTCTTGGCAGGATATTATTGGCCTACAATATTATTTGATGCGAGAGAACTGGTTAAAAGATGGGATATATGAAAAAGATATGCTAATATAATCTATAAGCCAGGAGTTCCCCTCGAAAGTATATCAGAGGCATTGCCATTTGACCGATGGGGTATTGACCTTATGGGTCCTCTTCCAATGGCTTCAGGGGGACGACAAACAATAATTGTGGTAGTTGATTATTTGTCTAAATTGGTGGAAGCAGAGCCATTGGCAGGAACCAAGGCTAAAGATATAATCAGATTTATTATTCCAAATATTTGTTGCCGTTTTGGGGTTCCAATAAAAATTACTACAGATAACAGGCCTCAATTTGACAACAATAATTTGAAGAGTTTTTGTAATTATTGAGGGATACAACAATGATTTTCATCTAAATTCCACCCATAAACAAGTGGACAAGTGGAGGTCACTAATCAGACAATTCTTGATGGGTTAAAAAAGAATTTGGAGGGAAAGGCAGGAAAGTGGCCTGATTATTTACAAGAAGTCCTATGGGTGTATCGAACAACTTCTCCAACAACAACTTTAGAATCTTCATTTGAATTAGTGTACGAGATGGATGTTGTAGTCCCATCTGAAGCAGTGTTTCCATCCTATCGAGTGATGACATATTCTGAGGAGCCTAGTGACATAAGCAGAGCAGTGGAACTTGATTTGGTTGAAGAAAAAAAAAGACGAGCACATATTGAGTCATTACTTTATCAAACACTGATGAGAAGTAGGTATGCCTCTAAGGCAAAACGAAGAGACTTTAAGATTGGGGATAAGGTAGTAAGAAAAGTTTGTTTTCACAACAAGGAAAAACACCTTGGAAAATTAGGTCCTAATTGAGAAGGTCCCTCCAAAATAGCAGAAAATGTGAAACCTGAAACGTATTGAATCGAAGATAAAGAATGAAGAAATTCGAAACACCCATGGAACATCGAGTATCTTAAATTTTACTTAGAGTGAATGTAAGAAATGTATATAAGATTTTTTCTTTTTTCTCTTGTGTAAAATATCGGTGGTGGTTTGGTTTATTTTGGGTTAGAGGTAGTTTTGTAAAGTATTTTAGTAAGTTTGGGGTACTTTATGTTTAGTGTGAGGAGTAGTGAGATAATTAAGCAGTTTGCTTGTATTAAATATTGATCACCCTCACTAATGAAAGTGGTTTGGGTATTTATACTTTTAATTAATGACCCGTGGGCTTACCGGGTCAAGTTGTGAAACTAAGTCGAGTTTAAGGACCCATTAGTTTTTAAGTAGATTAGCAAATAGATTAGTCAAAAGATGTTCACATTTGTCCTGTTCGGATTTATAGTGGAGTGATATGGTCCGAATTACCCTTGTCCGGATTAATTGGTAGGTTGTGACTGTAATATCCGAACTCATCAGTAGCTCCTTTTCTAAGCCTTGCAAAGTATCTTTGGAAGGGTTAAAAAATCTACCAAGTCAATATCAATTTCGTCTGATCTGCTTGCGTTGTCCGAACTGAGAAGCTTACTTTCAATATCAATCCAGTTCGAATTTTATCAGGACTAATTTTTCTTCCCAGAATTCTAAGAGTTTTTTCTTGAATCATGGGACACATGTCAGCATTTGGTTTGACCTACCAGCCGTTATTTTTCCTAGATCGCCGCACCCACTAGTTCTAGAAAGTTATCTAGGTTTTGATTTTTCACACATTGCGCAACCCTTAATCATTGCAAAAAACCATGTTCAGCTTCTTCTTAGTAACTGTTGCTTTTTACTGTTATATATATATATATATATCTTTTTACTATTCCATTGTCTTTCACACTTAAAATTTTCTTAGTGAGAAAATCATCTTCATCTTCAAACTGTTCTTGATAGATTATGAGAGCGAGGACAGTAGAGGGAGAACACCGTATCGCCGTCGGTCTCCCCGTTTCTCCAGGTGAGAAAAACAGTTAGCCAAACCAGGACGCCGA
Organism: Limnanthes douglasii subsp. nivea; assembly: GCA_036936605.1. Taxonomy (NCBI): domain Eukaryota; kingdom Viridiplantae; phylum Streptophyta; class Magnoliopsida; order Brassicales; family Limnanthaceae; genus Limnanthes; species Limnanthes douglasii. The sequence goes on along the minus strand of JAUPFV010000004.1, from coordinate 47,726,691 downwards.
TTAGGGGTCATCTTCCTCCAGAAACCCTAGATCCAGAAAGCTCCCATTTAGACCAAACCTTTCATCCCTCCCTTCTAGTTCTTTCGTACAAGAATCTCAACACATTGTTTCTAAGGAAAACTTTGTTTCAAGCATCAGAAAACCGTCACCATTCATAACAATGGGTTCTGACACAAAAAAGTCACCGGAGAAGATAACTCCTCGCCGAACAACTCGCCAAACTAAAACTCAGTCCACACCGCCAACTTTAATAGCTAAAGCAGTTCCGCAGGCCAAGCCCTCTGGATCACAACCTCTACCATACATTAGGCCCTCAGAGGCAACAAGTACTCAACCATCCGAACATCTTTCTATGAAGGGAGCTGAACATGGGAAAATAGAAGGAAGATAAAAGCCAACACCAACCCTAGTTTGCTGACCAGTAGGTGGAAAACACTGGTAAGTTTCTTCTTCTTCTTTTTTACTTCTTAAACTACAAGTTTTCTTTTTCTGACTAATTTGTTACTTCTCTTTAGTTCTAACGAATGAGTTCACCAGCCATTTGGAAGAAGGGAAAAAGACTTTTGCAAAGCTCAATGCATGAGCTTCAGAATACTAGGGGAATGCCTTCCACAATTGCTTTACATCGGGCAATTTTGTGAGGCCTCACCTATGGAACACCACAGGTCGGAGAGACCTTTCATGGGAAGAGCTAACCACCCCTCTTCCTGCTGATGTGATTCTAAGAAGGATAGAAGCCAAAGATGCTAAATTGTTCTTAACTTCCAGGGCTAAGGCTCCCATCAAAATGAAGAGCAAAAAGAGAAAAGCTACAACAGAGCTGGCTCAAACAGCTACAGAAGGGACTGGTTTGGAGAACCAGGGGGGCATTAATGTGACTCTGCTCAAAGCAGTAGAAGTCGAAATAGTGAGGGAAGTTGGAGGGTCGAAGAACCCACCAAAGCCTCCTAAAAAGGACAGGAAGCGTAGGGCCAACAACGATGAAAAAGCTGCCAAAAAGAATACGGTCACCTTGGGGGAATAAATAATCATTTGCCCTTCGGAAATCCAACCACCACCAGCTCCTGCCGACCCTACACTGCAAGAGGATATCCCAACAGACCTTCAGTCCGAAGAGATTGCTGGTGGAGGGAACAATGAAGTGGACCTCAGCGCCCTTCAAGACATTGGTTTGTACTTTAACGATTTTGAGAAGGATGAATTTGCAGGTCTTTATCGTCCTTCCAGTTCCTCCAACATGGTGACCTACAATGGGAAATCATTCTTTATATCCGGAGAGCAAGATGCCTTAAGCCACACCCTATTCGGTTATATCCGACCACTACTTGATCTGGAGAGGCAGGTGAAAACTCAGACCAACCTTATCAACTCTCTCACTTCTGACAAACAATCTCTGGCAAGCAGTCTCTTAAGTGCTCAGCAAATTATAGAGGCACTGAAGAAGGAGAATGAGGATTTGGCAACCAAGTTAGCCGCATCAGAAGCAGCCAAAACTGTGATCCAAACCAAGTACTCTGACTTAAAAACTTCTTCCTCACAAAACCTCACAATATTGAAGGAGGAGTTGAAGACTAAGGATGGTGTTATTCAAACCCTAACCAACGAAAAGACTGATTTGGAAAGCACCGTTTCAGATATGACCAAGGAAAAAGAAGTCCTAAAGAATCAACAAGAGCAAGCTATCAAGGCAGATATTGAGGAGTACGCCAACAGAGTAAGAGACTCCTTAGAAAAAAGAGTTGATGGGATTAAGTCTGACATGGTGTTGTTGTTCCATGAGACCTTCCCTAAGAGGACCTTTAGTCCCTTTATAGAAGTATGTGGAGTACGAAGACATCCCATTTCATACATTGGTCGATGGCGACAACCACAATTACTCTAGTGGATTTGATTCCACTGATGACGAAGAAGGTACATGTGAGAGTTCAAGTGCTGAACTCAAAAGTCTTAAAAAAGGTGATGGTGAAGGAACATCCGAAGGGAACAAGTCCTAAGGTTTTATCATATATTATCTTTTGTCTTTTTGAACAATCAAAGTCATTGGAAGGCCAAGGCACATTTTGTATTACTATTCGATTGAAGTCCGAATAAGTCCTTCGAACACTCAAAATCTTTGGGTGGCCAAGGCATGTTTCGTATTATCGTTCGGTTGAAGTCCGAATAAGTCCTTCGAACACCTAAAGTCCTTGGGTGGCCAAGGAATGTTTCGTATTATCGTTCGGTTTAATCTATTCAACTTTCTTTTTGTTTAATACTTTACTTTAAATCTTTCATGATTAATATTTAAGTAGCCCTTAGAACTTCAGAAGTATTGAAGTGAGAGTGTTTAATATCTCCAATGACATGTAACTAATAGTCATGACCAACCACCAAGTTTATTCGATCTACTAAAGATCCAGGGTATTGAATAAGTGATTTATACTTGAATTGAATTGTAGTAAAATCACTTTGATTTTTTCAAGAAGGCATTATATATTATTGAAGAAGAAACCGGACACCTCATTAAAACCTCCCCGCACCACCAGGATAGGAAAGAGTATGTCCCCTAATATTTACATTGATATTTAACAAGTAAATATTTACATAGCAAGTTTACTCTAAATATAACCTAAGATGCTCAATATTCCATGGGTGCTTCAAAGCTCTTGCTTATTTGTCTTAAAGCCTATATGTCACAGGTTTTAGCTTTTCACAGACCTCATAGGGGCCTTCCTAATTCGGAGCCAATTTCCCGAACTACTTTTCCTTGGTATGTAAGAAAACTTTTCTTAACACCGTATCTCCTGGTTTAAAATCTCTTCTTTTGACCTTAGAGGCAAATATGCTCCTCATCAAACTTTGGTAGTGAGTTGTTCATAAGTGTGCTTTAACCCTTTTTTCTTCTATTAAGTCCAACTAATTCCTAATTGCTATCTCATTAGCTTTTTCGGAATAGTTGTGGACTCTGTATGATAGTAAGTTAGCTTATATGGGGGTAATTGCATCCATCCCATACACTAAGGCAAAATAAGACTATTGTGTAACAGCCCGAGGAGTAGTTCGGTAGGCCTACAATACTTCTTGTAAATAGCTTGGCTACTTCCCCGCAACACCTTCTAAATTCTTTTTTAATCCAGACAAGATGGTCTTGTTTGCAACTTCAACCTGGCCGTTCGCTTGTGGATGGAAAGGAAAATAAATTCAATGATGAATACCTATAGAGGCATAGAAATCCCCCATATCTTTGTTATCAAACTGTGGCCCATTGTCTGTGGTAATCTTTTGGCGGACTCCATATCTGCAGTATATATTGGATACGATAAATTTAATGACAGCCTTTGATGTGGTCCTTGCTAAGGGAGTTGCCTCTATCCATTTTGAGAAGTAGTCAATAGCAATTATAATAGTTATGCACCCCCCGTATGCCATAGGTAGAGGTCCAACTAAGTCCATCCCCCATATTTGACATGGATCACATTTCTTCACTATTTCTTTAGCATCTTCCATTATGGATGCCCAATAGTATTCAGTTAATAAGACTCTCCGGATTAGCACCCTGTACCCACAATGTGTTGAGCCCTCCTCATCGTGTAGTTTGGACAAAACGACTTAGGATTCTTCAAACCCCAAACAACGTAAGAGAGGTCTACTGAAAGATTTCTTATAGAGAATTCCCCTTATCACCATAGAACCACGTGCCTTGTATTTAATATTTTTTGCTACAGCTTTGTCCGAAGGCAAAACCCCATCAGAAATATATTGAAGTAGGGTATATCTCCAGTCTTTAGGTTGAATCACATGTATGCTCATATTTTCCTCATCTTCTTTGTTTTGACTTAGCTATATGAACGAACATTCTTGTATGTGAATCCAAGGGTAGAACTCATAATATGTTATAGTTGCTAAAGAGTCTCAGTGTATTCTCCGATCTGGGAATATGCTCATAACAAATACTTTTGAAGTCTGCTACCACTTCTTTCAAAACGAGTAAGTACTTGATCAGTTGCTCCTTCTTAGCCTCAGACTGACCTTGAGCATGGTGGATGAGCAATTAAGAGTCACTCATCTCTTTAGGAATGCATTTAACAAAGACTCTGATGCAGAAAATAAAGTTAATGAGATAGAAACACTTTTAAGAGAACACTACAATAATTTAAACATAACTAATTGGTCAAGAGCCAATGCTAACCTGATTAATTCTCTTGCCCAAGATGAAGCTTACTGGTACCAAAATATATACTCCATCTGGATAAAAGATGGCGACAAACACAATTTATCAAAATTATATCAAAAGAAAGACAAGGAGAAACATAATCATCAAAATTAAAGAAGGCTCCACCTAAATCACAAATTAGACTCTTATTCATAGATATGTTGAGGCATACTTTAAGAGTATCCTTACCGAATATCCTTATTCTAACTATGATTCTGAGTTAAATTACTTAAATAGCTATCTATTCAATGTAATTCCTAACATTGTTAATGAGCAGGACAATAATGATTAAATGATAAGGCCAAATGAAGAGAAAATTCTTGAACCAATTAAGGGTCTTAATCCTTCAAGCATATATGGAATGGATGGATTCAACATTACTTTCTACACAACATGTTGGAGCATCATAAAGACAAACCTGATTGAAGCCATCAACTCTTTCTTCAATGGCCATCATCTTCCTCAAGGGTTCTTGGCTACAAGTTTAGTCATAATTCATAAAACTAGCAACCCTTTCAGTTGGAAAGAGTTCAGGCATATAAGTCTGTGTTCCATGTTTAATAGATTTATATATAAACTTCTTGATAATAGGATTGGAAAATTTCTGCATAAACTCATTTCAGAAAATCAGGGTGCTTATGTTATTAATAGATCAATTCGGGAAAATATACTTCTAGTTAATGAATTAATCTATGAGCTAAACAAAAAGACCAAGGCTGTGAACATTCAGATCAAAGTAGACATGGCTAAGGCCTTTGGCAGAATGTCTTACAGCTTTATAAAGAAAGTTCTCCTTACTTTTGGCTTCAATAACAGCTTTGTTAATCTTATAATCAATATCATTAGTAATATCAAAACATTCATTCTGATCAATGGTAATGTTGTAGGTTACTTTAACACTAGAAGGGGCTTAAGACAATGAGACCCCTAATCTTTTTGTCTTTTCATTATGGCTGAGGAAATACTGATAAGAGGCCTTAACCTGATCTTCTATAACAATAAGCCTATTTAATATAAAACAAGAAACCATATTTCCATCCCAACATTAGCATTCACAAGTGATCTTTTAATATTTACTAATGCTTCTAGCAATGATATAGCTACCATAAGTTACTTCTTACAAGACTATCAAGATGTCTCGGGTCAAATGATTAACAAGGACAATACCACTATTATGATAGTTGTAAACTTCCCAATATACAAAGTAAACACTATAACTACTGACATCGGTTTCAGAAGAGATGATCTGCATGTCACCTACCTGGGAGTTAGCCTTAGAAAAAACAACTGGTCCAGGAAATATGAATCTCTGATAAACAACATCAGATCAAGATAAATGAGTGAGAAGATAAAAAACTTTCTTATACTGGAAGGCTCAATCTCATCAATATTATTCTAATTGTTATACCTAGTTACTGGATTAAAATAAATAGTCTTCATAAATGCTAAAATTGATAGAATTGAGAAGATATTTAACAACTTCCTTTGGGGTTCAAAGCAAGATACTTCTAGATATACAATAGTGCAGTTGAAAAAAGGTTTCAAACCTATATTGAAGGTGGATCAAATGTTAGAAGCTTGAATGACATTCAAGATTCAGCTTTATGTAATCTTTGCATTAAATTTAGATAGAAAAACTCTTTATAGGCCAGATACACTCAAAGCATTTACTGCAACAACAATCATCCCTTGCTGGAAGATTTCAAAGCTAAGAAAGTTCAACAGTTTGGAAAAAACTTGCTGCTATCAAGGACATTGCTGAGCCTAAAGTAAAATTGACTATAGGGTCTGGTGATATTGATTTCTGGATAGATTCTTGGATCAGAGAAACCCCTCTGATCAATGTTGACAACTTACATAATAATAATGGGTATATATCAGATAAAGTTACAAACTACTGAACTCAAAATGACTGCAATGTTACTAAGTTAAGAACAATTATTTTCCCTATTGACATGATCGATATCAACAAACATTCTATCAATGGTCAACACACAGATTCTATCAATTGGATGATATCAAAGAATGGTAACTACAATCTGAAAGACACCTCCCTTTATAACAAAACAAAACCAATCTAACCTTTTTTGAAAGCTCTGGAATAGAATAACACCAACTAAATACTCTTACCTTACCTGGACGATGCTCCATAGCTGGTTACCTACATATGGCATCATGCAGAAAAATAAAATTATATTGGTATCGAAATGTCAATTATGTAACAATAAAGAAAACATTAAGCACATTTTCATGGAATGCAATATGGCTTGGAGAATTTGGAGTCACTTCTCATCCATCTTCAAAATCAAAATCAAGAGGTCCATGACAATCCACCACATGCTCAGAAATTGGCTCTGGACTACTAAAATAAAAGTTCACATTATCTTTATCCTACCTCAAATCATTTGTTGGGTTATCTGAAACCTGAGAAATAAAGCAAAGATCAAAAATCAATTTTTTGATGCCCATTCAGCCACCAACTATATAAATCACATTGTACCAGGCTTAGATCAATCTAACCTCTTATCCAACAAGCACTAGGTTCCTTTCAATAATGCTCCCAATGAGATTGGATGCTACAATCGTCTTAACATTTGTAAGTCTCCCAAGCTCATCTTCAGGCAACCTCCTAACAACAATAGAATCAAAGTAAACACTGACAGATCTTTCCTTTTCAATGGTGAATCAAGTGGCTATATAATAATCAGAAAATGTGATGGTACCTTAATCTCTGGCCATGGTCGTCTTTATGGCAAGTTATCATCCCTTCATGCTGAAGTCAAGGCTCTACTTGATGCTCTGATTATCTGTCATCATAATGACCTTTCCAATATGGATATCAAAACGGACTCGGAGCTAGTTGTCAATATGTTAACAACTGGAAACTATTCCAACCCAATTGGTGGCGTCCTTAACTGTTGTCGTGACCTTATTAAAACATCAATGATAATCGAGCACATCAAGAGAACCCGAAACAATGCTGCTGACTAGTTGGAAAAATGGACGCAGAAATGCAAGATGAGACTTTTCTTTAACTCTCACTATGCTCCAGCTTACCTAAAAGCAACCATTCAACTCAAGAGTCAAGAAATGAGATACGTCAAGGAAAATTCTTAACTTTAATATAAATGATTCTGCATTCTCCACTCTTATTTACCATTCAAACTATCTAAATGTGAATTTTCTATTGTGTAGCATCAGGACATTTGGTCTTCATTGTCTAGCTGATTTGATCAAGATATTTGAAGCTAATCGAGTTTGCCTGCTGTCAATCTCTTGACTTTTCATACTGAAATCAGTAACTGCTCAAGCTGAAGACCCCTATCTGGATCGCTTCTAAAAACTAAAATAAAAAATCTTCTCTCTCTTGTAAAGCTAGGGATGTAGAAGAATAATGAATCTTGAAAAAAATAGGCATACCATTTTTCTGAAATTCAATTGAAAATCCCTAACAAAGTCTTTGTTTGGTCTTCTGTTTTTTGAAGACGATTTAAATTTTTGTTTTCACTTTAGCGCCAATCTATTTCATTGACCTATTCAGTCAAAATTTAGTGTACCCTCTTATAACTCCAACTGTGACATTATTTTAAATAAAATTTTCTTTTAGCATAAAAAAAAAAGACATCAACAATATAGAAAATCAAACACGAGTTTTGTAACCCATCCCCCCTCGGACAAACATATTGTAAACTTTAACTTGGGTTGGGCTTGGAGTCCAATTCGAGCCGCTTCAACAAAACTCTTGGTTTATGATGTTAGGCTTGTTAGCTAGTCAGTAGAGTCTACTGAACCCAAGTTTCGCAAAGGATTCACAAAAATAATTTCGCGAGGAATTACTCAATAAAATCCCATTTCGCGGCTTCTCTGCAAACCCTCTCCAAAACCCCTCTCCCCACACCTCAAGCCATAGCTAATTGTTTTCTGCTCATCTTCTTTGTCTCTCCAGGTATTACTTGCGTCGTTGCTCGTATTTATATATCAACAGATCTCACTACTATTTCTGTACTCAATATCTTTTAATTTTGTTTTGTCAGATCTATACCATGAGTGACGACTTCATTTTTCCATTAGGGTTGTTTCTTTATAAAAAAAAATTGTTCATTTTTTTAAATAGTAGCAGAGTTATATAATTTTGAAGTACTTTACTAAGGGCTTGCTTTGTAATGGCTGAAACATATGATTTGAAGTAATTTAGTTCACTAGAATGGTTTGTGCAAGTGGTTGTTGCGTTAATGGCGGAAATATATATTATATTCTGTAATTAATTTCATTGGAATGGCATAAATAAGTGTTTTTTTATGTCGCCTGTGGTACAGATTCAGAGTAGAATGGATGATAGTTTATATGATGAGTTTGGAAACTACATTGGACCCGAAATAGAGTCTGACCAAGACAGTGAGGATGAAGTTGAAGATGAAGATCTTCCGGAGAGGATGGATGAGGAAAATGCATCAGATGGAGAGCATGCACCTGGTGATACCAATGGGTGGCTGACTACAACTGATGATGTGGATATGGACAACCAAATAGTTCTGGCGGAGGATAAAAAGTACTATCCTACTGCTGAAGAGGTTTTTGGTGAAGATGTTGAGGCATTGGTTATGGATGAAGATGAGCTAACCCTCGAACAACCTATAATAAAACCGGTTCGGAATATCAAGTTTGAAGTTGGAGTCAAGGATGCTTCTACTTATGTGTCAACGCAGTTTCTTGTAGGTCTCATGTCGAATCCTTTGCTGGTTCGCAATGTGGCTCTCGTGGGGCATTTACAGCATGGAAAGACATGTTTCATGGATATGTTGGTGGAGCAAACACATCGTATGTCTACATTTGAAACCAGGAATGAGAGACACATGAAGTATACGGATACAAGGATCGATGAGCAAGAGAGAAATCTGTCTATCAAGGCGATTCCTATGTCACTCGTCCTTGAGGATGGAAATTCAAAATCATATCTGTGTAATATCATGGATGCGCCTGGTCATGTTAATTTTTCTGATGAAATGACTGCTGCTCTCAGGCTTGCTGATGGTGCTGTCTTGATTGTTGACGCGGCTGAAGGTGTAATGGTCAGTTTATTTTCCTTTTTTCCGTATGTTATACGATTATGTAATACTTTTGGTTCTTGGAATTATATATGTATGCTTATGCATGCATTTTACTGTCTTCTACTGTGGGGTATGATACATAGGTCAATCTGAGAATGAGATCTTTGTATGCACAATGAATTGAAAATATATGTGTAGGTCTGTAGCAATCAATTAAGGCAGTTCTAATCTCTTTTGATAAGAAAGCAGGATGTTTTGTCGTGCTTTTAGTCCAAAACAATTGCCTTCAGAACTTGTATATGAATTGAGTAATTAACTTGCCTTACAACCATGTGTTTAAAAATGATATGATCCACATGTTGTAACATTAGCCATGTTCTATTGGTTCTATCTACACAGGTGAACACGGAGAGAGCTATACGCCATGCAATCCAGGATCGCATTCCTCTTGTGGTTGTAATCAACAAAGTAAATTCACCCTTCATGTTTTAATCAGCTGAGCCTTTCTTATCTTTTTCTTTTCTGTCGAAGGAGTGTCCATTAATATACTTTGGTTCCCTATTGAATTGTTTATTTCTGTTCATTAAAGGTTGACAAGTTGATTACCGAACTTAAACTGCCTCCAAAGGATGCTTACCATAAGCTAAGGCATACTCTCGAAGTCATTAATACCCACATATCTGCTGCGTCTACTACTGCTGGAAATGCACCAATTATCGATCCAGTTGCTGGAAATGTTTGTTTTGCAAGTGCTACCGCTGGGTGGTCCTTCACTTTGCAGTCATTTGCTAAATTATATGTCAAGCTTCACGGGATCCCTTTCGATGCTGACAAGTTTGCTTCTCGCCTTTGGGGAGATATGTATTATCATCCAGAAGACAGAGTGTTTAGAAGAAAACCTCCTGCAGGTGGAGGCGAAAGATCATTTGTTGAGTTTATTCTCGAGCCTCTCTACAAAATATATAGCCAAGTGGTTGGCGAACATAGAAAGAGCGTTGAGACTACTCTTGCGGAATTGGGTGTCACTCTTAGCAATGCTGCTTATAAATTGAATGTTAGGCCTTTGTTAAGGCTAGCTTGCAGCTCGGTTTTTGGTTATGCTTCGGGATTCACCGATATGCTAGTGAAGCACATACCTTCTCCCAAAGATGCTGCGGCTAGAAAGGTTGAACACATATATACTGGACCTAAAGATTCTTTAATATACAAGGCCATGGTAGATTGTGATCCTTCTGGCCCTCTTATGGTTAATGTGACCAAGCTGTATCCAAAGCCAGATTGTAGTGTCTTTGATGCTTTTGGTAGGGTTTATAGTGGTAGAATTCAGACGGGACAAACAGTCCGTGTGCTAGGTGAAGGTTATTCGCCGGATGATGAAGAAGACATGACTATCAAAGAAGTGACTAAGTTATGGATTTATCAAGCTCGATATCGGATACCAGTAAGCAGCGCACCTCCTGGTTCTTGGGTTCTAATTGAAGGCATTGATGCATCGATCATGAAGACAGCAACTATCTGTGATGCAAATTATGATGAAGATGTTTACATATTCCGCTCTTTGCAGTTCAATACACTTCCGGTAGTGAAAACAGCTACAGAGCCATTAAATCCAAGTGAACTGCCTAAAGTGGTCGAGGGACTTAGGAAGATCAGCAAAAGTTATCCTCTTGCTATTACTAAAGTGGAGGAGTCTGGGGAGCACACTATTCTTGGAACTGGCGAGTTGTACTTGGATTCCATAATGAAGGATCTTAGGGAATTGTATTCTGAAGTAGAAGTCAAGGTATATACTGTAGATTTATAGACTTGTTCGATTTTCAACTTGATATCTACATATATTATGTTAATATCCTTTGTTCTGATCTCATGCTCTTGCTTCCCACGCTTTAGGTGGCCGACCCTGTTGTCTCATTCTGTGAAACAGTTGTGGAATCTTCGTCAATGAAGTGTTTTGCTGAGACACCAAACAAGAAAAATAAAATTACTATGGTGTGTACTCTTTGTTTTCAAGATTCACATCTATTTAGCCTCCAGTAATTTTTTGTACAGGAGCTTAAAAATGTCTTATTTTATGTTAAAGATCGCAGAGCCGTTGGAGAGAGGACTTGCAGAGGACATTGAAAACAGTGTTGTTAGCATAGACTGGAATAGGAAGCAACTCGGTGACTTCTTTAAGACAAAGTATGACTGGGATTTGCTTGCCGCACGTTCAATATGGGCTTTTGGACCTGATAAGCAGGTAATAGGTCTTAACTTTTGCTCAGCCTGATCTAACTTGATGATGCTATCTTGTAGTTCATTTAAGAAGCTTTATCCTATCTAGTTGATGCTTCTAATTAGCTCCGTCCTTTGTTGTCAAATTTGTAACTTTCAGGGACCTAACATTTTACTGGATGACACTCTCCCAACTGAAGTTGATAAAAACCTGTTGAATGCTGTTAAGGATTCTATTGTTCAAGGGTACTGATGGCATCTCATTTTCCTTCACAGAGAAACACACAGTGCATATATTCTTTCTGTCGTTGGACGTATTTGTTGCTTGTCATTTGATTGTTTATTGTTTCCTTGGATAGATTTCAATGGGGAGCACGAGAAGGACCCCTATGTGATGAGCCTATCAGAAATGTTAAGTTTAAGATAGTTGATGCAAGGATTGCACCCGAACCTTTACATCGGGGATCTGGACAGATCATCCCAACAGCCAGACGTGTAGCTTATTCAGCATTTCTAATGGCGACACCCAGGCTTATGGAACCAGTCTACTATGTGGAGGTACATGTTGCTTGCAGTCATTTGTTAGAGTTGGCATTTATTTTTAGGAAATGTCTCATCTTACTTTATCAGTAATTTACTTGGTTATATGAACTGAACCGTTAATTAAATCTGGGATATCCTTTCAGATACAAACACCCATCTACTGTGTCTCGGATGTCTATAAGGTTTTGTCCGGTAGGCGTGGTCATGTTACAGCTGATGTTCCTCAGCCTGGAACCCCGGCTTATATTGTCAAGGTTTGTTACTTCAATTTTCTAATTCACATATACAGCACACCTTCAAATAAACTTTTATCTGCTTTAGTTTAGTGTATTAACCATGGAAGCCATAACAATTCTAAACAGAAGATTATACTTGAATTACATATGACATATGTTACTTTTTGAACATCAGGCTTTTCTGCCCGTCATAGAGTCCTTTGGCTTTGAGACGGACCTACGGGTTGTTACCCAAGGGCAAGCATTTTGCCTCTCGGTGTTTGACCACTGGGCTATTGTTCCTGGAGATCCTCTTGACAAGAGCATAGTTCTACGACCACTCGAACCTGCACCGATTCAGCACCTGGCACGTGAATTCATGGTCAAGACAAGGCGTAGAAAGGTAATTTATTTCTTCCCTTCTCAATTGATCCAAATTGCTTTTAGGCTGCAAAAACATGAATTAAAAATGCTCTAAAAAATATCAGGGAATGAGTGAAGATGTTAGCATCAACAAGTTCTTTGACGAGGCCATGGTGGTTGAGCTTGCTCAGCAGGCAGCAGATCTTCATCTACAGATGATGTGATCCCAACATGTTGAAATCGTAACACTGTTCATTGTCAGCTTTGAATGATGATGTTTTTCGTGTTTCTAAAAGCTCTTTTGTATGAAATTAAGTTTGTATTTCTCTTTTGCTTGACTAGCATCTGTATTGCAGATCTGTTAGTTATCAAAAGAATACTAGCATAGTAAACTGTAAGAAAATCGTTTTTTAGGTTCTACTCTGTATCAGCAACATTTGGAAGCTTACACACTGTCAAAAAGGATAGAAAATTGATTCTTATGGTTTCATGATTGTATATTTGAGATGACTATTGTTCAATGTTTCAGTTAAGGCTTGCTTTGTAACTTTTTTTTTGTTATAATAGATACGGCTCGGAAATTTGTATTTTTAACATTTATATGGAGTATAAGATTCCTAATAGATAAAATGCATATTATTTTTAATGACACTAATGACTTATTCTACTGCAATTATCATTATTTTTCTTAAATTCTTGATAATATATATATTTGCTTATAAATAAACTACCGTCGATGAGTCAAATTTATAAAATTGTTATGGATCCATAGTTACATGCTTTTCCATAAAAATGTTGCATCCCCTTGATAAATCTATATACACTCAACCAGGGAGTCTAAAAATAGCTAACCGATATCACCGGTTTGCTTTTATCACCTTTTTGGTCCTAGAAAATTGTAAAAAAAGGAAATAAAACTGGCCATTTCATCCTTCTAACAAACATTTAAGGTTGTAGAGTCCTTCTGCCGAAATACTTCGCCTGACTCGAGACTTATGCACCACGGCTTGTGGAGGTGGCTCCGAGTGAAAACTCACCAGCACGACTGTCAAATTATCCACCGCATTACGCTTTATTGCTTCCTCTACTATCTCTTTGCAGCACAACTTGACATCGTTGTGTTCTTGAAGCTTCCTCCGTGCAAAATCAATGGCATTTTGGCTTGTGAATACGTCCCATATTCCATCGCTCCCGATGACCAAAAATTCATCCTCAGCAGTGAGTTTCATAAGTTTGAGCTCCGGTGAAGCGCTTAATGGACCACAACTTATTTCTTCGGTATTCTTCATTCCTTCAAGATGCCAATTACCCAAGGCACGGGTAACACCTAACTGACCATTTAGATACCCGTCGTCGATATATCCCCCTAAAGATTCAATTCGCATCTTCTCTTTCGTGCAAGAAGGGCGATGATCTTTTGACATCTCTATTGCTACTCCGCCTCGTGACACAACAGCACGGCAATCACCAGCGTTTGCTACAAGTAAAGACCTATAGAGAAAATAACAGGATAAGTCCTTCTACGTTATAACTGTACCTGTGAAAATACTCGTTTGTACATGGTAGGCATTCATATTTACCTTCCAAATATCATTGCGGTTAGTGCAGTTGTGCCGGAGGATAGGGCAGAATTAAGAGCACACGACTTTGCAAAGGCAATATCAGTCTCTAAAAATGACCTTGTGACCACTTTCTCAAGTTCTAAAGGAAAGTCGGCATCCTCAACTATGACTCTAGGCAGTTGGTCTCGAACAAAATGTGCCGCATCTTTCCCACCATGCCCATCAAACACCTGTTTACCAAAACCATTTCCTCTTTTACACATCCAGGTGGGTAGAATATGAATAAAAAAAGTTTGGCTAAGTCATAAGTATAACTAATATAATTTAACTTAATATCCCATAACCATTTGACCTCGTTAGCTATAGACCAACGGCGATAAAACAGTGGACTGCATACATCAATTGATAATTGTTCTCGGACAAGAAAACTCAAAATGTGCAAATATGTTTAGTATTATGGAAGTTTTGGATTTTCAAGTAAACTAAAAACAAAAAAAGAGATCGAAAGGCAACAAATCGTTAAGTAGAGAGAGAGATGCAAGCAAATCTAAAAGTCATCAACACCATCTATGGGATACAGCACAATTCTAGGTCCGAAACATTATCGACGAATTTCCAAATAAACATGCTTAAACAGCTTTACTATCCTCTAGTTTACTTATGCAACAAGTAAAATACAACATTAAGGTGAAATACCATTCACCAATAAGGGTGCTGCCTGCCTCGTAAAACATAAGATATAACTTCTAATCTTAAGGTTCAGGTTGAAGAATATATAAAGTAAATTATTGTAGTAGATGAACCAATATAGAAACAAAGCAGCTAGGAAATGCTTACACCATAGAAGGAAATGGTTTTTTCACCAGGTGAGTCATGACCAAACTTCTTAGCCAAGTTGGCGATACACACATGAGTATCTTCCATAGAGGTACGTGTACCGATGTCAGACCAGCCACCTGATCTCAAGGCAGGTGCGAATTTCGTGTTGAAGTTCTGTGTTCTCGCTGTCACTGCTGAATCCTCGCATATGCTTTCTAGCTGGATAAAACAATTTTTTTTTCCAAGCTTCACAATCAAAAATTGATGACTCAAAGATGGCCTAAAAGTCTAAAAACTAAATTCCATAGCATAAGAAAACAAGTCAATGCAACACTGAGTTGTGTATATGAAACATGGATGATTCATGGATACGATCTAGGTGGCCGATAAACTGGTACGACCTATACAATTAATTTAAACCATATGAATATAGTTCAGGCAGCCTCATGTCAGCAACGACCCAAGTCGCGCTATGTCAGCAAAGACCCAGTTCGCGCTACGTCAGATACGATCCGGGTCGCTTAACATCAGCTCGACCCAGATCGCACAACGTCAGCTACGCCCCGGGTTGCACAACCTCAACTACAACCCGGATCGCTCAAGGTGAGCTACGACCCAGGTCCCACAGCGTCAGCTGAGTGGGGACCCACATCACAGGACACGTCAGCTGACAGCTGCGACCTGAGTACCAGAGGCAAACTATGTCGCATCCCAGAACCATCCCTAGAAACATTAGGGCTTCCCTAAACATGTGTTGGTCTCATTTTCTCATTGCCCTGCAGATACACTCATTTGACCAGATGTATCTCAAGAATTCACCTTGTCCAAAACCCCAATATGAAAATTCAATGAAGGCTGCTTAAGTACTAAATGCAGAAGCAATAAACAGTAAAGAAAATTTCATCTTCCTAAACCAGAAATGTCTTCAAAATCAAACTTGTGTCCCAAACTAGAAAGCAAATGAAGTTAAAAGACACAATTCATCAATTCCATAATACAATTCCCAAGAAAACAGATTCATTGACTAAAATACTCAAACTTTTCAATCCAGCAAATCAAAAAACAAAAAACAAGAACATAAAAATCAATATAACCCACAAAAGAGAGAGAAGAGAGTCAAATCACTAAAATAGAACAAACAGTAACGATATAAAACAACTAAAACTAGAAAATTGAAAGATGATTCTTACAGGAAAAGAATTTCCAGTGGTGATCCAATCAGCAGAAGATTCTTGGTGGGTGAAGTCTCCCATTTCTAGGCAAAGCTGTTCTGTTTCTGGAGTATCAGTAAGACGCATGGTTATAGAAAAGCGAAACCACTTGATGTTAACGAAGATGATAACATTTAATTTTTGGGAGCTTTTAGTTGTGTATCAAGTTGATGTAGCTCTGCAACTTGAAACAAACCACAGCAACAAGAAGTAGAGAGAGAAAGAGAGGGAGAGAGAGAGAGAGGAATAAAAGCAATGGAGGTGAAAGATGCTCTTTGAATATGTCCAGAGAAATGAGGAGGGTCTGTTTTATTGTTGTAGAACTACCTAGAGAGTTTATTATAACAATATCTATATTAAAATATATAGAGAAATATTTATTTGCTTTTTTTTTAATAAAAATGATGTGACTAATTAAATCACGTTTATTGTACTCCAACTTAAATACGATTTGGTCGTGTATTTTTTTAAGAAAATTGGAAGGTAAAACTATACTATCTCATTTAATTCGATTTGTCGGTATTAGGATATAGAAATACAGTAGGTTTTATGTTTTTGTCATAATTTATTATGAGTTTGATATTTTTTTTATTTAAAATCCAACCATAAAATATTAATGCAGAATTGGAAATGTAATTTGGTTTATTTTTTTTCTAACTACTGAATTTCACAAAAAGATATATTAAAAAATTTGAGCTACACTACAATATTATAATAAAAACTAACCTCCTTTAAAAAAAAAAGCGTGGTTGTAATTATAAAGAAAAATTTGAATTTTATATTAGATTTTTTCATACAAATAAATATAAATGTAGATTTTTAATGAATCAAATATAAATTTTATATTTTTTAAAATAGTTTTTGATTTTAGTCCGCCAATTTTATATATTTGTATCGATTGTGTGTTTTAATGGATGAAATGAAAAAGGTTTATGTTAAGATAGAGGAATCAAAATTTAGAAAAATGAAAAATCATGCGTTGACGAACAAATACGTTATGCAATTTTATTTGATGGGTAAATTTTGTTTCAAGTTCCTCATTTACAAATTGTAGTTTTGTTAGCAAATGAATCAATCGTTTTTACAATGAACAAATCTTCTATTTATATCTACTTGTTCATAATTATTCGAGATGCGTGACATGTGTATTCTATAACACATGTCACTCATCTATTACATAAATTATTATTCTACTCCTCAACTACTATGAGTATTTTAGTGTTATATCATATATTCCTCAAATTTTTGTCTTCTACCATCTTGAGATATCTTCCCCACTCTTCATGTATAAGTATTTTTCATCATCTGTCTGTCTTCATCTTGTTGTACGTTATTCACTTGGAGCATCGACTTCCAACACCATCTCTTTTACTTCTTTTGTCATTGATTCTTTCTTTTGTTGATGCTAACTTACTTATTTTACATATGTTATCTTTCCAATATGTTCTTCATGAACTTCGTCTAGCTCATGTCTTAATGACAGATTTACTCGATGCCTTTAGCTTCCAAATAAGGGTAATGACATTCCAATGACATAAAACCTTATCAGTCATGCCTAATGTGATTCAACCAAGGTTCGAGCACAAAAGGTTCGACTAAGATTCAACATTTCATGGGTTCGATTTAGGTTTTCCCTTCATAGGTTCTACGAATGTTTTCCCCTTCCATTACCATGTATGGATGGAGGTTGAAGTTTGGATTTTTTTTCCTCCTCTGTATATAAGTAAGAACACAACCGATCTCAACACTAGTATGATATTGTCCGCTTTGGCACCCGAAGGCCCTCACGGCTTTGCATTTGGTCCACTACCAAAAGGCCTCATACTAGTTGAGGTATGTTCTTACTTATATACCACTGATCTTTCCCATGTTTAACCGATGTGGGATGTGGGGCTTTGGTCGCCACCCTAACAAATCCTCCTCTCGAACAAAGTACCACTTAGCCTCCTCTCACTCTAATCAGAGATTGCTCCACCTGAGCAATAGAGCTTTTTACATCGGATCTATCTACTCACTCCATCATCCCGCGCCTGTTCCTTAGCTCCACTATCCACTCCAATCAAGTACCACCGCTTGATGAGTCATGGACGCTCTAGCTCCACTATCCACTCCAATCAAGTACTACCGCTTGATGAGTCATGGACGCTCCGAACTAGGATCATTCACCTTGAGCATGACTACACCATTGCGTTCCGTCTGGGCCTGACGCTCTGATACCACGTGTTGGGAATATGGGTGTTGTGAATAGTCCTGTTATCGGGTCGGGTCGGTCCGGGTTTGGGCGAGACCGGGACCGACTCGTTAAGCTACCGGGCGGGTCGAGCCGGACCGCTAAGCGAAGGGAGCCAAATATGATGGACCGGGACCGGCTCGTTAAGAGTCAAGTCGGTCCGGTCCGACTCTTAACGGGCGGGTTTGCTAGTTTATCATAATTTTTTTAAGGTTTTAGTTAAAAATATACATAGATTAGGAAAAAAAATTATATATCTCCCTTATCGGGATGGTTATCGGGCGGACCGGTCCAGACCGATAAGAGAGTCGGTCCAAAATTTTGGCTCCCAACCCGCTCCCTAAGTCATCCGGACCGGTCTCGGGCGGGCCTTACCGGTCCGGTCCCGGGCGGGTTATCGGGTTGGGAAGCCCCCTAACAGCTCTAGTTGTGAATATGGGTATATAAGTAAGAACACAACCGATCTCAACACTAGTATGATATTGTCCGCTTTGGCACCCGAAGGCCCTCACGGCTTTGCATTTGGTCCACTACCAAAAGGCCTCATACTAGTTGAGGTATGTTATTACTTATATACCACTGATCTTTCCCATGTTTAACCGATATGGGATGTGGGGCTTTGGTCGCCACCCTAACAGATACGCTTTAATGAGTCATAACTCATGCCTTGAGTCTTAAGATATAATTATTGCATGTTTTTATTCAAAATAAATAAATTTTGGCATTCAAACCACTATTTCTTGCTGCTGTCTTATAGTCTTTTTACATCTCAATCATTGATTAAGAAGTAAATAAGAAGACTAAATAAATAAAAAAGCTTAGCGAGTTTCCTTACACACACAAGTTTCTCGACATATAAATTGTGTTTGAAAGGAAATTGAATAAGTTTTCTTTCTTTATTTAGTCTTTTTATTTACCTTATATAAATAATTCAAATACAAAGAAACTATAAGAGACAATCGAACGATAAATAGTGGTTTGAATTCCAAAAATTATTATCTGAATAAAAGCATGTAATAATGACATGGGCTCATAAAAACGAGTTCTCTTATATTTCTCAATTAGATTATATGTAACGATAAGTTATAAGGTGATAAATATATATTACATTGAGAAGCAAACCATAATCATCAAGTGAAATTTCATACGCTGAATCCTTAACTGGCAGAATGAAAAATCCAAACCTCACCCTTCATCCATACATGGCTAAAAGCCTAATATAAGAGAGGGAGTAAACGTTCGTCAAACCTATAACGGTCGAACCTAAGTCAAGCGTATGAAGGTCGAATCTGAGTTGAAATTCTGGTGTTTGAACCTTGGTTGAATCACACTAGGCAGAACAGATAAGGTTATATGACGTTGGGACGTCATTATCTTATTCAGAAAAGTTTAAGATTCATATCACTAAGGTAAATACATCGTCTAAATCTGTCATTAATGAATCAGTTTGAAGTTCCATAATAGCATATGAAAATATACCATAAGTAAAATAACTATGTTAGCATCGATAAAAAAATAGTGGAAGAAAATATAATCATTAGTAAAAGAGATGGTGTTTGGCAGGAGATGCTCCAAGTGAATAACGTACAACAAGATAAAGACATACATGTCATGGGAAATAATTATACATGAAGAATTGAGAATATATAGAAGATAACTGAATGTGGTAGAAGACAATAGAGAGGAGGAAAATATGATATATTACTAAAATACCCGTAGTAGTTGAGGAGTAAAATAGTAATTTATCTAATAAATAGCTCATATGTGTCATAAAATACACAGGTCACTTATTTCGAATAATTAGGAAGAAAACAGTTATAAATAGAAGATTCGGTCATTGTAAAAACGGTGGATTCATTTTCTAATAAAATTACAATTTACAATTACTTTTGATCTACTCTAAAAAAACAATTATTCATCAAAGACCACTCCATAAGATATGTGGTCGGATTACTTAAAAGCTAATAGATAACTTTGTTTTATTTTTTCAAATTTTAAATCATCTATCTTAACATAAACCTCTATCATTTCATTCACTAAAACAAAGAAAACTATTAATACAGAAATATATATTTGATGACTAAAATTAAAAAATATTTTTAAAAACATAAATTTTATGTTTGTTCCATTAAAAATCTTATATTTATATTTATTTGTATAAAATAATTCTGATACGAAATTCATATTATTCGTTATAATTACATTTTTTTTATTTGAGAAAAGGTTAATTTATTATAAAAACACTTTAGCTTATTTTTATGTTTTTAATAATATATTTTTGTTAAGTTTAGTGAGACTAAAATAAATTGATTTACATCCCCAAATTTGTATTAATATTTTTTCGTTGAAGTTTAAATTTTAAAAATATCAAACTTAGAACAAATCATGACAAAAATATATATCGAACCTAATAAATTTCTATACCTGACATGGAATTTTGAAGAGCTAAAAATGGATGAATTTTGACAAATTGAATTGAATAAAGTAGTATAGTTTTATCATCCAAATTTTAATTTTTTGATCAAGTTTTATTTAAGTTATAATTAACATGATTTAAATAGTCACATCATCTTTATCAAAAAATAAATAAACCTTTTTTCCTATGTATTGTTATAATAAAATCTCTTTAAGTACTTCATCCTTGCTAGGCTTATGTCTTAAATCCATCGAAGGATCATATATCATGTTCTTTATTAATTAAATAAAACTTAAAAAAATAAATAATACACAAACTAAATAACAATTGCTATATTAGTTTTCATTTATATTAACGTCTCGTTAAAATCATCTCATGCTACCATGATAAAAAAATGTTCACAACTACTCATTTCGATTAAAAGTTAAATTAAATTCCAATTTGAACAAAAATCATAAAATTAGAAAATATAGAGCTTCAAGTGTTCCATATTCCAGGGATGAGAGGGATGTCAACCATCATGGTCAATCAATTTATAGGCTCTTGGTTTTAATGTGTTTGCTACGATAAGTGGGCATTCTCAGTTATGACCTAGATTATCGTCTGCATGGTCCATTGTATGTTATAAAGCTTTATGTAGAACTAGATTTTTGTCCTGAAAGTTATAGTGAATAACTATAAAATCATATAAGTCTCAATTTCATATACGATAGTGTTGTATTCATAAGTGACAAGTCGTGCATTTTTCTCCTACAAGTTCAAGCTTGGACCGTCTCTTGGTTATTTATCATCCTTTCAATAGAAGTCTAATCGGAAAAAACCAAAATTTCTAAAAAGACCACATCATCCATATCATAAACCAATAGGAAAAAGGTTTCTCCAATTGGTTTTCTATGATTCATTTTATATTTCCAAATAACTTCATGTAAGGTATCATGCTATTTTCCGACTTCCCCATCCAATATTTTTAGTATGTCTTCCAAAAATTTCAGGTTAATTACTTTTACCTGCATTTTAGCTTGCATGTGAAAAATTATGTTGTATGTCTCAAACTAAAATATATAATCATTTGGACATTATGGAATTGCAAGTTGTTACCCATTAATTACTTGTAACATAACAAACCTTTTTCGTCATGACTTGATATCTATTTTGCTTTGATTATTGGAAAATAATTTGCCTTAACTCACTTTGAAAATTAATCAAGCACAACGAAGAGGCACGAGTGACCCCACAAGCTTTGAGTACAAAACCTACGATATCTATACCTTATATATCAAATGAGAGAGCCTTATATATGGTCTATGAGGAACGATCGATCGGTGAATGGTATTTGCAAAAATTTAACAGTTGTTGCATCGTTGAACCGAATTTTGAATGTTGACATGATTTCAGAAAATAAAATCTAGTTAGAAATACTTTTTTTTATGAATTCTTAAAGTCACAATGTCCAATCTGTATCCATCGTGATTTCTTTAAAGCACAAATAAACTTCATTGGGCTCGAAGTAGTAGAGTATATATTAGGTCAACCCACGATGGTTAATGTTCCAGCCAATACTACGAATTTGATGAACTATATATTGAAACTCTAGCCTACGGTTTTGTACAGTCGTAGGGTCCCAAATATGAAGTAATCTTCTATTTTATATTTTCCAATTAACCATAGACTTAGTAGCATAAACTTCAGCCATCATTCCCTTTACGGGGTTTGCTAACTTGTGGGTCAAGAGTTTTTTAGAGGATGATACATATGTGGAAAACAAGTTGAAGAGGCTAAAAGTCGACCATTTTAGTTTCAGTCTTTGACACATGCTCGTAAAAGACCATTTCAAATAGATTTTCTTATTATCTAAAAAATTTCAACTACTGAACCAGATTGTTCTTCTAAGCCTTCTCATAGATGGTGGCATAATTTATTAATAACAAGGAGTCACTAAGAAGTTTGACCATATATTCTCTGCAAACACTTACATGGAGGAGCTCTACGGTTGTAGATTTATACTTCGTCTTATTGTTAGCCGTCTGAAATTGGAACCATATATTATGATGAACTGCATCCCTATGATGTAAAGTTAATTAAAAAAAATAATCCACTACCCAGGTGATTCGACTCCTCATTGGTCTCAACCATCCACTAGAATAAATGGGCCAATCTGCACAAAAATCAGTCAAGAAATCTATTAAAGCTCACGCCTTAATTTCTATCACGAGTTTGAAAGATAGGCCAAAGTCTCCATACTATACTAAACCTTTGGGTTAGACGTTTAAAGAATCAAAATTTTGATATACTTCAAAAGTAGAAATAATTTTTGGAAGACAATATAATGCTCTTGAAAATATGACATCATCTTTTTTATTGCAAAAAACCAAGGTGAGGGTTAGCTTTTCCAACTAAAAATATATGATATTCGTATTAAGAAAACGTTTACTTACATAGTATACATGTTGAGTGTTTTGGTTTTCTACTTATACAATCGTGGAGTTGACTATATAGTTAGGAACAATAAGATATAAATATGGTTTATCACCCAAAAAAAGGCTTGGATAACACTTATTGGGAGGAAAAATATTATTCACTATTGTTAAAATGAATTCACATCCTCTAGACAAAATAAAAGCACCCTACCGCTTTTAATACGTATAAAAAATAGAAGCATTTATCCGGCGATATGGAGATGAATATATTAAGCTTTCATGCCCGCACTTGGACCTTTTTTCATTTAACTTAAAAGAAAAACGGTAACCAAATCTGGAAACTGTGTAAGGTTGACCTATATTCTTCTTTCGCTGAACATGTACGATAAATGTCTTAGACTACACATAAAAATCACATTTTTTATGAGTTAATTTCAAATTGACACCTCGTAAAGTTTGAAAATTTTCAGTGAGGTCAACAAGGTGATCAATATCGCTAAAATATTTCACTAATGTGTTATCTATATAATCTTCAGTGGTTCAACCCAACTTGTATGTTAAGTTTTTATTCATTAACTTTTGGTACGTAGCTCATATGTTATTTAAATCGAATGACATTATTTTATAACAACACAAACCATACTTGGTAATGAATACTAAACTCTATTGGTCATCATGATTCATTTGTATCAAATTATAACCTCAATAAGTATCCATAAAATATAATAAAAAGTTACATGAAGTTGTATTCACTAATTGATAGACCCTTAGTATAGGAAATATTCCTTTAGAGTATGCCTTGTTTAGAGCAGTTAAGTCCACACACATACACCAGTTTCTTTTTTTTCAAGACTAAAACAGGATTCATTATCCAGATTGGATAGTAATCTTCATTGGTATAACCAACTTTCACGGTTTCAAAGGATACATCTTACGCTTGATCAACTGAACCATTGAGTCTACCAAACATTTATGGTATATGATCTTTGTTAGTATCATTGTTATGAATTTTGATTTACAAGAAAATATGTGAATTGAAAATATTAACAAGTAAGAGTAGATTTGATTTGTCAAGGTTTTACCAATTTATTTATTACCACCATATATTCAATCTTTAATCATGGTTTCAAAAAATGCTTCGCATTTCGTAGGTCATTCATCTTATCATCTGTGATCGACTAATTTCTATTTTTAATGGAAAATAAGTTTGCAAAAAAATAATCTCGAGCATTTACCTGATTTCTTTATTTGACCCTTATTTTGTTTCTAACTATATAACAAAGACACTATTGGGTAAGAGAGATTATAACATGCATTTAGTTTAATCACGACCGTATTAAAGTAGAATTTTAGGAAGATATACATATGCAATCATTAAAAAATATACCACAATTTTTTAGGCCATCTGACCCAACATCATATCAACCTTGAACTCCCCTAAAATCAAAGTTTATATATAGCGAAACCTATCAGGGTCTTAGGATTACCACAATGGTGAATAATTCTTTATTTTTATTATCTATCTGTAAAAACAGTATTACTAGTGTCAATCATCTTTATGAGAACTTGTCATACTTTATCATCGTCATCGAATATTATACATAAAAATGAACTTAATTAAAATAATATGAAGTCTCTTGTGAGATAATTTGGTCATCTAGGATAAGGATTCATCTCATGCAATAATCATAAGTTTCTTGCAATTAGGGTTTGAACCTAACCACTCATATAACCGAGCAATGATGGTTAATGTCTCATTCTACCAAGCTTGACTACTTCAGTCTCTATTTCAAGTGACTCGAATCGTTACAAATGTATTGGTTTTTTCTTTGTCAGTCTCTGCTTAATACTTTTATAATTTAATAAACTCGGTCTATTTTCAATCCTTAATAAGTTTCTAAATTTATTTCTTCAAATATAAGCAATCCCATGTGTAATGTTTAATATTCAAATGATACTTTTAGTATTTTTTGTTATTTCTTTGATCATTTGAGCAAAGTATGAGATTCAACTTCCAAAAATGAATAAAATTTATAGTCGTTTTGTAGACAACAAGTACATTATTACTCAACTCAGTAGAAGAACAATCATAATATTTTATGATGTATTTGTCATCCTCTCAGTCATTATTACCTATTCTATTATTCATTCATCTTGTAAAAGAGCATTCAAATTTAACACTAAAATGTTTAGGGTTGTTACCCAAACGTCTCAAAAATATGATATATATATAACATAGTTTGGCTGAATATATAGCTGAGATGTATCAGTAGTCTTATAAGGTAAAATGTATGACAATGGTCGGGACCGGCATGACCTTTCACCGTCTATCTCATTCATTTTTACTGGTGATATTACCTAGTATAACAAAACTCTAAAAGTCGGTGCATCATCTTCATATTGTTTCTACAAAAAAACTAAGCATTATTCTCTGGTGGTAAGCTGCATATGCCACTATTTTGTGACAATATTCCAAAATATTATTCATAACTGAACACTTTGGGTAATCCCATATAATTTTATTTGGTTTCTATATACAATGCATAACTTATTATGTACCAACGAATCACCTTCCTGCTAATAAAATGGTCTCAGAAGAGTGTCCACAAACGTTTAATAATATGAATAGAACGAGATTAAGTTGATTTAACCAAGCTACGATGATTCTTCATAATGTCATAAAGAAGGATAACACATAAGACAATTATCACATATGAAACCTAGTATTTCATTACTGGACAGTTTATCTGGTATTTTAGGTCTCATGTCCCACCATACTTATCTATTGTATATTTATTGAAGTTTGGAGAAGGAAAAAAAAGGTGATCTTAAAGAAGATTTCGGTGGCAAAAGGTGACTTCAAAATTTTATACTTTAAGTTATACTCTATCCTAGAAAGACCCATCTCCTAAGTAGAATTTTAGATCATAACCAAAGGGTAGCTGATGTTACCAGTTTCAGTGCTCACTCTGGGATCAATCCTTCATTCAAAGCATGTTATTATCCCATTTTGTGACTAGACATGTGATTAACCTTCACCTTTATCTTATGGGGATAAGAGAATGACCTGATCAACACATTAATTAGGATCGAATATAGTGTCAATAACATCATCTCTCATGAGAGTTATAATATGATCCCAAATCGAATCTTACTTCTTAAAGAGAATGAGAAACCCTTTTAATGGGGTCAACGCCACATTTTTAGTGTAGTATTTCTTGCATGATAAAAATATTATAGACACATGCACATTTAATATGTATTCCATATTATAATGATTGACATGGTCGTGTCCCCGCGTTACTCCCGAACATGATGTAAGAGTGTGGTCGTAACCTTTTAAGTAAACCGTGAATGCTAGAAAGCTCTCCCATATGGGAGATTTGAAGGTCATCAATCTAGTATTAGAGTGTAGGGTTTTTTTTGAGTGAAAATAATTATTTAGATGATCATGATCCGTTTTTTGTGCACTTCAGTTATAGGGTTATATTTTGGTTCGATATTGATGGAGAGTGAAACGCAGTAGAAGCCATAAGGGATAAAACCCTAAAGGGATAAAACCCTAATTTTTTTTATTAATAAAAAACAACTCCCTTAACAATGAATAGGAGATAGGTTTATATAGAGTTCAAACAAAACCCTAAAACTAAAAAAATAGAAAAATTACAAAAATACCCTAAAGTACTAAAAGTGCTAAAAAAAAGAGGATAGATGAGCCCGAATGCCCAAAAAAGCCCATAGCTCACGAGCAAAGCTCGTGACTTGCGTTCGTGACGTCGTTTCCTTCGAAACAAGGTGCTGTGGGTCAAAATCTGACACCGGAGCTCCAAACTGTCAATTCACCGGACTGTCTGCATCATTCCCGCCGGGAAGAGAAGATTCGTCCTCGAATCAGAACCGGTCTCCCCATCAGAAGAGTCGTATGGGTAAGGAATCGCTGACGAAGATGCTGGAGTCGCTGGTAGAGTTCCCGCTCGAAGGTGTAAGAAAGGAAAGCCTTGCGGGTTTTTCTTTTGAATTTATCCCAGCTTGGGACTTTATCCTTGCCTTCACGCGCGCGGTTCTGCTTTACCTGCTGCCACCAAGCCTGTGCCCTACCGCGTAGGTGGATGGTGACTAATGCGACCGTTCTCTCTTCCGGAACTTCCTTGAAGTCCAAGACTTCCTCGATCTGGGATAACCAAGCGATAAGTGCCTCTGCCTTAAGGCTGCCATCAAAATCTGGGACGTCTATCTTGAAGCCAAGCTCCCAGCGCCGGTCGTGGGCAGGATTCTGGTCGATCCTCTCTCCAAAAGGGTTAACCATACCTTCAACCTCCGTGCCTTGTTGCCTGGCGGTAAGAACAGCCATCTGTCGGGTAAGATCGGCTACCTGCCGGCGTAGGTCAGCATCTTCACGATCATCTACATCACTCGTATCTCGAGTCACTCTAGTGCTACTGCGACGGCTGAATCTTCCTCTCACCATCTCGCAGGACTGCCTGGCTCTGATACCACTATGATGGAGAGTGAAACGCAGTAGAAGCCATAAGGGATAAAACCCTAAAGGGATAAAACCCTAATTTTTTTTATTAATAAAAAACAACTCCCTTAACAATGAATAGGAGATAGGTTTATATAGAGTTCAAACAAAACCCTAAAACTAAAAAAATAGGAAAATTACAAAAATACCCTAAAGTACTAAAAGTGCTAAAAAAAGAGGATAGATGAGCCCGAATGCCCAAAAAAGCCCATAGCTCACGAGCAAAGCTCGTGACTTGCGTTCGTGACGTCGTTTCCTTCGAAACAAGGTGCTGTGGGTCAAAATCTGACACCGGAGCTCCAAACTGTCAATTCACCGGACTGTCTGCATCAGATATGCATGTTGGCCAAAAGAGGTTGAGGTATGAAATTTTGAAATGTTTTCTTTGGACATTTTTTGGTTTCCAAAAATGACATTTTTATGAGGTATGTCTCGCTACGTTAAGATTGAAGGTGTAGGTCTTCAATTCATAAATGCTTATTAGAGATAACATATTATTAAATAAATAACAACACGATATAAAGTTTTGAATAAAACATTATTCACCTTTTAAATGAGATGAGTGTTTTATATATAGTGAATAATTTGAACCTCACATTACAAGTAGCTCATAAATATAAATATATATACAAAAAAGTTAATAAACAAATCCTAAACATTATATTTAGAAAACTTTTTCTACAAGGGTTTAAAATTTAGTCTTATTATTTATGCTATTGTCGATTACATATAAAATTTAGTTTTATTTCAAACATATTAATATATTTGATATAATTTTTTATTAAATTATTTAAAATGAATTTATATTATTCAAATTATACTAATAAGATGCTATCAAATATGAACAAAAATAGGAGCATTTAGGATATGAAAGATTTAAAAGTTTTAAGTAAACAAAATAGTTAAAATTTAAGTTTATATTTTAAAATTTATGTGTGAACTCGATCTATTGTCATCTTTTTATGAAATGAAATTAGTGGATGTATTTTAATTTTTTTTATTGTCATGATGAATATTATAATATTTCAAGTTTTAGACCATGGTGGACACATTGCTTTAGTGGTGAAAAACTTTATGCAAATGTGACATGAAAGATGAAAGAGTTTTGGCTCTTTATTTCCAAAAACCAATATTAACGAGAAAAATTAAAAGTATAAAATCAAAACATAAACAAGCTTACATAGTGATTTCACTTATATTCTTTCTCTTACAAAAAAATGCTCAATTTTTATTATCTTTAAAAATGTGTAACACTCTCGTTTACACACATCAATTTCATGCATCTTCAAAGACATTTAAGAACCAATAATAGATGAAGTAAACAGTCCATGCTCACGATAGCAAATGTCAAGTCGGTCTAACAAATATTTGACAGATAATGACACCAATCCTCCGACATTTATGTTGTTTATACTATTCTTGACAGGTATTATTTCTACTATGTTTTACCAACCTTGAAACACGTTCAAATCAAACACGTTTGGATCAGTTCATATTATTTTTACTATGTTTTATCAACCTTGAAACACGTTCAAATCAAACACGTTTGGATCAGTTCATATTATTTCTACTATGTTTTACCAACCTTGAAACACGTTCAAATCAAACACGTTTGGCTCAATTACGGAGGTTGACATATTTTTGCAAATGCATCGTACAATGTTTATACTCAATTCAACCATAAACATATAAATATATTCAAACAGTTTCGACAATAGAATTCCTCCAACTAAATTCCAATAAATAGAACTCCTATATTTAAATTTCATTAGCAGTAAATAAAATCTCTACGTCTAGATTCCAACATAATTTTTTTTTAAAAAAACTCATAACTTAAAATTTTAACAAATGTTTTGATACTTCAATCTTACCGTGTGTTTTTATTATAAAAATTTACTTAATAATTAAATATTGTGTTATTTATTTAAAGATTTTTATGTTTGAAATATTATCCTCTCAGGTTAATACTTTTAGTTTTAATAAAATCAGATATAATCCGAATCCTATTATTATTATTATTATTATTATTATTATTATTATTATTATTATTATTATTATTATTATTATTATTATTATTATTATTATTATTATTATTATTATTAGACTTCGACTTAGTCGGTTTGTATTTGGGATCGAAACTTGAAAGAGTAAAAGCTTGGCTGTAAATGTGCTGGCTAGATTGATTGAGAAATAAATAAGAGTATATTTAGGTTGCTTCATATTCACGTGCACTACTTCTGCGCAAAAATTGAGTGGTTTGGGTTTTTAATGGAAATATGTCTGCTCAATGTTGTCAAATAGACTGCCACACCATCGCAACCTACCAAAAAGTCGCAATTATTATGGTTCTCATTTATTTACGTTTTGTAAATATTATGATAATACCGAATTTACATTGTAAAATAATTATCCTACATCACCAAAATTATTAGTATAATTATACCCATACCTTATCTCTAGGGGCCGATGCCAAAAAATAATTCAAATAAATATGTGATTAACTATTTTTTTTAAGGAATTTGCAACCGTTATTTAATAAATGTGCGCCGGATAAATTCAATGTATAATGCAATAGCATGTAAACCAACGCAAGAAGATAAACCACACATAATGATCTGCATATCAACACCAGAAAATAAACTACAAAAAATGACAGTCTCAGTCAAGAAAAATAAACCACAAAAAAATAACACGCTCCGTCAAGTAAACGTTTGTAGAAGAATTCAAACTCATGATCTCTAATAGGTGCGCACTATTAATTTTTATGTTTTTTTTCTTTCGAAGAGAACCTACAACCGCTACTCGACGAGTGTGCACAGGGTAAACCCTCGGTCTGACGCAATAGCCACACAAGATGACATGTTCAGCAAAAAATACGTATATATAGGGACTAGAACTCATGATTTTTATCACAAACATGTCTTATTCAACCAACTCGGCTAACTTTTGGGGTCTAACTTTTATGTTTTTTTGTTTTTTTTCTTTTCGGAGGGAACCCGCAGCCGTTACTCAGAGTGCAATGAGTGTGCACAGGATAAACCAGACGCAATAGCCTGCAAACCAACACCAGAAGGTAAATCACACACACAAAATGACAGACTCAGCCGAAAAAACGTATTTAAAAAGATGATCTATGATCACAAACATGCTTTACTCAACCAACTCGGCTACCCCTCAAAGACCTAACTTTTATGTTTTGTTTTGGTATTCATTTTCTTTTATTTTTTAATAATTTTGGTTTAAAATCTTGTGCGTTCGTAAATATTCGAGAACAACTACGGGACAGTTTCTATATAATCTAATCGCACATACAAAAAGAAAAGCAAAACATTTAAGAGGCCTAAGATTAAGATAGGATAAACTAATAAAAAAGAATTAGTTTAAAAAAATCACAAAACAGGCAGAGACTAGTGACTTTTAACAATATTAAAAGGAAGTTGCATTGAATGTGTATGTAAAGTGTGGGTGTAAATAATAATGTTAAATTAATTTTGTTATGAGAATTGTATAAGACCAACAAATCTTTATATTTTAGGACTCCGCTTTTGTTAGATGCGAAATATATAGAAAAAGGTAAGCCTTTTGGCTTTATGTGTGTCACAAGTGGGAACGCATTAATTTTCAATAATTCCGCCACCATTGTCAATTTGTCATATAGGAGATTGGAGTATCTTTCAAGATTTTTTCCGAATTAAATCAATTTCATATAGTTACATCCTACATGAGCTATTGCGCAACTAAATCTAAGTCACGAGTACTAAACGATATACACGATCGAACAAGAAACGGATTTTATGAAATTCTTATTAAATGTCAGTATATAAATCGCCTCATTTGTTTTGGAATAAAAAATATTAGTTTCGTCGTTTAAAAAAGAGATAAATATATTTTATGTTGTTGTTTTAAATTTAATTTCATAAATCCTAAACCTAACTCAGTATCTCTAAATCATTTTAAGGTTGTGATATGACTTGTAAACTGTTTAAACCTTTAATACGTCATTCACAACATTGAACAAAAGAATACTATATGGTAAGTGGTAACTAAATAATTTCAATTTTTGAGAATTCAAACTTATATAAGGCACATAACCAAAATAATCTTTTTTGTTCAAATAAATAATAAATAATATATCTTTTGAGATATATTATGTACTAAAAAAGATTATTGTTCGAAAAACAACATAATAAATAATAAAATTGTATTTTTCATTTGAGAGCGCATCTTTTAACTTTACTCAATGGTTATTCGCGATTAACTATTATATGCGAGCAACAAAACCACCCGTCGACCAAACTAAAATGTATGAAGAAAGATTGGTCTGTAAATTATCGTTATTGAGTGTGCTTTCAACGAATCGATACTCGGGTTTGAAGAACTACAACCCGAGCAATGTATCTAACATGTTAAACATCTGGTAAAAACATCATTTTGTTGTAAAAAATCGGTCAATCTCACACATAATTGAGGGACCACATGTGATCGCCAAACTATTCATCATAGACAGTAATTATAAGACAATAAGGGCAAAATATCAATATTCGAAGTTGTTGGTGTAAGTTTAATAAATCTGATATTTTTCATGAGATTCGTTTTTATGAGTTCAGAGAAGAAAGAGAACTGCATGTGAGATTTATATGCTCTACGTTAAGCGATGAATGATAATATTTGTGCATTACTAAGTGTTATCTTAACTGATTCGAAGTTAACACTAATAAAAGGAGAAAAATAGGGTTAAGAATAAGCGTTAATGTAATGAATAAAATGTTTAAATTGATATGATTAAATATAAAAGACTAAGCTAAAGCAAACATAAGGATAAAAAAGGTCATATGTAATAACTAGCAAACTTGTTTACAAATAGTAAAAGAGTAAGGTGAGAAGATCCATTAATAAAAGGGTACACATGAAAATTCAGAGCCTATCTCATGTACTATATAAAGGGTATTCTCTTTTTGAGAAAGGGGTCCAATAATTAGTCAATGGTTGCTATATTATTCTTTTGTCTTTCCATTTCTAGCAATTAACTATTCACTGCCACGTCATACGAACATTCTCTAGTCCGACCCCTTTACACGAACATCTTCGCTTCTAAGCCTCACTAAAGAATCTCTGAGCGCATCAGTATTAAGTGGGTTTACAAACCAAACACAATTCCTTGAGTAATGCGGAAAGATACAAGGTGCGCCTTGAAACGAAAGATTATAGCTATAATGAGCATAGATTTTGAGTTACTATTCAAAGTGTTTCGATTGCATCACATAGATTTTTTCATCAATATTACTATTGATAAAATGGTCTTTACATCCACTTGATGACACTAGCACCCGTGCCGCTCGGTACACCCTCTATGGTACCTATGGTGCGCCGAATTTTGTTTTAAAAAACTCCAATTTTTGTTTCAAAACTTCTGGCATTGCATTTTTTTTAAAAAAAACTTCAAATTTATTAGAAATTACTTTATTTAGTTACTTTCACCATGCGTATAAGAGTGTTGATGGTTTAAATTTTGTATGTTACTGTTATTAATTTCGTGTTTTGTTTTGTATTTTTGTAGGTCAGACGCGGTTGAGGAGCGACGTCTTCCACGATCCAGGGCGTATCCCCCTGGGTCACGTAGGATGTATGCGTGCGCAAGGGCAAAGGGGCTTGATTGATAACTGTTTAATACTACTTAAATTAGAATCAACAATTGAGTAATATAGTGGTGATAAAAAAAATAACCATATATCAAATGACTTACATTGACAAAGTGGTTAGTATCGACGAATCCAAACCCAATCTCACGTCTTTGGGCCATAATGGGAGGCTTACCTCGAAGAGGTAAAAAAGTATGACTACAGTTGTGAGACCCTACGAGTGACACAAAATGAACAATGCATTCGAACTTGGTTGCAATCGCAATACCCATTTCAGGCATTGTCATCCAATATTTGGGTGATGCTGGTGTCTCGTAGTAGTTTATACTTTCTGCAACCTTCAGGTAATCCTCTTTACCGTATAAATCTTGCTGTATGTGTCGTAGTTTTCCATTAGTTCATCGTATATTGCCTTTCGAACACCTCGCCAACCTTCTTCATGACCATACAACCCGAATGAAACTGCTCTATATCCACAATGTCCATCTGGCTTAACATCATTAATACCCGATATAAAAGGGTTGAAGTGAACCGGAAACCAACGCAAAAAACCTTTCGGGTCATGTATTAGTTATGTGACTCGATCAATGGACGGTTGTACGATGTTGCTACCTAGCGAGGCAATGGAAGAGGTACGAGTACGAGGTACTCTAGGCACATCTGCCCGAATCGTTGATTCACTACCAACTGCTTTACCCTTTTTAACTTTTGTTGGTTTTAAAGACTGCATGGCTGCGTCATGACTAGCTTCATCCTCTTTTAGCGGGTACTCCCATCCGCTCATGTCCCGTTTAGTGGATGATGTATCCACCACTAACTTTATTTTCACCTGTGGGCGGCCTCGGTGTTTCTGCTTCTCCAATGGCTCTAGCAATGACGATGTTTCAGGATAAACAACTTCAAACCATTTCTTGTAAATATGTTTGATGCGGCTTTCATTTTTCGTCTCCATAACATCGCTTACTAGCTTTAGCAGATCATCTTTGAGAATTTCCATGGTCGTACGGAATGTACGAGGCATTATTTCTAACCTTGTCCAGTGGATGTGAAAAGCATCTAGAGAGGCAGACATTCCACCTTTACGCCACTTGCGGACCTGGTGATAGCAAGGTATACCATGGGTAGATTTTATAGCGCATATACAGTCGCCAGTGTCTTTAACATCCGACCCATCTTCAATAGCGACCTTCTTGGTATCTTCGGCCTTCTCTACTTTAGAGAAAAATAGTTCTAACGCCACGTGGGAAACCTTGCCTCGAATCTCATCAAACAGTTTATCCGCGAACTTATGCAGTACTATGTAACGACTCTTCTCGAACGACGACCTAATGGCAGCATGTTGGATTTCAACAAGCGAATGAACCCTCCCCCAAAATAACTCGAAGTTTAATTTGCTCGTACGTATGTAACGCTTTAGGTTAGAATGAGCACTCTTGACGCGGTTAGTTGTGCAATGTCCCAAATGCATGTTTTTGTTCGTCTTCCAAACAACAAATTTGTCCATGTACTTATCGAGCCACGATTTTTCAGTGTATTCAATTGCAAAAGGGTAATCTTTGTACTCCAATAGCATGTCCCGTCTGGCGTGATCGAATTCAATCTCTGATTCTGCATTCGCAATCTTCTTCCAAGCACTAACAAATTCGTTATGATCATTTTTCTCGCGGAAGTGTTTTCTTGTTTGCCCTTGAACATTTTGGTTTATGTGCCAGCGACATAACATATGCGTTGTCTCTGGGAATACCACTTCTATAGCATTCATCAATGCTAAATCTCTGTCGGTTAGGATGACCCGAGGTTCTTGAATTCCATGAACGTAAATCATCGATTTCAAACACTCTAACACCCATTTGAAGTTGTTTAACTTCTCACCCGACATGAAGGCAAATGCCACACAGAAAGTCAAGCTGGTACACGTCACACCCACTATCTCGAAAAATGGCATACCATATCATATCACTTTATATGTACTATCCATAATCAAAACTGTCGGAAATGTGCGCAAAAAGGTCAACACTGACAGGATGGGCAAAAAACAAATCTGTAATGATTTGTTCATCGTCTTCATCAGATTTATGCCATTCATAATAATTATGTGACTTAAGCTCACCCAACAAGAACTGAAGTTGTGACCTACCCGCCTTCTTTAAAACCCGATTTTTCTGTCGTGCATTGTAGATCGTCTGCATGGTAGAAACATTATCTTCGTTCAATTTCTTCACACCATTCAGTATATCTCTGGGGTTAGTTCCAATGAAGGTCGCTCGTTCAACATACTCCATCTCTTCATCATTCAAACGGCCAGCAAAAGAATGACCATCTAGATGTATAGAAGTCTCATGGTTATGAGTACCACATTTTACTTCTAACTTCCATTGATCTGGGGCAACCATCGACCCGAGAAGCTGAAATGGGCAGTCAATCTTTTTCGTTCCTGTAGACTTCCGTTTACGGTCTTTTTCTGCAACCCTTGAAGTATACGCCCCCCCCTCTCACACTGGAAATAAACTCTCGGATTTTTTCTGCTGTTTACTTTGTCGCGCCGACCTATGTTGATAACCATACCATAAAGTTTTCCGATCTTCGTAACCCATTTCACCAACGCGTCGTGTGTGTAGAACTCGGTAGTGAAGAACAAATGACTGTAATCGGTGGCGGAAGGTGCCTCAGTTCCACTTGCGACATCCGTCCCCTGTTACACAACAAAAAAGCACAATAAACATTCAGGTATACTTAAAAACATAAAAAAAATCAAGATTTTTTTTGAAAAACATGGGTGAATCCAAGGTTCTGAGGCCTAAAACCGGTGGTTCTAGGCCTCAGAACCGGCCGGACACGGCCATAAGCACCACCGGTACTGAGGCCATGAACCGCTGGTGCTGGGGCCTCAGAACCGAGCGGACTGAGGCCCCATGACCACCGGTTCTTGGCCTCAGCACCGGTGGTGCTGGGGCCGTGGAACCGACCGGTGGCAGCCCTATGCACCATCGGTTCCATGGACTGGAACCGATGGTGCATTAGCCACCGGGTTGGTGACTACCTTTTCCGGCGACGGTGGTGGCTGTTCCGGCGACCATGTCTCCTTCTTCGGCGACTCAATCTCTTTTTCCGGCAAAAATTCATCATTCCTTCTCTCCAGCGACATCAACTCCTCCACGCTAATCCCTAGTTCTGCTTCGGTCATGATAGATTTTGTGTTTTAGTTGGAATGTTCTTGATTTTCTTAGGAAGTTTGAATTAGGTTTCAAATTTTTTATGAAAGCTATACTATTTGGATACTAAATTCAGCAAAGAAAAGTGTTTGTTTGGGTATAGATAGCGAAATAGGATTTCTGGTGAATTGGGTATACTCAGGATACACTTAGTAGTTTTTTTTACTTAATGGCAGTTTAGATATTAATTTTCTGATGGAGGGTAAAAATGTCAAAAAAAAGTCAAACAAAAGTCAAATGTTGATTTTGGGTATACTTAAACCCGAATTGGGTATATATAGCCATACCCATCAAATATATTTCATCTAATATAGTGACAAATTTGTAATCAGTTCGGACTTATTATATATATTCAAATGAGTATTTGTTATAGCATGAATAAGGCTAGGTTATTTTCTCAATCATATTGTTAGGGGTGGGACTCAACTAAGTTTGTTATTTCTCTCATCTGAATTTTGTCATTCTATTTCTGAAAAATTACTTATATAATCAAAAATAATTTTATAATATGTTTTAAACTCTTTCATAACATTATTCATAAAAAACTTCTCACTGTTATTCATTTTAAACTTAGTTTTTTTTTCAAATAAGGCTTCTTACTATGTTATAATTTGTTTGAGTTTTGGTTCTTTTATTTGTGAGTTATATAAGTTCTAGTATGAATTGTTAGTTGTTAAGTTTATGTATTAAGTTAATCTATGTTTTGGGTGTATATATATCGTATTTGGACAAGATTAGATGTATTTTTTTATATAAACTTTTTAATTTGTCCTCGTGTTCGTACGAGTTGCGGAAGACAAAACACATCGATGGATGGTTGCTCATTATGTTCAAAAATTGTAAATGAAATTTTCACATTCTTGCACGAAACTTACATATAATTCACTTTTATTTCATCTGATTTTATACTATTGTGTGATAATTTTGGACTAGTTTAGATATGTTGCTCCGCTAAATAGTATATAAATTTTATCTTATGAGTGTATTCTATGCATTCATGTGAAACTATTCTCATTAAAACTTTATCTAATGTAATACTTGGATTATTTTTACAAGATACCTCTCATAGAAGAGTTTTCTGAGGTTGATTAAGAGGTAATATGTCAGATGGTACTGAATCATATTCTTAACCTTTAGTCAAAGTTCGTCCATTTTTTCATTATCTGTGCATTCATAAATGTCAATATATTCGTGAGTTGTCTTATGAGAATCATACTCTTTCTCCATTATATGTCATTTTAAAATGGGAGGAGAGTGAAATAGTGTTTCTCATACTGATCCTTCAGGACCAGATCCTGATATGAAATTTTAAAACATATTACCTAATGTTTTTAGTTTTTACAAGGGGTAAAAAAATATATAAGACATATAACGTCTTCAATGCGGAGGCAAGTTTATAAAACTAATATATTTATATTAGTTTTTAAAATTAT
This sequence comes from Limnanthes douglasii subsp. nivea, assembly GCA_036936605.1. Classification (NCBI taxonomy): domain Eukaryota; kingdom Viridiplantae; phylum Streptophyta; class Magnoliopsida; order Brassicales; family Limnanthaceae; genus Limnanthes; species Limnanthes douglasii. Next base: position 47,688,655 of record JAUPFV010000004.1, on the reverse strand, counting down.
TTTGTTTAATTAATATGTTTTTTATTTAAATTTATTTGATTGTATTATATTTAAATTATTTAATATGTTTGATTAATATTTTTTTATTTAAATTTATTTGATTGTGTTATATTTATTTATTTCTCCTTTAGAATGGTTTTTTTTATATGTGATAGTTTTGTAATTTATATTTTTTAGGCTCAAGACAATCTCTCGTATTTTGCTTTATATCACACATATCTCACTAATTTATGAATTCATTGAGCAATGAATCTTGGAAAAATATATTATTTCAATTTAGTTTTGGTGAGATGATGGTGACACTGGACGACGTCCATGTGATTAAGGGTATTCTATTGTCGGGTTATATTATAGAACATCACTACTTTGAGGGCCATAATGAGACATATGAGTATTTCTCCAACATTGCTCGATATTTCGTTTTTACAGATTAGATCGGATTTTGCGATGGATACCTTTTCAAGTACAAGGTATCATGATAGTCCAAATATTCCTAACTTTTGAGTCACACATGCAACATGAACTTGTCCCTTGTAAATATTCCGTTGTTGTATAATTTCCAATAAAACTGGTAATATTATTTTTGTTAGATTCGAGAGGTATAACTGATGTTATATGATATTGGCCCAATTATACCATACATTTATGAAGAGTTCGCTTACTGACACAACGGATTTTTACGGCTTCACCGGGATGTTAGAGTCATGGATATACAATTATTTTCACATGTTAATGATTACACCACACGTTGAGTATGTTATCTACTTACCGTATTTATACAAATACGCATCAATGAGTGTTTGGATGCAAGCACTTACTTAGAACTCGCTTTGTACATCCATATATTTCAAGAACACGAGGTAAGTTCATATTAACATTTAAAAAAATTATCCTTGTTTTGTTATAAATTAAAATATGGTACTATTTGTTTCATATTTATTTGTTATGTTAACTTGCAGTTGTATACCTTTTCGTGAGATTACTTAGATCTACGTGACGTTAAAATCATTCGAAAAAAATCATATCTTATTCATATGATACCATGCCCACTAGGGCTCGTTTTTTCCAAGACTAATAAACGTGTTGGAGTATAATTATTTTGGGATCAAACATTGTGGAGGAATCAAGCACAACAAACTATGATTGATGAGGACATAAGTCTAAGGGACGAATGTGGCATTTAGAATATGGATTTCGTTTATCCATTTTGGTGCAGGGGGAACTTATCGTATGTATTGGTAAACCTAGAGTTACGCGGACCCGATACATATGTTGGCGAGAAATCTCATGCGATCACATATACGGCCAATAAATATCAGGTTTGGTATGATATTGTCGTCATTGAGTAACTTTATGACACCATTAGCTAGGAAGATAGAAATGATTCATTACTTGAGTGCCTTCGTCTTGTGCATATGCATATAGTTTGAATTTGTTTTAGTATTGTGTTATGAATTTGTTTTTTTAATCTTATTTTGACTATATTTTAGTATTAATTATGATTTTATCGAGATATATTAGTTGTCACTGTGTTATAATATTTTAGGTATCGCTTTGTTATGATATTTTCTTAGTATGATTATTTTAGTTATCTTTCATAATATTAGAAAATTCTGAATTTGTTTGACTTAAATAAAAAAGTTTGTAGCCAATGTGTTTATATTTAGTTAGTAAGATGATTTTGGACCAAACTGTATATGTTTTAATTTAAGGCGGACTCAAACTTTTGGACTAACTCATGATCTTCATATCTTTTTTCAAAAAAAACCATTAACCTTTAAAATAAAAAAATAAAAAACAATTCGCACGGGATACGTAATTCCAAATTCAAAATTTGCCCAGAATAAAAAATATATTTTATTTTTATTTTAAGGGCTTGTACTCAAACTATATAAATTTGAGAGAAGTATTTGAATGGTCTATATGAATACATGCGCAAAATTTAATCTTTAAAATAAAAACAAATAGCCTTTCCGTGCTAATTATGTGAATTCATAGCCTAAATTCGTGTGACATATACGAAAAAAATTATGTTTATCTTTAATAGTTATTTTTCCCACCTATTTTAAAAAACTGTGCTAACTGAGACCATTGTTTAAAATTTATTGTAATTCATATGGCTAATTAAATATAAATATATTTAATAACAAAAAAATATTGTTCAATTTTTTTCCTTTTGTATTTTGACAACCAACTTTTTATCTATATTCATAGATAATACAAATTTAAAAGAAATATTTACACGAACTATGCGAATACATGCCACAAATTTGGCTCTTCAAATGCAAACAAAAATAATTTCCAATAATATGTAAAAAAAATTAAGATTTAAATTTGTATATATTAATGATATAAGACTCAAGCTCGTTAGCTCTTTATTTTATCTATGAATATGAGCATATGTTATATGTAATTCTTATGATTTTTAATAACAAAATCCTAACCACTTTTATATTTTTTCTTTGTTTGTTCTTTTGTTAATATGGTATCAGAGCCTGAAGTAATCTAATCGGGGAAGCGTAACGATCCCCCCATGTTCCTGCCAGGTATCCGATTTTTGATTTGTTGTTTGGATCTGAATTCTGTTAGGTATTCGATTTTGATTCGTTGTTTGAACTGCATATTGGTACTCGATTTCGTATTGGTATTGGTATTCGATTTTGATTCGTTGTTTGAATTGCATATTGGTACTCGATTTCGTATTGGTATTGGTATTCGATTTCGTCTTAGTATTTTGATTCGTTGTTTGAATTTACTTTCTGCTAGGTATTTAATTTTGATTCGTTGTTTGGATTATTCAATTTTTATTCGCAGTTTGGATTATTGGATATCGTGTTAGTATCGGTATTCGATTTCATCTTGTTATTTCGATTTGTTGTTTGGATATGCTTTTTGCTAGGTATTCGATTTTGATTTAATGTTTGGAATTGTTTTTGTTGTGCTTCAGCTATTGGTTTCTTCTTCTCTTCATGTTGTGCTTCAGCTACTGTTTTGTTCTTCTTGTTGTGCTTCGGTTACTGGTTGTTTTTTTTTGTTGGTTGTTTATTTTGCTGTGCTTCAGCTACTGGTTGTTCTTATTGTTTTGACCCTTCTGCGTGACGTATATTGTGATTGTTCTTCTTGTTTATTTTTTATATGTTTTTTGGTTGGCTTCAAATATTTTCTCTTGTTTTTCAATTGGATTTGTTTGGAAATTTTGATCTGCTTTTCGTTAGAAGAGATACAGTTTTCGAGTTTTGGATATGTTGTGTGTAGTTACAATCAAACGGTCTGATTGAAAGGCAAACGGTGTTAGTTTTTGCTGAATTTTGCAGAGATACAGTTTCCGATTTGGATTTGGTATCTCTTGATTGTTTGATTTTGTTCGATTAGATATTGTGGATCATATTGCGAATATGATAGGAAAAAATGTAATTTTACAGTCTACAAGTACCAAACGAAATAAGAAGAACTTTTTTATGTCTATATCTGCATACCATTTAGGTATGTCCTCATCTTCCATTTCAGGTATTGATTCATAACAATGGATTTTGGTGTGCGTCTCATCATATGCAACCTCACATGTCGAACTTTGTTTCGTTGTCTCATATTGCACTCATATCTGTTTTGTTTGCTAGTGCTACAACAATGTCAATATGGGGTATTGGCTCTACTTTTACCCTTTATAAATCGCTAACTGATGTTTGATACGTTCCCACTCTTGCTTTAAATCTTGTTTTGGTTAGCCAATTGTGTAAATCTTGTTATTGGGTCTTTTTTTATTCTGTTTGTACTATAAAAAATCAACAGTCTCATAAAATGATTGGCACAAGTCGTAAAATAGGGGAACTTTATGTTTAGAAAAAACTTGAAGTAACAGATGTAGATGTCTATGGTGTTGATAGTGGAAAAAAAATATTTAAATGATTATTGCTGCCTCTAGTGTTGATTTGTCTTCGTTTCATTTGAATCATTCATCGTCTGAGTTTTATCTTTGATATTCTTGTATTCTTGTATGGGACATGTATCTGCATCGCGTTTGAAATTTATAGTCTTTACATGCTATGGTCGTGACCACATGTGAGATTTTTTGGTTACGATGGCTTTGTAGATGTGAGGGTTAATGTTACTAAACCCAGTTCCTTACATTGTGATAACAAAAGCTCCATGCAGATAGCAAAGAATTCTGTTTTTCATGAGAGGACGAAGCACATTGAAATAAATTATCACTTCACTGAGCATCATCTTCACATTGGCAGCATCTCGCTTCCATATGCGCTATCAATTTTGAAGGTTACTGATATTTTCACGAAGGCTCAGTTAACAGCGCAATTTCGTTTTCTTTATGAAAAAATCCTTATTAGTGTTGCATTTTGGGTCTCAGAGAGGATGTTAAAGATATAAGGCCTAAGCCCGTTACCTCTTTATTTATCTATAAATATGAACATATGTTGTATGTAATTGTTATTGTTAGAGAAACAAAAAATAATAAACCAAGCTCACAATACGAGATTTAACGTGGTTCGGATCATGAAGAAATCATACATACACGGACAAAGACAAAAGACTTAATCATCTCTCGTAATTCACAGAATGCTCTCTTCAGTGTTTATCTCTCACCTCACTTATCTCTAAAAACAACTTAGAGCTATTTTTCTCTTTTAAAAAATATACACCTCGCAATTTTTTCCTCACACTTTGAATAAAAATATTTTCTTATATTCATATGATGAGTGAGATATATTAATCTATTAATTAATATAAAATCTAATTAATAGGAAATATGAAAAATATATTAGACGAAAGTTAATATGGTATCTAATTAATATAGAGTACCAAGTTGATAAGAAATCTAATTAATATAGAAGACCAAGATAATAGAAAATTTAATTAATATAAAAGACTAAATTAACGTGAAATCTATTTAATATTTGAGACCAATTTAGATAAAAAAATATGTTACGAGTTAATTCTAGCCTACAATTACGGTTATACTTTCTAATAACGAAACTCTGCCACTTTTATTTATTTTTAACTAAATCATTTTATTAATTAAATAGAAATACACTGGAAAAGATAAAAAAATGCTCTCTAATTGGTTTTACATTGAACACGTAAAAAATGTAAATGACATGTTTTGGTATACTATATTAGGAGCACACATTTCACACTAAATTAACTAAATTGATTTGGCTATTATTCGAGTTGATAGGGTTATAGGTGCTTTTATTATTCCTTAGATAAGGTAATTTAGTTTTGTAATTAATATGTTTATATTGTCCACATCTTTTTATACATGTAAATTTAAATACGATACTGATTACACGGGACACGATATTTCATATTTAAATTGCAAGTCCTATTCTGAAGGAGGATTAAATGTTAAGAAGATTCAGGATTTTCAAGAAAAAAAAATTCTATAAACTATGGTTCAATCTCAGAAGTAGTAGAAGCCTTTGGTCAAGACTTATGTTCTCTAATTCTTGTACGGATAAGTGTCATATTGTTGCTACTATGCCTTATAGAAGATCCATAGTTTGGGTCAGGATTATGTGCATCAGAGATAAGGCAGACATATGCATTTTCTGGTCTCTTGGGAATGGTGCTATCGACTTATTTCTGGATAGATGGTGCTATGAGAGAGCTTTGATCCATTTCAATGATGGGGACAATAGAGAAGGGCACAATAATGTCAAAGTATCGAGCTTTTGGGTCCATGGTAATTGGGACATAGATAAACTAAATATGTTGTTCCTAACTGTGTGGTGAATGAAATCAGTAAGCTCAAGATCAAAACTAGTCCTGATAAGATTATGTGGGCTTTGTCTTCTTATGGTAAGTTTAACACAAAGCAAACATGGGATGTCATAAGATCACATGAGAATGAATCAAATTTCTTTAAGAATAGTTGGAATGCAGTCATACCTAGGAAGTGCTCCTTTCTGTTATAAAGAGTGATGCTGAATTGGATCCCCACTGATTCAAACTTGAAGAGAAGGAAGCTCCAATTGGCATCCAAATGTCAATTATGTGGAGTCATTTCAGTGCTATTCTGGGAATTAACATTTTCAGGAATATGACTACTCAGCATATGGTTAGAACCTGGTATTGGTCTTCTACGAAAATATATAGCATCATATCGATTTTTCCATCAATTATTGTTTGGGTTATTTGGAGAGCCAGGAACATGAAAAAGCATCAGAGCACTCACTTGTCAGCAATAAACATGATTAGTCATATAACACATATTCTTACTGATCTAAACTGCGCGAAATTAACAAAGAAATGTTACTGGGGACCTGATTCGAAGGTTGCTAATCAGCTGGGTTGCAATATGTGTGCAACCAAGCAGAGGATCCCAATCTCTCTAATGTGGATATCTCCAAAATTGAACAGGTACAAACTTAATTCGGATGGGTCTTCTTCTCTATCAGGCGAATCAAGCGGAGGAGGTGTGACTAGGAGACACGATGAAAGCATTGTTAAGGGTTATGGACGATTATATGGAAATAACTCTGCTGTTATCGTTGAATCCAGAGCTCTTATGGACGGCCTGATGATATGCAAAACCATAAATATTACAAATGTTGATGTTGAATTTGATGCAAGTATTCTAATTTACTTAGTTAGTAGAGGACAGCCGACTTGGTACCTGTAGCCGAGGTTTGCATGAAGTTGATAGCTCCTAGTATATCCATCAAGCATATTTTCTGGGAGCAAAACAAGTTGGTTGACTGGGTGGCGAAGCATACTCTGACTCAAAGGAAGGAGATGGATTTTGATAACAATTCTTCCCCAAATGAGATTAAAGATGTGGTTTTACTTGAGAAAAAAGGTATTGGTTATTTGAGAATTAGAGAGATGGACTAGTGTCGTCATTTTTTGTTTTTGTTGAAGCTTCGAAGGAGTCTGGTTCTTATCTTAGGTTGAAGACGAGCGAGTAATTACTTTTGTTACTAACTTGTATTGATGCCCCTGTACTTTCAAATATTTACAATAAAGTCCAAAAGTTAGAGAAAAAAAATTATTTAAAAAAAAATTAAACATATTTGTTCTTATTGAATAAAATTAAATGTTTTTTTTCAAAATATTTTTGTTTCGAATAATTTAGTAAAGTTATTATATTTAAATATGAGATCATAAATTATAAAAGTAACATCTACAATTATGTAGCAAATTAATTATATTGTGATATAACTATCGTATTTTTTTAAATGTTTGTTATATATAAATTGAGATTTATTAAATTTATTAAAACTATTGATGACTTTAGCTTTGGAATTTTTTGGTGTTTTTTATAATCTTATTTATAATAAATATTATAGCTGATATAAATATTAAATTTGGTAAATAACCCCACACACGATTATCTTGTGAAAGACTTAGAAAATGTGGACCGTTAGGTCCCAATAGGGTAGCCGAGTTGGTGGAGTAAGACATGCTTGTGATTTAAGGTCATGAGTTCGAGTCTCTCTACAAACGCTTCCTTGGCTGAGCCTGTCACATTGTGTAGTTTACCTTCTGACGTTGGTTTGCAGGCTATTGTGTCAGACTGAGGATTTACCCTGTGCGCACTCGTTGAGTAGCGGTTGCGGGCTCCCTCCAAAAAAAATATTGACCATTGTAGAAAATGATTTATGACTTTTTTGAATCAGTTAAAGTTATTCTCTTTTTATCTGTCTCGAACTGTCTTGAACGAATTTGTATGGATACAAAAAAATCACGGTAAAAGGCTTTTTTCTCAAAAAGCTTGTACTTTTTGGTATCTTTTACAATAATGTATTAAAATTGGAATGCTTATTGTTATTTAATTAACAAGTGGGTAAGTGGTTCGTATGAGCTTACACGTGGATTAGAGCCTCTTATTTTAAGAAGATATGTGTATTCTCTTCGTATCTTTTGATCTTGGCCCTCCAAACTCTTTTCATTTTAGCCATTGATCCTACAAATACATCTAAGCCGCAAAAGTATGAAGAAAATCAAAGGCTGAAAGTTTTTACATTTGGGTATAAGTATCATTTGTCTAGTTCTCTTTTGTTTTTTTGGTATCTTTTTATTTCTAATTCGATATTCTTTTCGTCTTCTTGGTTTTTTTACCATTTTTATTTTTTAGAATCTTACCTTTTCTATTTTTTTGTTAAAACATATTTTACCATTCCTCTTATAAATGGGCAATAACAAACGAAAATAGTGATTGCTCATATAGTGAGGAGAGACGTAATATTGGCTCATTGGGGGCGCTTCTTCTGGTCATTCTGAGAAAGAATAGGTTTCTTAAAATACACTATTTATTTTCCAAAATCGTCATGCAAAAAAGGTTGTTGTAAAGAAACATAAGTCTCTTAAAATTCACATTTTACTAAAAACTATTTCTCTTGCTCTTTCTGCAATAATTTGAGCTTATCTTTAATAAAAGGTAGTAGCATACCTAATTCTTCTAATCGTATAGGCAAAACTAAAGTTGTAGATACTTCTTTAATTGAAATACAGATAAAAAGTATCGAAGTTCATCGATATATCTACATCCATAACAATGATCGCATGAAAAACTTATTAATTTGGTCATTCTTGAAGACGTAGTCATTAGGTTCCCAGCTATTAGGGAAAATACATTGCACGCTCTTCAAGACGAGGTTTTATTCTGTAATTGTTGATGAGTCCGGATTCTGTCACCGCATTTTATGGGAACCGGACAGGGTCAATTCGGACAATGCCCACCTTACCGGACAGGGTCAGTTCGGACACCATCATCCATTGAACTATTCGAACAGAACTAAAATACTTAAAACCTAATCACTTTTTGACTAAACTTCATGTTCCCTTACTTAGAACTAATGGGTCCTTAAACTCGACCCGAATCCATTAAACACGACCAGAAAGCCCATGAGGCCCAAATATAAGGGTATAAATACCCAACCACCCACATTAAATGAGGGTAATGAAAATTAAATACAACCAGGCAGCTTAATTCTCCCTCTACATTCTACCCAAACATTAAATACTCACAAAACTCCACAAAACTCTAAACATAAATTACAAACTTACCCTCAGACAAAAATAAACCACACCAATTGTTTTCTTGGTATGAGAATTCAATTTCCCCTTGGCTCAGACTTGCTGAGATTTTTCAAAGTGAATAGGATTTATACTAGCCAGCTGGTACCAAACTCTAGGAGTATTTTTCTTTCCGTCATCATCTATTCGTAAAGGTTTAACAATATTTCTTTGTTATTGATTTTATCACCGTAGTCAAGATTTATGGCCGAAAAATAATTCTGTTATTATACTTTATGATAGATGTTGATGTTAGAGTTATGCATGAACTCCCAAACTTTAATAATGTATGCAAAGATAAGTTCGTGTATTTATTTAATAATTGGAAGATTGGTCGTAAATAATAATTTCCTCAATGTGCCTAAACTTGGATCTCAAACCGTAAGTTATTACTATTTTCTACTATAATTTGTCCTATATTGATTTTATGTGCTATAATAAGACTGTAATTGCAATTGTGTTTATGTGGGTTTGTCAGCTCTTTATATTGAAATGATGCATAATAACCATTAGGTGGAACGTGCCAAAAATAAATATTATCACCTAGTGGAAGAAGTTTTCTATTTTTATTACTCGTACTCCTTTATTATGGTGCGTGGGAAATTTGTTCTCAAAGGGTTGTGCTCGACTACTGAAGATCGTTTCAACTTTTGTCCTTTGGGAGGAGAAGGTGAAGAAAAACACTCAAGGGAAGAAAAATATGGAGAGGTAGTCTCAAAAGAAGAAAATTATGGAATAATATTATCTAAATAAAAAAAATTACGAAGATGTAGTCTCCAAATAATAAGTTAAGTACTAGATCGAAAGACACTTGTTTAAGAAAATTATTTTTTGTTCATTATGATGCCAAGAAGGTCAAAGCCAAGGCTCATACTACATGTAAATCCATTGTGGAAGATTCTCTTGGGTTGAATATGAAGAGAAAAACTTGTTTTAGTATTGTAGAAGATGAAACCGAGGGTAAAAAAGAAGATGATATGCCCTTGATTAAGTAGCAAAAAACTTCAGCACACAGAGGTAATGTTTCTCAAAGTATTGATGTTATTATTGAAGATAATTTGATATTTGAGAATGAAAGTATTGTACATGTACCTCATGTAGTCATGGAACATGGTACTCATGTAGTTGTATTTTCTCTACTTCCTCGGCTTTCTTATGCTTTAAAGCATATTGTTGAGATAATTATCTCAAAGTCCTCAGCTCCCCCCATCTTATCTTTCAAGGTACCATACTACTAAATTTGTTACTTTGTGTAAATATGTGTCTAGTCCAGACTTGTTAGCTATGGGTGTCCTTGCTTATTTTCCTACAAAAAAATTGTTATGAGATATAAGGCTGGTATGAATATTATTAAAAAGCAACAAGAATAACTATTTTTATTTTGACGTTGAAAGATTGAGTCTGAAGGTAAGTCTCAATCTTAAAAGTTTTTACTTATAAAAGTAGTCACTCCTATTGTAGGAGCTTCTGAAAAGACTTACATTGTGGCAAAGAATTTTGTAAACTAGAATAATTTGTTGTGTTATTAACTAAGTTTATAAAGATTCTAGGCCCAAAAAAATGTAGTGGTCACTACTGAAGTTTGTCATAAATCCTTAGTATTTCTGGAGTATGTTGTTAATATTATTGGTACTACCGTAGAGTTTTCCGAAGTTGTTTTGCAGATATCTTATGTCACAAATACAACTGATAATTGAACCATGATGGACTAGATATCCATTTGATGGTTTTTCCAATATGGATGTTTCTCTAGCCGATATTTTTCCTTCCAAAACGTCATCTACTTTTTATTTGGAAAAACTTATGGAGATAATGACTTAGTTTGCAGCTTTCTCCAGCCAAATGGAGCTTCCAACCAAACTATCTTCCATGAACTTAGCCAATAGACAATTGAACTTAAGATTTGAAGTAAGATTGACTTTTCTTATATTCAAAGGATTCTTGAAAGTGACAATGATCATTTTGAACAGATATCTATACTCAAATTGTTTTTCAAACTATAAATAATTGTGAGAAGCATCTAAAGGCCAAGCTTAAAATATTATTGAAGAGTGAAAGAATTTTGAAATCTGAATTGCAGTCTAAGACTAATCCTGAGGCTCGATTGAAATAAGAACTTATAAGTAATTTATTTTTTTGTCTTAATTGGATAGTGAATTGATTCATGTGCACAAGAAAATCTATAATAGTCGTGGGTTTGGTTATTTTTTGACGAAATATAATTTCCACTCAAAATAATATAATATTTTCCTTGTAATGACAATTTGAACTTGTCCAAGGCCGATTTAGGACACGTGGAAAAAAATTGGTCTTATTTTAAAAAAATACACATTGATACCAAATCTATAATCGAGGTTTTAAAGTTATACTACATAAGAAATGTTATGCATTTAAGGTGAAAAAAACTCTTTTCAAGAGCTTTTTTAATAAAAATCAAACAATGATAAAACATGTTATTACATATCAAAAAAATGATTGAATTATTGCGTGTATCAGTTATAGAGGCTCGGTTCATGTTAATCCTCTATTTTCACCATGAATACCTTGAGTTGAACTTCGATAGCTTCTAGTATTATGTTACTCCGACTCAGTGGTCGAGTGACTTAGAATGGGGTGACCGATCTTCTAAATCTCATCTTTTTTCAGGCTATAAAAATGAAGTGTTTATATTTGGGACCTTGTTGAGGAGATCATAAACCAAGAAAACAATTACCATATGGATTTAGATATCCTTGAAGGTAGTATTGTACAAAGAGGTAATACTGGAACTAGTAATGTTCAAGTCGTTGATATTAGAATTGATAATTTTCAAGCTATTGATGTTAATAATATTGAGGATGTTGATGCATAAATGCGTCATACTTTGAATGATGTTAGTATTGTTCCAGCCGAATATGTAATCTCCCCTGAAAATAATGTTTAACCTTAGGCTTTATCATATTCATCTTTTTTTTGTGCCACTTTAAGGCATTTTTTATATACAGTTTGAAGGTATTTTGTACAAAAACTTATAATTTCCAGCCTTTTTTTAATGTAGTTAATGAGTGTGGTTATCCTTTCATTTAACACTTTATTGCGAACACTTATGTTCCTTACTTGGATCTTTTCAGAATTATCTGAACATATTTATAGTGCGTGACTTCTGCTAGAGTTTTTCTTTTTGTTGAAGCAATTCAAGTTTGCTTATTATGTAAATACCATTTGTTTAATCGTCCGAGACTTTTTTAAATTGATTTTATAAAGTGTCAGATGTTCATGCTAAAATCACCTTATATTGGGTTGTTAACCTTTGAAACTTATATGTGCATGTCTACTTTTAAGTGAAAGATAAAACTTGATGTTTGGGCAAGAAAAATGTTCTATGAATTGCATTCCTTTGTAGATATTTCACACACCACCAAGGCAGGAAAGAGTACGTCCATATAGTTTAATAAATATGGTTTACATGTAGTAGGGAGTTATAAGTTGTAGTTTTAAGGGCTATAATAGAGTTTTAGGTGCTCTCTATTCCAAGGATGTCACACTTGGTCTTCTTCTTCATCTAATAGTCTGTAAGTGTTTTTATTTACTTTGGCTTTGATCGTGAAAGGATTATCCTAGTTTGGGGCCAATTTATTAATCTTTTTTTTAATGAAAGAAAACTATTCGCACTACCTTATCTCTTGGTTTGAAACTCCTGATTCGCACTTTAGAATTATATATATTCCTAATTTGTACCTTGTAATACTCTTACTAAAGATGTGTTTTGACTATTTTTTTCTTCAATTACATCTAGCTTAGTGCTTCGGCCATTTGCATCACTTGCTCCATCATACGTTCCAATTATCTGAGATGACATATAAATTTCAGCTGTAACTACTGTTTATATTCCATACACCATGAAAATGGTGCTTCTTTGTTGCAAGTCTATGTATAGTTCTGTATAACCATAAGATTTCTTGTAAAAACTTCTATCGGGTTCTTGAAAGTCCTTCGAACATCTTCTAAATGTCATCCATAATTGTTTTGTTGGTTAACTTCACTTGACTGTAGGTTTGAGGATATAATGGGGCATACAAAATTTATTATATTCTGAGTACAAAACCTTGTGAGTTTCTAAATCGAATTTGGTTTTATTATATACCATAATAACCTTTGGAATTCTAAACCTGTAACATATGTTTGCCTTTAGGAATAAAAAGTTCGTTGTTGTGATATTTACCACGGGCCAAGCTTCTATCCATTTGGAGAGGTAATCTATGATAACCAGTAGAAACTTTCTTCCTCCGGAATATTTTGGTAAAGGTCATATAATATCCAAACCCCATCTATCAAATGATAGTTGCTTCCAATATTATTTTCAATAACATTATCATAAATTATATAAAATTAGAAAATTGTTGGCATGTGTCACACTACTTGGCTTTTTTCTTAGCATCCTCTATTATTTATTGCCAAAATAGCCATAGAGGATAATTAATCGGTGGAGTACTTTGTAACTACAATGAGTACTTTATTCTACATCATTTAGTTCATCCACAACAAAATATTCTTCGTCAGAGCCTAAGCACGAAGTAGTGGTCAAGTTAGGTTTCTCTTGTACAGTGTGTCTAAAGTCTAAACAAATTTTATTGACTTCATCTGATATTTCTCACTTATTTTTTTATCATCATAGAGTATGCCTTCAATAAGGTATTTTTTTATCATAATTTTTCAATCTTCTACTTTTTCTCAATTTTCTATTACCATAACTCCTGTAGATGTGAATATTGACATGGAACGTTTAGGTAAGGTAATATACGGTATTTATTTAAGGATTACAGATGGAGTTAAAAAATTACAAGCCGAAGATGCTAGCACATTAGCAATAGAGATTTTAGCTCTTACGACTTGTTCGAATTTTATGTGCTCAAACTGCGCAACTTGACATTGAGTCTCTTTTAATTATTGAACAATGTTTAATTTTTTTTCTTCGACTTGTCCCAAAACCTAGTTGACAACTAATTGAGAATTCGTGAGGAGATGAACTTTTCTTGCTCCGTAAAAATTTGCTAGCCCCAATCATGCAATAGTTGTTTCATACTCGGCTTCATTGTTGGGTTTTGGGAAGTTGAACTTTATAGATTGAATTAGGATATCTCATGAAATTTGTCGATGACTCGACTTTAATTGTCATTATCAACTCAAAATTTATATGGTAATCCCTTAATTTTACTCACCACTTGGTCAGTATTTTAGATACATCTGATTTTGTAGCACATTTCTTAAGGAAAATGAAGTTTTAACTATTATTGTATGTGCTTGGAAGTACGACTTGACTTTTCTAGCTTCAACTACCAATGCCAAAAAAAGTCTAATTATAAATATCTAGTTTCATATGATAATATAGATTCACTAACATAGTAAACTACTTTGGATTATCTTTCTTCCTCCTTAATTAATATTGCACTGATAAATATAATAACTCTTCTGACTAAGGTTTTGTTAACACCTCCGGAGAAGTCATGGATTTCTTTATGTTGTTGAATTCTTCATCACATGTTGGAGTTCATTTGATCTTCCATATTCCTCTCAACACTTTTAATAAAGCTTGATACTTGTTTGTGGATCTTAATGGGAACCTGCTAAGTGATGTTAGTCTTTGAGTCAAAATCTATACCTATTTTACATTTTTTTGTGGCTCCATTGCTGCTAAATTTTTAAGTTGTGTGAGATATGCTTCAGTTATTTTCTCTCTCACCAAGTAACCTAATATGTTTTTGCATTTTACACTGAAAGTGCATTTTTCTGGGTTTAGCTTAAGATGAAATCTAATGATATTTGCAGAAGTCTCAGTCAAATATGCTTGATGATCATTCCATGAAGGTTGACGACAAACATGTTGTCAATATAGGCTTGTATGTTTTGACCTAATTGATTTGTGAATATCTTGTTCACTTGTAATTGATAGATTATTCCAGCGTTCTTCAATCCAACATGCATTACTTAATACCAATATCGACCTCTTTCAGGGATGAGTGTTCTTATTCTTCTTCACGTATTTTATTTAGTTATATCTAGAAAATGCATCCATTAAAGATAACATTATATTTATGGATGTTGGATCTATCAACTGACAAATCCTTGGCAGAGGGAAAAGATCCTTCCGAAATATTAAGGTCTGCAAAGTTCACACACATCCTTCAATTTTCATTGTTCTTCTTGACCTGTACATGATTAGTTGTCTATATTAAGTAATGGGATTCGCAGATATGTCATACAACAATTAGTCTTTATTCATCTTCAACCATCGTCTCTATTTTTTTCTGTGAGTGATCTCCTTTTGTATGATAGGCCAAAAGTTGTTGAGGATACATAATTTATGGAAAATGACCTATGTTGTGAATTTTGTCATATCATGTGTACTTAATGAAAACATATCAAAATCACTTTGCAAAAAACTATCAATTATATACCTGAGATCGGTTAGGATATATTCGTCGATTTTCAAGATCTTTCATTCTCCATACGTATATCTTCTATATTTTCCCCGACTCTACCAAACGGTGGCCTTCGTTGGGGTCATCCATCCCTTCCAAAATGACATCTTATTCATATGATTTCGAGGATTTAAGTTCCATGAATGTTGCATAGCTTTCTCTAATGATAGTCATATTGTCGTTGATGAGGTACCATAAGCATTGGTAGAGCGTAGATACTATGGTATTCATTTGGTCTAGACAAGATCTTCCTAATATGATGTTGTATGATTAAAGTGTGTCTACCATTATGAATATTTATTATACTTTTTTTTACGTACTCTTGTTTGCTGAGGACGACATTTATGGTCAATTTCTCTAACACGTTTGTATTTCCTGGTTGGAGTCGGTCAAAATTCTTTTGAGCTAAAATTAATATCAATGCTTCTTTATTTTTCTATAGTAAATTTTTAGAAATATCATTTTCTATCATAACCCTATTTACTTCCAATCTGGCTAGCTTCACTATTATTAGTATGACATCATTATGCAGTGATGAAACTCCTCTCAGATCATCATATGTGAATGCTAGCATGGGATATGGATTTCGGTACATATGTGGGGATGTCTTTCATTAAAATATCACCTATCTTGTATACACATATTATTTTTGATATTTTTTAGAGACTCCAGAATATCGCTTCTAGCAATTACTCATATTGTTTGGGTCGGGATCTAGATTTTCCTTCTTAACCTTAACTTTGACTATTTCTTGGCATGTCCAAGGTTATTACACCATTATTCTTTGTATTGACTTGAACCACTATGTCCTTCTTGATAGTCGAAAGGTTTCGTGTGGATGTTGTCGGAGTTAGAGTGTTTCTCTCTCTTTTGGCTCTAGCAACCTCGTTCACCTTAATGAATCACTGTACTTGAGCTAGTAGGTCAACAAATTTTATATCCTTCTTCTTCATTATATGGTCTGAGATGTATCATTTTATAACGTGTTAGATGTATGCTGCTGGAGTCATCAAGTCGTGGTAATCTTGTAACTCAATTTTCGTCCTTTGAACTTTTGAGTGTACTCTCTAAGACTTCCATTAGGTCTCTGATTGTTGTGTTTATATCCTTCTTTTTCATTATATGGTCTCAAAGATATCATTCTAGAACTTGTTGCATGTATGCAGCTACGATCATCAAGTCATGGTAATCTTATATCTTCATTTTCGTCCCCATGAACCTTTGAATATACTCTTATATACTTCTATTAGGTCTCTTCATGTAATGTATAATGTACTCCATATCTTTTTTACGATTTTAAAGCCTATAAAATTATTCATAACTCTCGTTTGAAACATCTTGTAACTCTCGATGCAACATTTTGGGAGACTATTGAACAACTACATGACGTTTCTTTTGAACGTCATAGAGATTACCTTGTATTTCATCTTATCGTCAAATTTGTACTATAGCATCCGAAATTTGAACAACTAAATATACGAGTTTCCTTTGTCATAGTATTTATTTATCTTGTGGTTGTTCAAATTTGTCGGCAAATGCTCATACAATATTTCTAGAATTAACAATGACTACTCATCTAATAGGTCATTATCATCGTCATTATAATTGTTCACATTGTTAATGAACGGGTAACCATAATAATACCCCGCTTTTTCTCTTTTTTAGTGGAAGGGTTTCCAATGTTTTTGTTCGGAATGATTCCGCCCTATATTTCCCTTCGAAGTTTGGTTGAGTTGTGTTAAATTTTGACGGACATACGTATAGCCCTGATTCCAAATTGATAAGTGGGTACGCCATTTTTTCGTCCAATTTCTTTGGAAGAATGCTTGTACAGAATATGTTTTTAACCCATTATTAAAAAAAATGATATTATCTTAAACTAATAAACTAATGTTTAAATTAAATATTTTGAACAATATTTTACATGATAGACAATATATTAGTCATTCTCGGATGGTCCATATATTTATGAAGCCGACTATTAACATTTTTATACATTTCAAATCGTTATAAAGTTTATTCAATAATAATTTATCATATGCTGTTAACGAGTGTTTTAGTAATACAAATAATATAAAGTTTATTCAATAAACATTTTTATACATTTCAAATCGTTATAAAGTTTATTCAATAATAATTTATCATATGCTGTTAACGAGTGTTTTAGTAATACAAATAATATAAAGTTTATTCAATAATAATTTATCATATGCTTTTAACGAGTGTTTTAGTAATACAAATAATATAAAGTTGGTTCAATAATAATTTATCACATACTTTTAACAAGTGTTTTAATAATATAAATAATATATTTCATATATAAGTGTTACTTTGTTTACAGCAATTACCCTAACTAATGCTAATTTATATTATTTGGCATTATTGAAGCCTGTAAACTGAACGTTTAAAAAACGTGAAATGTAGTGTAAAAATACAATTTACATAAATAAATATTAAAATGGCACGACATGCAAGGTATATATTCATCCACGTAAACAGGCGCAGCTTTCACATTAAATGTCGCAATCCTTACGGGCAAAAGGAAAGTGCTTCACAAGAATTTCCGTGGAATCCATCTTTGCCATGCATGTTTATGTTATGGTTTGTGGTTTCACATTAAATGTCGCAGATTTGTGGTTTCATTCTAAAAATTGAGACGGATAAAGATTTGAGTCAATGTAACCAGTGGCGGATCCGGAAATCAATATAAAGAGGGATTAAACGAAATTTTATAAAATTGATTCCACACTATCCATTCGTGGTAAAAGTCTAATGTATTAAACTAAGATTTTAAAAATGTTTATTTCATTGTATACAACTATTTTAAGATATTTTTAATATATCTTAATATATTATTTATTATATATAAAAATAATATTTAATAATAAATCTTAATATTTTTTAATATATTATTTTAAAAGATATTTTAAAAATAAAATCTAACAAAATTAAATTTATTATATAAAAGATATTTTTGAAAATAGATGGAATAAAATCAAATTTGTTACGTAATATATATTTTTGAAAATAAATGGAAATAAAATCAAATTTGTATCAAAAATAATTTATAATATAATTAAATTATATTATTGAAAAAAAATTAAACAATACTTCAATATATAATATTTAACAAACATGTGTAAGCATATTAAAAAAATAGAATTAATTATTTTATAAATGCAATAAATGTAAATCATAGTACATTGATAATTAAAAAATATTTTAAAAAATATTTTTTTATATCGAAATTTGGGCTTTATTGATACTTTTCAAACTTCAGAGTATAAATTGAAAAAGATGTAAACAAATGGACTTAGTCACAACACTCGCTAGAATATGACTCCCTTGAGCAAAAGCTGATCATTCTCAAAAGCTGATCATTCTCACAACTGCTTCCAATGCCATCTTCAACCGACCAACGACCTTGAAACGGAACCCCTTCCACCATGCACTCAGCCAAAATTAGCCATCTCTATCTCTAATGTAGCCTAAACCGATACTTTCCAGAAAAACAATCGCCTTTAAATCAATTGTGGCATATTCGTGATCAAATTGAAATCCCTTCTGCAATTCAAAGCTTCTTTCGCAATCCAGTCAGAAACTTTGTTCTGCTCCCGGTAAACATGTTTAATGACCATTGTAGAGTCAATCAACTTCCTACAATAGTTAATGATAGGTTCAAGGTACCAACTATTCTTCCCGTTTCCAATTAACTCCACCAAAAGCTCGAATCCACCTCTAAATCTAGGTTTTTGATTCTCAGTGTCTTACAAAGAAGGAGACCATCCATAAGCGCCCTAGCCTCAGCCACAATCGAGCTATTCTCCCCATAGACTTTACCAAAAGCTTTGATAATAACTCTGTCGTTGTTCCTAATGATTCCACCACCCACTGGCCTCCCCCGTAGCAGTCGAAGCACCATCAAGTAATAAAATGATTTTTTTATTTAAAATATACTTTGAAAAATATGTGAAAATATATGATCGAAGTAAATACAAATTTGCTAACTAAAAAAATAAGTAAACGTACTCGCTAATATGTAGGTTTTTTATATATGTAATTTTGAATTTGGGTTATCAATGTTATTTATTAATTTAAAGACGTCTTCTTCTTTTTTTCTATTTGGTTTAATTTATTTAATTAAAATCTCCATATTCTTTAATTTATTTAATTAAAATCTTTATCTTCTTCATCTTGTTTAATTTATTTAATTAAAATCTTTTTTTCTTTAATATTTTAATTAAAATCTCAAACTTCTTTAATGTCCTTCATTTTCTACCTCTTTTTAATTTATTTAAGTACAATCTTATTTTTACAAACAATAATTCATTAACTTTTAAAAGTGTTGAATAATAGAAGAAGACAAAGATAAAGAAAAAATCAATTTTGAGAGAGAAATATTAAACCAAATAATCAAAACAAATTATTCCAAAAAATTATTAAATAATAAAATAACGACACTTACCGAATCAACCAACTTTTGTTTGTCATTCTAATCTTGAAGAGAGTGAGACATAAATGACTACATCATTCAATTTTTAGATATTTTAACTTAAAGTTTACCTTAAAAACTACTATTATCTACGATTTTAATTTAAAATTTTCATTAAACATAGTCATTATTTTTTATTTTTTTTTGGAACGATACAGAGAAGATTAGCATGGCCCCTGCGCAAGGATGACACGCATAAATCGAGAAATGGTCCAAATTTTTTTAACCTCAGCACTTTTTAGCCCCCAAGGGGGTAGCCGAGTTGGTTGAGTATGGCATTCTTATAACCAAAAGGTCATGAGTTCGAGTCCCTCTACATACGCTTTCTCGGCTGAGCCTGTCACCTTGTGTGGTTTACCTTCTGGCGTCGGTTTGCAGGCTATCGCGTCAGACTGAGGGTTTACCCTGTGCGCACTCATTGCACTCTGAGTAGCGGCTGCGGGTTCCCTCCGAAAAAAAAAAAGAAAAAAAGAAAAAAAAAAAAACATAGTCATTATGTATTTTAATTTAGAAGTTTATTTAAAATAGTAATTATTTTGTATCTTTAAATTAAATTCTTTATTAAAAATAATCATTATCTCATATTTTTAAATTAAAAATTTTCATAAAAATACTTACTATTCCGAATAAACTATATAAATTAAGTAATATTTTATGGTAAGCGGGAGGCAACGCCCCTCCGAGCCCCAATGTACATTTGTCACTTGATGTAACCAATACGGAATTGAACCGATAAAATTAATATATCAGTAAAATCGATACGGAATCAGATCGACTATTATTATTTTAATTTATTTTTTATACATTATATTGTAAAAATTCTTAGGTAATGACCAACTAAAAAACTCAAAGATTATCTTCTAAACTTTTTTTAGGCTTTGAACTGTCAAATTTAATGACATATAGTCTATGGACTTTCATTGGTAGTCCCTCGACTATCCATTTTGGTGACATATAGTTTCAGTGGATATTCAAAAGCTCGTTTGTAGTTCCTAGACTATCCATTTTGGATAAAATTAGTCTCATGCACATGTTTATTAAATTGACTACATTTTTTTCAAAATAGAAAGTCAAATGACTAACTTTATCCAAAATGAATAGTTGGTGGACTATCTGTCACAAAAATTGATAGTCAACACACGCAAAGGGCTAAATTTATCCAAAATGGATAGTCTAGGGACTACCAACGAACTTTTGAAAGTCCAAAAACTATCTCTCAATAAATTCGATACTTTATGGACGATTTACTAGTTGAGAACCCTTTTTTTTTATCATTTATTGAACTAAAAAATTGAAAATCAAATTACAATTGGATTTAATTTTTTAAAAATGAACCTAATTGAACCGAAACGAACCGTACCAAACCGAAAATGGACCAAGCCAGAACTGGACTGGACCAGACCAAGCCAAACCAAACCGAAAGCTTGGCGGTCCCGTCAATTTTCAAAAACTAGAATAAAAGATTTAATGATCTGGTATTTTCTGAGCCCATAAGCTTAGCGGTCTGGTCCGGTTCCGTCAAAACTTGGCTCAATAACAACCGTACAAGTGTTGTTATATTATCTTTTTAACACACGCAGTATGTAATAATATTGTTTGATAAACAAATTGTTATATAGTTTGTATATCATAATTTAAAATTAGTATAAAGTCATTGTAGTTTTATTATTTTACTTTGATTATTATTATAGTTTGATTATAATTACTAGGAGTGTTTTTATAGTTTTATTTTCACACGTAGTATAAATGTTGTTAGTGTTTGATAAACAAATTGTTATATAGTTTGTATATTATAATTTAAAATTAGTACAAGGTTATTATAGTTTTATTATTATGGTCTGATTATAATTTAAAAGTACTATAAGTGATGTTATATTTTTATTGTAACATATCATATAAGTGTTTTTATTGTTTCATAAATAATTTGTTATATAGTTTGTATTATAATATAAAATTAGTATAAGGTTATTATAGTTTTATTACTATTCTTTGATTATTATTATGCTTTGATTATAATTTATAATTACTACAAGTGTCATTGTATTTTGAACATTGCATGCTAGTGATAAATAATTTTTATAGTCTTATAATTTGATTCTACTATAACTTGTTACAGTTTGTTTATTTTTATAAGTGGTAAAAAATATGATAAGTTGTTATATTATGAGATTGAAGGATAAAAATAAATTTTATTGATTTTAAACCTTTCACATATATACTCTTGTGCGCCAAAAGCTGTATGAATATCCTAAGATTGAACTACCATATTACAAACTCTATTATAAATGTCATTTATCTAGTCAAGTTTCGTCATTCTCATCAAAATCGTCATCATCAAATCCCGCAGCAGCTTCAGCCGTAAGATCTTCTTCGAGATCTTTTTTCAACATCATCAAGAAATTCATCAAAGATATCTTTCAAATTATCTTCCATTTTATACTCTTCGTCTTGCATCTTTTAATGTGGTGCAGTCCAATCTTTGATTTCAACAAGCACTCCAAGTGTCTCGTCTATTAATCTTGTTTGTTTAGTCATGTATTGCAGTCTAGCCTGACTAAATGCTGATGAGTCCGAATTCAGAATACTCCCCGGAAGGGCAGATCAGTGTAATTCTCTCCGAACTCCGGACAGAACTTTTGGACCGGACAGATCACTTCGAACCAATGTGAGCCTAAGGCTGTACGAACTATGACAAAAGTACTAAAAAACCTAAACACTTCTTGACTAAGCTACCTGTCCTCCTGCTTAGAACTCATGGGTCTTTAAACATGACCCGGGTCCGTTAAACTTGACCCGAAAGCCCATAAGGGCCCAAATTTCATACTATAAATACCCAACCACCATCATTAACTTTGGGTAATAAAAATTAACTGCTGCCAAGCTGCTTAATTCTCTCTCCACATTGAAACACCTTGAAACACCCTTACACCGCCTTAAAACTCCACTTGAAATTACTTGCCTACCCCTAGGCCATTTTTATCCACACCAAATTGGCGACCACAGTGGGAGGCGACGATGCCTGAATCAAGTATTCGAAACCAAGCAAAGAATTTCTGTCCGAATGAATTCGGATAATCCAGAGCTTCCACCAGCTTTGCTCAAAGTGGTGGAGGAGAACGATGAGTATACTGTCCAAGAGCGCGACAGGTTAAAGCTTGAGATAGAGGCTCTGAGGGCTGAAAAGGCCAAGATGGGCATGAAAGAGAAATCCAAAGCGTCAGCTGCTCATCATACTGACAACCCTCGAGAGCCTGAGGCTTCGACAACTCGTGTGAGCACTAAAAAGACACATGCCAGCTCTAAAAAGTCTCACCGGTCCAAGCCTGTGGAGAGCTCTGACTCAAGTTCAGAATCTTCGGGCAGCTCTTCGGATAGTGAGGGAAACGAGAAATCCTTGTCCTCTAGCAGTGACGAGGGTCGAACCAAGAAGAAACAAAAGCAAGTTAAGAAGTATTCGAGAAAAAGAGATCACCATGGAAGAATGAAAAGGCATATTGGAAAGGGGTCATCTCACCACCGGAGGTATACGGACAAGATGTTGATGGATCCTTTTGCTTTCCACGATGAGCCAAGTATCTTTGCAACTCCTAATGAGGATACCGTGTTCAGTCGTGGAAGGAATTGGAGGCAGTCTCCACTGTCTTCTAAAATCCTGTCCGGAAACCTCCCTAAGAGGTTTGACAGTACTAAGATGGAGAAGTATGATGGCAGTACTGATCCAGACAATCATCTAGAGCAATTCAAGAACTTCATGATGAACTTTGATGATGATGATGAACTACTCTGTAGGGCATTCTCCCAATCTTTTACGGGGAGTGCTCTGAAATGGTATAACAGCCTGCCTCAGGGTTGTATTAAAAACTTTGATACTTTTTGGGTGGCCTTTCGAAGGCAGTTTGTGGGGAGTAAGGAGCTGAAGGGCAATGGAGACACAATAATCCATTGTGCTCAAGAGCCAAATGAGTCGTTAAAGGAGTACATAAGTCGTTTTGTAAACACAAAGAATGGGTTGGCTGATTGCTTCGAACAGGTGGCAATAGCATCCCTAAGACAAGGTTTGAACCCAGGCAACCTGGCTGATTCGGTGACCAGGAAGAAGGCCATGACCTGGGGAGGATTGCTAAATCAAGTTGGCAAGCAAATAAACGTTGATGAAACAAAAAAGACTAGGGTGCACAGACAGGTGAGATCCACCCCGGTGGCACCAACTCCAAATCAAAACCAGTCCGGGAATAGAGCAAGAGAAACCGGACAGGGGCATGGTAGGGGAAAAGCTCAGTCCCAGCCAGCTGCTCCTGCTCAAAGTCAGCAATCCAGAAACAAAAGAGGGCCATGGGTCCAACCGGAGTGGTTCGCAGAACTTAAAGAAAGCGTGGCCACCATTTTTGATAAAACAAAAGATGAGGTACACTACCGGAGACCGGCAACCTTGCAGTCTCCCAGAGAGCATCGTAACAACTCATTTTGCCAATACCACAATGATATTGGCCATACCACTGATGATTGCATAGCGTTGAAACAAGAGGTACAAAATTTGATTGAAAGGGGGAAGTTGGGTGCATACGTTAAAAGAAAAGGAGGCAACAGGCCTGACAACACTCACCGGGCTGGTCCGGTTAATGCTGCCCCGGAGGGGGCTATGGTTATAGTTGAAAGGTTTGATGTGGAATCTGAATACTTGGATCCTGATCCAACAAGAAATAGAGTGGGTGCTATAGAGGAGCGTTCTAGATCGGACTCCGGACTCATTAAATTCTTTGAGTCACTGACAATTTTCGGAGGGGACACTGTAACAGCTCCTACTACTTCATCAAGAAAAAGGCATGTTCATAATTTGGCTTCCCAGCTAGAAGGGGGCATGACCTCTTATCAATCATCAAATTCATTCCCATTCATTGTCTTTGATGAGGATGATTTAAGAGACATTGTTGGCCCTCATGAGGATGCTGTTGTTATAGGAGCATCAGTAGGGGGCAATGAGATAAGGCGAATTCTGGTAGATACTGGAAGCTCTGCCAATATCCTTTTCCTAGACACTTACAAGAAAATGAAAAATCCAGCTGTGATTCAAAAGTCAGACAGGTCAATCGTGGGCTTCACGGGCAGCTCAGCCGATGTGATCGGGGATTTTGAAGAAGAAGTGTTGTTGGGCAGGGGCCCTTTCAAGAAAACGGTCAGAATACTCTTCATTGTGGTGGATTGTCCCACCTGCTACAATGCTATTCTAGGGAGATCTTGGCTCTCTAGGATGCATGCGGTGGCTTCGACAGTCCATCAGTGTTTAAAGTATGTTGTTCAGGGGCAGGTTGGGGTTGTTCGGAGCAGCCAAAAGGTTGCAAGAGAATGCTATGCCACTGCCTTGGCTCCACGAACGCTGGGGGCAGTCCGTATAAATGATCAATAGCAGTTTGAGGG
The DNA here is from genome assembly GCA_036936605.1 of Limnanthes douglasii subsp. nivea. Lineage (NCBI taxonomy): Eukaryota > Viridiplantae > Streptophyta > Magnoliopsida > Brassicales > Limnanthaceae > Limnanthes > Limnanthes douglasii. Next base: position 47,663,257 of record JAUPFV010000004.1, on the reverse strand, counting down.
CCTTTCTGGGGGTGAGGGTGAAATTGATGACCCCAGATAGACCCCTGGAGTATTGATTCCTATTGAAGAGGTTGAAACACACTGATTGGAAGAAGGAAAAAGCGTCAAGATAGGGTCCAAAATGCCACCAATGCTGAAAGAAGGAATGTTGAAATTCTTGAAAGACCATCAGCATGTTTTTGCTTGGTGCAACGCTGATGTTACTGGAGTTCCATCAGAGGTGATTTCCCATCGCTTGTCTGTCCGGAGAGATGTGGCACCAGTAGTACAAAAGAGGAGAGCTTTCTCAAAAGAAAAAGTTGATGTCATTGTACAAGAGGTTGATAGACTCACAAAGATGGGGCACATTAAAGAATCTCAATACCCTTTGTGGACTGCCAATCCTGTCTTAGTAAAAAAGAAGAATGGCAAATGGCGTATGTGCATTGACTTCACAGACCTCAATCGAGCTTGTCCAAAAGATTTGTATCCGGTCCCCCGGATAGATCAGTTAGTAGACTCTACTTCTGGGAACAAGCTACTCTCCTTCATGGATGCCTTCTCCGGGTACAATCAGATCCAAGTAGATCCAAAAGATCAAGAGCATACTACATTTGTCACTGATAGGGGTCTACATTGCTACAAGGTGATGCCCTTTGGCTTGAAAAATGCTGGGGCTACTTATCAAAGGTTAGTCAACAAGGCATTTGCTGATCAAATTGGAAGAAATATGGAGGTTTACATTGACGATATGATGGTAAAAAGCGTGGATGAGCAGTTGCACTTGTCCGACCTCCAGGAGACTTTTGCCAACTTGGCCAAAGTAAATTTGAAACTAAACCCTGAAAAGTGTGTGTTCGGAGTGCAGTCCGGAAAGTTCTTAGGGTATATCATAAGTGAGCATGGAATACAGCCCGACCCGGACCAACTCAATGCTTTGTTCCAGATGAAGCCTCCTCGAAACATTAAAGAAGTACAGCGATTAACGGGGAGATTGGCTGCCTTGAACAGATTCATCTCCAGGTCTTCGGACAGGTGTGCTCCATTCTTTCAAACCTTGAAGGGTGCAAAGGGGTTCGAATGGACACCACAGTGTAATGAAGCATTTAATGAAATCAAGAAACATCTTTCCTCTCCTAAGACTTTGTTCAAACCGGTTGATGGGGAGACTCTCTTTGTATATCTGGCTATTTCAAGTTGTGCCATCAGTGCTGTGCTTGTAAGGGAGGTTGATGGGTATCCTCACCCAGTGTACTACATCAGCAAAAGCTTGATTGATGCTGAGAGGCGTTACTTGAAACTCAAAAAACTGGCGTTGGCCTTGGTAATAGCTGCAAGAAAAATGAGGCCCTACTTCCAGGCTCATCCTATCATTGTCCGGACTTCTTTCCCTTTAAAGAATGTCCTTTAAAAAGCAGACATTTCGAGCAGAATGACAAAGTGGTCAGTAGAGTTGAGGGACTTCGACATAGACTTTGCTCCCTGAACAGCGGTAAAAGCTCAAGCTGTGGCTGACTTTCTGGTTGAATTCCATTCTGATAGGGATTCCGAACAACCTACTGATTCAAAAGACAAGAAAGTGTGGATTGTCCGAACAGACGGAGGATCCAGTACCATGGGATCTGGGGCAGGAATATGTCTCACTTCCCCATACGGGGACAACATGTTCCAAGCTATTTGTTTTGCTTTCAGGGCATCCAATAATGAGTCTGAATACGAAGCAGCTATAGCTGGGTTAAAATTGGCCTACATTTGTGGAGCTAAAAGAGTCAAGCTACTAAGTGACTCCCAGTTGCTAATCCACCATGCCTTGGGCCTATCAGAAGCTAGAAAGGAACAGTTGGTCAAGTACTTACTCCTCCTCAAAAATGAAGCGTTGAAATTTAAAGCTGTTATCTATGAGCACATCCCTCGGGCAGAAAATGAGCTAGCAGACTCACTAGCAACGATAGCATATACGGAGTCCTACCCATGGATCCATGTGCTTGAAAGCCCTTCTATTCAACTCAATGAAAGTATAAAAGAGGAAGTCTTTGAAGTACAAGTAAATCGGCCTCAAGACTGGAGGTCTCCTCTTATACAATATCTGTCCGATGGCATCGTGTCCTTGGATAAATCACAAGCCAGAACATTGAAACACAGGGCTCGTGGTTTCATTATGATTAGAGAAGTCTTGTACAAAAAATCCTACAGCAAACCTCTCCTACGTTGTTTAGGGGATCATGAGTCACAAATGGTTCTCTCCGAATTGCATGATGGTGAGGGATCAGCCCATTGTGGATTCAGAGCTTTGACAAGAAGAGTGTTACTCTCCGGATACTATTGGCCATCGATTATGAAAGATGCTTAGGAGCTGGTAAGAAGGTGTGACCCATGCCAGAGGTACAGCAATGAAATTCATGTACCAGCCATTCCTTTGGAATCAATTTCTGAGCCCATCCCTTTTGCTCGATGGGGATTGGACTTAGTTGGGCCTCTCCCTGTGGCGTTCGGAGGGCGTAAAACCATAATTGTAGCCATTGACTACTTCTCGAAGTGGATAGAAGCAGCCCCCTTGGCAGGGACAACCTCAAAAGCTGTTATAAAATTCATTCTATCCAACATATGTTGCAGATTTGGTGTCCCCCAGAAAATAACAACAGACAATGGGCCACAGTTTGACAACAGAGAAATGGAAAGCTTCTGTGCCTCAAGGGGTATTCAGCACTGCTTTTCTTCACCTTTCCACCCTCAAGCCAATCGGCAAGTTGAAGTGGCTAATAGAACGATACTGTCCGGTTTAAAGAAAAATTTAGAAGGGGCTGCTGGGAAGTGGCCTAGTTATCTACAAGAAGTCTTGTGGGCCTACCGAACAACACCTGGGGATGCAACACAAGAATCCCCTTTTGCATTGGTCTATGGAATGGATGCAGTAGCTCCCATAGAGAAGATACTCCCCTCCTTTCGTGTTCATAACTTCTCCGGACAGGCTAATGAGATGGCAATTAGAAATCAGCTTGATTTTATCGAAGAAAGACGGGTGAAAGCTCATCTTAGAATGGCACACTATCAGGGCTTGATGAGAAGCAGGTTTGCTTCTAAAATTAAAAGAAGAGATTTTTCAACCAGGAGATAAAGTATTAAGGAAAGTTTTCTTGCATACTAAGGAAAAGCTCTTCGGAAAACTGGCTCCGACTTGGGAGGGTCCATACACTGTGGTTGAAAGAATCAAGCCTGGGACATACTGGTTGGAGGACAAAGATGGCAGGGTTTTAACTCACCCTTGGAATATTGAACACCTTCGAATTTACTTGGAATAAAACTTATGTAAATATTTACTTGTTTAAACATCCATGTAAATATTTGGGGGCATACCTTCCCCTCTTCGGTGGCACGGAGAGTTTTCAATGAAATTTGGTGCCTTCTTCAAAATTCTCTAAGTATTTTTAAACATTTTGTCTCTTATCATACTACCCGGGTTAAAAGATCTAAGGGCTACTTAAATTCTAGCCGGAAAGTCTTAATACTCTCACAATAAAATAAAATTATTTAAACTCCAGCTATTTAAACAAACAATGAAAGAAGAGGATGGTTGAGCAAAATAAGATATTCATTCAACAATTTAAAATGTCTCTTCTAAGGAAGCAGCTTTTGTGTTGCTTTCATCTTGATTCTTCTTTAGCTGATCATTTGCCTCCTTGAGCAAATCAATCTTATTGGCAGCAGTCTGGAGGTCTTCGGACAGTTTTTCCTTCTCCGACTTGAGGTCTTTGATGGTGTCTGCCTGACTTCGGACTTGCCTTTCCAAAGTAAGTATTGGTTGCACGTTGCTAAGGATAGAATGGGCTATAACATCCCTCTCACTGGAAACCATAAAAGTCTTACCGTTGAAATTAACTGTGTTGGAGCTGCTTGGAGGGACATAGGGCCCTGCAAACTCGTCTCTGGGCAGCCCAAGAAAATATTCACCAAGTCCACCCAGACCGGTGATGTCCATTTCATCAAAGTTGAGCTCTCCCCCCTCAACTTCATCTGTAGTAAACTCCCTTTGAATCTCTCCTTGCAAGTCCCTTGGGATCTCTTCAGCCAATGTTGGGTCAGTAGGGAAAGAGGGCTCCGGGTCCCGGAGAGAAACTTCATCTCCTTGGGAAGACTTCTTCTTCTTGGCCTCCCTGTCAGCGCTCTCACTTGTTTGCTTGCGAGTCCTCTTAGAGGCCCTTGTAGGTTTAGGGAGGTTCACTTCCTGCTTCTCGCTCTCCTGTTCCACCACCTGTAGAAGGGCTGCATCAATCTGAGCCTGTGCCAGTCCTTCTGTGTCTGTTGGGGCCTCCTTCTCATCGTCACCTGCTACCCTCTTGCCTTTCTTCTTCTTGCCCTTCATTTTACTTGGGGCTTTGGCCCGGGCAGGAAGGAAGAGAGTCCCATCCAGTTCGTGAGACATTCTCAGCACGATGTCTTCATCAGGTTGGGTGGAGAACTCCTCCCAAGTTAGGTCTCTTCGACCTGTGGTGTTCCACAGGTGAGACCTTGCTAAGTTCCCAGCAGTGAAGGCTTTATGGAACCGGTTCTCCCAGTTCTCTGCGGCCCAAGCGTTGATTTTGCCACAGGTGACCTGTCCGGCCTTCAGGTAGTCTCCAAACTCCTTTGGCAGCTCTGATGAAACAAAAGAGAAACTAATTAGCATAAACTTAAAAGAAAAGAGAAATTCGAACAGAGACTTAAGATGAGAAGCTTACGGTCACTCCTCCATCTACTCCTGAGGAGGCTTGGATTCTCTCCGGTCTTAATTTTCTTGCCATTCTCCCATGAGCCACTGACAAATAAGAATTGGCTCCTCCATTTGCTCTCCGACTCCAGGAGATCATCGACAGCTTTAAGATCGTTCCCCATGTTGAAATGGTAGAAGGGGAACTGCTGATGTTTGCACAAGTTGGCCACAGCTGCAAACTCTTCCATAGGAAGAGGGATTCCAGATAACTTAGACGCCATAATACATGACATCAAGGTGAACCAACCATTGGGGCTTAACTGTGACGGGCAGAGTTTGACCAAGTGAAAATAGCGCACTATCTCCGGGTCCAGTGGGAACCTGAGTCCCCAGTTGAATAGCTCCGTGAAGAAGACTATCTCATTCCTTTTGCAATCCATCGGGGTCTCCGGATCGATGGGAATCCTTATCTTTACGTTCTCAGGGATTCCCCACTTTGTGCGCAATCTACCCAGGTCTGAAGTATGGATGAACGCGTACTTGGGTTTCAACAAAGCCAAAAGATACTTGAACTCCACTTTATTAAAGCATGGCCCCACTCTCCCTTCAAGGCTCTCCGGCAGGTCCGGACGCCTCAGATACAAGTTCTCTTTGCCCTTCTTGGCAACAACGATAGCAGTTTCAGCCTGTCCGGAGGACTCGGACTCAAATCTAACCTCCTCAGTGGAGTCCTCCATCCTCTCCTCCATAATCGTTGGGGGAGCTTCAGTAGAAATAGTCCGGGGAGGATTGAGGCTTGGCAGAGCTGATCCTCCGGACTGTTGGCTGTCCGTATTTACTCGTCTTCTCACCTCAATTTGAGTTTCTGAGGTAGAAGATTCCTTGGGGGGTAGTGGGCTGTTGGCCTCTAGTCCTGACAGCCTCTCCCGGGGAGCCCTAATAGTTGCCCCAGATGCTGATACACTATCTTTTGCCCCCGATTTCGAGGGTGTGTTTTTAGAAGAAAGCCCTTTGACCAACCGACTTGGCCTTTTCATGATCAGCTTGTCCGGGGAATGGTCAGAGTCAGACCCCATAGCAATGAAAGAAGATTTTTTCCTAACACTTGTGACAGTAACTCCCGGTTCAACAGCAGGGATCGACTCCTGAACTGAGGAGCCAGATACTATGGGGGAGAGTGTTGATTGAAAAAGCCTTTTTGGCTTGGTACCTTTAGAATAAGATGAGCCTCTGTCAGATTCTTCGATTGAAGGGGCTGGTTTCTCAACAGGCGACGATGGTAGCCCTGCTGCAAGCCTTTTTTCCTTCTCAACTCTTTGAGCTTTCTCCAATTCCGAGAGATTAAGCCAGCCGCCCTTGATCAATGCTGTTCTTGCTGTAAACATAAACAGCCAAGAAAGTTTTGAAGATTCTAGAGAGATAAAGCTCTGAGTAAAAATGGCAGAGTGAAATTTGAAAGAGATAATGAGATAGTGAAAAGTGAATTAGAATTTATAGTAAAAGTGAAAAAAGCAGTTGATTCCTAGGAGAATCCGAAAAGTTGGGCAATGATTAGAAGACGGCGCTGATGTCATTAATGGCATTTAAAAGAGGTAACTTGTTCGAGAAAGTGGTGCGAAGTTCAAGGTGAAAAAACGGTTAAAGAGACCAATCAGAGAATGACACGTGTCCCATTAACTCTGGCAAGAACCGTTTAGAATTCGTAACGTTCGGTCTGTCCGGGTTTATCCACAACTCTCTCCGGATTGAAAAACCACTTCCTATAATCGGACTGTTTTCAGTTCTTTGACAAGGACACTTGTTCAAACATCTAAAAAATGGGCTCCTGATGAGTCCGAATTCAGAATACTCCCCGGAAGGGCAGATCAGTGTAATTCTCTCCGAACTCCGGACAGAACTTTTGGACCGGACAGATCACTTCGAACCAATGTGAGCCTAAGGCTGTTCGAACTATGACAAAAGTACTAAAAAACCTAAACACTTCTTGACTAAGCTACATGTCCTCCTGCTTAGAACTCATGGGTCTTTAAACATGACCCGGGTCCGTTAAACTTGACCCGAAAGCCCATAAGGGCCCAAATTTCATACTATAAATACCCAACCACCAGCATTAACTATGGGTAAGAAAAATTAACTGCTGCCAAGCTGCTTAATTCTCGCTCCACATTGAAACACCTTGAAACACCTTGAAACACCCTTACACCGCCTTAAAACTCCACTTGAAATTACTTGCCTACCCCTAGGCCATTTTTATCCACACCAAATGCACATTCACTTGACATCGTAGACGTGAGTATTAAAAAATTCTCCTTGCTTAACTTGAAAATAAGAAACTCGTGTTCTTTCAAATTCGACCATCTTAAGATATCAAGTGGGTTGTTCTTGTCATATTGTTGTAACTCAAATGAAATATTCAAATATTTTGTCTATTATCAGCTTAAGAAGCTATCTTGCCATCCCACTGTTTAGTATTTACATTTTCACATAGTTATAGTGACTTATGCTTTTACCTCTATTACTACTACTAATACCTCCTACATTTGAAAATGTTCTATTTCTCTCTTTGTCAATGCATTCATTATACACTATATAACTATAAGCGTCAATTTCTTGAATATATACTTCATAGTTATAAGTATCATCAAGAATTTGTATGGATTTAAAAAAATAAGTAAGTAAAAAGATAAAACCCAACAAGTTTATAAAAGGATAAAGAACTCACCCAATAGCATAAGGATATAAGATGAGATAAAAATACTTAATAAATTTTGCTTCCATATCGGGCATCATGTTGCGGCATACACTCTTATCGCTATATTTATCCATATGCATGGAAATATTAGTAATTTCATAAAGGGTCAAGTGAATGTTAGGAGTATATTGCGTAGAAAACGTTTTAGTTACATCTTTAAACAACATCAATAAGCTTACATTTAAGCACATTAAATCCAATTTTGATCTTCAAGAGGTGTATTATGATTATGGCTATTATAAAGCGTAGTAATCTCAATTTTATACGTTGAAGTACGTACAAGAAGATAATATGTAGAGTTCCATCTAGTTTAGACATCTAACACTAGTTTTCTGTTTATTTTTCCACTAGTGTTAATAATTTATTTCTAATATTTTTTTAGGATTTGAGGTAGAGCATAATAGGATCCCTTTTGAATAGAATTGATATAATCTATAACTATACTTATTATATTTTTTTGCAACCAATTGAAGTATATGACATAAATATTTAATGTAAAACATTTTTGGAAATACATGACTGTAATCATTTTTAAGATATTCAATATATTTCATGTTAGTAGATGCATTATCGAAAGAAATCAACATAATATTATTTTTTTAATTTAAAAAATATTCATACACTGAAGCATACATTATTTAATTACAGTAGCAGTGTCTTTGCCAATAGGTTAAAAATATATAATTCTATATTTTAGTATTCATTAAACCTCAATCCAATGTAAAGTAACACACATTATATCACACTTGATAAGGAAGAATAAAAGATGAGGGAGATAATTATGAAAAGGAACTTTAATTTAGGAAAGATTGTAAGATATATATTAGAAAAGGATTAATTAGGAAAAAACAATAAAAGTGAGGACTACGTTTGCAATTATTAGGTTGTTAGACATGTGGGACCCATTGTTGTACTATAAAAGCACCCCTAAGTCTAGGAAAAAGGGTGATGGTTATTCAAATATATTTTCTCTCTCTACAATTGTTAAGTTTCTCTCTCTAGAGATAAGTGGCTAAGAAATCGTTATTACGGAATAATTCTTTACAATTTTATTTGACTCAAAACATTCTTCCAAAGTTTCTAACATCATCATTGGCGCCGTCTGTGAGAAATCAAAAATTGGCACTTAGGTTTTCTTTTCCCCAAAACCAGGTTTAATTCGAAAAAGGTTATGGAAGAACATGGGGAGTTGGATATGAACAATTACAAGGAGAACCTCGTGGGCAATAACTATCAGAGTAATGTGGACTTTGGAAGACACGATGATCAGTACACTGGGGAAACTTGGATGAGTCGATATTAGTGGCTCGAAGAAATTAATTGTTGATGGAAATCGATAAGTTAAGAGCAGAAAAAGAAGTGGTGCAGGGAAATATTCGTTCTGAAGTCCGAAAGGAAAATGACAACGAAAAAGATGAATGTGAAACTTATTATCGTCCTAGGGACAAGGATGATAGGTATAGGGGGCATGGTTGTTATTCTTCGAGGAGAAAAGGAAAATGTCACCAAGAATCTTCTGACTCGAGCGATTATTCCCACTATAGTTCATTAGAATCATCCCCTAAAAGAAGTTATCGAAGGAAAAAACATGGTAGAAAGCATGTGGAACGCCACAGAGCTAGAAGTTCGGAGAAGAAAAAACTGAAGAAAAAGAATCATCAAGCTGATGAGCAAGTTTATAACCAGAGGAATTTTCCATCTGGAAATCAATATCTCGAGCAGCAGAATTGTGAGTGGAAATATCAGTATACTTTGCCTTCCGAGGAAGGACTCTATGCTCTAAACCATGAAAGTTCGAGGGCTAATGTGTATAGGATGGCTCAAAATTGGAGAGCGTTTTCTTTGTCTTCGGAAATTCTTTCAAGCAAACTTCCAAAGCATTTTGATATCTCAAAGCTAGAGAAGGTCGATGGAACGTAGGATTTTGACAATCATATTGAGGAATTTAAGAATTTGATGATGATGATGATAAGCTGCTGTGTAGGGAGTTCTCCCAAACTTTCAAAGGAGTTGCTTCCAAGTGGTACAATAGGCTTCCGCGGGGTTATATAAAGAATTTTGACATGTTCTGGAATATTTTCAGACAATATTTTGTAGGAAGTAAAAACTTTAGAGCCAATGGAGATACGATCATCAACTGTAGGCTAAGAGTTGGGAAGAGTTTGAAAAATTATACTAACCAATTTGTGAAAACGAGAACAGATATGGAGTATTGCAAAGACTCGGTGGCGTTGTCGGTGTTCAGAATGGGACTCCTCCCCGGACTTTGAAGGATACAACGACTGAGAGTCAAGAAATAACTTTTGGAGCTCTTCTTGATCAAGTTGAAAAGAGGATTCTAGTGGAGGAGACTCAGGCGTCCGAGAAAGGATCAAGTGATCAGTTGGAGCAGAATCAATTTCAGAGGTCTGAATCTAGTAACCATGCACCTTGTGTGAATGTGCAGCCTAAAGTGGTGGGCCAATATTCGTCGAGGCCAAGAACAAATCAGCAGAACTACAACACGCAGCAGGCAACAAGGCCTATGTCGAATAAGTGGATCCGTTCAGATTATTTTACAGAATTTACAGAAAATGTGGCTACAATATTTGACAAGGCTAAGGCGACAGAACAATTCTGAAAGCCCTTTCTCATTCAGACTCCAAGGGAAAGCAAAAGCGCTAATAGGTTCTGTAAGTATCATGAAGATATTGGACATGATACCAAGGAATGCATTGCTCTAAAGAAAGAGGTGCAGACGTTAATTGAAAATGGTATGTTACTGGATTTTGTGAAAAAGCACACCCAGAAAATTTTGATAGCAAAGGTTGTTCCAAAGAATGTTGACACAACAATGGTAATTTTTGAAGAGGTTGATGCTTTTGATATTTCCACAGAGTATTTGTACCCGAATGTGAGAATGAATTATATAAATATGGTAGAGGAAGTTATTCCAAGAGGGAAAGTTGGTGATCTTTGTGCGCTTTTTGAATCATTAGCTATTTTTGGAGGTGATAATATTGCATGGAATTCCAACAGCTCACGAAAGAGGCAGATGGTTAATCTGACTACGTAACTGAAAGTAGGAGCTTCAACACATATGTACCGCTCGCCCTCTCCAATCATCTGTTTTGATGATGATGACATGAGGAATGTGGTAGGTCTGCATGAAGATGCAGTGGTAATTTCCGCTGGGATAGTTGGTGATCATGTCCAGAAAATATTGATTTATACTGGCAGTTTGGCCAATACTCTGTTCATGAGTACTTATAGGAGAATTGTTGATCCTGCAATACGGCAATAGTTGTTGGAAATTTGAGTGTGTAGAGGGTGATATTCGAAAGGCACTTATTATTTTCTAGTCTTGCAATATTTTGGCAAAGACTGGGGGGGATATATCCATACACATATTTGAAGTGGTAATTTTTTATTGATTTTCAAAGGTGTATGATTCAAACAAGAAAAGTTAATTTCGAAGAGGTGTTTTCGAAGGAGCAAAGATATTTTCGAGGAGATAAGTAATTTCGAAGAGGTATCTTTAAAGAGGCAAATATATTTTCGAAGAGAAAAATAATTTCGAAAGAGGTATCTTCGAAGAGGCAAAGATATTTCCAAGGAGGTCTAGAGGTGAGAAGAAATCTGAGGAGTGTATAACAGTCATCTCCAAAAACAGTTTCACAAGGACTGAGGGGCTACTAACAAGGAAGAATAAAATATGAGGGAGATAATTATGAAAAAGAATATTAATTTAGGAAAGATTGTAAAATATGTATTAGAAAATGATTAATTAGGAACAAACAATAAAAGTGAGGACTAAGATTGTAATAATTAGGTTGTTAGACACGTGGGACCCATTGTTGTACTATAAAAACACCCCCAAAGTCTGGGAAAATGATGATCATTATTCAAATATATTTTCTCTCTAGAGATAAGTGGCTAAGAAATCGTTATTACAGAATAATTCTTTACAATTTTATTTGACTCAAAACACTCCTCCGAAATTTCTAACATCATCAACACTCACTAAATGTCCATATACGACTAGTCAAAGAAATTTTCGAAGGAAAAGCTCACATAGTATCATAAATAATTTGTTTTTTATCTATAAATTTTTATAAAAAAAATTGACGTGACAGAGGTACGTGGGATGTGTGTGGATCTTGTTTTTACCTCACTACGCGTGCAATTAAAATATATTCGATTGTCACCAAAACTAAACGGTTGTGCAGTACCAACAACATATATCATGGTTCTTCTCTATATGTGTTTTGATTAAAAACAAAATCATTACCTCGTTGAAGATCTATATATGTATTCCCTTCTTTATAAATTTTGAAGGATAAAAAATCTTATATGTAGTTAAGTGTCTCGACATACCCCGGTGTCACAATTTATTTTTTCAGCCTTATAGCTATATAGTTTTTTACAATGATACTTAGCATAATTTTCATCAAGATTCTCACTAAAGTGTTTACATTCCCAAGATAGTTTCTTCATACCACCGATAGTAGCATGGAAAGAATGTGTTTCGAAGTCAGGGGATTCTAGACTAATATATACGAGATCATGCATATCATAAAAAAACTTTAGGTCAGATTTAGCCCTAGGGAGATGTTGGACATTCGCTCCACGACCACGGTTAGTCAATACTTTTCTTTGTTTTGGTACCAATTAAAGATTTATATTTTTAAAGTAGGAAAAAAACTAATAAAAAGATTGTATATTATCTTAAAGTATGAAAAAACTAGTAAATAAAATAAATATCAAACAATAGAGCAAATAAATAAAATGAAAGAGTATAACCAAACACTTAAATCAATAATGATTCTCCTCGACCAAGCAAACTTCATTGAGTTGATCGATTACGAAATTTTGATCGAAGATTGTAGAGAATAATATATAAGAATGGTTTGAGAGATTATAATAGTAATCATAAATTTTGGTTTTGAAAGTTTTTGGAAGAAAAAATATTGTTTAAGAGATTATTTAAGAGATGAAGGGGAATTACATGAGCTTATTCTCTATTTATTGAAGAAACTCAAAGGAAATGGATTAAATTGGATATCCGATTTGATCATTTAAAAAAAACAAAATCATTGCCAAATTGGATATCTGATTGGCAATTACCAAACAAAAATCTATAATTAGGCTACTTGTTGTCCATTACTCTCACAACTATCATCATACTTCTTTTGTAAATCTCTAAGCTTCAAATATTATTTTATCAATCCAAAATTCTAATGGCTTCGAAAGTCGGAATGTCTAAAAACCTTAAGGGATTCTGAAACATCTTGATCGTCAAGTAAAAGAAAAACAAGATTTGAGAGGGATTCATCAGAATATGAACAAATAAGATGGGTACGAAAAGATGGGTACGAAAGTGGGGTTCACGTGGCGCCAAATGGAAACACAATTAGTTATGGTATGTTTGTATAATATGATGAACCTAGGTATAACAGCGATAGTTTTTGTAAAATTTAGATGTAATTGGTATGTAGAGTTAGTAGATTAAGTCTAATTTTGAATGATAAGATGTTTGGATATGAGGTGCACAATTAATGATTCTGAATATAGTATATATTTATATTTTATGGTATTAAACAGCAATATTATTTAGCCAAATTAATTTATTGTGATGTTTTTATTAATAGTCAACTATATTAAAAAAATTTAGTACTTTATTATATAGTAGATAAATCTAATATGATTGGAAGATACATTTTAAACAATTTAAAATATCAAATAGTTAACAAATCTATTAAATTTGACAAGAAAATATGTTTAAAATTAAATGGATATAAATATCTAAAAGAAATTACCATTTTAAGGATTTATTTTCAAAATCTAAAAGATGATGGAAGTAATACAGACAGATACGCACTCAGTAAATACCTCTTATTAAGCATACAAACAATATTGGCAAAGAAAAATTGGCAGTAACAGTCAAAGATTGATAGAGATGACCACGAAAAAATCTTAAATGAGATAAACTAGAAAATAACAATAAAAAAATAGAGTTAACTCAAAAAAAAAATATAACTATGGTTGAACTCAAAACTTGTGAGAAATCTTCTCTTACAATGTTTCCAAAATCTTTAAAAGGCAATCAAAGTTGACACAGAAAAAGTAATGAACAAATACTTAAATTCCGGTGAAAGCTTTCTTTCCACCAGCAGAAGAGCCAGCAGGAATCACTTTCAACACATTGAATCTCACAGTCTTGGATAGTGGCCTGAAAAATTATAATACACAAGAATTTAAGACCAGCCAAAGGAAATAAATCAGACATTACTATGTAACTCCAACTTAATTATAAAACAGATAAGAAATCTGACCTGCATTGGCCAATGATGATGTGATCGCCTTCTTTGACACGGAAACATGGAGATACATGAGCAGGAATATTAGAATGCCTCTTCTCGTACCTAGAAGACAGGATAAAAATACGATTAATTTTGTGAACAAAATAGTGAAAAGTTTGTGTTTAAATTGTAATATGTACACAAAAAAGTGTTCATGCCTTTGATATTTCTTGACAAAGTGAAGGTAATTCCTTCGAACTATAATAGTCCTTTGCATTTTGGCACTATGGCATGTTCCAGCTAAGATACGCCCTCTAACAGAAACTGTGCCGGTGAACGGGCATTTTTTGTCAATGAAAGTTCCTGCAAGCAAAAAGTACGCACAGAAACTTAATGAAAACAAATCCTTGCTTTTGCTAAGTTTACAGCCTTATTCATTAACCAAAGCGTAATAGAAAAACACAAAAGGACAAATATCAATCAAGTCTGGTACGTCACAAACAATTGTAACGACTAGAAACTACACATACTTAAGCCAAAGGCAAAGTAAGATGACAAATTTACCACAAATAAAGGGCTTAATTCAAGAAAAATGAAAAATACTGCTATGTATCCACTTTGTACTGTCAATGAACCTTAGACCCAAATTTACAAAGATCTTAGCAAAAGAAAACAATTGTAAACACTAGATACTACAGAATATTAAGCCAAATGCGCAATAAAACAAAAAAATTGCTCCAAACAAATTTTTTGTAAACACTAGAAACTAAACAAGCTTTAAACTTTAGAAAACTACGAATATCGTGATTATCCGCTTACAATGATACTGGCTGATACAAAGTTCAATACCTCAAACCCAAATACAAGTATATCATAGTAATATACTGATAACCTAAAATTACAAATAAACTAGCATTTCAGTTAAGAAAATCATAAGAAAAAGGACATAAGGCCTCATATTGCTTCTAGGTGGAAGATAATCCTAATTCACCTCACAAAAGCCATTGATTTTAATTAATGGACGTGACTTATTGACATTTTTTAGCCATAAAGTAGAACAATCATACTCTATATTTAAGCTGAACATAACACTACAGTAATACATAAACCCTAATCCTTAAGAGCTACAAGTATTAATAGACACTAACCATTCCCAGAACGTAGCCATATACTAGGACATAATGCATCTTAAGATCATGATAAAAAAACTAAGATATTTACCTTCGATTGCTTCACGAGGAGTCTTGAAACCTAATCCGACGCTCTTGTAGAAACGGTTTCCGCCCTTCCCTGGCCTTTTTCCCTTCCCAGAAATCTTCGAGCTGAATCAAACAATAATAAACGGAGATAGAGAAACAGATCAAACACAAAATTCCAAAGTAGCGAAATGACGATCACTCGATTGAAAACACGTCTAGTACCATGTTACTCGAATTACCTTAGGAAGACTTTGGGTTGCTTCAGGAAAGCCTTTTCAGTCTGCAATAATGAAGAAAAATAAAATCATAAGATTGCGGGATGAGAAGATATACTGTTTATAAATAGAGAGAACGTGATTATTAGGCACCTGCTCCGCCATGGTTGTGTCTCTGAGTAGATTGCGAGGGTGCAAGGCTAACGAGACGATAGAGAGACGGAGAGAGACACTTAGAGTTTGCAGCTGTGGCTTTAATATGAGAAACCCTAATTCTAAATCGGACGAATATAAACTGGGCTTTGATAGAGGAAAGTGAATGGAAGTTCCGTGGGCTCGAGTTAGCTGTATTATCCATGACCCTGGACAAAATCCCCAAATGGTTAATAATAAAATAATGAAGCCATATGCATAGTCTCATTTTATTTATTCTATATATTTTCTTTTATCTAATTTTTAAGCAAAAATTTATTTTATTTACTTTAGGATCAAAATAAAAAAATAATATTTATTCTAGATATTAAGTCATGGATTTAAAATAGAAAAATTATATGCATAAAAAAAACAGACCATGAAAAAACAATTGATATCGCTGTTCATTTTTTTTAAATAGTTTTGTTACGCATCAATTATCCAAAAGTATTTATAAAATTTGTATTTTATATATATATATATATATATATATATATATATATATATATATATATATAACTATGGATATTATAACCATATAAAACGCTGAAGAATTATCATTTTACTAAAAAAATGTTGAATTATTAATATTTTTATATAATCCATTATTGATATGTAGTGTTTTTATACGAAATTATTTGTATTTATTTTATTGTCAATTGATAGTTTTTATATGTTGTTTAGGGCTACATATTCTAATTATAAATGTATATTGGATTTTGAATGTTGTTGGAATATATTTATGGATCGATAATAATTTGGATCGACGTGTTAAATAAATTTATTTGGTTATCGTTTTAAGGAAGTTGAAATTACAAGTAGTCGAGTTAATTATTTAATTAATTAAATTGGACATTGGTGAAAAGATGTTATGCGCTCAAGTACGGTAACCGAGTTTAGTTTGGGCACAGTGAAGATGGACTGAATTTCAACATTCAAGCGTAAATTAATAAACCATGGGTGTAAATTGATTTTTCAATTTATCGTGTTATGGTCCTCAGACACAAGGAAGTATAATAGGATGGACTTTACAATGTTGGCTTTCACGTTGTAAAGGCTATAAATAAAGGGTTAGGTTTAGGAATTTCAGCATCCTAAACCATAAACACAAATATGTCGTTTCTTAAGTGTTTGGAAAACCAAACCTTTTTTATTTTCTAACTTGGTTCTGCAGTTTTTTCAAGTTTATCTACAGAATTGCTAAGGAACGAAAATGAACAAAACACAAGATGGATAGCTACAGGCATACCTGTGAGTAATCTCGTTTTTGTTTATTAATTAGGTGAATCTCACTTAAGGGTTTAATTATTTTCCATGTTTTGTTATATTCATTTGATCTGATTTATAGTATAATAAATGCATGATAATTTTTTATATTGACAAATTTATTGAGGGTGCTCGCTTATCAATTGCACATATAAGTTTTCGCACATGAATATGATAAAAAAAATGAGTTATGATACACCATGATTCTTAACATTTACGATGATGGATAAAGTGAAAAATATCTTATGTGGTTTTATAAATGCGAGGGATATGATGTATAAAAACAAAAGTGAGATTGTTTGTTTTATACCATCACGTCTTGACAATTAACCGCTATATGTTGGCATTATAACCACTAAGTGGCTACGCACTTCGAAGTTCACTAACAATATCTAAAACTAAAATTGGATGCAAAGGGGTTGATTTATAAATTTTTTGTTAGTAAATGTGCATCATAAGATATAATATTTGGATTTGAAGAAATATAACTCAAGTAGTCCCCAACATGCGCACCATATATAATAGTTGGCAAAAAAACAATTTTATTGAAAGTCCATATAGTCTTACATGACCACTTGTTGAAAGTTCATATAGTCTTACGAAAATTTTACAAAAAAAATAAATAAAAAATTCAAACTCATTACCAAATATTAAATCAAAATACCATAATAAACTAGCGTTCAATACGAAAAGTTCTCTCATAAATTAGATGCGTTTTCTCATTTTATTCCAAAAATATACTTAACCCAAAAACTAAGTTCTCTCATTCGTAGATTAAGTTCTCTCATTTAAAAAAATATAAACTTATCTTCTTCATTCTTCGTAACACAAAACTAAAAAACTTAAGATATCATTTTATCTTATTTAAAAAAAAATTTATTCATGTAAAAAATTAGAAACTACTCATCATTTTACCATTCTTAATTTAATTTATGTTTCTTTTTAATTGATTTTTTGGTATAATCGAATAACTAAGATTAAAGTTATTTGAAATTAGTTAAATGTATTATTAGAATGATTTGGTAACGATTTGGTAATGATTATAGGGTTAAAATAGATTTTGAAACTATTTGGTAGTCGACTTTGGTAATTTGGGGTTCTTGGATTCACGATTGTTCTTCAGCACCGGTTGTACAAAACCTTTGTTTCATTGTGGTTGTAATGAGCACATTGCCAATATTAATTCCTGAATTTATTTTTCAAGGGCATCGATGGTATAGACATACCTTACCAGATTGTTGAATGTCAATTTTGTCACTCGTGGTGCCCCTTGCATAATATTGGCGTTATAAATTATGGATTTTTAATTCAATAACTAAGTAAAATTATTATTATTTTACAATTGAAACACGTGAAATTAGTAAATTCCAAAATAATTAAATTTATAATATTTATTAAAATAAAATTAATTTTGAATTATATTGAAATTGTTACATAATTAAAAATGTTAAAATTATTATAATAATATTCTTTGACCTATATAAATACGAGAGATATAGATGAGATGATATTGTACAAATGGTCATTTTTTTCTCTTTTTGGTTTATGTATGAAATATTTCACTCGTAAACAATAATATCATGATACTTATAGTGATGTAGGTCATATACTTGAACCGAGAAGGATTTTGTCTAACAAATGTTTCGGGGCATAAGTGACACTCATCGGTAAGAAAGTATGATACATCAGACCCATAAATGCTTCCACTAATGATAAATAACATTATTACTCATGTTTGATGAAGCCAACTTTTCTTTGAGTACGCGAACACTAATTTTGAACATATCAAAAAAATATAAACCTTTTTTCTTCATTTGCAAACAATAATGTTACCCGTCATCAGAAGATTCGTATAGTATGGATGACATCCAATATAATTGTCAGCTCACCAAACAAAAAATGAATAATTGGTCTCAGAGTGAAATCGTCCGATAAATACCCCAATGAGAGGAATGTTGGTGGTCTCCCAAAGCACCAATGAGATAACAGAACAGTGTTTTGAAATTTTCATTCCAAAAGTATCTTAGTGTCTTTTATAAAAAATAGCATCATATAGATCGTTGATTCTAAAATTCATATCAAAATATATCAAAAATATAAAACACAATTCATGATGCAATACTTCTTTGAATATCAAATTATTCGGTAACTTTTTTCTAAACTAGTATGAGCAACACTACTTGGTGTTATTTATATTTTTAAAGATTATATGATATAAAGATGATTCTTCACTACATAAATCTTTCATAATGAAACGCATATGAACATACTTCAAACGAGAATAAAATGATACGATGTCTTGCCTCTAACATATAAATGTTACGAATCCGACTCAATAACATCATCGATACTACATTTAAATATACCTATAAGTCTATTCAATATACAGGGAGCCATCTTGTCAAAATAATCAAATATTTGGCTAGATAGGATTATTGCTGATACCTTTTCATCAGAATTCATAATTACACTCACAAGTTGCTTATTATTTCTTATTTTACAAGTGATCATATACAAACTAATGTAAAACTATCACATAACAACATAAAATTAAATCAAACAACAAGACCATCAACTACTAAATTCTGTACAAGTTAGCGCGAACATTATTAGAAATTATGCATAACATGTGCAAAATAATCCATGATATTCACATAAAATTATACGAATTAACATCTTTGTGTTCTCGATGATCTTTTGTCTATTTTTTAACTCTATATGGTCGAGCTTCGATATTCATATGTCCATTTTTATAGTTTATATTGCATCTTAACTTTTAATTTCCACCATTCGGTTATTTGGCATTACACCATTGTTTCAAGTGCACCGTTATTGGATAGTTCACAAATAGTATTTTAATGCACTATACTGGAAATTGCATCGGTGGTGTCAACGACCATATAGGTTGGAAACATATATTATCATGTTGAGAAACATAAGCAACAATGCATGGGCATTACATTGCCGATTTTAAGTACACCAACTATTTCTTAGTACACTGACAATGCAAGTAACACATAGATGCACTACTTTTGCACTAAGAATGTCAACAAACGTATAGGTTCCAAATATATATGGTCATTTTAAGAAACAAACCAATTATGCATAGGCATTACACCCTCAGTTTTAAGTGCACAATTAATGTATAGTGCACCGATAGTTTCTTAGTGCACTAACGGTGCAAGTATCATACATGGTGTACTACCCATTGCAACAAATGTATCAAGGACCAGATAAGTTTCAAACATATATAGTCATTTTGAGAAACTCAACCATTAGTTTATGGTGCATGCACCGATAATGTTTTAGTGCACTGATAATGTAAGTAACACATTCAGCGTGCTCTTTTAAGAACCGTCGGTGATTGTGGCAAAAAATGACCATTCAGTTATAATTTCCAATAAAAAAACAATTTCCCGCCAAGTACAATATCCTACCAACCACAATATCTCTCTTGTGTGGCCTAATTCATCGTTCACTTGTCAATATATACGTAGTTAAACATATATTATATATTCATCTATAAGATAACATAACAAATCAAACTTCTAACTTCTTTGATATGTCATAGACTACGCAAGAAGACAAACACTTGTTAAAATTCGTTGTCATTATGAAAAGAATAATGGTGATTGAAACTGCTTTTGTTTTTTTATAAAGTAATATTTATGATATAGTATATGTTTTGAAATGTACATGTATCATATGTACGATGCATTTTTCACGAGGTCGTGAATAATTATCTATCATGTTCAAATATTTAAAATCGGTTAGAAGTTTTGGGGTTTTGACCTCTCTCACAATGGCACGTAGGAGTTGCATGAAGTATCTGGTTTACATATTACTGATTCAATTAAACAATATACGTTTGACGATATAGAATTAGAACTCATTGAAAAATATTTTAACAAGTGCGCGAGGATGTTTACCTATTATAACTAGATATACAATGATATAACTTTTTCTGAAGTGTTATGTTATTCGCATATCGTATTTTTATTTGATGTATTTATTTATGACGTGTTTTTATTTATTGTTTAATATATTTACTTATGATATATTTTCATTTTATGTTTAATGTATTTGTTTATGATGTCTTTTTCATCTTGTTTAATCTTCACTTTTGAGTTCGATGTTTTTAAATCGTTAGCACAATAACATTAAACAAATACATTCAAGAAAAAAGTATTTAGCGTAACTACATTACATTGATAAATAATTCCAAAATACAATGCATGTAATATGAAACTAATTCATCTAAATCGGTTATTTCGGGGCTAATGATATGGGGCTTACGAATTTAGAGCTCTTGATATCTTTTGTAACGAGTAATAATCGATAGTTCCCAATCTAGCACTGTTGGACTATGCAATCTTATACAACAAGGATGCACCTCATGCATATGGTGCATCATTCGCAATATAAAATTATATAAATAAAATAAAAATAAACGAGGATATAAATTTTACATTAATTATAAAATAAAGCTTCAAATGTAAACATAAAATACTTACATGAATAAATTGGTTGTTATTAATAAAACTAAACCCGATTTTCTCCATATGAGACATGAGAGGGGTTGCACTTCGTAATAATTATTTACCAACCCGTGACTATTCTATAAATGGACGATGTAAATTGTCATCCATAACTCCAATATTTCATCGTGTTTGTTATATTTTAACTTTAAACGTATGTAAAGTGTAGGAAAAGAACATGCGCAAACTAATGTAATCACTATAACATTGAAAATTTAAGATTTTGATGCTTATAAGATAAGATATCTATCAATCCTTAGGCATCCCACATCCAGACGTTCTAGAAGTGTAATAGCTCTAAATTTTCATTTTACATTTTACTTTATATTTGGCTAACCAATCGACAACTTGATTTTGCTCCTTATATATGTGTATTATGTTTATCTTAAGAGCAAGAGTCTTCTACAATAATCAGTGATATAAGTCAAGTACTAATGAGCTTTCCATTTTAATAATATTTTAAACAAAATGATGGAATTAGTTTCAATGTCTAATTGATAGAGACCCTTTTCCTTGCATAGTAAGAGACCGTTTAACAAGGTCCCATTTTTTGCTATTATAGGAGAATGTTTACTATATCATCTACCAAAAATATTCATATTCCTTTTATTATTTCTAATAAAGGCACTACCAATAGATTCACCATTTAAAATGCATAAGCCATCTATATTTAGCTTAAGCCTATTATTTGTCGGAGGTTTCCATTTGAGAGTTATAGCTTTACTTGGTTTGTTTAGGTGTTGGTAGCAAAGCATAGGCAACCATTTGGGTAAACCTGCTGGTAGACTTTCTTTAAAAGATTAATACAACCAAGCATAATAATATAAATGATGTGGTCCATGATGGTTTTAACAAAGATGGTTTGGCCTTGATATTTAGATTTGTTTCTAGAGTACCATATAAGCGAACAAGTGATATAAGAGATAATGGTTCTAATATGTATGGTTTTTCTAGTGGACCAGAACTAACATCTAATGATATGGTAAAGAGTCATATGCATGCTTATTATGATTCTAAATAAACATGTGAGATACTTCCAAACTTCCCAAGTAATAGTACATTGAACAAACATATGGTTAATAGTATCGATACAAATCTATCCATTTAACGGCCTCCAAAAAGTGAATGAACATTTTTTTGGATTAATGTTGTTCCATAATTTTCTAAGAGAGATTTGAAGTTGATTCTTTGTCTCTAATTTGGTTCCAAGTGTCTTTGGTATTAAAAGCATCAGTGGATGATAAAGACTAAAAAATGAGTCTTTTTTATCCTCATGTAGTGTAAGTTTACTAATATTCTCAATAGCAGAAGAAATTATCACATATTTTATCTTGTTTAAGTTCCACGCACCTTCATTCTAATAGCTATGAATTTTATATTATGTGTACCAATTGTTATTATAGTCAATTTGATAGGATAAAAAATTGGTGAATGTCACACCATTTATCTAACCAAAAGTCAATACCTCTCTTACTTACATTCCATAAAATAAAGCATTTAGAAGTGTTTGTGATGCTTAGAATTCTTTTCCAATTTTTGAAGCCTTTAGTTATAGCTTAGCTTTTGAAGATGATGATGTGTTGAAAAATATATTGCATGCATATACTTTGCCTATAGAGATTTGTGCTCCCTGAATTTGAACCCAATATTACAGGAGAATGTTGTTTGTAAGTCCTCAATTATTCTAATGTTTAGATCATCTTCCTTATAAAGTTTACACAAATTAGACCATTTTGACAAGGTTGTAACTTGGTTAGAATAAGATGAACCCCATAGGTCTGTTGAGTAACTAATCTATTCTAGAGATTACAACTTTAGGTAAAATATAACTTTATACTTGATAAAAGGTAATAACCATCAACACTAATTGTATTAGAATTAATCTTCCACCAAAAGGCAGATGTTTGCTGTCCCATTCTCAGACTTTGATCCTAATTTTATTTACCAACTCATCAAAATGACTTACCTTGTTACTTGGATGTACAATCCAAGATATTTGATAGGCAAACTATTATGCTTGAATCTTGTTTAAGTTTCAGTTTATTTGATTTAGTTTTGAATCATTTTAGAAGTTGTGATAAATGAAGTCTTGTCCTTGTTAATAACTTGACCTGAAATATCTTGGTAATATTGCAAGAACATGCTGATTTTCAGGCTCTTTATATATTTTAAATATAAAATTTAAAAATTAGTTTAAATTTAATATCCAGTCTGATCTATAAAAACCTAAGTCTAATTAATTAACAAATAAATATAACAATTCAGATAGTTAAAAATCACCATTAGTCCCCCATATTTTGGGGTTGTCTCAATCTAGTCATTTTCATTCACTTTTGTTAGTAGTCTCTTATGTTTCAAAAGTGTGCATGTTTAGTCTCCATAAACGTGCGATTGCTTAAGAATTGTTACTTGACAACCCAAACAATAATTTTTTATCTTACTATTGGTCTCTCTAAACGCTTACCCACAAATTAGTTGAGCCTAAGAGACAGATAAATAAAAATAAATACCCAATAATTAATTGAGGGACCAATAGTGACACAAAAAATTATTGTTTATGTTGCCACGGGGCACCTCCTAATCAATCGCACACGTGAGAACGAAACATGTAATGTTTTTTAAAACATTGAGGATTAATGGTAGACAAAAGTGAATGAAATTGACTAGTTTGAGACAAACGCGAAACATTAAGGACTAAGGATGATTTTTAGGCTAGACGAAATAAATAATTAATAGATGTTTATTTTTAAATTATAGTAGATAACTTTATGATAAACTGATACAATGTTTTTTACTATAAAATCCAACCCTAAACCATACCTTTAAATAAGAAGGTCACTTATCAAATCTGATGTCCTTTATTTTCTCATTCTAACATCTTTGGGGTATTAGAACTTCTTCAAGAACTGTATATTGCCCGTTCTCAAGCCAGTTGACGATCCATATCCTGCATTCTTCTCTTAAAAAAGAATCACATACTTTAGCTACATCAAACTAATGACAAATCGTAAGTTTACTATTTTTTGTTCATTTTATTTCTATGTAGACATATTAAAAAAATTGGATTGAAACCGATGGTGCAAGTTCGTTCTTCCTCTTTGTGTATGAACATGAAATATCAGTTAGGTCTTCCAAAATTTAATTATTATTTTTAATTAATTCAGATCTACGATATTTTTAATGATTTATGTTTTGAGTTAGATACGTTTAGAGCTTGATTGGTGCACCCTCTGGTGAAGTGGGTCACCAGGACATGTGGTGTTACACACCACTTGTTCAGGGTAACAAATAAATCTATTCATGGTCTTTTCATCAGGGTAACAAATAAATCTATTCATGGTCTTTTCATCATGCCTGGAATTGGGGTTCGATTGGAAAAGGAACTCATTTAGGTACTTCACCTATAGGAAACTTTGTGGAAGTATCTAAATCAACTTTATTTTTTAACCACTCATCTTAATAAGTGCATAATGAGCCAAATATTCTTGAACTTGTACTTTCTTTTGATTTTGAACTTGCACATCTTATTGACGTGCATCCTTAGTGCTTCATTATAATTTTAAACTTGCACCTCAACTTGTTGTGCAACCTGTTTGATAACATCAAAATCTATAACTACTTTTTTAATAAGTGCATTATGTACAACATCTTCTTGAAAATGCATGTTTCCACCCAGAAGCCATCTTCTTACACAGTGACACCAATTTAATCCAGAGAGAAACTCTAGCATTCAGACTCCCGCGCCACCATGACAAAGACTTTGGAAATAACTTCCACCATCACGGTAGGAGAGGGTACGTAATTGTTTATTTGTTGTTGATTGTATATGTGTAAGTCTGGTTTAGAAAACTTTTAGGACAAATATATAATTTGAGAAGGTTTTAGTATTTCGAGTTTGTCGCGATCAAATGGCTGGTCGATGCGTCACACTAGGTACATGCGGAGTTCTCCACAATCACTCTTAATATGATCACGATGAACTCATACTACTTTTTTTTGGTTTTGCGTGTCTAATATCAAAAGGCTATAAATTGGTGCTTAGATATCTGATTTAGGTGATTCTTTTTATTATTCTATCTAAAATAGAGATCTACAATTACGTTTTTGAATACTCGAGTGGTTGAGTTCAAAAATTTAATATTTGTAGTTGTTGTACATATCTCATATTACAAAGGTGTAGCCAACCGGTTCAGAGATTTGTGATATCATATATATATATATATATATATATATATATATACTTTTTCAAGTTTATTGCATGTTTATTAAATTTAGTTATATAGGTATATGATGTGAAACCATGTTCTATTGCATTATGTAGCATGTTTGTACGTTTAGATTAGCTGGTTACTCAAAGTGTTTGTCATGTTTAGATATTGTCCTATATGATTAGGAGTTCACAGTTATGTGATCCCATTATGTGCGCATTGAGAACTATATAATGCTGTAAATATATATATATATATATATATATATATATATATATATTGTCAAGATTATTTTGGTTCATGTACATGGAATTTGATTGACATCTTCTACTTTTAGATGTTTGCTTTTAGACGTTCAAAGTGTATTGTGATACATTGAACTTAGATATCTTCTAATACGATAGACGTCAAGTCGCGGCAGTACCCAATACAATATGAACAATCATATGGTATTTTTTTTACAATTAATTGGCAAATATAGAATCTTTTTGGATCTTTCCAACTTGAAAGAAGGTTTTTATATGCTGACTCATAAATATATGCATTTTTTTAAAGAACCTAATTCTGAGATGCTGGTTCAGAATTGGGTGTTTTAAAATTTAACCTGCAAAATCAAGATTTTTGAAATGAGTTTTTTTGGAAATAGATTTTCATGTTAGATGAATGTAAAACTAAAATACCATATTGGTTGATTGAGTGATGTTCATCGGTGTTGAATCTTTGGTTTGAGTGTCTTCATCTTCCATTGAGTCATCTTTAAGAAATTTGAGTTTTTTGGTTTTTAAAGTTTAATTTTAGAAGTTAAATCATACACGTTCGCTATAATTTGTCTTAATGATCTTCTGTTAGAATAATAAGGGTTTGATAGTGGATAGTGAAATCAAATTATAAATTCGAAACTAAATAAATGGCAAAAATATAAAAGCATTGAGTGTTTTTTTGAAAATTTGAGATGGAAAAATAATAAATTTTATGAAATAAATAGTTTCATTTATATAATATATAAAAGTGTACGAATATAGGGCACTATATTTACTATACTTTAGTAAAAGTCTCTTTATAAAACTATAAGCAATTATAACAATAATATATATATATATATATATATATATATATATATATATATATATATATATATATATATATATATATCCAATAAATCATATCTTCATAGTTTTTTTTGGTATTTAAGTCTTTTTTATCTATTATTTTTGTTCGGTAACAAATACCCTTTCAAACTAGAGATTAAAATAAATATGCATAGAGTTTTTAAATAAATATGCATATAGTTTTTTTTATATTTTTTCATCCCGCGCTTCCATATACTTTTTCCATTAGACTATAATCGTTCTCAATACCATGTTAAAAAATTTCTGTGTCGGAATATTTCATCACGTGTAATTTAAAGTATTAATATTAGACTTATTATATTAGAGTGAAGCTATTTCCTTTGTATGATTGATTTTTTATTTCCTCCATGGTTTAAACTTATTAAAACACTTGACACTTGTTTTTACAAGATTACCCTTACTTTACTTTCAGATTTAAAGTTAGAAGTCATTAATAAAATAGAAAGTCTTCTAGTAAACAGATCATTTGTTATGATTTTACCTTCTAAAATTAAGACTAAAACAAAAAAGTTCAATTTTATCGAAAATTAATCCTGAAAAATCAAGAAACCCAATTTTATCGAAGATTAATCATGAAAAATCAAGAAACCCAAACTTTAGCGGAGAACAACACTCAAGCAACGAAAAAGGTAATTTAATCCTGTTTTTACGTTTTACAATACCACGTAACTTGAAAATACCACTTTAAAACTTTTGTTTTTGGAGCTAATCCCGATTTTTACATTTCCGAGCGATAAGCAACTGATTCCGATACAGTATCTTGGAATCAGGTGCTCGTTATTAAAAACAATTGCACCTAATTATGCGATGACATCTCGGAATTAGGTGCGTTTCTTTTGTTTTTATTAAAAATGGTGGATTTTTATGGTTTTTGCTTATAACGAAGCAACATGAACCCTAATAAAAAACCTAAAATCGAACCAAAATACATAGAAAATACAGAAAAAAACAAATTAGAAGATAAGAAAAACTAAAAAATGATATTATGATATAGAACTGTAAAACTGATGAAAAAACGAGATTAGAAGATAAGACACGAAATCGAAAGTTAAAAAAACGAGATTAGAAGATACAGACCTGATTATGATGTAAGAACATGAACTTAGTTCTTTACAAGCTATTGCTCTTTAGGTTTAGTCGATCTACAAGGAGAGGATTTTTTTTGGATTGGTTTCTGGATTAGGTTAAAAGAGGGGAAATGAAAGGTAGGAGTAATTTATATGCTAGAGGGTGTAGCTAGGGTTAAGTTAATGGGGTTAGAATAAATGGGTAAAATATAAAAGAAGGGCAAATATGTTATTTCTTTTATGGAGGAAATAAAGAATGGAGTTTTCTTTGAATCATGGAGGAAATAAAAAATGGTGAATCTACTTCTCCCATCAAATATGTTATATTTCCTCAATAACTCAGAAAATACTCTATGTTGTTATTTTATCCATAAGAGAAATGACATATTTATCCATTTCTTATTTTTAATCATAAATCCTGATTTTGGTAGGTTTTATTGACAAACAACTGATTCCGAGATGGTATTTAGGAATCAGTTGTTTTGCATAGAATAACTGATTTTGAGGTGGCATCTCGGAATCATTTGTTTTTCACAAAACAACTAATTTCGAGATAGCACCTCAGAATCAGTTGATTTTGCATAAAACATCTGATTCCGAGTTGGTATCTCGGAATTAGTTGTTCTGTGCAAAAACAATTTTTTCCGAGATACCACCTCGGAATCAAATGTTTGTCGCTAAAACCTGCAGAAATCGGGATTTGTGATTAAAAGAGTTTATTAACACAGATTTTCAAGTTACATGAATATAAAACTTAAAAAAAATATTGAATTACATTGTTGGTTGATTGTGTGATGTTTTTTCGTGTTACATCTTTAGTTTGAGTGTCTTTATCCTTTATGAATAATTTTTTATCAAATTTAGGGTTTTTGTTTTTGTTTTTAGAGTTTAATTTTATAAGTTAAAACATGTATGTTGGATTCAATTGAGTTAAATCTTTTGTTTGTTGATATAAGTGTTTCAGAATGGTTGGTGGCATAAAATTATAAATTAGAAGATAAAATGAGGGTAAAATAGTAAAAGCAAGTAATGAGTATTTTTTAGAGTTTGAATTATGGAGGAAATAAAAAAATGATGGAAAAATAGCTTCACCCAATAAAAAATCCTATGGGAAATAGTTTCACCCAATAAAAAAATCTTATGGGGAAATAGTTTCACCCGATCAAAAATCATAGGGAAATAGCTTCACCCATTATATTATATCTAATAAAAATAATCAATTAGAATATTAGACGAAATAATAATGGTAATAATAATAATAATATATTATTATTTTCTCTTGTGGTGTTATAAATAGTCTTTTAGCCTATTACAAACTACGATCCATGATTCATACCTTTTAGTAACAAGTCCGCTTCCGCATTCTTCTCCTAATAGGAAAGTCAATTGAAGATCCGAGTTGAAGATCCACCTCATACATTTTTCTCTTAATAAGGAAAGTCAGTACATTATCATCTTTCTCTTAGCAATTTTCTTAAGGAAAGTCAATGCATTCAGTTGAAGACCCACATCCTGCATTCTTCTCTTAATAGGAAAGTCAATTCTTCTCTTAATAGGAAAGTCAAGTCAGTGCATTCATATCATTTGAAGACCCACATCCCGCATTCTTCTCTTAATAGGAAAGTCAATTCTTCTATTAATAGGAAAGTCAAGTCAGTGCATTCATACGAGTTGAAGATCCACATCCTGCATTATTCTTTTAATAGGAAAGTCAGTGCAGTCATATCAGTTGAAGATCCACAGATCCACACCCTACATTCTTCTCTTAATAGGCGTTTGAAACCTAGCTACGATAAATAGTAAGTTTATTATTTCTTATTCATTTTATTGCTACTAAAAAAAATTAAAAAACCTATGGAGAAATAGCTTCACCCAATAAAAAATCCTAGGGGAAATAACTTCACCCATTATATTATATCTAATAATAATATATTATTATTATTATTATTATTATTATTATTATTTTGTCTTGTGGTGTTATAAATAGTCTTTTAATCTAACAATTAAGTATTGGACTCTAAGAGTCCAATAACGGTCCCATTACAAACTATGATCCATGATTCATACATTTTATTTACTATAAAAGCCAACCCTAAACCATACCTGTTAGTAACAAGTTTGCTTCCGCATTCTTCTCTTAATAGGAAAGTCAAGTGCATTCATATCCGTTGAAGATCCACATACATTCTTGTGTTTGAAACCTAGCTACGACAAATAGTAAGTTTATTATTTCTTATTCATTTTATTTCTACTTAAAAAAATTAAAAAAAATGGACTGAAATCGATCTCCAAAAATTCAATTATTTTTTAATTGATTCAGATCTATGACTTTTTTTATATGATTTTTTGGAGACTTTTTGTGATAAACTTGTCCGCTCATTAATTAATTTTCGTTTGCGCTTGAGATTGGGTCCTATTAAACCGGTGGGAAAGTAACCTATTTAGGTACTTCATATATAGAAAGCTTTAGATATCATCAAATCTGTTTTTTACTATTATCACTTCAATTTTTATTTTTAGTTGTTGTACATATCCCACGTCACAAAGGTGTAGCCAACCAATTCAGAGATTTGTGATATCATCTAAATATGTACGATATATTTATATGTATATGATTGACAGTATGTTTCTATTGCGTTACGTGGTGTATTTGATTGATTGATTATTCAAAGTGTTTGTCTTGAATAGATATTCTGATATAGTTACATAATTCCATTATGTGTGTATCGAAAACTATCTAACGCTGTGAATATATACGAAGGACCGGTAATTACCCATTGCTGTTGATACTAAATTTTGTTTCATGTACTGTGATCCTCTAATATAATAGTGACAATATGCAATGCAATATAAACTTTCAGATATAGTTTTTTAGATTGATTGACGAATTTGAAATTTTTATCTTTACCGTTTAAAAGACCGTTGTTGATGTACAAACCGAAATCTAAAAAAACTACTACATATTTTCAATGATAAATTTACATACGCACTATGTCGATCCAAAAACTCAGCAGATTAAATATGATTTATAATATTTCTGCGGCTGAAAGGGTAGAGTAATCCCTGCATCAACTATCTTTTATAATTTATTGAAACCTGTTATAAGTGTCTGTTAGTTTATTAGACTATTATTTTTCTTTATGATTAGATGGTTTCATTATTATTAAACATATAAGTATATATTAAGTATTTTACCACAATTGTTTTTTATTACATCCACTTAGTTATGCGTTCTTACCATCTTACCACAATGATATCTTTGATTCCAGGATTTTGAAACGTTTCATCACTAAAATAAAATTCTCGAGCTTGAGAGTAGTGGTAGACACGGTGATAAACGGAAACATACATGCAAGAGATCAAATATACTAATAATAGATCAAAGTAATTTGGAGGCTCTAAAATCTCGCAACAAATCCCTCGGACTGCGAAAGGTTTTGCCTCATAGTCAAACCAAAAGTTGTAAGGTGCTACCACAACTTTTACTCTATCACCTATGCTATGTTGTGAATTATTTTGATACAGTGTATATTGTGTTGATAACTAAACTATGCTCAGGTCGAATCCTCATTATTCAACTATTAACACGTGTCATATAACCTTACCAAAGTATACTTGTGTTGCTAGCTTTTACATTGCAGAAATGGCAAGTTAGAAAGGCTATTCGTGATGTAACGTTTTTTTCTATTCTCGGACTTTGTAGTTTACTAGATGAATACTGTACCCACCCAACAGCTGTTTTTGAGATGCTGTGAATTATAACAAACAATATAGTTCAAGGGAATGCAATGATAGGTATTTTTTTGCGTAGAAGAAATTTTGTAGAGCGGCTTGGTCCGTCATCAGATGAATGAGTTCGATGCAGGAGCATATGAAATTCAATTGAGAGAGGAAAAGTCATTTTAAATATATGAGAGGAAAAGTCATTTTAAAGTAGATATTTTATTGAAATTTTAGACCTAACGTGAAAAGGTCACTTTTCTTTTAAGTCAAAGGAATTTTGAATTAAAATAGAGAGAAGTTTATATAGGATAAGGCGTCAAAATCAAATATTTGGCGCTTAAACCAAAAAGTACAAAATTTAAGAAAGACTTTTTCTTCCAAGAAAACTTTCTTAGACTGCTTTCAGCTTTTCAGAGATCGACATTTAGTAAAATCGGAGAAAGATGAAATGAATCAAATTTGCTGTTCTGTTTATTAATAAACTGCTCTGTTTTTTTAAAATTTGTCCATTGTAAGCTCTAATCCATCATTTCGAAGAGCCATTGGTGAGTAAAACAAACCCGTATAAGTATTTTCTGCAATACAAGTAAATCAGGCAAACCTGTTCAGGGTTCAACTGAAACAAACGTTAGTGAGAATAGCCTGCTCAGGGTTCAACTGAAACAAACGTTAGTGAAAATTGGTATTTCTAATGTAAGCTAACCCAAGAATTTCCAAAATTAAGATTGATTTTAGGTTGACAGGAGGTGAGTTGAAATTAATTATCTCATTTTACACTTCAGAGTCCAGCGAGCAAGCCAATCGACTGCTTGGTTCTGGTCTCTGAAAGTGAGATTTAAGACCATTGAAGGAGCAGTAAATCTTCTGCAGCAACTCAAAATTGAATCTAAAGCCCAATGGTATTTACCATTACTCAGAAAGTTTACCAGTAACATTGAATATATTTCTATATCAATTTGAGCCAACTTTTTTCTTTGCAGATTGTAAGACCATTCAATAAGGCACGAGCTTCAGCCATTATGGGAGTGAGCTTACCATATAGAAATCCAGCTCCATGAAGTAAGTTACCTTCGGTGTCTCTAACAATTATTCCACCGCTTGATTCACCATTTGAAAGGCAGGAAACATCTCTTAATTTCAATCGAACAGTTGTACGATGAATCCATTTGAGAACAGTATGCCTCAACTTAGTTTCTTTAATATGGTTGAAACAACGTAATTCTTTAGCTACATTAAGATCTTTGAACCAGTGTTTAGATTTCAAAGAATTAGAATAGTCAAGGCTATGGAGAACACTAATAACATATGAAATTGTTTTATGATAAGAGGCTACTTTGCCTTTACACTTAGCTCGATTTCTGAATATCCAGATGATGATATAAACTAAAGAGAGAATTATATGCCTTACGTGATTTTCCTTATTGGTAGACGAGATCCATGTTCTAGACATGCGGGTTATAGTCATATATCTATAAATTTGTAGATTGAAAATTCCTGCAAAATGTTTTCATATAAACCGAGAAAACTCATAAGCAATAAATAAAGGATTAGAGGATTCACAGTTCATACAAATGTGACATTTGAAGACAAAAGCCATATGCCTCTTTTTTCATAATAGAGTCTATATGAATGAAATTATGAATCAATTTCCAGTGAAGAAATGAGTGCTTTTTAGGCGTAAGAGTGTTCTAAATTTTGGAAAAGAGATTGGATTTGTTACTGTGATGTCTAATATTATCCCAAGTGCCCTTTAGAGTGAACTTACCGCAATTAGATAGGTTCCAAACAAGAATATCATCACAATCAGGCTT